>CAMQGK010000253.1:3740000-4340000 GCA_947000775.1 Pterois miles
TTGTTCAATAATCATGTGACACATCCACGAGTCTCCCAGAGGAGAATCTAACTGGCACCAGAGTCCCAGGATATCAGCACAGAGTGCTTCATACTTTATACAACCAGCTTCATTTTCTGATATTAAAGGACGTCGACTCCCTCCAATCTTTTCTTATCATCCGTCCATTCTGACTTTGTTAGAATATTCCATACTTTACCAGTTGTTTCATTGCCATGAATCTGCCACTTAAACAGGATAACCAAAGAAAGGTGTGTGCATTTGCTGCAGTATGTGCCATTATTTTGCTGTTAAGCTGACAGAAGTCATTACGTAAACCCATGAGGGAGTTGTACATTGTGACACACTGGGTTGTTGTGATCTATCCAGGCCATCTGAGTCATTTTATTAGCTACTCAAAAAGAGTGAAAGCAAGGGTCAGTGTACAGAGTCCTGTGTGTTTTCACTGGGTCAACAGAATGATCTGTTACTAAAATGACAAAATATACATCAGTATGGCAATCCTCTCTTTAATGCTATTCCTTTTGCATTTTTTCTGTCTTTGTTTCCTTTTATCCTTTGTTTAATTTCACCTACTACGTTATTGACAGCATCCATCTAAGTGGACAAATACAGACCCTCCCAACAACTGCACAATACAATGTGCAGAGTCATATCGAATATGAACTATACAGGCAGAGATCCAAAATGATTTAATCACATGCACGCATAACCTTGTATTTCTATCTTTGTGAGAACACTCATTAACATGCCATTCCCTAGCCCTTACGCTAACCTTAACCATCACAGTGAAATGCCTTAACCCAATCCTTACCGCAGGGCTGAAAATAAAATATCACTTTGCAACGATACTGTCAGGTTGACTATTGGAGCTTTCCTAAAATATTTATACAATGAGATTTTTGATACATAATCATCAGTCATGTGGATATAATGATAAATGGGTAAAGGGAAATAACAGAACAGCAACGTCTGGTAAGTTAAAATTACATTATGTTACTGTAATGCAGCCTTTAAAACCATATACAACATCACACTATAAATATAATATTGATATACTGCCCAGCCTTACCTTATCCTGACCCTAACTTAAATCTTATTCTACCCTGAACCTTAAAACCAAGTCTGAACCCTAAAACAGGCCTTTGAAGGTGGGTCCCAAAGTGAGGGCACTTCCTAAAAATCATCTGAAGATCTCAAAATCTGAAACTCAAATTGGTCCTCACAAATTGCCCCCCCCCCCCCGCCAAGAAGTCTCTCGAGCAGGAATTGCAGGTTGAATTGATTCAAACAAGTATTACAGCACCTGCTGGACGGCTGCAAACACGTGGCTGCTTTGTCTCTACTGAGCTCAAACATAAAGGAGTCAAAATGCTGCATTTATTACCATTGCAACAAACGGTTTAATTCAGAAACTAGCAGCAGATACCCGTCACATTACAAGGAATGGAGTTAATCAAAAGACCAAAAGCAGTCACTGTGACCTCATGTTGGTAGTTCAGGAATTAAAAATATTTCTTCTGATGAAAGTCATTGGATAAGAGCTACAGCTACATGTCTCACTGTAAATGCGTCAAATTCAGTTCACCTTAAACCTTCGATTGCCAAAGTGCATGACACGCCTGATTCTTTTATAAATGTTGTTTGGGTTTATGGTGAGTCAGTAGCAGTCTCAAGACTTAATCAAGACACAATGACAAAATCACTAAAGATAAAATACAGCAGAGTCATCCTGACAGGCCAACTTTCCCCATTATGAAATCCCAACAAAACTAAAAAGGAAAACAGTTCAGACTTGCCTCGCCACAGAAACGCTGACATGAGTCAAAATGCAGGCTTGCATCTTCACACGGCTGCTGTATAAAAATCCACAGAGACGGAGAATGACAGAACGAGTGGTGCTTTCTTGTCGTGGTACGAGAAAGCAACAGGAATTTTTCTGCAACTTTTCTCTCCCTCCGCCTGCCTCTGACTCTCTCCCACACCTCCTCTCTGTCTGACATTTATCCATCCATCCATCCATCCATCCATCCATCCATCCACCTGGCCGTCCATCTCCTCTTTCTGCCTGCCTGCATGCTCGCTGTCTGCCTGTTCCCTGGATGGAAGGAACCTCTCAGAGCGAGTCAGCACTTCTCAGACCCTCCCTGCCCTGAGCTCAGATCACATGACAAGGGTGGAACATTCACTCCACACACACACACACACACACACACACACACACACACACACACACACACACACACACACACACACACAGTCACATGATCTTTCAACAACAGAGCTTTTGTTCCAAGTAACTGGGGCAGCTGGTAAAGATACAACGCCCTGCCTTGTGCCCTGCCCTCTACCAACACATATTCACAGTGATGACACAACGACCAAATACATGGCAAGCATGACCTCAGGATTTACTCTACACACACACACACACAGTCAGTTTGTTCTACAATATAAATTTGTCTTGCCTAATATCTCAACATTGAGATGCTTCAGAGCGGTGGGAGAAATGGCAGCAAATTGTGTTATTTAAAACAGAAGTCGACCGATAATTTGGGCTGATTATTTGACTTTTTTCCATAATCGGCATCGGCCGATGTCTGAGCGTATTAAGCCGATTATCAAGCAGGTGCAACATATAAGTGCTGGAGACTGGAGAGACAGACCATAGGTGTTGTTCAATAAATGTTTACTGAAGTTGAGAAATTTTTTGTATCGTTTGTTATTATTAAGCTGTTATAATTTATCAGACGGAGGAAAAAAAGAAAATCACCCAAACATACTATATATTATATCACTATCATGACAAGAGACTGCATATTATTATTACATTTTCAATATTGATTTTGATATTGATATTTGTTTCACAGGCTGCATCACCGTAAAGTGTATTTTTCTGAACTTATGCAGGTGTTCTAGGCAAAATAGCAAAAATCTCAAGGTGTACATACTTTGTAAAAGCATCAAAAGTCAACCCTACAGCATTGTTGCAATATTGATAAAGGTATTTGGTCAAAAATATAATGATATTTAATTTTCTCCATATCGCCCAGCCCTAGCTTCCAGGGTTCGACAGTTAGCATGGCACAATGGCCCATGGCCACAAAAAGTTACTCTGCGGCCACCAAGTATTCCCTGTAAGTGAATTGTGTGTTTTTATGAAAAAAAAAATACTGTATTTTTTGTAGTGAGTGCAGTAAGAGACATAAAGGACAAAGCACTTGGGTTTTCAGTCTAAATAGATAATTACCTATTCTCATTCAGTTAATGTCACAGTTAAGAAAGCCTGTGTTACATTACATTAAATTGTCTTTTCTATATTGTTTTTGCATCCGTTCACATTTGGGCCACCAAAAATGAACTTGTACTGGCCACTAAAGTTAGGGGCTTGGTGTCCTGGGGGGCCAGTGCTTAAAGATGTGCATCTATCCCTGGCCTCCCAGTGGTTGCTTTCCCATCTCCTCAGCTCTACTAAACACACAGTAAAAGCCCCTAACTGTAATATGCAAACCCAACATTTGCAGTTTACTGATAGTCACATCCCACCTCTCCCATCATCCATCTCTGTAGCACCAGTCCCTGCGTTCAGTGTCTGGATGTAATCTTTTCTCGACAGGCCTCCTGTGGTTTAGTCCCATTACAGAGCATTCAGCAGAAACCTTCAGACAGCAGTTCAACTGTTAGCTTAGACTGCAGGATATACCGGTTGAGCAAAAGGCAGGCTGGTCAATCATTTGCCAACATAAAGTGCAGACACTTCAGTAGTACAGCTCACACTGGACACAGCAAGTCCAGGTCCCTGGCCTCTGTGAACTACACAACACCACCTCAACACCCACAATCAAAACTGCCACTAAAAGCCACTAAGAGAAGAAAACAGTGCCACATTAGTACATTACATTATGCTGATTTACAGTGCCATCAAAGATAGGTACAGAGGCAGGTGGTGCTGCTGAGGAAATTATAAGGGAAACTATTATTTCTTTAAGGTGTTGACGCAACTTGTGATTTTTAAATTGCAGTAGACTCGGTTTTAAAGGTAGAGTGAAGATCCAGCATCATACGAAACAAGAAAATCTTACGAATCCACTGGTGCCGACTGCGTCACACTAGCTGGTCGCGAAGGAGGTTAAATAACGCTCCAAACTTGTGCTAAATTTTTGCGAGGAGAAACTGGCATGGCCATTTCCAAAGGGGTCCCTTGACCTCTGACCTCAAGATATGTGAATTAAAATTGGTTCTGTGGGTACCAACAAGTCCCATGTCAATTCATAGTCAAGTCAGCACACTGACGCACTGACAGCTGTTGTTGCCTGCTGGGCTGCGTTTGCCATGTTATGATTTGAGCATATTATTTTTTATGCTAAATGCAGTACCTGTGACTGCTTCTGGACAACATTTATCATAGTTTTATGTTGTAAATTGATATCTAATAATAAATACAGAAATTGCATAAAGCAGCATATTAGCCCCATTAACTCCCATGTTGATAAGAGTATTAAATGCTTGACAAAACTCCCTTTAAAAGGTACACTTTAGATAAGAAATGTGTGATTGTTAATTTTGTGACTAAAGACAATCATGCGATAAAATATTTTCAACTAACAGCCAGTTTGAAAGTGAATTTAAAAGTTTGATTTGGCATTTTAAACAATTATTTGATTACTATTAGCCTATTTTTGACAGTTCTACTAAATAATTAGCAGTTAAAACATCAATAACAAAAAAAAATCTAGTTAGTAGTAGTTGTATAGTTTATACCAAATCTTCAAAATACTTTCCAAATAAAAAAAACTATATCAATGTCAAAAAGTGGTATAACAAGGGAAGTCCATCCATTCATCCCATTAGGGGTCATGGGGAGCCGATCCCAGCTGGCACTGGGTGAAGATGGGGTACACCCTGGACGGGTCGCCAGTCCATCGCAGGGCACATACAGACACACAACCATTCACGGCCACATCCACACCTACGGGCAATTTAGAGTCACCAATTAAACTAAACTGCATGTCTTTGGACTGTGGGAGGAAGCCGGAGCACCCGGAGAAAACCCACGCAAACACCATCTTGCTGTGAGGCGACAGCGCTAACCATTGCACCACAGTGCAGCCCAAAACAAGAGACGTGGATCATTAAATTGGATTTTATCTCTTTGAATTTGTTATAACTTGTTAGTTTCAATGAGAAACTAACTAGTGACAGTGTTGCCATGTTGACAGCATGCCACCAGCATCAGTGGCCTACTTATCACCACCTGATGCTACATCACACTGCAGGGTTACAATAATAAGCACTCACTATCCTCCAAAGCCAGTACTGTACAGTTTCAGTGGACACAAAGCAGTGATGTTAGATCCCACATCAAAGTTAGCTAAGATCACACTGGTGGAAGAAGACACGACAGACAATGAAAGATTATATCAGGCGTGTATGGCGAGTCACACTGTTGCAATGATACGTTTGCACTTCGCTAACCATATCATTGAATTAATAGCCAGCTCTTCCATCGTTTACGTGTGTTTTTAACAACAGTGTGGTCATTTAATTACACGCCAGAGAGCCGTCGTTTCTGCGGACACGTCGCACACGAGACGCAACCTGAATAGAAACTTAACGTTGAAATGAACTTGGCTAACGTGAGCTAGCTTTGTTAGCACTGGGAGAAAAACAAGCTGTCATAAAAAGAAACAACACACCATGTGGCTAATGCTGGCTAACGTCAGCTCACCTACCGTGGAAACCCCTCTGCTCGCTCCTACTGGAAACCAACTTATTTCACGGGCGGCAACTTGACGTTAGCTGGCAGGCTAACGGGAGCTGTGTGTCATCCGGTAACCTCTCGGTCTCTCCGGACGGCTCCGCTCGGATCCCGCTGCTGCTGTCGACCGTAAGGCTGGAGAGTCCCGCTGCTAACGGTACCGCTAGCTAACCTGACCTAGCGTCACCGTTAGCTGTTTGTACTCATGGCGAGGAGCCCCGGAGCCTCCGGACACAGGAGTGTAGAAGCCTCGGTGCCCTCGGTGTCTCCTGAGGGACAGTAAATGAATAAAGAAGCGGCCGCTTGTTCCGGACGGGCTGCTCCTCTTCTAATAGAGACGGACCCGGTTGTCACTTTACTGTCCGCTGGCTCCAGGAAAGTCACACTGGTGACGCCACGCCGTGCAATAAACAACCAGCTCACCGAAATAATACACCTTTATTATTATTATTATTATTATTATTATTATTATTATTAGTAGTAGTAGTAGTAGTAGTAGTAGTATTGTTATTATTATTGTTATTATTATTAATAATAGGTTTACTGTAGCGTCTTGTTTTCTTTGTTTAAAAAAATAAAAAATACTAAATCCTTCCCTGTCCCATCAGTTAGGCTATAAAGGATCAATAACATGACATTTTATGAGGAATTTATTTTACGATAGTTACAAGTTATTAAAAAAAAAAACTCCTGAAAAGCTATAATAGTAACAATAACAATAACAACAACAACAACAACACTACTACTACTACTACTACTACTACTTCTACTAATAATAATAATAATAATAATGATAAGGATAATAATTATGATATTAATAATAATAATAGTAACTGGTTTACTATAACGTTTTGTTTTCTTTGTTTAAAAAACTAAATCCTTCCCTGTCCCACCAGTTAAGCTATAAAGGATCAATAATATGACATTTTATTAGGAATTTATTTTACGATGGTCACGATGGCGACAAGTTATTAAAAACAATAACAACAACAATGATAATAATAATGAATAATAATAATAATAATAATAATAATAATAATAATAATAGGTTTACTATAGCGTTTTGTTTTCTTTGTTTAAAAAATTTAAAAAAACTAAATCCTTCCCTGTCCCATCATTTTATTAGGAATTTATTTTACGATGGTCACAAGTTATTAAAAAACTCCTGAAAAGCTATAATGATAATAATAATAATAACAACAGCAACAACAACAACATCTACAACAATAATAATATCCATAAGATTAATCAAATTATTAAATTGTAGTTATCTGTCTAGTGCATTGACAAAAAAGCACAATGCTAATTCATGTTGATTAATAACACAGGTTAAATTAAATCATTTTATGCACAGCAACACTGATTTAAATTGTTTATACATCACTTTATTTAAGTGCCTATGTGAGCACATTATCATGACAACAGAAACAACATGATTAACTGGATAACTGGTGTATTAACTATTTACTAGGTTGATATGATATATGGTTGATATATGATCATTTATGCAGTGCATCTACAAATATATCTTAGAAAACTGGAAGACTGTTACTGTTGAATATAGTCATCTAAATGAAAAGGTACAAAATCCAGTTATATTAGATATATCCTGTATATATGTATCATCATCTACTGACAACAATGTCACAGAAAATAGATATGCAACCAAAATATGGATACACTATTGATATTAGCTTTAATCAGCTTTGAACAGTAACATTTTTACTGGTATTTTTAATAATTTTTTCTTCTAGGAATGCATGGTTTTCAAATTAGCAACACAATAACAGTGTAATGGCCTTAAAACACTTAACGTCTGCACCAACTTCTGTACAATCCCCCTCTTAAAAATCTTCGTACAGTCTTGGTTTGTGGATATTGTTTGACTGATTAGGTAATATCTATGAAAGTCAACAAACCTGTTCCTCTACTGTACAACACAAACAACTACAAAAGAAACTTGTGTGCCATTCAGCTGGTCATGAAAAGCTTTGCAACAGTGGCACCTAGAGGACAACAGACAACATGGGAATCATTTCACAGATGCTAGTAAAGATTGATCAGAAACTGATGGGAAGCATTAAAAAAAAAAAACACCTCTGATAACATTTCAGAAAGGTCATCGTTTAAACCAGTGGCTAGTTCCCCTCCTGTTGTTTTCGTCCGGTCGTCCTGGTTTGGTTGACAGAGAAGCGAGTGTTGTGGAAGGCACACTGTCTGTCATGTCATGACTGGGTTGTGACCACCACCATGGTCTCTGTGGCTGAAACAAACAAGCACAACACTAGTTTGCACGGTAGAAGTGCACAAGTTGAGTTTATGTGATGGCATTTTGCAACATACATATCCTAGAGTTTAAATAAGTAGAATGGACATGGGCAACAGGATTTAAATAGAGTGCAAAGTGTATATGAGTCACACTGGCCTCATAAACCTCATGACAATAATACCTATACCCTGGAGATGTCCATTCTACTGTCTATAGCTCTACACAGACAGCTGTGCTTATAGCTGTGCTGCTTTTACCTTCTTAACTGTACTATTACATCACAGAGCAGCTTTTTACAGTCCAGACAGACACCATTGGCTCTGTGGATATAGGCAGAAATACATGTGGTCAGAGCCAAAAACAGGGAAGACTCAGAAAATAGCGGGATTTTGAATGGTAAAATTGAACATCAGTGAATTTAACCACATTGTGTCGTGTAAATGTGATGCTCAACAATGAACATTTATTTGAATCTAGAAATCTAGTAGCACTCACTGAGAAAGGCCTTTTTAAAGTGCGCCTATGTGTACAGTTTTCTTTTTTTTTTTCATTCCCAAATTTCCCCCCTGGGGATCAATAAAGTACTATCTTATCTTATCTTTTGTAACGTGATCTATTGTTCTCAAGATTCAAAATTGCAGTACAAACTTGTAGACATAATTTATTTTTATATATGATGCAAACTCAGTCTATATGTTTCTATTTAGGATTACTGGTCTTCATAAACAACTAATGAAGAGCTCTTTGGATCTGAGAGTTTTCCAATTGAAAAGCCCTTTAAAATAAAGATGTCAGAGGACATTCAGCTCAAAGTTCAACTTCACGAGTTCACAAGCTGCTTTCCAAGCTCCATGCGCCATTGTGCTACTTTGCTCAGTGCAGTGAAAAGCTGTGGTTGTGCCGCGCAAGCCATTGTAAATAATGGGTTTCAGAGTGCAGAGGTACCGTTGCACAGCACTAACTGTGTTCTGTGTGAAAGGCCCAATAAAGAGTGGCTTTTTGCAACGTCTGGGTTCAGCACACATCGCAGTGCGCTGTGCTCACAGTTAAACCAGTTTGCTCAATGCCGCGAAAATTTGCTGTTGCGCCACACAAGCAATTGGAAATAATAGGTTTCAAAGTGCAGTGGTGCTTTGGGTGCAGCACCAGCGGCGAGCACAGTGCAAGCTGCGTTCTATGTGAAAGGCCTTTTTTGAACTTTGGGTGCAGCGCTTACGCTTTGCTTGGCGTAGCAAAAAGCTGTTGTTGCACCACGCAACACACTGGACAGCGCAGTGATGCCATTGCCGTACTCTGTTTGAAAGACTTATTACAGTTGATGATGCCGTCCAGAGTGACGGCACCGTTTCAGAAGCAAAGCACCCGTCCTCCGGTTCACCCCAGGTTAACACGTTAGCTCTATTAGCTTCAAGCCGCTGGCTCAGCCGTCGCCATGTTGAGAACTGTACAGAAGCAATAATAATGCTCCCAGTTTCACTTTTAGCGCCTTTAAACATTAATTATTACATTTTAGATGTTTTTTTTAAGTGATAATGTTTGTTATATGTTCAAACACATGAATCCATGTCTGCCTTTACTTCAGTTTAAGTGTCTCAAAGCAGGAAAAGCATCAGTGGAACTAATAATGTTAATGATGGCTCCATTCAGGTGTATCATTCAGTCATGTCAGTGAGCCAGCATACACCAGAACCCTGATACTGGCACGCCTCGATGAAACTAAGTGATTATTCTTATTAGCTACACCTGTCAGTACGTCTAATGGGTCAAAGATTTATTGTGCTGCCATTTAGCTCCTGAAATTGTCACTGTGCCACACAGTGATATGTGAAATCAGACTATTTTGTCTTTGTGGCAGCCTTTCCTCACCCTGCCCTACTTACCATAGTCAATTATATAACTTTATGTGTACTTTGTATGTTATTTCTCTTATTTTAACCTTGGGGGCAGTGAGGAGGGCTTTATTCTACTACTATTTTCTTATTTTATATTTAACAACGCAACAGAGGAACAAGTCTAACTCTTATCCAGCATTATAGATAATGCTAAAGTAGGTATGGGATGTTCAAAATCTTTTGCCTGGTAGTTCATACAGTATGTTCTTACTTTGTCCTTCCACCAGTGACACTGCCTCCTTGACCTCATGCATTATATCCTGAACTCCCTCACAGGCCAGCTGCCCTCCCAAAGCAGCAGATGGCGCCACCTCCACTGATGAAGCTGAGTGGCAGGAGTTGCAGTGCTTGACCTCAGGTAGTGGAGCCTCTGATGCAGAATCTGGTTCAGCAGCTGAGAGGACCTCCAGGTCCGACCCGAAGGAGGCTGCCGCCAGCTGCGTCGTGTTCTCTGCCAATGATGAAGCTTCAGCAGCGATGGTGGCCTCCTCAGCTGGTGTACCTTCCTCTGCAGGAGCAGCATCTTCAGGTGAGGCCTCTGAGGGGTAGACAGCTCCAGGGCCTGCAGCCTGATCTTCAGCCTCACCCACCTCCTCCTCTGTTGGGGCTGTTGGTTCCTTAGACAGAGATGCAGCTGCCTCCTCCTCTGCTGCTACAGGAGCAGATGTCTCCTCTTTAATCAGCTCTTCATCATCTTCTGCATCAGCACCAGCCTCTGCAGATTTCAGCTCCTCCGCCTCTTCTTTAGCTGCCACCTCTGTGGCTGCTTCCAGGACTTCTGGCTCTGCCACCTCCACTGTGAGGTCCAGATCTTTTCCATCGTCCTCCATTTGCCGGACAGCTTTCACCAGACTCGTCTCACCAACAGAAGCTGCTGCGATCTCAGCTGGAGAGCCGGCATAGATCTTCACAGCTGTGAGCAGATCGGGCGTAGACTCTGAAGGATAGAAGGGAGACAGGAAGTAGTGGCTGAGAGAGATTTGAAAAACAATATTGTACATTAGTTAAACATTACAACAGCTATTAATATTTGAGTATACTTGTGGAAACTTGTGGACATTTGTTGCTCTTAAGAATGGAGTAACTGGTCAAAACCGAATTACCAGATTAACCAATAAGGGAAATAATTCATGTAAAATTAGGATCACACCTCATGTAGACTGTGCAGCTCTTATCCTGGTATATACAGTGCTTTGCTGTGTTTTGTGTGAATTTCACTCACCTTGAGCAGGTGTCTATTACTGTCTGGTCTGCAGTCACTTCAGGGTCAGGGGATACTCTACAGGAAGCTACCTGCCCAGTTCATGCTCCCTCTGCTGGTCTAACACTTTCAGAGAAAGTAGGGACATTTTGGGCTTTTTAATTATTAATAAAAAAAATCCTAATAATAAAATACAGGAGTTTTTTTTTTCAGATTTTGGATATTCAATGTCAGCTTCTATAATAGGTCTATAATAAACTGTGGAACTAAAATACAGACATTCTGACCGTTAAGGACAAAATAACTACAGTTTTGATGTCATAATAGTGGCATTATGTAAACAAACTGGCATTTTTAAGGTTTCAAATGCTGATGTTATGATCAGGACTGAAGTTGGTAAAAGATTTAACTCAAAGTGGAAAAGTATAATTTTATGGCAATTTGACATTTTTGTCCTCTAAAGTGAGGCACAAGGGTTAAATATTATTGTTTAGACAAATCCTATATGGACATTTACTGTTTTCCACACAACATTCAGCTGATTTGGAATTTAGTTGCATGACATGTACAGTACATGTTGCTGCAACACGTTGTCATCCCTACTTGTCATAGACCGACACTGTCAGACCCCGCTGTGTTCTCAATATTAAGTTAATACTTGCTTAGGTTCAAGCAATAAAACCACTATAGTTAGGTTTAGGAAAAAACATTGTTGGGTTCAAAACTACTAAGTTTGTACAGTAAGAATGACTGAATATTATGAATACCAGATACTAATGAACAGCTGATTGTAACATGATGCAAGGGACACTAACAGCGGTCTTCTGGATGAAAGCCTTGTGTTGTTGGACCCGTTCACCTCCACTCCCCTGGTGTCTTTTCACTCTTAAAGCTACGGCACCACACTCCCAGCCCATTTCCCTCAGTGTTTAATACTGACATGGATGGGTTTACGTTGTAGTTAGCGGAACACCCAGTGTGTCTCGTACCAATGCTAAAATGCTGCCTTAAACATGAAATGCCACCAGCTGTGACAAAGCATCAGTATTTCATGACCTAGAAATGAAAACTGGCTGGTTATTGCTTAGTAAAAACCCTGGGTCGCCACAAACAATGCCCCATGAGCTCATTCGTCATCCTGGTGGTGAGTCGCCAGATACCCTGAAACAAGCATTGTAATCTATGAATAGTCTTGACCGCTCTGAATGCTTCAAACTGCACTTGTTGCAATTAAGACTCATAAAAAGTGAATACAAATCTGAGGGTTTTAGAGAGGAAAAACTGTTAAAGCTGCATCAATACAGTTGAGTGTTTGCCGTTTTTCCCTCCCTCAACTTAAGCCAGACCTGCCACAGCCCCCTGACGGTTCCTTACTAAGCTTGGCCTGCGGCTCTTTCCTGCCCATCTCTGCCTCATGTTTCACATTGCGATTTATTTGTATGGACACCATGATGAGTAAATAGATTTTTGGGTCTCCATCTTAATGTTTACCTTTTACGTTGTTGCACACAGAGAACAGTCTGAACGCTTATGGATTTGTTAGATCTCAGACTTTTCCGTCAGTCAAATCATTTGAAAAATGCTTGTAATAAAAGGCTGCGTAAAATCAAACTTGATCGCAAGCTGTGCGAGAGCAGTTATTTCCTCATTACCATAAACAAGCAATATCCTGGAGCAGACAGGATCTCTTTAGATCGTTGCTTTTCGGTCTTCACCTTGAAAGCACGGGAGCATGAACATGGCACAGGGATTCCTCAGGAAATGAAGCATCTCTACAGGAAGGGAGTGTTTCTACAGCTGTAATACAACGGTTACAATATTTACTATATGCGACACTCTACAATCAAAGCAACAAGCAGCTAGGCAATAAATTAAAATCATTTTCAATCATACAACCATATAACGTGTTAAAAAATACAATGCTGAGACACCTCCTTCTCATCCAGTGATGTTTTATTCTTTGAAGTCTTAACTGTTAATCATAATAACATGCGCAAAGACAGGTGAATGGATTTTCTGTAGTGTTCCCTGAAAGATTTCACATTAAAGAAACAGGAGAAGTAACATGGGGAAAAAAAAATTAAACATGGCTAGTAAAAGTATTTGAACACGCGCGAGAGAAAAAGAACATGTTCATTACGATAAGACGAGATGTGCAAAGACTATCAAGAAAACTAGACAAGCGATGCAGCTAGGAAAAGAAGAGCAAACTGTTTTTTGGTCAAATTGACTGTGTTCCATCTCTGTCATGTTTGCATGATGATCCTAACCAAAGCAAAGATTCATGGGATACAGCTGGAAGTGAGCATTGAGCAGAAGACGACCAAGTGCAAATGATGTTGGAACGAGGCAACTTATCAGATGGGCTACATTCATTCACCGTGCTGACCTTAAGATAAGGGAAAAAAAGCAAATTTGTCCTGTTTTAAGAGCACTTAGAACATTTGACAGAGAACATTAGTCATCAGCTCTGTTCTATCCCTTATAATCTCCTAGTTCGACACTCCTCTATTAACTGTACAGGAGCCAAACCATAACTTGGATTTGCTCTGGTTATAAAAATTCCTATAGAAACTGAGTTTTCCAAACTGAATCTAATCAGACTAAATGCCAAATGTTCTGGTTTGGGTCTGAAGGTTGAGGTAAGGAAAGGGAAGAAAAGCACCCAAAAACTAGACTGATGAACCCCTAAGTGGTATTTATTAACCAACTGGAAGAAAAATAGGGGTTCATGAGTCCTTTTTTCCTGGGCCAGAGAGGTGGGACACAGCACAACTAACTCTGAGCCCTACTTTCTGGGTAACTACTGCACAATCACAGCTTTACGCAGCCACCTCTGCAGCAGGGGCGGCCTCAGCCTCCGGGGCTGCAGAGCCAGTCTCTGCCTCAGCGGCGGCAGCGGGAGGGGCTTCATCTACTGCTGCCGTACCAGCGCTCTCTGCCGCCGGCGCCTCTGCTGGGGTCTCCTCTGTGGCGACAACTTCCATGCTGACCGGCGCAGCTTCAGGAACTGCCTCCACTGCTGCAGGTGGAGCAGCTTCTTCCGTGGCTGCTGGCTCGGCAACGACCACCTCAGAGGCCACGGCGGCCGCTACTTCAGACACGGCCTCCACGACTGGTTCGGCAGCGGTCTCTGCTACTGGTTCTGCAGGAGCAGGGACAGACTCGGCGACAACCTCCGTGACGACCTCTGGGGCTGGCGCTGCCTCCTCCACCGGGGCTGCAGCTGCTTCCTCCACCGGGGCTGCAGCTGCTTCCTCCACCGGGGATGGTGCTGCCTCCTCCACTGGGGCTGGTGCTGCCTCCTCCACCGGGGCGGGTTCAGTTGCAGGAGCTGCTGCTTCTGGTGCTGCAGATTCAGAGGTGGGAGCAGAAATAAATAAATAAATAGCAACCTCTCTTGACTCGTTTCTCTTCATCAATTTCTATGTGCATCAGGATGAAAAACTATCTGAAAAAAAAAAAAAACAGCTAATGTAAAATTATTTGGCTATTAAGATGTAAATAACCCCTGTGGATCAGTAGCAAAAGACTACTGAAAAAAGTCCGATTTGAAGTGTCTGACTCCTGTCAACAGGTAACATGCTGATGGATTGCAGGTCAAGAGTTTAGGTGTTTAAGGTCTAAAAATGAACAGCAGCGTAATATTGGTAAAGTGAAGGATAATCCTTAATCCTAGTGTGTCATCCTCAGCACAGAAATATAACTGCTGACCTCACTGACGATTGTAACTACAGGACATTACCTTTTAGTTCATGCTAGGGCTGTCAGTCAAAATATTTAATCATAGTCTTCCATAGTTAATTGTGATTAGTCGCAAATCACATTTTTTAAGGGAGATTTGTCAAGTATTTAATACTCTTATCAACATAGGAGTGGGCAAATATGCTGCTTGATGCAGATGTATGTATATATTATTTTTGGAAGTCAATTTACACAAAACTGACAAATATTGTCCGGAAACCCTCACAGGTACAGCATATAATAAATATGCTCAAATCATAACATGACAAACTGCAGCCCAACAGGCAACAACAGCTGTCAGTGTGTCAGAGTGCTGACTTGACAATGACTTGATCCAAACTGACTGTGATTATCATATCATATCATATTCATCTGTAAAGGGGAGACTCGTTGGTACCCACCCATAGAACCTTAATGGGTTTTCTAGTTTCATATGATGCCAGTATCATCACTCTACCTCTAAAACTGAGCTGGCTACAACCTAAAAGTCGCAAATTGCGTTAAATTAGTAGCGTTGAAATTAATGTTAACGCATTAACTTTGACAGCCCTGGTTCATACAGACTTTTAAAAGAGGTCTGAAGGAGTCCAGGTCGGTACAGTAGACACTGGACGATACACCTACGAATCTCCCAGTTCGATACTGTCGCAATACTTGGGTCCCGATTCTACAAGTATTATGATTCAATTTTACGATTTGTGATTTTTGTTAATTTTTTTAAACCCTAAATTACTGTTTAAAAAAATGTAATCATAAAATTCCTGGGACTTTATATAAATGATCTATATCTAAATTGCCAGTTCTTGCAGCTTTGGAAATGAAATGTGAGGAGGTTGCATCCACAGGGACCCTATACGGTTTTCAACTTACTTGTTTTGGCTCACTGCGGTTTGTTTTGGTTGACTTCCTTTGCATAGATGCAAATTAAACAAATATCAATTCTGGCATAAAAAAAAATGTATTTCAAAATATTTTCTTGCCCACCCCTACTGGAAACTGGTTCAACATATGAACCATCTGTTAAACACAGATATAGGATGCAATAAAAGACACTACACTCGAGAAAAGTCAGCCTCAAATGTAGAAGTTAGTTTCACAAGCAGCCAAACACGTTTGTGCAGATCAGCACACTAAACTACGCTGTTGTGATACTCAGTGATGTGCACTCTGATCAAATGTGTCAGGACAATCTGATCCTCTATCACAGTCACTTTAATCACCATCACGACGTGCATCAAGATGTTTCTGTGACTTTGTTTCCAGGACGTTTTTGATTACGTAACGTGATCACTGGCCTCTTTAAAGCCAAAGCAGAGTGCTCTCCAGCGCTGCAGGGAGCAGAGCTTTATACTCCTGAGACCAAAAACAACACTTCCAGGCTCCATGTAAACAACTGAACCTGGGGGCAGCCGCTGCTTATCCCCGTTACAGACTAGTTAGCCGCTCTGGGCGCGGAGCCATGATCTCTCCGGGCTCATACCGGCTGAATAGACAAATAATTTGCAGACAGAAATCTAAACAGACAGGCTAGATAAAGCTATTGAGAATGATCATTCTACCATGTTTGATATTTGGGTGGTGAAGCCAAAAGCAACTACAAAATGCAGCAAAATCTCAGGCTTTTCCCCCCTTTTCCATTTCCAAGAATCACAACAGTCCAGTTATTCAACTCATCAGTACATATAAACATTCACATTCAAAGTCAAGGGTCGAAATCAAGGTCAAATTATGCTTTTCTAGAAGCCAAAAGGTTTTATATTGTATATACTCTATTACCATTCTTTCATGAAATACCTCAACAAAACTCTGAAATATTATTGTTTAGAAGTGATCAAACTGGTTATTTAATGTTTGCTTTAATGTTTTGCCAATTATTGTTCAGATATTTCAGTCTGGACCACACACTCATGGTCCCTTAAAGGCACAATGAGTAGGATTTGTCATTTGCAGTTTGTGAACAACATTCCTCCCCAGCTCAGTGACCCCCGAAGCACATTCCTCCCGACCATGGTTTGGTTTAGGGCGCTCGCCCCTCTTGCTCTGGAATGAGCTTTATCCACCTGCCGTTTCAGCAGGATATGTGTTTTTTCAGCACCGTGTCCGCCATTTTCGTAGCTTGCTCTTGGATGTCTGCTTACGACCTGCCACCTGGTCGCTAAGTGGATGACAAGAAATGTCCCAAACAGCAAAATAAGATAATCCAGGCCCAGCGCAGTGTCTCTAGAGATACAAACGCTGGCACACACTTCTACTGGGTCATAAGTGGTTGAGGGATTATTGTACATATCTTTGTTTTCTTAAGGGGACCCTACTCATTTGTCCTTCAGTAATGTTAGGTATTTTTACAATAGCTAATTTAGGTCAAAAAAAAAAAAAAAAACATACTAAACTTAAATGGTAAACATGGCAAACTGCTAATAAGCAAGTGTTAGCATGCTAACATGCTAAACTTAGATGGTGAACATGGTAAAGTGCTAGTTAGCAAATGTTAGCATGCTAACATACTAAACTTAGATGGTGAACATGGTAAAGTTCTAATTAGCAAATGTTAGCATGCTAACATACTAAACTTAGATGGTGAACATGGTAAAGTTCTAATTAGCAAATGTTAGTATGCTAATATACTAAACTTAGATGGTGAACATGGCAAAGTGCCAATTAGCAAATGTTAGCATGCTAATATACTAAACTTAGATGGTGAACATGGCAAAGAGCTAATTAGCAAATATTAGCATGCCAACATTCTAAACATGGTAAAGCTACCTGCTTAACAACAGCAAGTTTGTCTGGTCATTGTGAGCATGCTGAGGTTGGCTGGAAACACTGTGTTCAAGTACAACCTCAATAAAAAGGCACTAGCATGGCTGTAGCCTCTGTCTTGTTTGTAACACATTGCTGGAGATATGAAAGTCGGAAATTTTAATTATTGAATTTACAAGAAAATGGTGTTATTTTTGGACTTTCTGTAGTATTTTTGGAAATGCAACTTTAGGAGGTTGAGTAATTTTGTCTCCGTGTCAGTAACTGACCCTTAGCTGTGGAGTCCATGTGGGCGAGTCTGTCCTCATAGCGCTCAGTATCACCATTGACTGTCTTGTAGGCCTGAGAGAAAGAGGGCAGATATGCATCCATCACATTCCAGCACACGTCAAATGATAACAGTACAAAATGGTAACAGCATTACAAAATGCCGGCTAACACCGACATTTTATCCAACATGAACAAACACGGCTGATATACACTTGCCGCTTTGCCAAGAGCCGGACCGCTATTGTCTGGAGAAAGCACAAAGAACCATCTATGTCCTTCAGCGTCTGAGCTGTGGTGATGTCTGCTACACAGTCCAGTCTGTCCTGAGGACGCATATGAACTGGCTCCCAGTTTACACCAGCCAAGACACCAACACACCGTATCACTACATTATTATGATCACAAGCAGCCAGTGCTGATTTTTATGGTTGTGGTTTGGAATCACAAGTGGAGGTCAATCCTTGCACTGCATGAATTCACATATCTTGTGGATGATGCCCACCTACAAGTAAATTATTAATATGCAAGTAGAGTGGCAGTATAGACTACATAACATTTCGTTTTAACACAGCATGTGTACTTAAATTTTGCATTCTGACCAAATCTAAATTTCAATAACACTCTCAGCAGATTCTGAGACTGATTTTTAGAGGGATAAATAAAATAAAAATGCAGAGTTGCAGATCGGGTTCACCTGGAGTGGAGCAACAGATACTCACATAGACGACTGCAGCAGTGAGGCCTCCTCCACACAGAACAAAGTACGCCATGTTGCTGGAGCCTCCAGGGATCCCAAAGGCCATGTGTCGCACCGGAGCTGCTGAGAGACACAAGGTCAGAGTTTCAGGGTTAGTTTGGAAATCTGATCGAAAGCTGGCTGACCCTCAGAAAAGTTTACCTTTACTGAAATATATATAATTAAAAATCAACTGTAATTTTGCACAAGCATGGAGGCATGTGCACCTTCATTCAGCTACTGATTAAACATAAGCAGGGCATTTAGCTTTTGTGTCACAACATACAAACTATCAATAATTGATGAAAAAAAAAAAAGTAAGTAAGGAAAGTACGATAAATTTGATAATTGGTGGGTGTTTTATTCAGGAAACTGTCCCATCACAAGTACTTGGCACAAAGACTGGCGCACTCTGATAGCGTCAACATGTCTCCATCCCTTAATCCAGTTACACAATACAGCCCTGGTCATTTGCAGGAGATGAGATGGAAAGATTTAACGGCGGCCAAGCTAAACACCAAACTGTCCCTTAAATTAAATCCCCAATAATGCTGAAACACTTCCTGTTTCACGATCTGACAAAACAAACAACTAAAATTATCTAGAGGGCCTGAATTGATAGAAATTAGTAGTGTCACTGCTGTTAAAGTGGTGATTGCGGCTGGCTGCAGCCCGTGCACCCTTGTGAACAGATTTACTGGTGTTTAAAGGATTGCCAGTGGTGCATGCAGAGGAGGTCGTAAATATAACCACCCTGCATCCCAAACACTGCCTCAACCTAATCTCTTCCTACTTAGATCTCACCACAGTGTGCATGCATGTACATACGTTATCTTTAGCATGATCCACACCCTGTGTGTGCACATGCATGTGGTTTACTCAGCAACCTGAGAAGGCCATCCGAAGACATGACAGAACACAATGTACAGCCCACCCCGCCCCTTTTCGTCCTTCACGTGTTTCATGTGTGTTCAGGTAAATCATAACTCATCCTGCGACTTTTCAACCGACAACTTGCATCTATATAAAGACGTAGATTGTTCACCTGACGTATTCACAATATGTTTAACCAGAATACAGAATATTGTAATTGTTTTTAAAAATTACAGATTTTTAAGATGACAGAGCTGACTATGTCTGACCTGTTGCCTCAGGGGGAAAAGGTCACATTCATAAAAATTAGAAAAATGTTCCCTTCAATAAGGTCTACAACATAATGATGCTGCGACAACAATGTGAAAGGAGTCCTGACCACCCTAAAGCATGACCGCAGGGGGCACAGTTGCATAAAGTTTACTTTGTACAAGTGAATGTTGTTGACATTATCCGCTACGCTGGTGTTTTAAATAAAAGGTGAGAGCAATACCAAGTAACTGTTACTGGATGCAGCAGTTTCTTTTTTATTTTCAGTTACAGGTCAACAGAAGCACCCAGTTTAACGACTGAACATTAACGGCAATAACCACTTGTTTAAAAAACAAAACAAAACAAAAAAAACAATGCATTTGTATGCAACAGCACGATATGGTGTAATACCACAATGCAACTATGTTAGTGGTAAACAAAATGGAGAACTCCGTAGCTTAAAGAGGCAAATACTGCCCTCAGACGTTGGTGGGGACCAAAACGGAGCTTGAAGTGTGAATATTGGACTTACAATCATCAGGTGGTCAGTAACATGAACGTAAATGCTGATGTACGGTTGATAAATCAATGTTGTGTTCACAGCTCGTTTCTGCTGCCCCCATGTGGCAAGTATTTCTTTCTAGCCTTATATGACGAACAAGGTTATATTTCAGTAAAAAAAAAAAATGCTTATCCTATTTACAGCATAGTTTGACATTTTGAGCAACATATTTGCTTTCTTGCAAAGACTCAGATGCAAAGTTTCATACGTCCATGTCTGTTTGCTAAACAGGGAGAAACTAAAAAGGCAGGAAACAAGCTAGCCTGGCTCTGTCAAACAGTAACAAAAACCAACCAGCTCCACCGAGGAGCCCTAAACGTTTTCTCATTTGTTTAAAGGTACAGTGCATAGAATTTGGCAGCATCTAGTGGTGTGGTTGCAGATTGCAACCACCTGAGTACATCTCCACTCACTCCTCCCTTTCCAAGACGGCGGTATTGTGAACCACTGGGTGCAAAACCATTGTACCGCCGTTCGCCTCAGTCAGAGGCCGTCCTTATCATAACACTAAACTATACTATACTAACACTATAACTACTGAAGTAGCGACAGAAGTCAGATGGCGACTGCAGGTAACACAGCTTTGCACTCTATGGCTCACAATATCCCAGTTTCACAAGCGTGTCGAAGACTATGTGGCCTCCAGGTGACGTGAAAACACAGAAGGCCCTCTCTAGAGCCAGTGTTTGGTTTGTCCGTCCTGGACTACTGTAGAAACATGTTGGTGCAACATGGCGGACTCCATGAAGAGGACACGCTCTCCGTTTATTAATTTTAAATTAACAAAAACCCGATTCTTAGTTTCAGGTGATTCTACACTAATTAAACCATATTATTTTCCATTTCTGCCAATAGACCCTTGAACTGTTACACACCGTCCCTTTAAGAGGAAAAAAAAAAAAAAAAAAAAAAAAAGGAAGAGTCAAAATTACACATTGTAGTTTTACATGGAGGGTTATGAGCCGGACTATTTCTCAGCTCAAAGCGGTGACTGATGAAGGAAAGAAGATAAAATGTACACAGCATGTTCTCCTGGGCAGATTTGGCTATCGTTTACCCCCATTTCCAGTCTTTATGCCGAGCTAAGCCAACTGGCTGCTTGCTCAAGCTGCGTATTTAATGTAGTACCACTGAACCGCAAATGATAAATGAACAAAACAACGTGAGCACATTACAAACAGAGCTGGACGTCATACTGTTGTGGATGCTGAGCCAATAGCAGTAAGTTGTCCCTCCTTCCTCCTCTAATACCCATGACACAGCAGCCCCATGTGGGGGCAAGGCCAAGTCCAGGTTATTTATACAGGTAATCAGTTAATCCCTGCAGTGAGGTTCAAGCCTGTAATAATGGACACGCATGCCACTCAACAACAGACAAGATGGCGGCTATGATGACATATGGGTGGACTCTCCTGCTACTGTCTGTCATCTGACATGTGCTCAATATATGTGCAGACCTGTAGGACAACCAGGTCAGGACTGAGGTCACATGTGCACTTTCTTTATGGTCTATTTTTACACACAATGCACAGAAAGCTTCACAGATACCATCAATATATTCTTGCAGGTATTACTAATTTTGTCTGCACCATGTTTCAAACAGGAAATTAAAGGAGCAGTTTGACCTCAGAATGAAGTCCAGATGCTCAGATCCCAAAGTCAAGGATGATTTGCGCAAAGACGCATGAACGGTCCTAAAAATCCAAGTCATCAAAATCCCCTTTACTTTCCATGCAAACGATCCAGAGCTGAGGTTTAAAATATAAACGCAGCAGCAAAAATAAATTCATGTTGATTCAGGTGTAAAGAGTTTCTGGCTGTAAGTGTTAGATATGTTAATTTTTATAAAGACCACTTAGGAGTGCTGACACTAGCTGATCTCCATGTGGCCGCTCACAATAAGTCAGGACAACGTGTAACAGGACAAAGAATCGCTCGTAAATCGAGATTTCTTTGCAAATACTGGACTACACAATCCAGACTTGAATTCTCGTATTAAAAAGTCAAATGCACTCGATGCAGTTTGCTTATGAAGCCTTTAAATCAATCGGTTTGTGTCGTGTGTGATGATGAGCTCTTTCATAACCAATGTGCAAGAACGGTGTGTTCCCAAAGCAGGACACACCTCCTCCTGACGGCCGCTCTGCACAATGAAAGCCCCGTGAGAAAGGATGTCTTCGTGGGACTTTCCTTCACTTTTCACACAAAATGACAAGATTTAAAGCTGCTGCGGGGATTTAATTTTAAAAATGTAAATGCATTTGTACGAGAAAGCGCGCTTTTAGGTCGTTTTACAGTCTGCGAGGCGGCCATCCAGAAAGCGTTTCAATTAGTCAGTTCATTTGAATCTGGACCAGCTGGTAAACAGCGGTGTTTAATCCACTTGCATTAATTTGATGACAAATCGTGAACTCCACTCACAAGTCACAAACTGACGCGTTTTGCGCAACTCACCATTTCTGGATACTGGTTGGAAAGCCCTCCGTGCCAGCGGCCCGACTCTCTGCAATGCGCGTCTGCAGAACATCTTGTCTCGGTTATCAGCAGCTCAATGAACGCGTGTCCGCGTGTCGGCAGCAGGTTTTAAAGGCGATTGAGGAGGAGCACTCAGCACAGCTGCTGTCCAATACTGATGGAGGGAGGACGCCTCCTTTCGGACAAGATTAGGACGCTGGTGCGCCCCCTGCTGGCGAACCGGCACAACAATGTCCGTGTGAGTGAACACAAGGGTATGGAGGATTCAACCTGCCAAAAAAAAAAAAAAAAAAGAGAATAAATGACTCGATAAATAAATATGACATTGAATGTAGCAAAATAATATTAAAAAGTAGCTATTATTTAATTGTGTGACGCAGATTGACATTTCTCTTCAAATAAGATAAGATAAGATAAGATATTCCTTTATTAGTCCCACAGTGGAGAAATTCACATGTTACAGCAGCAAAGTGGATAGTGCAATAAACAAGAAGCATAGATTTTAAAAAGGTATTAATACAAATAAAATAAAATATACACAGTAGAAAAGTAAAGCTAAAATATGTCCAGCATATTAATAAATAATTGTACAGTTACTATAATTGAACAGATGATATAATTGCACATATGAGTTCTTCTTGCACTTTTTGTTGCTCCATTATTTATTTATCATTGTATTAATTCCCTTTAATTTAATGATGTATTTATGCATTGAATTATTATTTTTTTCCATTTTCTTATTTATTAATTTATTTTGCATTTAAAACTAGAATATCAATTAAAGCTGCAGTGGGTAGAAATAGAACAAATGTGATTTAAATAGTTATTTTATAAAACGGTCACTGCATCTGCACAGTAGCGCAGGAAACAGGTAATGTGAAAATAATCATGTTCCTCTGTGTCCTCAGGTGGCATCTGCAAGATTTCACAGATTGGAGGAAAACAACCAATCAGAGCCGAGCTGGAGCCTGTCGTCTCTGAGCAGCTGTCAATCACTCGTAAGCTCAGATCAAATGGTCAAACTGGGTGGCGCTGATCAAATAGGAATCAATATTCTGTTACTGTAATGACTATTTCTATCCTGAAATGTTTTCAGAAACATCTTGTTGTTACTCTTTAGCTGTAAAATGAAAACATTTGTGACCCGGCAGCCATGTTGAGATCAGTTGAGGAAATACTAAGCACCGCCCACCAGCTGGAGCAAATATTAAATTTTACAGCTAAACAGTAACTACAAGATGTTTCTGATAACATTTAAGGCGAGAAATAGTCATTACAGTAAAAGAATACTGATTCATATTTGATCTGAATTTGCGAGTGACTGAGAGCTGCCTCCACTGAATGTACAGCCAATAGGAACACTCTCTCTCTGACATGACCTGTGATTGGTCAAAGTCTTCGTCACAGACTAGATTTGCCTGAAAACAGCCATGAGGAGGTGCAGAAGTCTAGTTTTCTCTCAAAACATTTGAATTGAATTATGGTGAAAGATTATTATTCAATTTTGTCCAATGATGTGAAAAACATTCTGCCATATTCTGACATAAATTGATATTTCTGTTTTAATTTGCTTCTTTAGTTATTTATCTTTGTTAATTTCCTTATTTATTTACTTTTCTGTCTAATGTCCCCTTTTATTTATTTATATATTTATTTTCCTAGATTTTTAAAATATATTTTAAAATATTATTTTAACAACAAATTACATTTTAACATTTTATTTATTTATCAAGTCATTTATTTTTGACAGGTTTCACTCTCCATACCAAGTGCCAATGTGATGTTATGGATTTACAGTGACATTAGAAATATTATAATTCAGTACATATACACACACACATATCTATCTATCTATCTATCTATCTATCTATCTATATAGATAGATAGATAGATAGATATATAGATAGATAGATAGATAGATAGATAGATAGATAGATAGACATGACATTCTTTTTTACATGTTTTATAGAGATGAAATCATGTTGACTGTGCTGTGGAGGATCAGACATCCCTCATGCTGTTTTCAAGTGGCTTACAGTCCCATGTGGTTGCATGGAAAAGAGACAGTGAATTGTGGTTGCATAACACACACACACACACACACACACACACACACACACACACACACACACACACACACTGCCCCAGAGCTATTGTATGGCTCTGATAATAATAAGTAATGCAACATGTGTGTCAGCATAATAAAGATTAATAATAATAAAGATTGTGCCTCTATATTTTGGAATTTTTCAGTCCCAGCTTTCTTAACCACCATATCTATATTATAAAATAAATAAAATCAACATTAATGACAACAATAACAATTATGAGATAAATTCCAAAAAGCCCTGTTATTTTTTGTGATCATTTTTTTTTTTTGATGAACAAATTAAAGTTTAGTCATTTCTCTTCCCATAAATCAGGCCGTATGCTGTCATACATTTTAGCAGATGGCAAAAAATACATCCCATATGCCATAATTACACAGTGTGGCTACAATCCAATCACATACTTTTTATTTTTACTTCAGGTACCTACACCAGTTGCCCTTACAAACATGCATACTGTTGCATGAAGTATGCATACAACTGGGACATACTGCTTCCATCATAATATTGCACCTTGAACTTTGACCTTCTAGCTAATATATCGGCTGTGCAGATGATTGTGGGTCAGAATAGCTAGAAAATATGACCATTCATAGTCGGACATTCTGGTATTTTTGACATACTGTATTTGACATCGTAGTATGGAGTCCCTTCATTTGCATAATGAGGTAGAAATACATAAAGAAATATGTAACGAAAAGAACAGAGAAATAAATCAGTTAGTGGAAATAAATAAAGGATGAAATGCAAAGGAAAAAAACATGCATAAATAAATAAATATATAAAAAATGAATAAATACATACATTTAGAAATAAGAAAATACAAAAATGCAATAATAAATAAATAAATAAATTAGAAATACATTAATAAATAAAAGGGAAATATAAACACATGAGTAAACACGTACAGGAATTGATAAAAATATAAATAAAGAAGCAAATTAAAACAGAAATATAAATTTATGTCCCATTTTATCAATAAATTAACAGGTACATTTATTTTTAGTATTATTTCTGCTACATTTGATGACATTTATTTATCTATTGAGACATTTCTATATTTATTCATTTATTTTTTTATTTTGGCAGGTCACATCCTCCACAGGTATGTACTGGGACATATTAAACCTTTTTCTGGCATGCTAAGTAGTATGGTAGTATCTTCCTCTCTGGTAAACTCCCATGTATTTCAAAGTCAACGCCCACAGTTTGTACCTCTGTAAAGGCTTTCTGCTCAAAATTAATATATACAATATATCCTATAATATATCCTTCAATCTGAAATAACCCTGATAACATCGCTATGACATCTCCGGGGATTATTTTCTCACTTAAAGCTCCTCCAGAGTATAGTCTAGTGTGAAATTAGTGGAATGTCCCTTTAAGTAGGCTTGCTCTGAAGTATTGTACAGTGGAAATCACATCTCTTGGAGTGACAGTATTGTCAGATCAAACATGAGCGTCACATTGTACCTTGGAAGTAGGTGAAGTTATGCAGGAAATCTGTACTTTCTTTTCTACACATTCATGTTATTTTCTCTTCTCCAGCTTATTCAGCACCTTGCATTTGATTTAAAATATGCAAATTAGACAAATAAAAAAATACTCTCCTCCAGTTATTGTTAAGAGTAAGACATCTACCAGTTAGCTGTTGAATGTTGCACTAATGTGACACTTGCATGTGCACACACAGACACAGCTGTCCACACTTCTGCTGTGCTGCAGAATCTACAGTTGTCTTGACCATTGAGCAGAAGAGGTTCGTCCTCATCATGTGACGACCTCTGAATCATCGATTGGACACACAATCACATGTGATACACAACGCCCACACAACTCCTGCACAAGACCAGTGTGTGACTGGACGTTTCATCCATCATTGACACAGTCCTTAAAGCTTCAGTCAGTAACTTTGAGCAAATATGACAAAGTTATTTTTATAAAACTGTCACTATATCCTGATAGGTAATCTGTGTAGAAATAAATCATGTTCCTCTGCCTCCTCCTAGGGCTCCTATAGCATTGGCAAGGTTTCAGCAGGCCCAAAGTAAAACAACCAGAGCCGAACTGTCTCAAATCAGCTGTCAGTCACTGCTCACGAAGCTCAAACTCTGATCAAACAGTCAAACAAAGCAGCACTGATCAGTTTGATCAGGCTTGATGCAGTTATTGCAAAGGATTTGCAACTAAATATTTACTATTTAATATTCACTTTAATCTGTTGTAAATCTATCTGTTTCTATACTTTTGCTCACCTAAATTTGGTGTTCTGTTAGGGTTAGGGTTATGACGCTATCTCCTAAGTTGTTTAACAGATCTAGATGTAAATACCTGGAAATAGAAGCTGAAATACCGATCTTTTGTCTCATATTCATCTTTTCATGTCAAACGTATGTTTTCAGTGTACAGCAAAAATAAAGATATCAGCCTCGATGTTCCAGTAGCTTTGGAGGGGACTGTAGCGGTCCAGGACAGACAGGACAGAGCCTCCGCCAAATGATGTTTAGATTCACAGTCTTTTATTTTACAGATATTGTAAACAATATAACATCACATATATAGATTAAGACCAAGAAGGACATCTCACACATTATAGAGTATAAATATTAAAGTTCTGTGTGGGAGTAACAGCAACTGAATTTCTAGTGTAAAGATCTGCATTTTTGTCTTTGGTCAAAAATGAACATTATGCACAATATGGTCATTCTCTTACAGACACAAACACATTCATACACAATCAAAGTTAGAAAGAGCTAAAAACATCACATCACAAGGCCAACGGTTCCCCCTCTCTCTCTGTATCAGCAGCACGTCCACAGCTCTTTCTCTGGTCTTTTCTTGTTCAGGATTTTGAAGGAGCCGTGCATCGGCGTGTTTGCTGCTAAAGGCTTCTTCTGTCTCTTCAGTTTGGCACCAACAGCAAAAACAATGTCCTCCACATTATCCTGCTGATACGGCACCTCCCCATCACCTTGGTGACTGTTCCCGCATTTGTTTGGCGAAGTCTTGGCGGACGTCTCAAAAGACATCATACCGTGGGCTTTGGCGAAGGCCATCGCCCGCTCCTGGCTCACCTGGCCGTCAGTTCTGGTGGGGTCACGGAGGTCACTCTTATTACCCACCAGGAACCTGTGAGGAGAGGCAGCAGAAAGGCCAAGGGACAGGATGATGATATCACAGAGGAAATATTATGCTTATTTTCAGGTGCATACTTTTATTTTGGGTTTCTAATAGAACATGTTTATAAGATTTAATGTTCAACAAACGCTTTATTTCTTATACCGGTTGTGCTGCAGCACCTCCGCTCCAGCTCACGCTAACTAGCTTTATTTGAGGGTGTCCCACACTAGCTGCTAGGCATGTATACAGACCGGCAACATGTCACCCAGAGTAGGCTCGCAAGACCAGGTCCCTTTTTGGGGAACGATCTGCCTCCGCACATCAGACAGACGTCATCACTGTCCGTTTTTAAAACTACCCTTAAAACCCATTTTTATATATTTTATTCCCTAACAAACCACTAATAGTAATAATGCCATGCTGAAGAGTTGCTGTGTAGTTGGCTGCAACAACAATAAATCCCAAAACGCTGGTTGTTCTCCTGCCATGTCCTAAAACAGATATATAATAGAGGGGCTTTATGGCTCTGAGCTATAGACCAGACCGTGGCGTCATCGCCGAGGCTGTGCTCCCTTTTGGGGGAAAGAAACTCGCTGTTGCAGAAGAGAAAATGATGAAAAGCTGTTTTGTAGCAGGTTAACCGAGGCTTTCACACTGATATCTGGAGCACATACAATACGTTAATATTCACTGTCAGTGTGGTAAACCTCTGAATGATGCTGGTGACAGTGACTAGCATGGCTAGCTAACATTAGCTTGAGTGGGAGGCTGCTGCAGTAATACAGTCACACATTAAAGTTATAGCAGCATCAGACTGTCGTCTCCAACTAAATCTCAGCCTATAGATCAAACAGTTGGCTGTTAACAAGCTGGTTATTTGCAAACACTTAGCCTAACGTGTTTCTATTAAACATATAGAAACGTCTGGATTAGCAATACAGCCCCTAGGTTTGCCACAGTAGTCGGTGTTACACGGCGGTCAGGCACACAGCGATTACATTACGCAGCATGACATTACCTGGGGATATCCTGCCCGAGGGAGTTCTGCCTGCACTCTTCTACCCAGGCCGTCAGGCCGCTGAAGCTCGCAGGGCAGGTGACGTCATATATAAATAGCACAGCGTGGACGTTGCGATAGTAGTGTTGCACCATGGACTTACGGAAACGCTCCTGTCCTGCTGTGTCCCACAGCTGGAGCTGGTGGCGAAGAGGAGGAGGAGGTGATGATAGGGGCAAAAACATGACAAAGAGGAAGTTCATGAGAGGGAAGGCACTGAGAGGAAAATATATCATATGTTGAAATACCCCAAACACACACACACACACACACACACACGCAGTGAATCATCACTGAGAGGGAACAATGAAAAGGAATAAACAAGTTGATCTGATCATTAGAGTCAGAGCTCTTTTGTCATAATCTCCTTGAATAAGATAAACGATTTGCTAAATGACAGTTGAAATCAATGATAAACCATGTGACTGTCTATTTGAGACAATATAAAGAAAAAAAAATAACACAACCATAATACAACACAATAACAGGCATATTTGATTACTAAAAAGTTGAGTCGTCAGATGCGGAGTCTTTCCTCAGCCTCTGAAGACCTGAAAAACCTGCAACCGACTTTGAATTTGCTTATGAGGACTTGTGACCGGATTTGGACTTGAGTATTGACTTGATTTCAACTGAGACTTGAGTTTCTTGTCTTGGACTCGCCCCTGAAGTCTTATATACAGCTCTGGTGAAATGATGCTACTGAAAAAAACACTTTTGATCAGCATCTGCTTACACTTTGAGAAGCTGTTTCTTTAACTACACATTCACTCTGAACAAAAGACACATGGGATTTGTGGAATGACATTATCAGTTTAAAGAGGACATATCATGAAAAACACACCTTTTCAGTGCTTCTGCTTCGATCAGATTCAACAAATCATTCAGATGTGGCTCCCCTTCCTATGTCACATGCAGGCTCATTACAACATATCGCCCACAGCTTGAAAACTACCTGTGCAAAGGTGCACCATATTTTTCTTACAAGCCAATCAGAGCAGACTGGGCTTTTTATAGGAGGGGGTCTTAAAGCGCCAAGCGCCAAAAGGAGTGTTTCAGACAGAGGGTGAATACAGGTATATTCAGACAGACGGTATAAGAAAAATAATGTTTTTTTGAGCTGGTTCGCAGAGGGCCTGCAAACACAAAAGTCTCATCACTCCGACTGAGTGATGAAGTTATGAGACTGGTCGTTGGAGTGGCTGTTGCTCTTTTGAAATTAAAAGGTGGGAACAGTCCTACGTTAGCGGGGGGTGTCTTATCGGCACAAGCTGGTTATGGCTAGAAAGGATCTGTCTTGTGTAAATATGACTGTAATTGGAGTGGATCAGGATCACAGGGTGGGTGGGATGCCCTTCACTGGGGAGAGAAGACCGTTACTGTTGTATTAATGTCGCATGTTGATTTCTCACTTACTTTTAACTGATAACTCGATATAACCCACATAAGTAAACGAGAGCATCATCGACAACATTGGCTTGAGGTCGGATTTCGGTGAAATCAGACAAAATCAGGCAGGTTCACTAAAAACTGCTTGAGCTCCCTTCGGCGGGACCTCCTGCAGCAACCAGCCCACCATGACCGAGTCTTGTTTGAACATTTATGTATGTAATCATGTTCTAAGGGAAACACAAAATTCAAGTCTTATGAACCTGGAAATGAGCATGATACTGTATGACCCCTATAATGTACTGGAAACAAAGCTAGAAACCTCCTCTACCCTATAAACAAATCCTCAGTCGCCACTGACAGACACTTCCTCTGTCATGTGGTCATTTCAAAACACTCAGGAAACAGCACCAACCACCCACGCCTATAGTTTAAATATAGGATCATGGAATAAACACAGTCCCTTACATGTCTTTACATGACGGGGTTCATATTAAACGTCAGGATCAAAAATCTGATAGCTTTATGAGGCTGTTGATCCAACAGCCAACATACCAACACAATCATGCATGCAAACTTCAGACTGGTTTACGGGCTGCATTAGTTCTGCAAACACGAGCAGCTCTGCTGATTTTCTTCCATCCGGAGACTCCTCCATCAGTCGGTCTGGGACGAATAACTCAGCAGTCACATTGCGGTGTAGGACATTACTAAAGAGCCTTAAAACGGCGTGTAAAACATGGTAAAGTCACATTGACAAACCACAGACGCTCTCAGATAACCTGCAGGAGTCTAACAGGAATATTACGTCCTCTTTTACACATGGAGTCTCAGGTGGTTTAGAGGTTTGTCCAGACTGATTACAGTTGAACTGGGCCCATGAAGACTCAGCAGTCACACAGCAGTTCGTGAAATAGTCACGAAATTATATGTATTTGTACATAGACACGAAATCAAAAATAATCACAAAAACAATTTGTATGTAATCCATGTAACTGTGAACCAGGAAGTTTAAAGAGCGGTGAACGCTGCATAGGGAGGAGATCAGGATGAATGAATGGGTCAAAAAAACACAGGACTTTCAGCCAGGAAACTGCTGTTCATGTCCGGTGAAACAAGTCAAAGTTGATTTGTCACATAACTTACTTATTGAAGCCACTTCCAGTGTATTTATAACCCGCAATCTATTCCTAACCTTAACTAAGTATTTTGCTGACTAAACAAGTCCATCTTTTCCTAAACCTAAGCAGCACTGAATTCATTGTGAAAAAGACAAGCGATTAAAATAAAACCTAAAAGAGCCAACATGACGTGGATAACTTTAAGGGCAATCAGTTTATTTGCATTTGAAATCAAAACAACCTATTATAATATCTGTTTATCACACTAACCTGCAGTTCGCCTGTTCATTTGTCCACCAATTCATTCTTTTGTTCTCAGAGAAGACACCCCAGGTTAACAGGATAAAATTTAAAAAATGAATACATATCCCCATGAACCTTCCCCAGTTGATTACTTTTATTTTTTATATTACAAGTTTTGTAATGATTTAAGTTTGAATATGCAAATGAGTCATTATCTTAATTAATATGTGCTAATTTGCATATATTTCCAGAACAGAAATCTGAACATTGATATAGCCAAAAGCCCAAAATTCTTCTTTCTTTTTGGTAACACAATAGAGTCGAACGTTTTTACAGACGGGACTTTGGATATCTCTTATTGCTCCAGAAAATACTGTCAGCAGCCCCAATATTACATATCTCCATATTTTTAGGAATAAATGTTCGATAAAACGTACCACTCTGTAAAAACCTTCAGAATATAGATAGGAATGAAACTGGGAAGTTTGGCATAGGTAAGAGCTACTGAAGTGGAGATTTCTGGCTCAAAATAATTTTGAGAAAACAGCCTTTAATGATTGTAAAATTTCACAGATTTTGCATTTTTAACTAACAGAGATCACCATGAAAATTGCCAAAGTGATCACTTAAATTAAAGGAACAATGTGTAATCCATTAGAGGGGTACTCAGTTGGTTGCAATCTGCAACCACACCGCTAGACAAAATCCTACACACTGGACCTTTAAGACAATTATTTTATGTATAAAAAGTTTCTGAAAATGTTGTTTCAATATACAAATGAAACTGTTATTGACAAGGGCCCGAACTACGGAGCCTCCGTGTTATTAATATATTATCCTCATGAAGTTTAGGATCAGTGTAACCCTCAGCTACACAAGCTGAAACTAAAGCTGGCAGTAGGCTCTGTAGTCTGACTGTTTAGGTTAGTTTGTCATGTATCTTAGTAGTAAACTAAAGCTGGCAGTAGGCTCTGTAGTCTGACTGTTTAGGTTAGTTTGTCATGTATCTTAGTAGTAAACTAAAGCTGGCAGTAGGCTCTGTAGTCTGACTGTTTAGGTTAGTTTGTCATGTATCTTAGTAGTAAACTAAAGCTGGCAGTAGACTCTGTAGTCTGACTGTTTAGGTTAGTTTGTCATGTATCTTAGTAGTAACTAAAGCTGGCAGTAGGCTCTGTAGTCTGACTGTTTAATTAGTTTGTCATGTATCTTAGTAGTAACTAAAGCTGGTAGTAGTCTCTGTAGTCTGACTGTTTAATTAGTTTGTCATGTATCTTAGTAGTAACTAAAGCTGGCAGTAGACTCTGTAGTCTGACTGTTTAGGTTAGTTTGTCATGTATCTTAGTAGTAACTAAAGCTGGCAGTAGGCTCTGTAGTCTGACTGTTTAGGGCTAGTTTGTCATGTATCTTAGTAGTAAACTAAAGCTGGTAGTAGGCTCTGTAGTCTGACTGTTTAGGGCTAGTTTGTCATGTATCTTAGTAGCAAACTAAAGCTGGCAGTAGGCTCTGTAGTCTGACTGTTTAGGTTAGTTTGTCATGTATCTTAGTAGTAAACTAAAGCTGGCAGTAGACTCTGTAGTCTGACTGTTTAGGCTAGTTTGTCATGTATCTTAGTAGTAAACTAAAGCTGGCAGTAGGCTCTGTAGTCTGACTGTTTAGGTTAGTTTGTCATGTATCTTAGTAGTAAACTAAAGCTGGCAGTAGGCTCTGTAGTCTGACTGTTTAGGTTAGTTTGTCATGTATCTTAGTAGTAAACTAAAGCTGGCAGTAGGCTCTGTAGTCTGACTGTTTAGGTTAGTTTGTCATGTATCTTAGTAGTAAACTAAAGCTGGCAGTAGGCTCTGTAGTCTGACTGTTTAGGTTAGTTTGTCATGGATCTTAGTAGTAAACTAAAGCTGGCAGTAGGCTCTGTAGTCTGACTGTTTAGGTTAGTTTGTCATGTATCTTAGTAGTAAACTAAAGCTGGCAGTAGGCTCTGTAGTCTGACTGTTTAATTAGTTTGTCATGTATCTTAGTAGTAAACTAAAGCTGGCAGTAGGCTCTGTAGTCTGGCTGTTTAGTTAGTTTGTCATGTATCTTAGTGGCAAACTAAAGCTGGCAGTAGACTCTGTAGTCTGACTGTTTAGGTTAGTTTGTCATGTATCTTAGTGGCAAACTAAAGCTGGCAGTAGGCTCTGTAGTCTGACTGTTTAGGTTAGTTTGTCATGTATCTTAGTGGTAAACTAAAGCTGGCAGTAGACTCTGTAGTCTGACTGTTTAGGTTAGTTTGTCATGTATCTTAGTAGTAAACTAAAGCTGGCAGTAGGCTCTGTAGTCTGACTGTTTAGGTTAGTTTGTCATGTATCTTAGTAGTAAACTAAAGCTGGCAGTAGGCTCTGTAGTCTGACTGTTTAGGTTAGTTTGTCATGTATCTTAGTAGTAAAATAAAGCTGGCAGTAGGCTCTGTAGTCTGACTGTTTAATTAGTTTGTCATGTATCTTAGTAGTAAACTAAAGCTGGCAGTAGGCTCTGTAGTCTGACTGTTTAGGTTAGTTTGTCATGTATCTTAGTGGCAAACTAAAGCTGGCAGTGGGCTCTGTAGTCTGACTGTTTAGGTTAGTTTGTCATGTATCTTAGTGGCAAACTAAAGCTGGCAGTAGGCTCTGTAGTCTGACTGTTTAGTTAGTTTGTCATGTATCTTAGTGGCAAACTAAAGCTGGCAGTGGGCTCTGTAGTCTGACTGTTTAGGTTAGTTTGTCATGTATCTTAGTGGTAAACTAAAGCTGGCAGTAGGCTCTGTAGTCTGACTGTTTAGGTTAGTTTGTCATGTATCTTAGTAGTAAACTAAAGCTGGCAGTAGGCTCTGTAGTCTGACTGTTTAGGTTGTTTGTCATGTATCTTAGTAGTAAACTAAGTGGAGTAGTCTGTGTTGTGTTTGGTTGTTTGTCTGTTCTTAGTGTAACTAGTGGGTGGTTGTGTTGTGTTTGGTTAGTTTGTCTGTTCTTAGTAGTAAACTAAAGTGGAGTGGTCTGTGTTGACTGTTTAATTGTTTGTCATGTATCTTGTGTAAACTAAAGCTGGAGTAGGCTCTGTGTTGACTGTTTAGGTTAGTTTGTCATGTATCTTAGTGGCAAACTAAAGCTGGCAGTGGGCTCTGTAGTCTGACTGTTTAGGTTAGTTTGTCATGTATCTTAGTGGCAAACTAAAGCTGGCAGTAGGCTCTGTAGTCTGACTGTTTAGTTAGTTTGTCATGTATCTTAGTGGCAAACTAAAGCTGGCAGTGGGCTCTGTAGTCTGACTGTTTAGGTTAGTTTGTCATGTATCTTAGTGGTAAACTAAAGCTGGCAGTAGGCTCTGTAGTCTGACTGTTTAGGTTAGTTTGTCATGTATCTTAGTAGTAAACTAAAGCTGGCAGTAGGCTCTGTAGTCTGACTGTTTAGGTTAGTTTGTCATGTATCTTAGTAGTAAACTAAAGCTGGCAGTAGACTCTGTAGTCTGACTGTTTAGGTTAGTTTGTCATGTATCTTAGTAGTAACTAAAGCTGGCAGTAGGCTCTGTAGTCTGACTGTTTAGGTTAGTTTGTCATGTATCTTAGTAGTAAACTAAAGCTGGCAGTAGGCTCTGTAGTCTGACTGTTTAGGCTAGTTTGTCATGTATCTTAGTAGTAAACTAAAGCTGGCAGTAGGCTCTGTAGTCTGACTGTTTAGGTTAGTTTGTCATGGATCTTAGTAGTAAAATAAAGCTGGCAGTAGACTCTGTAGTCTTGACTGTTTAATTAGTTTGTCATGTATCTTAGTAGTAAACTAAAGCTGGCAGTAGGCTCTGTAGTCTGACTGTTTAGGTTAGTTTGTCATGTATCTTAGTAGTAAACTAAAGCTGGCAGTAGGCTCTGTAGTCTGACTGTTTAGGTTAGTTTGTCATGTATCTTAGTAGTAAACTAAAGCTGGCAGTAGACTCTGTAGTCTGACTGTTCAGGTTAGTTTGTCATGTATCTTAGTAGTAACTAAAGCTGGCAGTAGGCTCTGTAGTCTGACTGTTTAGGTTAGTTTGTCATGTATCTTAGTAGTAAACTAAAGCTGGCAGTAGGCTCTGTAGTCTGATTGTTTAGGGTTAGTTTGTCATGTATCTTAGTAGCAAACTAAAGCTGGCAGTAGGCTCTGTAGTCTGACTGTTTAGGGCTAGTTTGTCATGTATCTTAGTAGTAAACTAAAGCTGGCAGTAGGCTCTGTAGTCTGATTGTTTAGGGTTAGTTTGTCATGTATCTTAGTAGTAAACTAAAGCTGGCAGTAGGCTCTGTAGTCTGATTGTTTAGGTTAGTTTGTCATGGATCTTAGTAGTAAACTAAAGCTGGCAGTAGGCTCTGTAGTCTGATTGTTTAGGGTTAGTTTGTCATGTATCTTAGTAGCAAACTAAAGCTGGCAGTAGGCTCTGTAGTCTGACTGTTTAGGTTAGTTTGTCATGGATCTTAGTAGTAAACTAAAGCTGGCAGTAGGCTCTGTAGTCTGATTGTTTAGGTTAGTTTGTCATGTATCTTAGTAGTAAACTAAAGCTGGCAGTAGGCTCTGTAGTCTGACTGTTTAGGTTAGTTTGTCATGTATCTTAGTAGTAAACTAAAGCTGGCAGTAGGCTCTGTAGTCTGATTGTTTAGGTTAGTTTGTCATGTATCTTAGTAGTAAACTAAAGCTGGCAGTAGGCTCTGTAGTCTGATTGTTTAGGTTAGTTTGTCATGTATCTTAGTAGTAAACTAAAGCTGGCAGTAGGCTCTGTAGTCTGAATGTTTAGGTTAGTTTGTCATGTATCTTAGTAGTAAACTAAAGCTGGCAGTAGGCTCTGTAGTCTGAATGTTTAGGCTAGTTTGTCATGGATCTTTGTAATAAACTCATCAGCTGGCTGAAACAAAGCAGCTCCTCCTCTACCAGCAGGACCTGTAGTGGTTCATATCAGCAGAGGGAGGAGAACAGAGGACAGGAGGAAGGACTGATACTGACTGATGTTTGTGTTCTTCAGTCTTTATAATCTTCACTCAGGAAAATGATTTATTTCATTAATATGTCAGATTGTTTCCAGTGAGATATTACTGAGTTTCTATGGTGACTTTGCTGTTGTAAACATTACTGTTGCTGCTCTAGAAACAACATGTGTCCTAGTTGGATTTAAATATTCAATTCTAATCTGGTTCTCAATATTTGTTTATTTATCACAAGTCATATCATCACTGCAATATTGAGCAGCAGTTTTACATTTCTATATTTTCTACATTTCTTTAAATAGCTGTGCATATTTAATTATTTATTGTATCTTGTTTACTTCTAATAATGCACCAAAGGAGTTGCACTCTCATTTCGTTGTATGCAATACAATGACAAAGGCGAGTCTGATTCTGATTCTCAGTGTTATTGCACATGACAGGTTTTCCTCATATGATGCTGCCTAGTAGATGTTACTGTTGTTTAAAAAGCTCTAGTGCTGGCTGACCTGATGCTGAACTTTTTGTTGATGATTAATTTTTATTTATTAATTATTTTTAAATAACCCAGAGTCACTTTTCTTTTAGATCAGAAGTCCAGCCATAAGATGTGACAATGAAGAAGTGTTTTGTTCCTGATGTTAGTCTACTGTTGTGAAGACAAACAGTTGTTGACTTATTTTGCCAAATAAATGAAATCCATCCATCCATCTTCAACGGCTTATCCCGTTAGAGGTTGCGGGAGGGCTGGCATCCCAGCTGGCACTGGGGGAAGGCGGGGTTCACCCTGGACAGATCACCAGTCCATCACAGGGCTGACAAAACGAGACTGACAATCATTCACATTCACACCTATGGGCAATTTAGAGTGATCAATTAACCTGAACTGCATGTCTTTGGACTGTGGGAGGAAACCGGAGAACCCGAAGAAATCCCATGCAAACATGGAGAGAACATGAAACTCCACACAGGACAAATGAAATGCATGTTTAAACTGAAATTGGAAATTTGCCTTGCTGTACCATAAATGTACCGACCTGAAAACCGTGAACCGAACTGAATTTTATGAACTGTCCCACCAGTACTAAATTTTGGATGTTTTATTTCCACTAGTCTGAAAGACGACATGTTATGGAAGTAATATAACCCAAAACCTCTAAATAGTCTCCCCTTAGTAATGCGTAATTGGCTAAATGTCACCGGTTACCTTAATTCTTTCTCCGTGGATATCCAGCTGTCTCTCGCGGAAGTCCACCCCGATGGTGGCCTCCACTCTGCCGGGGAACTCTCCGGCGCAGAGTCGGTGTGTGAGGCAGGTCTTCCCCACCCCGGAGTCTCCTATCATCAGCACTTTAAAGGTCCGACACCGAGTCAACAGTGAGGACACACTGCCCAGAGAGCTGGAGAACTCCAGAGACGACTCCATCCAGCCGTCGTTCACAGTAAATTCACTAGAAAGCAATTAATGCGCAAAAAACGCGCTACGCGTCAAACGGCGCGTCCTAGAAAGGTTTCTAAAGATGCAGCTTCACCAGGTCTCAACCAGATAGAGCTAGTAGTAGGACTGCTGGGAGACACACTTTCTTTAGGTAGTTTTTTTGTGAAACCTTTCCGCCCTGACGCTCCTTAGAAACTCCTCACGGTGCTGAACAGCGTGGATGAGCGCAGAGGAGGAGGTGGAGGAGGAGATTTGACAGCCTGGTGGTGATTGGTGTCTGAGGGTGGAGGGTTGATCGATGGGCATCAGAAAACATAATCATTTGTCAAAATAAAATATTTTAATTTATGGGGTCACATTGGACATCAACTTTTAAAAATAACGAAAAAGGTGTCAAACACCGTAAAATTAACTCTACAAAATTCTAAACAAATCAGGTCGTTTTTTTAACAGTTAAACCTGCAGTGGGCAGATTATTTTTGGCATCTTTGGGCAAAAATTTCATAATAGCCTTTCAGCATATTGTAATTTAAGATGGGAGACTTTGACCAATCACAGGTCGCTTCAGAGAGAGACTGTTCCTATTGGTTGTGTTCCAGCTGGTGGGAGGTGCTTGATGTTTCCTTACCTGATCTCAACATGGCTGCCGGGTCACAAACTTTCTCATTTTACAGCTAAATAGTAACTACAAGATGTTTCTGAAAACATCTGAGGAGAGAAATAGTCATTACAGTAACAGAATATTGATTCATAATTGATAAGCGCTGCTAGTTTGACTGTTTGATCAGAGTTCACTTGTGACTGACAGCTGCTCAGAGACTCAGGGACACAGATTATCTCTCTCATGTACTACTGTCAGGATAAAGTGACCGTTTTATAAAAAAATAACTTTTTAAATATTTGCTCCATTTTCTCTTTGTTTGTGACCTGGCAGCCATGTTGGGATCGGTTGAGGAAATACCAAGCACCGCCAGCTGGAGTACAGCCAATAGGAACGCTCGCTCTGAAACGACCTGTGATTGGTCAAAGTCTCCCGTCATGAGCTAGATTTTTTTAAATACTGAAAACAGCAATGAGGAGGTGCAGAAGTCTAGTTTTCTCTCAGAACACTTGAATTACAAAATGCTGAAAGGTTATAATGGAGTTTTTGCCCAGTGATTCAAAAATATTTTGCCTACTGCAGTTTTAATTCAATAAACACACCAGAGTCACCACTAGAGGGGGCTGTGAGGTTCCACATAGGTGCACCACATTTGGTCAAAGTGTGCTGTCAGTAAAGGGAAGTCAATGGCGTGGCCTAAAGGAGTGTCCTACATATTCCAGAGCTGTGATCACCTTTAACCTGACGTGTTGCACAGTGTACTTTGTCTTTCCTACTTGTGTATATTGCATATTTGGATCTGGAATCTATTTTATCCGTATATTGTTACCTGCCAAAGGACTAAGGATGAAAATAAGCCAACTCCTGCATGTTTACACCCTGTATTTTATACTGCTGTTCTTTAACATTCATTTCTGTGAAGAGAACTTGTAAATTGAATTATTTTTAAAGTCTGGATGATTATTTAAGATATAAGCTCACAGCGAAGACCTGAACACAAATTATATTCACAGAGCCTTCCCTCCCTGCTGAACAGCCTCGTCCTGCGTTAGAAAACTACAAGTTAAAACAAGCAAAGAGCTGCTAGAACAATGGCCAAGCATCAGGGAGAAGAAACATTGAATTTGTCAAAAGAGAAGCCTATTAAGTATGTATGATTGTCAACAATTAAAAAAAATACACAATACAGACAGAGAATTGTATCAAAAGTTAAAAACAGCAGGAAAACTCGTCTCTGATGCAATATTCACCAGAAATGTTTTGCTCCAAACTCATCAAACTGGTTTGATTTACACAGACGTCCTGCAGTTATTGCGCTCACTATCTGGGTTAATGGCACAGATTATCAGTGGTTCTGTGCTCATACATTGAATATAACATGAAATATCCACAAAAGGGCCTTAAAGCAGTCCCTTAATGAAAAAGGTTGGGGAGCACTGATCTAAACTCTGGTATTGCATCTAATCAAGTCTTTTTGGACATTTAGGTCCCTGGTTGGATGCCACCGCCGCTGTCCTGGTTGCCACACTGTCTAACATGGTCAGAGTACAGACACTTATGGTCAACAGTGTATGACCATTTCTAGCAGAACCAGAAATAAACTAAAAGATGTCTGACGTTGTTCTAATGTCTCTGGCAGACTTTGGCAGATAATATCAGGGACTATATCAAGGAAACGGGAGAACCGCTGAATCCAGAGGACTATGTGTTCGTCGCTGTCAGGATCTACAAAGGGAACATCAGATTAATTCGCTCCATCTTCAAAAGTTAGCCCTCATCACCCTCCTTTCTCACCTTTTTTTAAACTTTATTTTTCATTTTGGACATATCAAAATATAAAGTTGGCCATTTTCCATCTGCGGTTGTGAATATAGATTCTCATAGTAGCCTTTGAAGGCTTTATCAGTTTCTTCTGGCTCACGTTATTTTATGTGTTAAGGGATCCCTTATTTTGTGTCTTGAATTATTAATCTGTTGCGTCCGAAGACGCTTTGCTCACATTCTTGTCATCTTTGGGCCTGATTCATAAAAAGTTTGTTTGGTGAATCTCAATTACTTTTCTAATTCATCATTCATGATGTTTTCTATCTGTTTTTTTTTTTTTTTTTACTTCTTTGATTTGAGATATTATTAAGTCCTTATTCTCAGCTCTAGGTTGTTGTTTCTCCAGTTTCCTCAGTTCTTTTTCCAGTTCGTCCTGCTTTCACCTCCTTAATTTCTTTAAAAATGCTGTTTTTGAGATTACCTTCCCTCTCATTATTACTTTTGTCCCATAAGATGTTTGGATCGACCTGACCATTCCTGTTATTACTTATACATTCAGCAGTTTCTATCTTAATCTCTTCTGCTACACACTTGTTAACATTAAAATGCCTGTATTTAATCTCCAAAGTCTACTGTTTGGTCTGTTCTTCAGATGTACGTATTTTCAAATTCAGCTCCTCTGGTATCAACTTACTTCTCAGTAGTGTTTCAATAAACTCAGGCGCAGGGTGTTCACCCTCTTCTCCTTCCATCACTCCAAAAATGCGTATATTGTTTTGTCTGGAACGGTTTCTTCATCCGTTAGTTTGTGCTGCGAGGCTCTTTGCTGATCCAGGCAGGTGGACAGCGCCTCGGCCGCATTTAAATGAAAAAATACTAGTTAATGTCCTCTGATTTATTAATTTGGAAGTGTAAACGGCTTCAAATAATTAGTTGCCATAATGTCAATTTCCAACATTAAATCATTGCTATATTTAAACAGTTGCAACGAGATGGACAGTATAAACAATAACATCTGTATTGATGCATTAAAGAAAGCATGACCTCAGCTAATAAAGTGCTGCTTAGTGGAACACCTTCATAGTACAGTTTTCACTATAATAATAATCATAATCATAGTAATAATAACTTTTTTTGTATTGCACTTTTCATACAAAGGGAAATATCGCACAAAGTGCTTTACAATCAGCACTCACATAACTCATGTGCATACATAACATGTCAACATTTTAAACATTAACAGGCACTTTTGTAACAATTCACAAGCCATATTCAAATGAGCTGGACAGTGTTAACAATCAATAACATCTGTATTGATGCAGTAAAGAAAGCATGCCCTCAGCTTATTAAGTGCTGCTCAGTAAAACACCTTTACAGTATAGTGTGCACATAATACTGGAACATTTTAACACTAACATAACAGTCCTTTTGTTACGGTTCACAAGGATGAGCATCTGACCGGAACTAAGAAAGTACAGCTTAGCATAATACAAAAGCATAATACCTTCACAGCGCGTATGAATATGTTGAAACATCTTTAGTCAAACATCTCAATGGTCACACCTACACTGTTAACCCAGATTTTGTTTTGGATTAAACTGTTTAGTAATCATGAATTAATCTTTCATGTTTTGTAAAAATGTGGTCTCATTACTGAATCACATTAGTTGAGTGTCTTATTCAGCTAAAATGTACAGTGTAATGATCACGTTAAGCAGAGATAACTAAGGATGATTCAGATTCAACAAGTCCAACGTCAACTCCTGTATGTGAAGAAAGAAATAACTGATGCGCCCGAGCGCCAGAAGAGTGAGGGTCTTTGAATCCAAATGAAACGGTAAGTATGTAAAGCGACTATTTGCAGATAGTTATAGATAGATTTCTACCCAAAACGCCGAGTCTGTTGCAACAAGGCAGCTTTATTTTATTTATTTATTTATTTATTTGATCAGGAAAATGCATGTTAATCAACACATCAGCAAATCAATGAAGTTATGGGAAAGAGTAGTTGAAGCTAGACTAAGGACAGAAGGGAGCATTTGTGAGCAGCAGTGTGGTTTCATGCCAAAAAAGAGTACTACAGATGCAGTATTTGCTTTGAGGATGTTGATAGAGAAGTTCAGAGAAGGTCAGAGGGAGCTACATAGTGTCTGTAGACCTGGAGAAAGCTGATGACAGGGAGCCCAGAGAGGAACTGTGGTGTTGTATGAGGAAGTCTGAAGTGGCAGAGAAGGATGTTAGAGTGGTGCAGGACATGGATGAGGACTGTAAGACAGTGGTGAGGTGTGCTGTAGGTGTGACAGAGGAGTTCAAGGTGGAGGTGGGACTGCATCAGGGATCAGCTCTGAGCCCCTTCTTGTTCGCTATGGTGATGGTCAGGCTGACGGACGAGGTTAGACAGGAATCTCCATGGACTATGATGTTTGCAGATGACATCGTGATCTGCAGTGAGAGCAGGGAACAGGTGGACGAGAAGCTAGAAAGGTGGAGGTTTGCCCTGGAAAGGAGAGGCAGGAAGGTTAGCAGCAAGACGGAGTACATGTGTGTGAATGAGAGGGACCCAAGTGGAAGAGTGAGGTTACAGGGTGGAGAGATAAAGAAGGTGGAGGATTTTAAGGACTTAGGGTCAACAGTCCAGAGTGATGGAGAGTGTGGAAAAGAGGTGAAGAAGCGTGTACAGACAGGCTGGAACGGGTGGAGAAAAGTGTCAGGTGTGATGTGTGATAGAAGAGTTTCAGCTAAAATGAAAGGAAAGGTGTAGAAAACTGTGGTGAGACCAGCGATGCTGTTTGGTTTAGAGACAGTGTCACTGAGGAAAAGACAGGAGGCAGAGCTGGAGGTAGCAGAGATGAAGATGCTTCTCTTTGGGAGGGACCAGGATGGATAGGATCAGGAATGAGTCCATCAGAGGGACAGCACATGGTAGAGGTTTTGGAGATAAAGTCAGAGAGACCAGACTGAGATGGTTTGGACATGTCCAGAGGAGAGATAGTGAATATATTGGTAGAAGGATGCTGAGTTTTGAACTGCCAGGCAGGAGGCCTAGAGGAAGACCAAAGAGGAGGTTTATGGATGTAGTGAAAGAAGACATGAGGGTAGTTGGTGTGAGAGAAGAGGATACAGGAGACAGGATTAGATGGAGGCAACTGATTCGCTGTGGCGACCCCTGAAGGGAAAAGCCGAAAGGAGAAGAACAAGATTGTTAAGTCCAGTTCAAGGTGAACCCAGATGCAGACACAGGAGGTAGATGAACAATTGAACAACAAACCTTTATTGCCAAAAAGTTGAATTGTGAATGGGCAAGGGGAATGTGGAGGCTGGGGGGTTGGGCAGCACAGGCAGGCAGGAAGGAATCCTGGGAACAGAGAGTTACATGTTAGAGGATGACAAACAAACAAAAATCTCGGAAAAAAAAATTCACGGACTGAGCGGCCGAGGCGAAGCAATCGCTCGGGCTGAATCAACGATTTAGTGAGTAGTGACTGAAGAGCCCGGATATAAGTAGTGTCCCTGATGACCTGAGCGTGGGAACCTGAAGGGGGAGGAGAACACAATCACACACAACCAGGCACACCCACACCAGACAGACAGGGGAACTGGGCAAAGCAGGGAAAAGAGGAAAGACACAGTCAACCAATTACTGGAGACCACGTGGTTGGTCGTCAGTGATCCGGGCGGGAGGTGGAGGCTCGGCCGGAGGGCACATTGGGCTACAAGCAGCTAGTTTCAACTGTGTCTCATGGAAAGTCGGGTAAATTTTCATGAATGGGTGTAGCTTCAATTTGACAGCAGAGGCATTAATAATAATTTCAATAGTGTGTGGGCCAATATATCTAGGTGTTAGCTTTTTTGACTCACTTAGTAAGCGAAAGTCTTTAGATGAAAGCCAAACTTTCTGACCTGGCTGGCATTGCGATGCAGAGGTACGGTAGCGGTCAGCAATGCGCCGCTAAGTTTTTAACATTTCAGCAACTTTCATTGCATGGTTTCAGAGGTTTTTTTTGTTAGAGTAGAAGTTCTAGTTTAGTATTTTCTAGTACTACTTTCTTGGTTGAGTTTTTAACCTATTCTATATTTCATTTTCAAGTTTTTAGGATTTTTTAAAAAGATGTTTAAAGTTTTTAGGATTTTTTTACAGTATTAAAACCCTTGGATAAATGGTCAATGGACTTGCAGTTATAAAGCTCTTCTCTAATCTTCCAACCACTAAAAGCTGTTTAAATTGCTCGTCAGCATTCACCCATCCTCCCAGCGATGGCTCTGCCTTCAGCAGTGTGACGGCTGAGGTCCTGCATGTGTGTCCAGCATGGTCCTGCCCTCTCTCTCTCTCTGCAGCTGCCCTTCCCCCTTACCTGCACCGCTGAGGCCAGCTGGAATCAGGCCGAGGCATCAGAGGCTGCAGAGCAGGAGTCTCTCTCTCTCTGGCTGTGTGCCAGTCGATGCCGGTGTGGTGTGTGTGTCCACTTGTGTTGTGACCTGAGTTGTGCTCCTCAAAGCTGGACGTGTCTTCTTTGTATGTCGCTTCTGTTTTTAGTTTAGCTGACCAGCTGTTAGATTACCTCAGAGTGATCCTTGGTGTTTTGAAGAACCACTTCCTTATTTTCATTAGTTAAATACACCTTTCGTTTTGCCCTCAAATGAACCTCTGTTTCCTTATTCCCTCAGTTCTGATACGGTGTTATTGTATTGTTACTTCCCGCTCCCTCGACTTAGTGGGAACGTAACAGATGGAGGCTCGGCCACTAGCTCAGGGAAGTTTGTTTTACTCCTCGCCTCAGCGTGGGTGAGTTTTGATGTTGTTTGCCTCTTTTCTTAACCTCATTATCTACAGTTTCCTCAGCTAGATAGAAGTGTCCAGCTGGACTGTACTCAGTCCTTCCATCAGACATTCATTTCTTGTTTTTCCTTTATTGTTTTCAGGGCGAATCCCAGGTGAAGATTAAATTCTCCGGCAGGGTAGGCGTTCAGGGTTTCGGCCACTGAGTTTCGCCTTTAGAGTCGCCTTGAGCCCGGAAAACCTCAGAAGTAGTGGGATAATGGGAATTATGGCTCTTTTTAGAGAGCCAGCTCTTTGGGCTCCCAAGCGGCTCTTCAGGTTATTTTGTTACTTTAATTAATCTATTATCAACAACAATATACAATTATGCTCAAAATGAATTACTAATGTAATTGTTATGTTGGCTGTATTGTCAGTAACACAGCATCCCACTCTTTTGCCACTTTGAGCAGCTCTTCTGCTCAGTTCTCAGAAGTGTGTTTGTCGCTGAACTCAAAACCATCCAGAAGACAGAACACCATTTTATAATTTTCAATAAAGTGAAACGTAACTGACAAGAAGGATACTGCTGTGGCTTTTTTAACCCTCTTGTAGCGGATGCACATTCTCTGTCATATTGGCCTGGGATGATTTTTTGTTTTCCTGCTTGGAATTGCATACATAGGAGTGTGATAGATTAAAATATATATCAAATAAAAGATTAACTCGGCATTAGTGTGCACCCGACGTTATGTTTAAGATCACCTATAATATGTGCGTAAGATATACATGTAAAGATATTGATGCAGCCAGAAATAATGAAACTGCTTAAAATAGAATAGAATGTCCTTTATTGTCATTATACAGAATGGACAACGAAATTGAAGAGCTTCTCCTTGTTCAGGATGATAAATATTAAATAGTAGATATAAGAGGTCCACAATGGTCTCCTTAGTTTTTTAGAGTTCAGTGCCAGGTTGTTGTCTGAGCACTAGGTTGTCAGCTTCTGGACCTCCTCTCTGTAGGGTGTCTCGTCTCCCCTTGAGACCAGTCTGATCACAGATGCCTAACAGCCGGAACTGGAGGCACCGGAACAGGCGGCAGCTGCGGCATCGACCCAGCCGGAACTGGAGGCACTGGAACAGGCGGCGGCGTCGACCCGGCCGGAACTGGAGGCACCGGAACAGGCGGCGGCTGCAGCGTTGACCTGGCCGGAACTGGAGGCACCGGAACAGGCGGCGGCTGAGGCGTCAACATGGCCAGAATATGAGGCCCCAGAACTGCAGGAACTGAAACAGGCAGTGGCTGCGGCGTCGACCCAGCTGGAACTGGAGGCATCGGAACAGGCGGCGGCTGCGGCATTGACCTGGCCGGAATTGGAGGCACCGGAACTGCAGGAACTGAAACAAGCAGTGGCTGCGGCGTCAATCCGGTAAGAACTGGAGGCACCGGAACAGGCAGCGGCTGCGGCGTCAACCTGGCCGGAACTGGAGGCACTGAAACAGGCGGTGGCTGCGACGTCAACCCAGGAGGAACTGGAGGCACCAGAACAGGTGGCGACAACCCGGCCAGAACTGGAAGAACCGGAACAGGCGGCAGCTACAGCGTCGACCTGGCCGGAACTGGAGGCGCCGGAACAGGCAGCCGCTGCGGCGTCGACCCAGGAGGAACTGGAGGCACCAGAACAGGCGGCGGCTGCGGCGTTGACCTGGCCGGAACTGGAGGCACCAGAACAGGCCGCCGGAACAAGCAGCCGCTGCGGCGTCGACCCAGGTGGAACTGGAGGCACCAGAACAGGCGGCGGCTGTGGCGTCGACCCAGCTGGAACTGGAGGCACCGGAACAGGCGGCGGGTGCGGCGTTGACCTGGCTGGAACTGGAGGCACCAGAACAGGCGGCAGCTGAGGCGTCGACATGGCCGGAATTGGAGGCACCGGAACTGCAGGAACTGAAACAGGCAGTGGCTGCGTCAATCCGGTCAGAACTGGAGGCACCGGAACAGACAGCGGCTGCGGCGTCGACCTGGCCGGAACTGGAGGCACTGGAACACACGGGAGCTGCTGCGTCGACCCAGCTAGAACTGGAGGCATCGGAACAGGCGGCGACAACCCGGCCGGAACTGGAAGAACCGGAACAGGCGGCGGCTACAGCGTTGACCTGGCCGGAACTGGAGGCACCAGAAAACAGGTGGCGGCAGCGGCGTCGACCTGACCGGAACTGGAGGCACCGGAACTGCAGGAACTGAAACAGGCGGTGGCTGCGACGTCGACCCAGGAGGAACTGGAGGCACCAGAACAGGCGGCGGCTGAGGCGTCAACATGGCCGGAATATGAGGCCCCAGAACTGCAGGAACTGAAACAGGCAGTGGCTGCGGCGTCGACCCAGCTGGAACTGGAGGCACCGGAACAGGCGGCGGCTGCGGCGTTGACCTGGCCGGAACTGGAGGCACCGGAACAAGCAGCCGCTGCGGCGTCGACCCAGGTGGAACTGGAGGCACCAGAACAGGCGGCGGCTGTGGCGTCGACCCAGCTCGAACTGGAGGCACCGGAACAGGCGGCGGGTGCGGCGTTGACCTGGCTGGAACTGGAGGCACCAGAACAGGCGGCAGCTGAGGCGTCGACATGGCCGGAATTGGAGGCACCGGAACTGCAGGAACTGAAACAGGCAGTGGCTGCGGCGTCAATCCGGTCAGAACTGGAGGCACCGGAACAGACAGCGGCTGCGGCGTCGACCTGGCCGGAACTGGAGGCACTGGAACACACGGGAGCTGCTGCGTCGACCCAGCTAGAACTGGAGGCATCGGAACAGGCGGCGACAACCCGGCCGGAACTGGAAGAACCGGAACAGGCGGCGGCTACAGCGTTGACCTGGCCGGAACTGGAGGCACCGGAAAACAGGTGGCGGCAGCGGCGTCGACCTGACCGGAACTGGAGGCACCGGAACTGCAGGAACTGAAACAGGCGGTGGCTGCGACGTCGACCCAGGAGGAACTGGAGGCACCAGAACAGGCGGCGGCTGAGGCGTCAACATGGCCGGAATATGAGGCCCCAGAACTGCAGGAACTGAAACAGGCAGTGGCTGCGGCGTCGACCCAGCTGGAACTGGAGGCACCGGAACAGGCGGCGGCTGCGGCGTTGACCTGGCCGGAACTGGAGGCACCGGAACAAGCAGCCGCTGCGGCGTCGACCCAGGTGGAACTGGAGGCACCAGAACAGGCGGCAGCTGCGGCGTCGGCCCGGCTGGACTGGAGGCACCAGAACAGGCGGCGGCTGCGGCGTCGACCTGGCCGGAACTGGAGGCACTGGAACAGGCGGCAGCTGAGGCGTCGACATGGCCGGAATTGGAGGCACCGGAACTGCAGGAACTGAAACAGGCAGTGGCTACGCCGTCAATCCGGTCAGAACTGGAGGCACCGGAACAGGTGGTGGCTGCGGCGTTGACTTGGCCGGAACTAGAGGCACCGGAACTGCAGGAACTGAAACAGGCGGTGGCTGCGGCGTTGACCCGGCCAGAATTGGAGGCACTGGAACACACAGGAGCTGCTGCGTCGACCCAGCCAGAACTGGAGGCACCGGAACAGGCGGCGACAACCTGGCCGGAACTGGAAGAGCCGGAACTGGCGGCGGCTACAGTGTTGACCTGGCCGGAACTGGAGGCGGCGACAACCTGGCCGGAACTGGAAGAGCCGGAACTGGCGGCGGCTACAGTGTTGACCTGGCCGGAACTGGAGGCACCGGAACAGGCGGTGGCTGCGGCGTCGACCTGGCCGGAACTGGAGGCACCGGAACAGGTGTCGGCTGCGGCGTCGACCCGGCAGGAGCTGGAGGCACTGGAACAGGCGTCGGCTGCGGCGTTGACCCGGCTGGAACTGGAGCAGGAAGCATCGGCAGTGGTGGCAGACACCCAGCCGGAACAAGAACAGGGAGCATCGGCAGTGGTGGTGGACACCCAGCCAGAACAGCAACAGAAAGAGTCGGCTGCGCTGGTGGAGACACAGCCGGCACAGGAACAGGACGTGTCGACTACGGTGGCGGAGACCCAGCTGAAGCAAGAGGCACTGGACCCGGCCGTAACTGGGGGAACTGGATCAGGCGGTGGCTGCAGTGTCGACCCAGCCGAAACTGGCACCCACTGGACTCCTGACAGGACATCTGGGACTGGAGTCGGCCGGACCTCATGCAGTATACGTGGTGCTAGAGTCGGCTGGATCTCAGGCAGGACACGTGGGGCTTAAGTTTTTTTTTTTTTTTTTTTTTTTTTTTTTAATTTTAGTTTAAAAGTTATTTGGATTTTCTTTTTAATTTTTTTGTTTTGTTTAGAAATTTTAAGATTTTTTTCGAAGTATTTTATTAAGTTAAAAGATTATTTCATGTTTTGTTTATAGTCTTTAAGATTTTTTGAGGTACATTTTAATTATGTTAAGATTTTTTTTCAAGTTTTATTTAAAGTTTTTAGGATTTTTTAAAGCTTTGTTTATAGTTTTTAGGGTTTTTAGAAGTATTTTCAAAAGCTTTCAGGATTTTTTTCAAGTCTTGTTTAAAGCCATTAGGATTATTTGGAAGTATTTTTAAATTTTTGGGGATTTTTTCAAGTTTTGTTTAATGTTTTTAGGATTTCTTCAAATGGTAATATTTTGAGGATTTGTTAAAATTTTGTTTTAAGTTTTTTGGAATTTTTTTAAAGTATTTTTTTTTTTTTTTTTAGGTTTTTAAGATTTCTCAAAGTTTTGTTACAGTTTTCAGGATTTCTTGAAGTGGTACTATTTTTAGGTACTTTTTAGGACAAATTTTGTTTAAAGTTTTTTGGAATTTTTTAAAGTTTTTAAGATTTCGAAGTCAGGGGGTGAGGGGGTTAGAGTTAGGGCTAGGGGTTAGGGCTAGGGCTAGGGGTTAGGGCTAGGGCTAGGGGTTAGGGTTAGGGGTTAGAGTTAGGGCTAGGGGTTAGGGTTAGGGTTAGGGCTAGGGGTTAGGGTTAGGGCTAGTGGTTAGGGTATATGAACGGGTTAGGGTTAGGGTTAGGGCTCATGGTCCTAGCCTTAGGGGTGGCAGGGCCCAAGCCAACGGAGCCCCCTGGATGGGTACTCTGTGAGTCTGGGCAAGTTAGTCCAAGTGTCAACCAGGTCTGGTTGCCCCGAAAAGTTTCACAGGCCCACTAGACCCGGTTGGATGAACTTGGCCAGGGGTCTCCAAGCGACTACCCTCCCAATTTCAGGAACGCGTTTTTTGAAAACAGTTGGACTGCAGGTGTACGGCAACGTCCGACTTTTCGTCCCCCCGGGGTCCTAGCCGTCCTACAACGGAGCCCCCGTCACCGGGCGGCGGCTCGCTTGGTCGAACCTCACCACCCCGGGGCGACGGGGGGGGGGGGGGGGCACCTCCGGAAACAAACAGCCGCTTTCTCAAACCCTTCGGCAGCAAGTGTCACCGTTGCCTCGCTCCGGACCCCGCTGGCTGGCTGGCTCGCTCGCAGCAGCGGGGCTCCTCCCCAACCGACCCCCGCTCTCCGTCATGACGAGAGGGAGGGCTACCTGGTTGATCCTGCCAGTAGCATGTGCTTGTCTCAAAGATTAAGCCAAGTCTAAGTACACACGGTCGGTACAGTGAAACTGCGAATGGCTCATTAAATCAGTTATGGTTCCTTTGATCGCTCTCACGTTACTTGGATAACTGTGGCAATTCTAGAGCTAATACGTGCCAACGAGCGCTGACCTCGGGGATGCGTGCATTTATCAGACCCAAAACCCATGCAAATCCAACCCATCCAAAACCCAACCCATCACCAAAGCGGCCGGGGTGCCCCACGGAGGGATAGACTCTAGACTCTAGATAACCTCGAGCCGATCACTGGCCACTGTGGCGGCGACGTCTCATTTGAATGACTGCCCTATCAACTTTCGATGGTACTTTCTGTGCCTACCATGGTGACCACGGGGAACGGGGAATCAAGGTTCAATTCCGGAGAGGGAGCCTGAGAAATGGCTACCACATCCAAGGAAGGCAGCAGGCGCGCAAATTACCCACTCCCGACTCGGGGATGTAGTGACGAAAAATAACAATACAGGACTCTTTCGAGGCCCTGTAATTGGAATGAGTACACTTTAAATTGGAGGGCAAGTCTGGTGCCAGCAGCCGCGGTAATTCCAGCTCAGCGAGTGGATCAGCGTGTGTCTACCCTTCGCCGAGAGGCGTGGGTAACCCGCTGAACCCCACTCGTGATACGTATTGGGGATTGCAATTATTTCCCATGAACGAGGAATTCCCAGTAAGCGCAGGTCATAAGCTTGCGTTGATTAAGTCCCTGCCCTTTGTACACACTGGCCATCGCTACTACCGATTGGATGGTTTAGTGAGGTCCTCGGATCGGCCCTGCCGGGGTCGATCACGGCCCTGGCAGAGTGCAGAGAAGACGATCAAACTTGACTAGCTAGAGGAAGTAAAAGTCGTAACAAGGTTTCCGTAGGTGAACCTGCGGAAGGATCATTACCGAACGGCCGAGACCGGCAGCTCGCCGGCTAGCGCACCACGGCCGTCTCCGGAAAAGAAACCGAGGGAGAGACGGCCTCCTCCGCGGGCGCCCTCCGTCCCCATAAGTGCCGACGCTCGGGCAAAGTAAGAAGCCCTGTGCGGCCTCCTCGGCCGCCAGCGGACGACTCGTCTCCGCGCTGGCCACGCCGCGTGCAAGGCCTCCGGGGTTCGTGGTTCCCAAGACAGAAGGAAGAGAAAAAACAGGGAAACACGCGCAATCTGACTATGACCTAAAATCAGACGAGACAACCCACTGAATTTAAGCATATTACTAAGCGGACGAAAAGAAACTAACCAGGATTCCCTCATTAGCGGCGAGCCAAGAGGGAAGAGCCCACCGCCGAATCCCCGTCCGATGGGCGGATCGGGGAAATGTGGCGTACGGAAGACCGCTTTGCCCGGAGTCGCTCAGGGGCCTGAGTCCTTCTGATCGAGGCCCTGATCAAGTATTTTATTAAGTTTTAAGGATATTTTGAAATATCTTATTAAGTTTTTAAGATATTTTCAAGTATTCTATTAAGTTTTTTTTTATTTGAAGTGTTAAAGTCTTTAGTATTTTTTTTTCAGGTTTTGTTTAGAATTTTTAGTCAGTATTGAATTATTTATATTATTATTATTTTATGAAGTTTTAAGTATATTTTGAAGTATCCTCTTAAGTTTTTAATATATTTTCAAGTATTCTATTAAGTTTTTTTTATTTGAAGTGTTAAAAGTCTTTGGTATTTTTTTTTATCAAGTTTTCTTTAGAGTTTTTAGTAAGTATTGAATTATTTATATCATTATTATTTTATTAAGTTTAAGGATAATTTGAAGTATCTTATTAAGTTTTTAGGATATTTTCAAGTATTTTATTAAGTTTTTTATTTGAAGTGTTAAAATCTTTAGTATTTTTTTATGAAGTTTTGTTTAGAGTTTTTAGTAAATATTAAATTATTTATATGATTTTATTAAGCTTTAAGGATATTTTCAAGTACTCTATTAAGTTTTTAATATATTTTCAAGTATTCTATTAAGTTGTTTTATTTGAAGTGTTAAAGTCTTTAGTGTTTTTTTAATTAAGTTTTGTTTAGAGTTTTTAGGATTTATATAAGTATTTTTATTATTATTATTTTGTTAAGTTTTAAGGATATTTTGAAGTAGCTTATTAAGTTTTTAAGAATTGAATTATTTATATTATTATTATTTTATTAAGTTTAAGGATATTTTGAAGTATCTCATTAAGTTTTTAGGATATTTTCAAGTATTTTATTAAGTTTTTTTATTTGAAGTGTTATAGTCTTTAGTATTTTTAATCAAGTTTTCGTTAGAGTTTTTAGTAATTATTGAATTATATTATTTTATTATTATTTTATTAAGTTTTAAGGGAATTTTCATGTATCTTATTAAGTTTTTAAGATATTTTCAAGTATTCTATTAAGTTTTTTTTTATTTGAAGTGTTAAAGCCTTTAGTATTTTTTTTTTTATCAAGTTTTGTTTAGAGTTTTTAGTAAATATTTAATTATTTTTATTATTTTATTAAGTTTTAAGGTTTAGTGTTTTCTTTTTTATCAAGTTTTGTTTAGAGTTTTTAAGATTTATTGAAGTATTTTTATTATTATTATTTTAATGAGTTTTAAGGATATTTTGAAGTATCTTATTAAGTTTTTAGGATACTTTCAAGTATTTTATTAAGTTTTTTTATTTGAAGTGTTAAAGTCTTTAGTATTTTTTTATCAAGTTTTGTTTAGAGTTTTTAGTAATTATTGAATTATTTTTAGTATTATTATTTTATTAAGTTTTAAGATAAGATAAGATAAGATATTCCTTTATTAGATCCACAGTGGGGAAATTTACAGTGGGAAAATTTTAATTTAATGATATTTTGAAGTATCTTATTAAGTTTTTAATATATTTTCAAGTATTCTATTAAGTTTTTTATTTGAAGTGTTAAAGTCTTTGGTACTTTTTTTAATCAAGTTTTTTTTAGAGTTTTTAGTAAATATTGAATTATTTTTATTATTTTATTAAGTTTTAAGGATACTTTCAAGTACTCTATTAAGTTTTTAATATATTTTCAAGTATTCTATGAATTTTTTTATTTGAAGTGTTAGTCTTTATTATTTTTTTTATCAAGTTTTGTTTAGAGTTTTTAGGATTTATTGAAGTATTTTTATTATTATTATTTTGTTAAGTTTTAAGGATATTTTGAAGTATCTTATTAATTTTTAGGATATTTTCAAGTATTTTATTAAGTTTTTTTTAATTGAATTGTTAAAGTCTAGTGTTTTTTTTTATTAAGTTTTGTTTAGAGTTTTTAGGATTTATATAAGTATTTTTATTATTATTATTTTGTTAAGTTTTAAGGATATTTTGAAGTATCTTATTAAGTTTTTAAGTATTGAATTATTTATATTATTATTATTTTATTAAGTTTAAGGATAATTTGAAGTATCTTATTAATTTTTTAGGATATTTTCAAGTATTTTATTAAGTTTTTTTATTTGAAGTGTTATAGTCTTTAGTATTTTTTATCAAGTTTTGTTTAGAGTTTTTAGTAATTATTGAATTATATTATTTTATTATTATTTTATTAAGTTTTAAGGATATTTTCATGTATCTTATTAAGTTTTTAATATATTTTCAAGTATTCTATTAAGTTTTTTTATTTGAAGTGTTAAAGTCGTTAGTATTTTTGATATCAAGTTTTGTTTAGAGTTTTTAGTAAGTATTGAATTATTTATATTATTATTATTAACTTATTAAGTTTTAAGGATATTTTGAAGTATTTTATAAAATTTTCAAGATATTTTCAAGTATTCCATTAATTTTTTTTTATTTGAAGTGTTATAGTCTTTAGTATTTTTTTTTATCAAGTTTTGTTTAGAGTTTTTAGTAATTATTGAATTATATTATTTTATTATTATTTTATTAAGTTTTAAGGATATGTTCATGTATCTTATTAAGTTTTTAATATATTTTCAAGTATTCTATTAAGTTTTTTTTATTTGAAGTGTTAAAGTCTTTGGTATTTTTTTTATCAAGTTTTCTTTAGAGTTTTTAGTAATTATTGAATTATTTATATTATTATTATTTTATTAAGTTTAAGGATATTTTCATGTATCTTATTAAGTTTTTAATATATTTTCAAGTATTCTATTAAGTTTTTTTATTTGAAGTGTTAAAGTCTTTAGTATTTTTTTATCAAGTTTTGTTTCAAGGTTTTAGTAATTATTGAATTATATTATTTTATTATTATTTTATTAAGTTTTAAGGATATTTTAAAGTACTCTATTAAGTTTTTAATATATTTTCAAGTATTCTATTAAGTTTTTTTTATTTGAAGTGTTAAAGTCTTTGGTATTTTTTTTATCAAGTTTTCTTTAGAGTTTTTAGTAAGTATTGAATTATTTATATCATTATTATTTTATTAAGTTTAAGAATAATTTGAAGTATTTTATTAAGTTTTTAGGATATTTTCAAGTATTTTATTAAGTTTTTTTATTTGAAATGTGTTAAAGTCTTTAGTATTTTTTTAATCAAGTTTTCTTTAGAGTTTTTAGTAATTATTGAATTATTTATATTATTATTATTTTATTAAGTTTAAGGATATTTTCATGTATCTTATTAAGTTTTTAATATATTTTCAAGTATTCTATTAAGTTTTTTTATTTGAAGTGTTAAAGTCTTTAGTATTTTTTTTATCAAGTTTTGTTTCGAGGTTTTAGTAATTATTGAATTATATTATTTTATTATTATTTTATTAAGTTTTAAGGATATTTTGAAGTATCTTATTAAGTTTTTAAGATATTTTCAAGTATTCTATTAAGTTTTTTATTTGAAGTGTTAAAGTCTTTAGTATTTTTTTTATGAAGTTTTGTTTAGAGTTTTTAGTAAATATTGAATTATTTTTTATTATTTTATTAAGTTTTAAGGATATTTTGAAGTATCTTATTAAGTTTTTAAGATATTTTAAAGTATTCTATTAAGTTTTTTTTATTTGAAGTGTTAAAGTCTTTAGTATCTGTTTTTTCAGGTTTTGTTTAGAATTTTTAGTAAGTATTGAATTATTTATATTATTATTATTTTATGAAGTTTTAAGTATATTTTGAAGTATCTTATTAAGTTTTTAATATATTTTCAAGTATTCTATTAAGTTTGTTTAATTCTATTAAGTTTGTGTTAAAAGTCTTTGGTATTTTTTTTTTATCAAGTTTTCTTTAGAGTTTTTAGTAAGTATTGAATTATTTATATCATTATTATTTTATTAAGTTTAAGGATATTTTGAAGTATCTTATTAAGTTTTTAGGATATTTTCAAGTATTTTATTAAGTTTTTTATTTGAAGTGTTAAAATCTTTAGTATTTTTTTATGAAGTTTTGTTTAGAGTTTTTAGTAAATATTGAATTATTTTTATGAGTTTATTAAGCTTTAAGGATATTTTCAAGTACTCTATTAAGTTTTTAATATATTTTCAAGTATTCTATTAAGTTTTTTTTATTTGAAGTGTTAAAGTCTTTAGTATTTTTTTTATCAAGTTTTCTTTAGTTTTTAGTAAATATTGAATTATTTTTATTATTTTATTAAGTTTTAAGGATATTTTGAAGTATCTTATTAAGTTTTTAATATATTTTCAAGTATTCTATTAAGTTTTTTTATTTGAAGTGTTAAAGTCTTTAGTATTTTTTTATCAAGTTTTGTTTAGAGTTTTTAGTAATTATTGAATTATTTTTATTATTATTATTTTATTAAGTTTTAATGATATTTTGAAGTATCTTATTAATTTTTAGGATATTTTCAAGTATTTTATTAAGTTTTTTTATTTGAAGTGTTAAAGTCTTTAGTATTTTTTTTTATTAAGTTTTGTTTAGAGTTTTTAGGATTTATATAAGTATTTTTATTATTATTATTTTGTTAAGTTTTAAGGATATTTTGAAGTATCTTATTAAGTTTTTAATATATTTTCAAGTATTCTATTAAGTTTTTTAATTCTATGAAGTTTGTGTTAAAAGTCTTTGGTATTTTTTTTTTATCAAGTTTTCTTTAGAGTTTTTAGTAAGTATTGAATTATTTATATCATTATTATTTTATTAAGTTTAAGGATAATTTGAAGTATCTTATTAAGTTTTTAGGATATTTTCAAGTATTTTATTAAGTTTTTTATTTGAAGTGTTAAAATCTTTAGTATTTTTTTTATCAAGTTTTGTTTAGAGTTTTTAGTAAATATTGAATTATTTTTATGATTTTATTAAGCTTTAAGGATATTTTCAAGTACTCTATTAAGTTCTTAATATATTTTCAAGTATTCTATTAAGTTGTTTTATTTGAAGTGTTAAAGTCTTTAGTATTTTTTTTATCAAGTTTTGTTTAGAGTTTTTAGTAAATATTTAATTATTTTTATTATTTTATTAAGTTTTAAGGATATTTTGAAGTATCTTATTAATTTTTAGGATATTTTCAAGTATGTTATTAAGTTTTTTTTATTTGAAGTGTTAAAGTCTTTAGTGTTTTTTTTATTAAGTTTTGTTTAGAGTTTTTAGGATTTATATAAGTATTTTTATTATTATTATTTTGTTAAGTTTTAAGGATATTTTGAAGTATCTTATTAAGTTTTTAATATATTTTCAAGTATTCTATTAAGTTTTTTTATTTGAAGTGTTAAAGTCTTTAGTATTTTTTTTTTATCAAGTTTTGTTTAGAGTTTTTAGTAAATATTTAATTATTTTTATTATTTTATTAGGTTTTAAGGATATATTGAAGTATCTTATTAAGTTTTTAATATATTTTCAAGTATTCTATTAAGTTTTTTTATTTGAAGTGTTAAAGTCTTTAGTATTTTTTTATCAAGTTTTGTTTAGAGTTTTTAGTAATTATTGAATTATTTTTATTATTTTATTAAGTTTTAAGGATATTTTGAAGTATGTTATTAGGTTTTTAAGATATTTTTAAGTATTCTATTTAGTTTTTTATTTGAAGTGTTAAGGTCTTTAGTGTTTTTTTTTAATCAAGTTTTGTTTAGAGTTTTTAGGATTTATTGAAGTATTTTTATTATTATTATTTTGTTAAGTTTTAAGGATATTTTGAAGTATCTTATTAAGTTTTTAAGTATTGAATTATTTATATTATTATTATTTTATTAAGTTTAAGGATAATTTGAAGTATCTTATTAAGTTTTTAGGATATTTAAGTATTTTATTAAGTTTTTTTATTTGAAGTGTTATAGTCTTTAGTATTTTTTATCAAGTTTTGTTTAGAGTTTTTAGTAATTATTGAATTATATTATTTTATTATTATTTTATTAAGTTTTAAGGATATGTTCAGGTATCTTATTACGTTTTTAATATATTTTCAAGTATTCTATTAAGTTTTTTTATTTGAACTGTTAAAGTCTTTAGTATTTTTTTAATCAAGTTTTGTTTAGAGTTTTTAGTAATTATTGAATTATTTATATTATTATTATTTTATTAAGTTTAAGGATATTTTCATGTATCTTATTAAGTTTTTAATATATTTTCAAGTATTCTATTAAGTTTTTTTATTTGAAGTGTTATAGTCTTTAGTATTTTTTTATCAAGTTTTGTTTCAAGGTTTTAGTAATTATTGAATTATATTATTTTATTATTATTTTATTAAGTTTTAAGGATATTTTGAAGTATCTTATTAAGTTTTTAATATATTTTCAAGTATTTTATTAAGTTTTTTATTTGAAGTGTTAAAGTCTTTAGTATTTTTTTTATGAAGTTTTGTTTAGAGTTTTTAGTAAATATTGAATTATTTTTTATTATTTTATTAAGTTTTAAGGATATTTTGAAGTATCTTATTAAGTTTTTAATATATTTTCAAGTATTCTATTAAGTTTGTTTAATTCTATTAAGTTTGTGTTAAAAGTCTTCGGTATTTTTTTTTTATCAAGTTTTCTTTAGAGTTTTTAGTAAGTATTGAATTATTTATATCATTATTATTTTATTAAGTTTAAGGATAATTTGAAGTATCTTATTAAGTTTTTAGGATATTTTCAAGTATTTTATTACGTTTTTTATTTGAAGTGTTAAAATCTTTAGTATTTTTTTTATGAAGTTTTGTTTAGAGTTTTTAGTAAATATTGAATTATTTTTATGATTTTATTAAGATTTAAGGATATTTTCAAGTACTCTATGAAGTTCTTCATATATTTTCAAGTATTCTATTAAGTTGTTTTATTTGAAGTGTTAAAGTCTTTAGTATTTTTTTTATCAAGTTTTGTTTAGAGTTTTTAGTAAATATTTAATTATTTTTATTATTTTATTAAGTTTTAAGGATATTTTGAAGTATCTTATTAATTTTTAATATATTTTCAAGTATTCTATTAAGTTTTTTTTATTTGAAGTGTTAAAGTCTTTAGTATTTTTTATCAAGTTTTGTTTAGAGTTTTTAGTAATTATTGAATTATTTTTATTATTATTATTTTTTAAGTTTTAATGATATTTTGAAGTATCTTATTAATTTTTAGGATATTTTCAAGTATTTTATTAATTTTTTTTTATTTGAAGTGTTAAAGTCTTTAGTGTTTTTTTATTAAGTTTTGTTTAGAGTTTTTAGGATTTATATAAGTATTTTCATTATTATTATTTTGTTAAGTTTTAAGGATATTTTGAAGTATCTTAAGTTTTTAGTATATTTTCAAGTATTCTATTAAGTTTTTTTATTTGAAGTGTTAAAGTCTTTAGTATTTTTTTATCAAGTTTTGTTTAGAGTTTTTAGTAATTATTGAATTATTTTTATTTTTTTTTTTAGGTTTTTTTTTTATTGATTTTTGATTTGGGTAGTAATTTTTTGTTATTTTTTGTTGTATTTTTTGTTTTTTTTTTGAATTTTTGGATATTTTCAGTATTTTATTGAGTTTTTTTATTTGAAGTGTTATATCTTTAGTATTTTTTATCAAGTTTTCTTAGAGTTTTTAGTAATTATTGAATTATATTATTTTAGCATTATTTTATTAAGTTTTAAGGATATTTTGAAGTATCTTATTAAGTTTTTAGGATATTTTCAAGTATTTTATTAAATTTTTTATTTGAAGTGTTATAGTCTTTAGTATTTTTTTTTTCAAGTTTTGCTTAGAGTTTTTAGTAATTATTGAATTATATTATTTTATTAAGTTTTAGGATATTTTGAAGTATCTTATTAGTTTTTAAGTATTGAATTATTTATATTATTATTATTTTATTAAGTTTGAAGGATATTTTCATGTATCTTATTAAGTTTTTAATATATTTTCAAGTATTCTATTAATTTTTTTATTTGAAGTGTTAAAGTCTTTGGTATTTTTTTTATCAAGTTTTCTTTAGAGTTTTTAGTAAGTATTGAATTATTTATATTATTATTATTTTATTAAGTTTAAGGATATTTTCATGTATCTTATTAAGTTTTTAATATATTTTCAAGTATTCTATTAAGTTTTTTTTATTTGAAGTGTTAAAAGTCTTTGGTATTTTTTTTATGAAGTTTTGTTTAGAGTTTTTAGTAAATATTGAATTATTTTTTATTATTTTATTAAGTTTTAAGGATATTTTCAAGTATGTTATTAGGTTTTTAAGATATTTTTAAGTATTCTATTGAGTTTTTTATTTGAAGTGTTAAGGTCTTTAGTGTTTTTTTTATCAAGTTTTGTTTAGAGTTTTTAGGATTTATTGAAGTATTTTTATTATTATTATTTTGTTAAGTTTTAAGGATATTTTGAAGTATCTTATTTAGTTTTTAAGTATTGAATTATTTATATTATTATTTTATTAAGTTTAAGGATATTTTGAAGTATCTCATTAAGTTTTTAGGATATTTTCAAGTATTTTATTAAGTTTTTTTATTTGAAGTGTTATAGTCTTTAGTATTTTTTAATCAAGTTTTCGTTAGAGTTTTTAGTAATTATTTTTAAGATATTTTCAAGTATTCTATTAAGTTTTTTATTTGAAGTGTTAAAATCTTTAGTATTTTTTTTATGAAGTTTTGTTTAGATTTTTTAGTAAATATTGAATTATTTTATATTATTTTATTAAGTTTTAAGGATAATTTTTTTTGAAGTACTCTATTAAGTTTTTAATATATTTTCAAGTATTCTATTAAGTTTTTTTTATTTGAAGTGTTAAAGTCTTTAATATTTTTTTTATCAAGTTTTGTTTAGAATTTTTTTAGTTTAAATATTGAATTATTTATTATTATTTTATTAAGTTTTAAGGATATTTTGAAGTATCTTATTAAGTTTTTAGGATATTTTCAAGTATTTTATTAAGATTTTTTTATTTGAAGTGTTATAGTCTTTAGTATTTTTTATCAAGTTTTGTTTAGAGGTTTTTATTAAATATTGAATAATTTTTATTATTTTATTAAGTTTTAAGGATATTTTGAAGTATCTTATTAAGTTTTTAAGATATTTTAAAGTATTCTATTAAGTTTTTTTTATTTGAAGTGTTAAAGTCTTTAGTATTTGTTTTTTCAGGTTTTGTTTAGAATTTTTAGTAAGTATTGAATTATTTATATTATTATTATTTTATGAAGTTTTAAGTATATTTTGAAGTATCTTATTAAGTTTTTAATATATTTTCAAGTATTCTATTAAGTTTGTTTAATTCTATTAAGTTTGTGTTAAAAGTCTTTGGTATTTTTTTTTATCAAGTTTTCTTTAGAGTTTTTAGTAAGTATTAAATTATTTATATCATTATTATTTTATTAAGTTTAAGGATAATTTGAAGTATGTTATTAAGTTTTTAGGATATTTTCAAGTATTTTATTAAGTTTTTTATTTGAAGTGTTAAAATCTTTAGTATTTTTTTATGAAGTTTTGTTTAGAGTTTTTAGTAAATATTGAATTATTTTTATGATTTTATTAAGCTTTAAGGATATTTTCAAGTACTCTATTAAGTTTTTAATATATTTTCAAGTATTCTATTAAGTTTTTTTTTATTTGAAGTGTTAAAGTCTTTAGTATTTTTTTTTATCAAGTTTTACTTTAGAGTTTTTAGTAATTATTGAATTATTTTTATTATTTTATTAAGTTTTAAGGATATTTTGAAGTATCTTATTAAGTTTTTAATATATTTTCAAGTATTCTATTAAGTTTTTTTATTTGAAGTGTTAAAGTCTTTAGTATTTTTTTATCAAGTTTTGTTTAGAGTTTTTAGTAATTATTGAATTATTTTTATTATTATTATTTTATTAAGTTTTAATGATATTTTGAAGTATCTTATTAATTTTTAGGATATTTTCAAGTATTTTATTAAGTTTTTTTTATTTGAAGTGTTAAAGTCTTTAGTGTTTTTTTTATTAAGTTTTGTTTAGAGTTTTTAGGATTTATATAAGTATTTTTATTATTATTATTTTGTTAAGTTTTAAGGATATTTTGAAGTATCTTATTAAGTTTTTAATATATTTTCAAGTATTCTATTAACTTTGTTTAATTCTATTAAGTTTGTGTTAAAAGTCTTTGGTATTTTTTTTTTATCAAGTTTTCTTTAGAGTTTTTAGTAAGTATTAAATTATTTATATCATTATTATTTTATTAAGTTTAAGGATAATTTGAAGTATCTTATTAAGTTTTTAGGATATTTTCAAGTATTTTATTAAGTTTTTTTTATTTGAAGTGTTATAGTCTTTAGTGTTTTTTTTATTAAGTTTTCTTTAGAGTTTTTAGGATTTATATAATTATTTTTATTATTATTATTTTGTTAAGTTTTAAGGATATTTTCATGTATCTTATTAATTTTTAATATATTTTCAAGTATTCTATTAAGTTTTTTTATTTGAAGTGTTAAAGTCTTTAGTATTTTTTTTCAAGTTTTGTTAGTTTTTAGTAATTTAATTATTTTTTTTTTTTTTTTTTTAAGTATTTTTGATATTATTTTTTTTTTTTGTTTTTTTTTTTTTTTTTTTTTTTTTTTTTTTTTTTTTGGTTTTTAGTAGTATTAATTTTTATATAATTATTTTTTATTGTTTAAGGATAATTTGAGTATCTTATTTTTTTAGGATATTTTAAGTATTTTATTAAGTTTTTTATTTGAAGTGTTAAATCTTTAGTATTTTTTTATGAAGTTTTGTTTAGAGTTTTTAGTAAATATTGAATTATTTTTATATTTTATTAAGCTTTAAGGATATTTTCAGTACTCTATTAGTTCTTAATATATTTTCAAGTATTCTATTAAGTTTTTTTATTTGAAGTGTTAGAGTCTTTAGTATTTTTTTATCAAGTTTTGTTTAGAGTTTTTAGTAATCATTGAATTATTTTTATTATTATTATTTTATTAAGTTTTAATGATATTTTGAAGTATCTTATTAATTTCTAGGATATTTTCAAGTATTTTATTAAGTTTTTTTTTTTTTGAAGTGTTAAAGTCTTTAGTGTTTTTTTTATTAAGTTTTGTTTAGAGTTTTTAGGATTTATATAAGTATTTTTATTATTATTATTTTGTTAAGTTTTAAGGATATTTTGAAGTATCTTATTAAGTTTTTAATATATTTTCAAGTATTCTATTAAGTTTTTTTATTTGAAGTGTTAAAGTCTTTAGTATTTTTTATCATTTTGTTTAGGTTTTAGTAATTTGAATTATTTTTATTTTTTTTGGATTTTTATTATTAGTTTTTAAATTTTTTAAGTATTTTTTTTTTATTTGAGTGTTAGGTCTTTGTGTTTTTTTTTATCAAGTTTTGTTTAGAGTTTTTAGGATTTATTGAAGTATTTCTATTATTATTATTTTATGAAGTTTTAAGGATATTTTGAAGTATCTTATTAAGTTTTTAAGTATTGAATTATTTATATTATTATTATTTTATTAAGTTTAAGGATAATTTGAAGTATCTTATTAAGTTTTTAGGATATTTAAGTATTTTATTAAGTTTTTTTATTTGAAGTGTTATAGTCTTTAGTATTTTTTATCAAGTTTTGTTTAGGTTTTTAGTAATTATTAATTTTTTTATTAATATTTTATTAAGTTTTAAGGATATTTTCATGTATCTTATTAAGTTTTTAATATATTTTCAAGTATTCTATTTTTTTTTTTTTGTTTTCTTTATTTTTTTTTTTTTTGTTTTTTTTTTTTTTTTTTTTTTTATTTCTATTTTTTTTTTTTTTTTTTTTTTTTTTATTTTGTTTTTTTTTTTTTTTTGTTTTTGTAAATTTTATTTTTTTTTTTTTTTTTTTAAAATATTTTTATCTTTTATTTTTAGATTTTTCTATTTTATTAAGTTTTTTATTTGAAGTGTTAAAGTCTTTGGTATTTTTTTATCAAGTTTTGTTTAGAGTTTTTAGTAATTATTGAATTATTTTTATTATTATTATTTTATTAAGTTTTAATGATATTTTGAAGTATCTTATTAATTTTTAGGATATTTTCAAGTATTTTATTAAGTTTTTTTTATTTGAAGTGTTAAAGTCTTTAGTGTTTTTTTTATTAAGTTTTGTTTAGAGTTTTTAGGATTTATATAAGTATTTTTATTATTATTTTTTTTAGTTTTAATGATATTTTGAAGTATCTTATTAATTTTTAGGATATTTTCAAGTATTTTATTAAGTTTTTTTTATTTGAGTGTTAGTCTTTGTTTTTTTATTTTTTGTTTGTTTTTAGGATTTATATAATTTTTCATTATTATTATTTTTTATTTTATTTATTTTTTTTTTGTTTCTATTAATTTTTTTTTTTTGTTTATTCTTTTTTTTTTTTTATCAAGTTTTGTTTAGAGTTTTTAGTAAGTATTGAATTATTTTATTTTATTATTTTATTAAGTTTTAAGGATATTTTGAAGTATCTTATTAAGTTTTTAATATATTTTCAAGTATTCTATTAAGTTTTTTTATTTGAAGTGTTAAAGTCTTTAGTATTTTTTTTATCAAGTTTTGTTTAGAGTTTTTAGTAATTATTGAATTATTTTTATTATTTTATTAAGTTTTAAGGATATTTTGAAGTATTTATTAGGTTTTTAAGATATTTTTAAGTATTCTATTTAGTTTTTTATTTGAAGTGTTAAGGTCTTTAGTGTTTTTTTTTATCAAGTTTTGTTTAGAGTTTTTAGGATTTATTGAAGTATTTTTATTATTATTATTTTGTTAAGTTTTAAGGATATTTTGAAGTATCTTATTAAGTTTTTAAGTATTGAATTATTTATATTATTATTTTTTATTAAGTTTAAGGATAATTTGAAGTATCTTTTATTTTTAGGATATTTAAGTATTTTATTGTTTTTTTATTTAAGTGTTAAGTCTGTATTTTTTCAAGTTTGTTTAGGTTTTAGTAATATATTTATTTTTTATTATTTTTTGTTTTAAGGATATTTTCATGTATCTTATTTTTTTAATATTTTTGTATTCTATTAATTTTTTTTTTATTCTTTTTTTTTTGTTGTTTTTTTTTTTTTTTTTTTTTTTTTGTTTGTTTTTTTTTGTGTCTTTAAAAGGATTTTTTTTTTTTTTCTTTTATTTTTTTCTTTTTATTTGTAATTTATTTTTTATTTTTTTTTTTTAAGATATTTTAGTATCTTATTGTTTTTAATATATTTTCAAGTATTCTATTAAGTTTTTTATTTGAAGTGTTAAAGTCTTTAGTATTTTTTATCAAGTTTTGTTTAGGTTTTTAGTAATTATTAATTATTTTTTTTTATTTTTTTTGTTTTAATGATATTTTGAAGTATCTTTTAATTTTTAGGATATTTTCAAGTATTTTATTAAGTTTTTTTTTTTGGTGTTGTCTTTGTGTTTTTTTTATTGTTTTGTTGTTTTTAGGATTTATATAGTTTTTTTTTTTTGTTTTTTTTTGGTTTTTTTTTTTTTTTTTTTTTTTCTTGTTTTTGTTTTTTTTGGTTTATTTTTTTTTTTTTTTTTGTTTTTAGGTTTTTGAAGTTTTTTAATTTTATATTTTGTTTCCTTAATTTTTTTTTGGGTGTTTGTCTTTGTTTTTTTTTATCAAGTTTTGTTTAGAGTTTTTAGTAATTATTGAATTATTTATATTATTATTATTTTATTAAGTTTAAGGATATTTTCATGTATCTTATTAAGTTTTTAATATATTTTCAAGTATTCTATTAAGTTTTTTTATTTGAAGTGTTAAAGTCTTTAGTATTTTTTTATCAAGTTTTGTTTAGAGTTTTTAGTAAATATTGAATTATATTATTTTATTATTATTTTATTAAGTTTTAAGGATATTTTGAAGTATCTTATTAATTTTTAAGATATTTTCAAGTATTTTATTAAGTTTTTTATTTGAAGTGTTAAAGTCTTTAGTATTTTTTTTATGAAGTTTTGTTTAGAGTTTTTAGTAATTATTGAATTATTTTTTATTATTTTATTAAGTTTTAAGGATATTTTGAAGTATCTTATTAAGTTTTTAATATATTTTAAGTATTCTATTAGTTTTTTAATTCTATTAGTTTGTGTTAAAAGTCTTGTATTTTTTTTTATCAATTTTCTTTAGTTTTTAGTAAGTATTAAATTATTTATATCATTATTATTTTATTAAGTTTAAGGATAATTTGAAGTATCTTATTAAGTTTTTAGGATATTTTCAAGTATTTTATTAAGTTTTTTATTTGAAGTGTTAAAATCTTTAGTATTTTTTTTATGAAGTTTTGTTTAGAGTTTTTAGTAAATATTGAATTATTTTTATGATTTTATTAAGATTTAAGGATATTTTCAAGTACTCTATGATGCTTCATATATTTTAAGTATTCTATTAAGTTTTTTATTTTAAGTGTTAAAGTCTTTAGTATTTATTTTATCAAGTTTTGTTTAGAGTTTTTAGTAAATATTTAATTATTTTTATTATTTTATTAAGTTTTAAGGATATTTTGAAGTATCTTATTAATTTTTAATATATTTTCAAGTATTCTATTAAGTTTTTTTATTTGAAGTGTTAAAGTCTTTAGTATTTTTTTATCAAGTTTTGTTTAGAGTTTTTAGTAATTATTGAATTATTTTTTTATTATTTTTTGTTTTAATGATATTTTGAAGTATCTTATTATTTTTAGGATATTTTCAAGTATTTTATTAAGTTTTTTTATTTGAAGTGTTAAAGTCTTTAGTGTTTTTTTATTAAGTTTTGTTTAGAGTTTTAGATTTATTTAAGTATTTTTATTATTATTATTTTGTTAAGTTTTAAGGATATTTTGAAGTATCTTAATTTTTAATATATTTTAGTTTCTATTATTTTTTTTTGATGTTGTCTTTGTATTTTTTTATCAGTTTTTTTAGAGTTTTTAGTAATTATTGAATTATTTTTTATTTTTTTTTTTTAAGATACTTTTTTAAATTTTTTTATTTTATTTTTAAGGATAATTGAAGTATCTTATTATTTTTAGGATATTTTCAAGTATTTTATTAGTTTTTTTATTTGAAGTGTTATAGTCTTTAGTATTGTTTTATCAAGTTTTGTTTAGAGTTTTTAGTAATTATTGAATTATTTTTTTATTATTATTTTATTGTTTTGTATTTATTTTTTTTTTTTGAAGTGTTGTCTTTGTATTTTTTTTTAATTTTGTTTAGGTTTTTAGTAAATTGAATTTTTTATTTTTATTGTTTTAAGGATATTTTGAAGTATTTTTATTTTTAAGTATTATTTTATTTTTTTTATTATTTAAGGATAATTAGGATCTATTAATTTTTAGGATATTTTCAAGTATTTTATTGAGTTTTTTTATTTGAAGTGTTATATCTTTAGTATTTTTTAATCAAGTTTTCTTTAGAGTTTTTAGTAATTATTGAATTATTTATTTTAGATTATTTTATTAAGTTTTAAGGATATTTTGAAGTATCTTATTAAGTTTTTAGGATATTTTCAAGTATTTTATTAAGTTTTTTATTTGAAGTGTTATAGTCTTTGTATTTTTTTTTTTTGTTTTTTTTTTTTTTTTTTTTGGGTTTTTTTTTTTTTTTTTATTTTTATGTACTTATTTTTTTATATATTTTAGTTTTATTAATTTTTTTATTTATTTAGTCTTTGGTATTTTTTTATCAAGTTTTCTTTAGAGTTTTTAGTAAGTATTGAATTATTTATATTATTATTATTTTATTAAGTTTAAGGATATTTTCATGTATCTTATTAAGTTTTTAATATATTTTCAAGTATTCTATTAAGTTTTTTTTTATTTGAAGTGTTAAAAGTCTTTGGTATTTTTTTTATGAAGTTTTGTTTAGAGTTTTTAGTAAATATTGAATTATTTTTTTTTTTTTTTTTAGGATATTTTAGTATGTTATTAGTTTTTAAGATATTTTTAAGTATTCTATTAGTTTTTTATTTGAAGTGTTGGTCTTTAGTGTTTTTTTTATCAATTTTGTTTAGGTTTTTAGGATTTATTGAAGTATTTTTATTATTATTATTTTTTAATTTTAAGGATATTTTGAGTTCTTTTTTTTTAAGTAATAATTATTTATATTATTATTTTATTAATTTAAGGATATTTTGAAGTATCTCATTAATTTTTAGGATATTTTCTATTTTATTAAGTTTTTTTTTTGAGTGTTATAGTCTTTGTATTTTTAATCAATTTTCTTAGTTTTTTAATTATTTTTGATATTTTCAGTATTCTATTAGTTTTTTATTTGAAGTGTTAAAATCTTTAGTATTTTTTTTATGAAGTTTTGTTTAGATTTTTTAGTAAATATTGAATTATTTTATATTATTTTATTAGTTTTAGGATATTTTGTACTCTATTAAGTTTTTAATATATTTTCAAGTATTCTATTAAGTTTTTTTTATTTGATGTTAAAGTCTTTAATATTTTTTTTATCAAGTTTTGTTTAGAATTTTTAGTAAATATTGAATTATTTTTATTATTTTATTAAGTTTTAAGGATATTTTGAAGTATCTTATTAAGTTTTTAGGATATTTTCAAGTATTTTATTAAGTTTTTTTTATTTGAAGTGTTATAGTCTTTAGTATTTTTTATCAAGTTTTGTTTAGAGGTTTTTATTAAATATTGAATAATTTTTATTATTTTATTAAGTTTTAAGGATATTTTGAAGTATCTTATTAAGTTTTTAAGATATTTTAAAGTATTCTATTAAGTTTTTTTTATTTGAAGTGTTAAAGTCTTTAGTATTTGTTTTTTCAGGTTTTGTTTAGAATTTTTAGTAAGTATTGAATTATTTATATTATTATTATTTTATGAAGTTTTAAGTATATTTTGAAGTATCTTATTAAGTTTTTAATATATTTTCAAGTATTCTATTAAGTTTGTTTAATTCTATTAAGTTTGTGTTAAAAGTCTTTGGTATTTTTTTTTATCAAGTTTTCTTTAGAGTTTTTAGTAAGTATTAAATTATTTATATAATTATTATTTTATTAAGTTTAAGGATAATTTGAAGTATCTTATTAAGTTTTTAGGATATTTTCAAGTATTTTATTAAGTTTTTTATTTGAAGTGTTAAAATCTTTAGTATTTTTTTATCAAGTTTTGTTTAGAGTTTTTAGTAAATATTGAATTATTTTTATGATTTTATTAAGCTTTAAGGATATTTTCAAGTACTCTATTAAGTTTTTAATATATTTTCAAGTATTCTATTAATTTTTTTTATTTGAGTGTTAAGTCTTTGTTTTTTTTATCAAGTTTCTTTAGTTTTTAGTAATTATTGAATTATTTTTATTATTTTATTAAGTTTTAAGGATATTTTGAAGTATCTTATTAAGTTTTTAATATATTTTCAAGTATTCTATTAAGTTTTTTTATTTGAAGTGTTAAAGTCTTTAGTATTTTTTTATCAAGTTTTGTTTAGAGTTTTTAGTAATTATTGAATTATTTTTATTATTATTATTTTATTAAGTTTTAATGACATTTTGAAGTATCTTATTAATTTTTAGGATATTTTCAAGTATTTTATTACGTTTTTTTTATTTGAAGTGTTAAAGTCTTTAGTGTTTTTTTTATTAAGTTTTGTTTAGAGTTTTTAGGATTTATATAAGTATTTTTATTATTATTATTTTGTTAAGTTTTAAGGATATTTTGAAGTATCTTATTAAGTTTTTAATATATTTTCAAGTATTCTATTAACTTTGTTTAATTCTATTAAGTTTGTGTTAAAAGTCTTTGGTATTTTTTTTTTATCAAGTTTTCTTTAGAGTTTTTAGTAAATATTAAATTATTTATATCATTATTATTTTATTAAGTTTAAGGATAATTTGAAGTATCTTATTAAGTTTTTAGGATATTTTCAAGTATTTTATTAAGTTTTTTTTATTTGAAGTGTTAAAGTCTTTAGTTTTTTTTTATTAAGTTTTCTTTAGAGTTTTTAGGATTTATATAAGTATTTTTATTATTATTATTTTGTTAAGTTTTAAGGATATTTTGATGTATCTTATTAAGTTTTTAATATATTTTCAAGTATTCTATTAAGTTTTTTTATTTGAAGTGTTAAAGTCGTTAGTATTTTTTATATCAAGTTTTGTTTAGGTTTTTAGTAAGTATTGAATTATTTATATTATTATTATTTTATGAAGTTTTAAGTATATTTTGAAGTATCTTATTATTTTTAATATATTTTCAAGTATTTATTTTTTTTTTTATTGTTGTGTTAGTCTTGTATTTTTTTTTTTTTTTTTTTTGTTTTATTTTTTATTTTTTTTTTTTGGTATTTTTTTTTTATTTTTTTTTTTTTTTTTTGTTAAAGTCTTGTATTTTTTTATTTTTTAGGTTTGTAAATATTAATTATTTTTTTTTTTGATATTTTTTATTTTAATATATTTTAAGTATTCTATTAATTTTTTTTATTTGAAGTGTTAGAGTCTTTAGTATTTTTTTATCAAGTTTTGTTTAGAGTTTTTAGTAATCATTGAATTATTTTTATTATTATTATTTTATTAAGTTTTAATGATATTTTGAAGTATCTTATTAATTTCTAGGATATTTTCAAGTATTTTATTAAGTTTTTTTTTTTTGAAGTGTTAAAGTCTTTAGTGTTTTTTTTATTAAGTTTTGTTTAGAGTTTTTAGGATTTATATAAGTATTTTTATTATTATTATTTTGTTAAGTTTTAAGGATATTTTGAAGTATCTTATTAAGTTTTTAATATATTTTCAAGTATTCTATTAAGTTTTTTTATTTGAAGTGTTAAAGTCTTTAGTATTTTTTTATCAAGTTTTGTTTAGAGTTTTTAGTAATTATTGAATTATTTTTATTTTTTATTATTTTAAGGATATTTTGAAGTATGTTATTAGGTTTTTAAGATATTTTTAAGTATTCTATTTGTTTTTTATTTGAAGTGTTAAGGTCTTTAGTTTTTTTTTATCAAGTTTTGTTTAGAGTTTTAGGATTTATTGAAGTATTTTTATTATTATTATTTTGTTAAGTTTTAAGGATATTTTGAAGTATCTTATTAAGTTTTTAAGTATTGAATTATTTATATTATTATTATTTTATTAAGTTTAAGGATAATTTGAAGTATCTTATTAAGTTTTTAGGATATTTAAGTATTTTATTAAGTTTTTTTATTTGAAGTGTTATAGTCTTTAGTATTTTTTATCAAGTTTTGTTTAGAGTTTTTAGTAATTATTGAATTATATTATTTTATTATTATTTTATTAAGTTTTAAGGATATTTTCATGTATCTTATTAAGTTTTTAATATATTTTCAAGTATTCCATTAATTTTTTTTTATTTGAAGTGTTATAGTCTTTAGTATTTTTTAATCAAGTTTTCTTTAGGGTTTTTAGTAATTATTGAATTATATTATTTTATTATTATTTTATTAAGTTTTAAGATATTTTGAAGTATCTTATTAAGTTTTTAGGATATTTTCAAGTATTTTATTAAGTTTTTTATTTGAAGTGTTAAAGTCTTTAGTATTTTTTTTATCAAGTTTTGTTTAGAGTTTTTAGTAAATATTTAATTATTTTTTTTTTTTGTTTTAGATCTTTTTTGATTTTTTTTTTGTTTTTTTTTTGTAATTTATTTTTTTTTTTTTTTAGTATTGGTCTAGATTGTTTTTTTTATTAAGTTTTGTTTCGAGTTTTTAGGATTTATATAATTATTTTTATTATTATTATTTTATTAAGTTTTAATGACATTTTGAAGTATCTTATTAATTTTTAGGATATTTTCAAGTATTTTATTAAGTTTTTTTTATTTGAAGTGTTAAAGTCTTTAGTGTTTTTTTTATTAAGTTTTGTTTAGAGTTTTTAGGATTTATATAAGTATTTTCATTATTATTATTTTGTTAAGTTTTAAGGATATTTTGAAGTATTTTATAAAATTTTCAAGATATTTTCAAGTATTCCATTAATTTTTTTTTATTTGAGGTGTTATAGTCTTTCGTATTTTTTTTTTTATCAAGTTTTGTTTAGAGTTTTTAGTAATTATTGAATTATTTATATTATTATTATTTTATTAAGTTTTAAGGATATTTTGAAGTATCTTATTAAGTTTTTAATATATTTTCAAGTATTCTATTAAGTTTTTTTATTTGAAGTGTTAAAGTCTTTAGTATTTTTTTATCAAGTTTTGTTTAGAGTTTTTAGTAATTATTGAATTATTTTTATTATTTTATTAAGTTTTAAGGATATTTTGAAGTATGTTATTAGGTTTTTAAGATATTTTTAAGTATTCTATTTAGTTTTTTATTTGAAGTGTTAAGGTCTTTAGTTTTTTTTTTATCAAGTTTTGTTTAGAGTTTTTAGGATTTACTGAATTATTTCTATTATTATTATTTTATGAAGTTTTAAGGATATTTTGAAGTATCTTATTAAGTTTTTAAGTATTGAATTATTTATATTATTATTATTTTATTAAGTTTAAGGATAATTTGAAGTATCTTATTAAGTTTTTAGGATATTTAAGTATTTTATTAAGTTTTTTTATTTGAAGTGTTATAGTCTTTAGTATTTTTTATCAAGTTTTGTTTAGAGTTTTTAGTAATTATTGAATTATATTATTTTATTATTATTTTATTAAGTTTTAAGGATATTTTCATGTATCTTATTAAGTTTTTAATATATTTTCAAGTATTCCATTAATTTTTTTTTATTTGAAGTGTTATAGTCTTTAGTATTTTTTTATCAAGTTTTCTTTAGGGTTTTTAGTAATTATTGAATTATATTATTTTATTATTATTTTATTAAGTTTTAAGGATATTTTGAAGTATCTTATTAAGTTTTTAGGATATTTTCAAGTATTCTATTAAGTTTTTTATTTGAAGTGTTATAGTCTTTAGTATTTTTTTTATCAAGTTTTGTTTAGAGTTTTTAGTAAATATTTAATTATTTTTTTTTTTTTGTTTTAAGAATTTTTGGTTCTTATTTTTTTGGATATTTTAAGTATTTTATTATTTTTTTTTGAATTTAAATTTTGTATTTTTTTTATCTTTTTTTAGGTTTTTAGTAAATATTTAATTATTTTTATTATTTTATTAAGTTTTAAGAATATTTTGAAGTATCTTATTAAGTTTTTAATATATTTTCAAGTATTCTATTAAGTTTTTTTATTTGAAGTGTTAAAGTCTTTAGTATTTTTTTATCAAGTTTTGTTTAGAGTTTTTAGTAATTATTGAATTATTTTTATTATTATTATTTTATTAAGTTTTAATGACATTTTGAAGTATCTTATTAATTTTTAGGATATTTTCAAGTATTTTATTAAGTTTTTTTTATTTGAAGTGTTAAAGTCTTTAGTGTTTTTTTTATTAAGTTTTGTTTCGAGTTTTTAGGATTTATATAAGTATTTTTATTATTATTATTTTATTAAGTTTTAATGACATTTTGAAGTATCTTATTAATTTTTAGGACATTTTCAAGTATTTTATTAAGTTTTTTTTATTTGAAGTGTTAAAGTCTTTAGTTTTTTTTATTAAGTTTTGTTTAGAGTTTTTAGGATTTATATAAGTATTTTCATTATTATTATTTTGTTAAGTTTTAAGGATATTTTGAAGTATTTTATAAAATTTTCAAGATATTTTCAAGTATTCCATTAATTTTTTTTTATTTGAGGTGTTATAGTCTTTAGTATTTTTTTTTTATCAAGTTTTGTTTAGAGTTTTTAGTAATTATTGAATTATTTATATTATTATTATTTTATTAAGTTTTAAGGATATTTTGAAGTATCTTATTAAGTTTTTAAGATATTTTCAAGTATTCTATTAAGTTTTTTATTTGAAGTGTTATATCTTTAGTATTTTTTAATCAAGTTTTCTTTAGGGTTTTTAGTAATTATTGAATTATATTATTTTATTATTATTTTATTAAGTTTTAAGATATTTTAAAGTATTCTATTAAGTTTTTTTTATTTGAAGTGTTAAAGTCTTTAGTATTTGTTTTTTCAGGTTTTGTTTAGAATTTTTAGTAAGTATTGAATTATTTATATTATTATTATTTTATTAAGTTTTAAGTATATTTTGAAGTATCTTATTAAGTTTTTAATATATTTTCAAGTATTCTATTAAGTTTGTTTAATTCTATTAAGTTTGTGTTAAAAGTCTTTGGTATTTTTTTTTTATCAAGTTTTCTTTAGAGTTTTTAGTAAGTATTAAATTATTTATATCATTATTATTTTATTAAGTTTAAGGATATTTTGAAGTATCTTATTAAGTTTTTAGGATATTTTCAAGTATTTTATTAAGTTTTTTATTTGAAGTGTTAAAATCTTTAGTATTTTTTTATGAAGTTTTGTTTAGAGTTTTTAGTAAATATTGAATTATTTTTATTATTTTATTAAGTTTTAAGGATATTTTCAAGTACTCTTATTAAGTTTTTAATATATTTTCAAGTATTCTATTAAGTTTTTTTATTTGAAGTGTTAAAGTCTTTAGTATTTTTTTCATCAAGTTTTGTTTAGAGTTTTTAGTAATTATTGAATTATTTTTATTATTATTATTTTATTAAGTTTTAATGACATTTTGAAGTATCTTATTAATTTTTAGGATATTTTCAAGTATTTTATTAAGTTTTTTTTATTTGAAGTGTTAAAGTCTTTAGTGTTTTTTTTATTAAGTTTTGTTTAGAGTTTTTAGGATTTATTGAATTATTTTTATTATTATTATTTTATTAAGTTTAAGGATAAGTTTTTTTATTTGAAGTCTTACAGTCTTTAGTATTTTTTTAACAAGTTTTGTTTAGAGTTTTTAGTGAGTATTGAGTTATTTTTATTATTATTTTTTTATTAAGTTTTAAGGATATTTTGAAGTATCTTATTAAGTTTTTAAGATATTATCAAGTATCTTATTACGTTTTTAAGATATTTTTAAGTATTTTATTAAGTTTTTTTGGATTTGTTTCAAGTGCTGTTTGAGATTTTAGGATTTTTTTGAAGTATTTTATTAAGTTGTAGTATTTTTTCTGGTATTCGTTAAAGTTTTTGGGATATTGGGATAAAGATTTGTGTTGAGTTATAACGATTTGTTGAAGTATTTAGTATTTTTTATCAAGTTTTGTTTAGAGTTTTTAGTATTTATAGAAGTATTTTTATTATTATTATTTTATTATGTTTTAAGGATATTTTGAAGTATCTTATTAAGTTTTATAGATATTTTAAAGTATTTAGGATATTCTGAAGTATTTTATTAAGTTTTTTTTCTTCCCGTGTTACGTGTTGATATATTGAAGTTTTGTTTTAAGTATTGAGGATTTTTTTGGAAGTGTCAAAGTCTTTAGAATTTTTTTCAAGTTTTTAGGATTTATTGAAATAATTTTTTATTATTATTTTATAATTTTAAGGATATTTTGAGGTATCTTATTAAGTTTTTAAGATATTTTCAAGTATTTTATCAAGTTTTTTTGGATTTGTTTCAAGTGCTGTTAGAGATTTTAGGATTTTTTGAAGTATTTTATTCACTTTTAATATTTTTTCTAGTATTGGTTAAAGTTTTTAAGATATTTTCAAGTTTTGTTCAAAGTATTTAGGACTTTTTTGAAGTGTTGAAGTCTTTAGGATTTTTCACATGATTTAAAGTTTAGGATTTTTTGAAATTTTGTTTGAAGTTTTTAGGAATTTTTGGAAGTTTTTTTTAAGTTTGTAGGATTTTTTTTACAGTATTAAAACCCTTGGTTAATTAGTCAATGGACTTGCAGTTAAAAAGTGCCTTTCTCATCTTCCAACCACTAAAAGCTCTTTAAATTGCACGTCAACATTCATCTCTCTTCATGAAAAGAGCGTTTTGTGGTATTCACAACCTCGTATGTGTAAAGTTTCTGGAAGCTACGAATTCACAAGTTATGACATGTTTGTTGACATTGTCAGAAATGGCAGAGGCCATGGAAGTAAATTTTTCAGTCCATCATAAATTAATTATTGTAATTTAAGTCATACATTGTTTTTTGTAATTTTAAGTCTCAGAAAAATGTTGATACTCCCAAACAGCCTCATTTTGTTCCTCTGTCATATACTGCGTTATGTTGCCCACTTGCTAGCTTGCTAACTTGTTAGCCTCTGTGGCTTCCAGACACCTACAGTAACGTTAATATTGCCATTGATTAGAAGCTATTCTCAGTACTTAACCATTTGAACACAAAGCATATCAGAAATACAACCCCCCAAGATGTAAACTCTACCTCACAAATTTCATTTTAAGGCACCATATGAGATTAGACTTCTAGCACGCAACTTGTGAGAACAAGATCATTTGTATGCACAGTGTAAAAAGCTAGCAAGCTAGCTTACCTCAGTCGATAAGCAAATCCTACCACCATTTCACAATGCATAAACATCCTTCTTCAAGCTTGTTCAACAAAAGCTGAACCTAGTTTCAACCGTTAAGTTGGTAACATTTAAGTTTTTCACCCACCATGTAAGTTCACCAAAAACAATAGCTAAGTTAGCAATAGCACAGGTTAGCTACTTACCGTTGGGTGTTGTACCAGTAACTCACAAGTTGGGTGGGTGAAAACATTAAAGTGGAGATCTCCCTACCTTACTGGGATCCAGACGAGTCATTTCGGAGTACCTGTTATCACCGTGTGTCCCCATCAAAGCAGCTGAAGATGAATCCTGCAAAAACGTCCCTTTAAAAGCCAAATCCAGTCCGGTCCTCCACCTGTTGTCCTGTGCTGTGTTGAGGTGTCTTCTGGTCCGTGTGCTCTCCGTATGACACCCAGAACCGCCCCAACGCTTTATTTGGACTTCTAGAACGTTCTGATCGAAATTCTATGCTGCGCGCCTGAACGCTTACACGTGCGCACGCACACATGCCCGCGCGTGCTGAACAAAAGACCAAAACGGGAAATAGCCCTTATTAATGAATCGTAATTTTAGTCCTATATTGTAATTCTCTACAATGTCTGAGTAAAATGTTCATTTCCAACGGCCTCATCTTGTCCCTCTGTCATTACACCTTTACATATACTACAGTACATCCCCCACTTGCTAAATTGTTAGCTTCTGTGGCTACAACAGTAACGTTAATATTACAACTGCTTAGCATCAGTCTTCTCCTAACTTAACCACTTGAACCCAAGCATGTCGTGTACAAAAATAGCAAGCCAGCTTACCTCTGTAGATGAACTAATCCTGCCACAATTTTGCCACGAATAAACATCCCTCTTAAAGTTTGAAACTAGTTTCGACTGTTCAGCTGAGGACGTTTAAAGGTATACACCCACCATTAACTTAAAAATATATAGGATTAGCCTAAACACCGTTGTTGGACTTGACTTTACTGAGATCCCGACGAGCCGTTTCGGATCACCAGCTGGCTCCTTCTGTCCCATTTCAAAGCAGCTGAAGATGAATCCTTCAAAAACGTCCGTTTAAAAGCCAAATCCAGTTCAGTCCTCCAGCTGTTGTCCTGTGCTGTGTTGAGGTGTCTTCTGGTCTGTGTGCGCTCTTGAGGACACCCAGAAGCGCTCTGAACGCGGCAGGACCTCTACGCCCCAGTTCAGACACGATAATGACGCTGCACAGACGCGCTGATGATTATGTGCCAACAGACGTACGTATATACGCAGTGCGTCTGTATCGCGCATGCGCAGTAGTAATGAGGCTGCACTGGTGTGTTCCTATTGGCTGAGCTTCAGCGAGTGCAGTCCCAGCAAGAGTCGTTCATCCCAACATGGTCGTAGTGGCCAACGGTGGTACTGCAACTCCTGTCTTTTCTCATCGACGTACATTGTGAAAGATGCTGTGAGATGCTTATCCCATTAAAGTGGTAAAACACACTAACAGCCAAATCCAGAATTATTTCCTACTGACTTTAGTGCACATTATATTGAAAAACTAAGTGTCAGATATTCAACGTTCTTAATGTGCAGTCTGACAACTATGGTGATTTGTCAATGTTTAGATCATATAAACAGAGTCAAATTATTATTATTATTATTTTTACCTGAAAGATACTGAAGCCATTTGTTGTCTTTGTATCCACAGGAAACAAAAAAAGTGTGTAACGGTGCAAAAGTGACAGAAAGTGACAGAAGCAAAAGTGACAGAAAGTGACAGAACAGTGCTAACGTGGGGGAACCTGAGGGTGAGCGTTACGCTTCAACAATGACACTGTGGGTCAGGATGGCGTTATCAGCTATAACTGGGACATCGCTCTGCTCTGGATGCCATTACTCCTCTATATCTTCACATAGCAAACAGTTGTTTGCTGCTATATTAATGCTCTGAATCTGGGATTTAGGGATTCTGAGGATTGTTTTACCAACATTGTATATTATTAAAATTAAGAGATAAAGCATCATGAATTGACAACTGTTTGTTTACTGGCAGGCAACATGTGCAACATGTTCTCCTTTCTCTCTTAGAGACACTCATCAGTCCCTTTTTATAGACCTTTTTAAACTTGACAACATGAACTCTCATTAGTGCCACCAGGCAAAGCACCCAGTATCTCTCCAGTACAGCAATAAGTGAACCAAAAGCAATGCAGTGAGGAGCAGAGTCAGCCAGAAGTGAGACTAAGTCAATCATCCCCCTCCACTGACACCAATGTTAAATCAGAGCAGGATTTTCTACCAGACTGAAGACAGAAACATTTTTAGAAACTGCACTGGTAGGCACAAATTACCCTTAACTAACAAAATAATTACACTACTGAGTTCGACAAGGCCTCTACTCTCTCATGATCTAGTCATTTTTTCAGTTAAAACGCTCCTTTGACCTTAAAATAAGCCGTTTATTGACGATAACGTCCCCATTTATTTCATTGACAACTTCATTAAGAAATGAAGATTCAGATGCTCAGGAATACTAAAGAAAACACCGCCTGCTTCACACAGCCAGTTTACATGTTTTCACCAGCTGTTTCGTCCAGCTGTTTTTCTTTTGGTAAGTCAGCTGATTTAAAGTCACCAACAGTCAGTGAAGGTTGAATCCTAAAGCTTCACTGTTGATGTTTTTAATCTGACAGCAGGTGAGAAATAAAGAAATCTTTCACTGGAGTCATATATCATTCCCTCCTGTTACTAATTTGTGAAATTCAAGTACTGGTTTACTTGTTTTCCTTCAGTTTAGTAAATGTTTCCCTCAAATTGATTTTATTATTTTTATTTACTTATTTATTTATTTTTACATAATTTATGTCCTCAAATGAATGTTTTCACCATCACTCCATTTGACCCATCAACACTTTGCTGCTGTTAACTTGTGTTCAGTTCAGTTTAAATCAGATTTGAACTGAGATGTTAACAAGACAAACAGTCCATTGGGGTTGAGCCTGTGTTGTTGTGGTAGGACTCTTTTCTCTCCTCCTCTGTACCGCAGGAGGCTGGAGGTGGACAAGATGCGCCTGGCCGAAGACACCAAACTGAGAAACCAGATGTCTGCCAAGAAAGCTAAAGCCGAGACTGAACGCAACCACTGGGTGGGACTTCAACAAAGACTTCTGACGTTATAAGACATTTTCAAAACCTCAAAACCCGGTTCCTTACTTTTTCTTATCTTTGCATATTGCACATGATGCATTTTTTAAATAAATACTAAACATTATTATTGTGTTTTCATCAATACACCTTACCTAAGACTACTAGAAATGTGCTATTCTTGTTGTTAGTCTTATGACAGCCATCATGTCAGACTAAATGTTTTATGAACAAGACTCACATTTTAATGTCTTTGTTCACAGTTTGTTCATATGATGTGAAAACATCCCATTAACCTGTTACATCAGAGCATGTGACCACACTGTTGTTGAAAACTTTAGTGCCCTGCTCCTGTTTTGTGCTGTGAATCTTTCCAGCAGAAGAAACCAAGTGGCTCAACATGTAAACTAGGAGTGTAGATGCTTGGTTTGTTTACAGATCAAATTATTATTACACTGTTGTTTCAAAACAATTATGGTGTAATTATTTTTTCTTGGAGCGTCTGGCCCAGACGGCCAAAGAGGATGCTGAGCGAGAGAGGAAGGAGGAGGAGGAGGAGGCTCGGAGGAAGAAGGAGATGGTGGAGCAGGTGGAGAAGGCCCGTTTGGAGCCCGTCAACGACTCCGACATGGTGGAAAAATGTTGGGCTTCCCGGGAACGACGACGTCATTACCGGGACAAGAGGGACAAGCACCCGCCGGCTTTGAGGTGAGTCAACGAAAGGTTTTCTTCTCCATGTTTCAGATCAAATTAACAATTTTCTCTTGGATGTTTGAGCCGCAAATTATATTGTTATTACAATTATATACATACAACCAGAGTACGATTGCTGCGTTCACAACTGGCCAAACAAACATCACCAGAGTTTGATTAAAACAGACTAAACACTGACTTGTGATAGCACCCTTTAAACATAGTTAAAGGATTTTTGATTTATTGTAAAAGAGTTGGCAACACTAGACTGGGTTTTTTGGTTGTAATATTTTTATAATCTAGAATACTCTGTAGTTTCTCAACATTACCAGCCCTAGCGTTAAAATGGCAGATATATATACTTTAAAAAACAATAAAAGTAAGCAGATAGTAACAGTGAGACACAGAGGGATTATGGATGCATGACGTCTGATGAAGAGGAGTGACAAGAAATGTCAGTTATTTGGGAAAATGTATGAGATGTAAGTAGTTTGGCAGAGTTTGAAATTGAATAAATAACTGTATTGTATTAACAGGGCTATGACGGTGCATTATTTTGACATTGTCTGAGGTCAGAGAATCGTCTCATCACTTAGAGAAGTGTCATTCAAACAAACCCAGCAAAGTTTCAGTGTGGAGGTTTTCACCTGAAGCCCCGTCTCTCCTACAGGACCTGGAGCGGACCCATCAGGAGCTGGAGGACGAGGATCTGGATGAGGCTCTTCCTCTGCCTGAGGACGATGAACAGGAGGATTCATCGAAGTTTGCCTCCACCTACTTCCAGGGTACCACCACACACCTACGTCCGACGGCCTCTCAAACAGCCTCTGCTGTTCCACGACGACGAGGGAGATCGGTTGGTAGGTCACCTTTTGACCTCTGACCCCACTACAGTCTTGACTGCTCGACTATTTGGTAGAGTCACATTTTGAGCCACTATATCTTCTTGAAAACTGTGTTCAACTTAACTCAAGCTGACTGAGCCGTCTCTACCACTTGGTTTGGTATGTAATGCTAAAAAAGATCCACTAGATATCACTGTGTCTTTAAATAGCATTCCTTTTCCCAGGTCACCTCAGAGGGAGTAACCCTCCGACACCACCAGACCACTTTAACTTACTCCTCTTCCCTCCAACAGTGGTGATCACTGGCTCTGCTGTGGCTCACCCCAGGGAAAGGCAAAAAGAGGATCTCCCTATAAATTTAGACGGGACATGTCACTTTAACATATCATATGCAATTAAGACTGGGGTCTTTATACCACATACCTTTTCAATATGGGGAGGCAGAGCATCAGTATGGATGGCTCAGGATTCACCTCACTACAGGCCTATATACAAAAGAAGTGGTTAAACTCATAAAACTAGAAACACTTTCCTCTGAAATCTGTCTAACCTGCACAAAGTGTTTTTCTGCCACACGTCTACCCAGAGTCGAACAGCGAGGCTCTAATCACTCACTCCTGGCCTCATAAAGGTAGGCAGCTCTGCTCAGCCCTACCTACAAGGGGCATAAGTATGTAAGTATGAGCTTCTGTTTTGTTGAGAAAGAGGTTTGCAATAGTCTAAAATGTAAAGGCCATGTAGGAAATGTGTGTTATTGTAAATCTTTCTCCACACTAATTCAATAACTCAAACACTGTTTTACTCACCATTTTTTATATCTTACCCACCTGAGCAGCTGTTGTTCAGTCACGATGAAGAAGGTGACCTAAAATAGGCTCTTAGGTAAAAACAGAAAAAGTAAAATGATGTAACCCAACTATAAACTGTATGCTATACATCCATTTGTTCATATAATATCAGTCATTTAATATTAATAATTCAGAGATAATGTGTCTGATTTACTCACCATTATTTATTGTTCCCTCTCTTTCTCCACCACCTGAGCTGCTGTTATTATTCTAGTTATTATTATTAACTAGTTTGATGTCCTGTTCTACACCAATCCAGCCAATGTGATTTCACTTTTATTTTGGGAGTCATCTTTTTGAATTGTCCTGCTTTTTACTGAAGAAATATTTAGTATTTAACTGAACCAGACGCAGATAAGGCAATAATTAATAACAGTTTTTAATCATTTTTAAAATATTTTTAATGATAATTGATATTGCTCACAATGTTGTACCTTTTCCTGCAGTACGTCCAGCAGTTTCCTTGATGACAGAGGAGAAGTTCGTCCTCCCGACCAGATGAGAAGGATGGCCGACCGCAAGACGAGCTGGAGAGTGACGGTCTCCTGTGATTTAGTCAACAAATGAAGTCCTTACTAAGACTACAAGACTAGCAAAGGTGACATAAAGTGGTTATAAGCTTCATTTGAAATGTGCCAAAACAGATCAAAGTTGATTTATTTAGAGATTACTGAGTCTGCAGGAGAAACGTGGAAGAACATCGTGATGTCTGTCAACCCAAAGGAGGAAGTGTAGTGATGAAAAAAATCACAACTTGTTTTTGATACCACAGGGCAGGACTCTTCCTGTGTCTTTGGCATTCCTGGAGCATCTGAGAGTGGATGTGGACCAGCCGATCATCCAGGACACCCGAGCACCACAGCAGTCCACTGAACACACCGAACCACCTCAGCAGCCTGCTAGCTTCCAGACCCCGAACATGATCTGAAGAGCCAGTGAGTCTGTCTGTCTGTCTCTGTCCGTCTGTCTGTCCAAAGCAGCTATGAACTAAAAACTAAACTCTTGTCCTCTCCCAAGGTCACATGAAGGAGAGGAGGTTGTGTTGCTCAGGCTCCATCTGTTTGGTGACACCTGGAAGCTGCTTGACATCCTCCTGGATCCATCCCTCCATATATGTTCACATTATACAGATCAGTTTGTGTCATATGGACTCTGGATGTCCATCCTAGAAGAGGGAGTCCTCCTCTGTTGCTCTTCATGAGGTTTCTCCCATTTTTTCCCTGTTAAAAGGGTTTTGGGGAGTTTTTGCCTCATCATTAATTTGAACCACTTGACTGTTTTGATGTTGAATTCAATAAAAGACGACAGACATCTAATGTGTTATGTGACTTCCTTCACTTTAGCAGGTACCATGATAGTTGATTGTATTTGATTTAACTTTCCTACACATTAATGACCTCAGTCCAAATGATTTTTATTGAGCCCTAAAAACTCTCAGCTTTAGTTTGTTCTCCATTTTGATTTGGAAAAACAACAACCAGAGAAATCACTGATAAAGTCTAATGTCTGATAATGTAGTGAAATGGCCTCAAGATGATAAGTTATTAAAGGTATCATGTTTTGGTTTTAAACTCACCTCTAGTAATAGTAATATTTCTCATAACATTTTTAAACAAAAGCCTGAAGCAACTGCTGCTGAACAGCATTCATACTAATCATCAGAAGAGTTGATCAAGAGCCAAGGACCACCTGTGGGATGTTTTAAAAAGACCTGGAATTAGCAGGTACAAGCAATGCATTCAACCACCATGGCCTGGATGCAGGCTCACCATGCAACACTCCACTGCTGAAGGAAAAGTTGAAAGTTGTTTAAAGTTTGCTCCACAACATTTGGACAAGCCTGCGAAATACTGTGAGAATATAGTCTGGTCAGATGAGACCAAGATTAAACTCTCTGGATGCCATAATACACACCATGTTTGGAGTACAAATAGCACCATACTAACAGCGACGTTTGGAGGTGGCAACATCATGGTGTGGGGCTGTTTTTCACCATATGGTACTGGCTACTGAAGGAGGGATGAATGGAGGAAATTATCGAGACATTCTGAATAAAACTCTGCTGCCATCTACCAGGATGCTGAAGGTGAAACGAGGATGGACATTTCAGCAAGACATTGGTCCCAAACACACAGCCAAGGAAACTCTCAACTGGTTTCAGAGAAAGTAAATAAAGCTGCTAGAATGGCCCAGCCATGAGTTCATAGAAGAGGCCCACTGAACCGTCAAGATCTGAAGAGTATTTGTGTGGAAGAAAATCACACCTGAGCATTTGCATACGACCAGTTTCTCCATCCAGGAGGCATCTTGAAGCTGTCATTACCAACAAAGGCCTCTGTACGAAGTATTAAATAAAGTATAACGTTTTCCATTTTTATTTCACATGACTTAATTTCTGAACTTATTTGTTTTGACTTCTTTGTATGTACAGGTTATTTTAGTTGTTGCCAACATCTGGTGAAAATTGAATGTCAATAGCACCTTTAGAAATATTTACTAAGAAAAATGATGGGTTCAATGTACAAGAAGGCAAAGAGATAAAGGAAATACATAAACAAAGGAGATGAAACAAGTGGAAGGCAAGTATTTATTTATTTATTCCCTGCATAAAATTTAGAAAAAGATGCAAAGATCCCTTTTATATGTTTCACACAAGGTTTATGGGAAGTGTGATCTTAATTTACTGAAATACTGCAAATCACTGAGACGGACAATAATAATGACAATGGTCTTATTTCTTTATGGTAATTATACTTGGGTAACAGTATAATTTGACAGCAATATTTCACATAACATAAAATTCACAAATGTCTTCTATTACCTTTCACACTGGCCTCTCCCCCAAAATTAAAAATATGCAAATTAGATTGAGTATATTATCTTTTATTACTCCATGTATCTGTTCAATCAATGGCCTCAGTTTTGCAGCCTTTCCTAGCTGGGGCTCATAGTGCCATCTAAGGAGTGGTCCAGTGGTTCCCCAACTTTTTCACAGAGAGGATCCCTAAACTGACACAAACTAGACTCCATTTAGTAAGATTTTGTGAAAATAAATGATCCCCTTTTTTTGCTTGGACTCCCTGGAACCCTCTTAATGACCCCTGGGGGTCCCTGGACCCCACTTTGAAAACCACCAGGTTATGGGACAGTCAGTGTAGTTGTTGTCAGTGGGTACTGAATAAATGAGTGATATAAAACTTAGAAAGCAACAGTATATAACCTGGTTCTTTCCAACGCTTATCTTCTTAGACATTTTTAACATTTTACTGAGTTTGCTTATTTCTTTATGACAATACATCAGAAAAAATATGCTCTGACAATAAACCCAGATATCAACTCAAATATTTGGAGAGAGAGAAATATATCCGATGGATTTCAGACCTGGGTGAAATAATAAGAAAACATTTCCCCGGCTTTGGAAACAGGCAAGATACAGCAAACTTATTATCTTCTACCGTATCATTTGACCCAGATCTGTTGGGATCCAGACTCTCTACTTGTTGATAACCTCTGTGTCCACATCTTCAGTGCGGGACACCACTTTTCCATTAACCATCTCCTCAATCACCACCCTTGTCCTCTGGGTTATGACTGGTTTAGCTGCAGACAAAATGAAAACAAAGTTTAATTTGTGGTACATTTCATTTTTAAAAAGCAAAGAGCAAAAAAAAAAAAAAAAAAATACAATGGTGATGTACACTTACGTTTCTCTATGACTACAGTTCTCCTAGAAGACAGACAAAAAATACAATTAATATGATAAGATAATACAATTGTTGAAAGAACAGTTCGACATTTTGGGAATTAGCCTTATTCCCTTTCTTGCTGAGAGTTCGATGAGAAGACCAACACGTCTCTTATTTCTGCATGCTAAATATGTTGCTTACCTTGTGATGACACAGGTAAACAATGCCTATCATCCCCTCTAAAGCTCTCTAATTAACACATTATACCTTTTATAATATGTTATTTAATGAGCTTTAAATGTGCTCTCAGACCTTTGGACAGAGCGAGGCTAACCAGTCTTTATGCTAACTGTCTCTGAGCTGCAGCTCCACATTTACCACACAAACATGAGGCTCTTACTCTCAATAAGGGTATTTAATATTTCTGAATCAAGCCCAGCTGCAGATAAATCATGCATCAAGTTGGACTTTTTGTGCCGACCATATCACTGAAGTATTCACTTACTCCTCTCCATCCAGCAGTCTCCTGTACTCGGCGATCTCCATCTCCAGCCTGGTCTTGATATCAAGCAGCACCTTGTATTCAGTGGCCTGCCTCTCGATGTCTGCCCTCATCTGTGTGAGCTCCACCTCCAGGCTGTTGACCATGGCCTGGAGCTGGTTTAGCTGCAGAGCGTAGCGGGACTCAATCTCGCCCAGCTGGCCCTCCAAGGCAGCTTTCTGAATGGGAGAAAAACACACAGAGAGTTTACTGAGCACTAATGACTTGTTTCCTAACTCCTCCTTCCACTTGAGTTGCCTCAGGTATAAAAAAATAAAAACAGTACAGACAGGTTTACGGGCGATTTATATTGTGTATAGTCACACATGTTGTAAATATGCTACTGTGATAAGTACACAGCAGAGATGACAGACTTGATGTTGAGCAATGCAGCATGTCAGACAGATATATGTTGTATTGTGGTGAAAAGTGATTACATGACAATGTGTATACAGGATCTGAATTACCAGGCTGAGCTGCGACTGCAGCTCAATCTGCAGGGCCTGCAGAGTCCTCTTCAGCTCACTGATCTCACTTCGGGAGGTCTGGAGGGTCTCTGTGCTGGATGCCACCTGCTTGTTCAGTTCGTCAAACTGGAAGACACGAAATTGGACATGAAAGTTGTCAAAACGCTCTTTGATATTTAGGACACGCCTTCGGTTAAATGCAGGGATGAGATGAGATGATGTGTCATCTTGTTCCTCTCACCTTGCTCTGGTACCACGCCTCCATTTCACGGCGGTTCTTGTCAGCGATGCCCTCATACTGATTTCTGATCTCTTCCATGATCCTGGCCATGTCCGCCTGAGGCTTGGCGTCCACCTCCACGTTGACAGAGCTGGCAGAAACTTGGCCACGCAAGGCTGCCATCTCCTACAGGCAGCACAATAGAGTCAAAGGTCAGGTAAGGTGAAAGATGAAAGCACATGAAGCTTATGGTGGCTAATGTTAGCAAGTGTTAGCAAACTTTAAATGGATATATAGATCACAGAGTTTATTACACTGCCCCTTATGGCCACCAGTGGCTGCTGTTCAGCACACATTACTTAACAACTCACTTTATTTAACATATCAAAAGTTTTCTTAATGAACCCTTATTAGATGTATTTATATATCTGTCACACTGATGATCATTTAGAAGAGCTTTTTCAGCATCTACAACGTTAGGTAACATCTGAAATGTCTTATGAGCACCTTGGTACACAACCTGAAGACACAGCAGACAATCCAAACCAGTTTTATTTGTTGTTTGTATAAGCAAAAGATAACATTGGTAGGCATTTGGCAAATATTTTACTCTTTATAGTTCAACTATTTTAATATTTCTTTTGCCCTCAAACTAGGAGAGGAATGGATCACACATATTTCCTATCTATCTACACACTGAACAGGATCCATGTTTTGTTGTCTAGTGCAGAGGATTAGTCACCTGAGCTCACTGAGATGGTGTGATGCTATTCATAAAAGCAGAACCCTCACCTCCTCATGGTTCTTCTTCAGGTAGACCAGCTCCTCCTTCAGGCCCTCCACCTGCATCTCCAGCTCAGACCGGGCCATGGTCAGGTCATCCAGAACCTTGCGCAGTCCGCCGATGTCCGCCTCCACCGACATGCGCAGTGCCAACTCATTCTCAAACCTGTGAAGAAAAAGGCACAGCGGTTCATGTTGCTGCACTCAACTGCTGTTACCACCAGCAACAAAAAAAGACACGGTGAAGCTCCACCAAAACCAGTTACACCAGTCGTGTCACTCTGTTGACCGTTACACCTCTGTGACAATATGTCCACATAGCCTGGAACTGCTGAACAAACATGGTGTCGTGTTAAAATACTACAGGTTATTGCAGCTGTCAGGTTCCATCCTTCTGCCGCTATCAACCACAGTAATGTTAATTAGGTTCTGATGACTTTAACCTTTCCACTCACTTGATTCTGAAATCCTCTGCTGCCAGTCTGGCATTGTCAATCTGCAGCATCAGCCTGGCGTTGTCCTGTGTGGCGACGCAGATCTAAAACATAAAAGAGGAGAAGCATCGTCAGTAGTTTTCATCCACACATACTGCAATAAAACTGCAAAGGTGTGTCAGCGATTCATTATCTGAGGCAGAATGTGGGCTGACAGGGTTTTGTTGATCAGAGAAATAGTTTTCTTTACACTTGACTTACATTCCACTGTAATTGCTTTAAATCTGGATGGCATTGTACAATTATCACATTTGCTCATTAAGTGTTAAACATCACTCTTGCTAGTAGGTAGTAGTGGGAAATAAAAAATAAAAATAATTAGCCTAATTTACAGTCCACTAAGTTGTTCCTTCTTTCATATACATTCAGTATATCATATAATGTATGTTGTCCTGATATTTTATAATAACTGAGAGTCACCATACAGACTTTATGATGAGTCACCATACAGTAAGTTAATGAGCACTCATTATGGTGGGAAAATATAAAACTATTTTATTCCAATGTGTCATCCGAGAATGAACTTTTAATATATTTCAGATTTCACTTGAAATATGTTAAAAGATGCATTATAATTTATCTATAATTATTATTATTTATTCGTTTTTATTTATAATGATACACATACGCAGGTGTTAAGTTTGGAGATGGAGGGCAATCACTAAATATCATATTTACAGGCTATGATTGTGTTAATATTATTATACATAGCAGGAGACAGCTTACCTTTCTGCGCAGGTCCTCGATGATCGCCTCATACTTGGTGTAGTCCCTGATGGTGGGGGTCTGCTTCTCGTACCACTCGCGGATTTGACGCTCCAGCTTGGCATTGGCGGACTCCAGAGAGCGCACCTTATCCAGGTAGTTGGCCAGACGGTCGTTGAGGTTCTGCATGGTGAACTTCTCATTGCCCGAGACGGCGAAGCTGTTCCCGGCAAGTCCGCCTCCGCCACCTCCGAGCGACACCAAGTCAAAGCCCGCGCCTATGCTGTTGGACGCGTAGGACATCTTGACATTTGTGCCACCTGCACCGCCATGGACGCTCGTACCCCGCGAGAAGCGTCTCGTCAAGGGGAGGGAGGACAGGGAAGAGACGGAGGACCCAGAGCGGTATGTAGTGGTCATGATGACTTCTGTTCTGACTCAAGCGCAGCGTTCACTTTAACCTGTCAAGGCTCACCGGTGGCGCGGAGGAGACGGTGCCGAGCCGGTCTGGAGGATGGGTTTTATAGCCTCCTCCCTGCAGGTGGGAGCGGCCACAGGTAGGCGCAGACGACAGGAGAGATGCTGCTCGCCACCCTCGCAGGTGTGACCACACAGGGCGTGGTGGGTTGGCATTCAGGTTAACTGACCGGTCTGTAACGGCTGTCGAGGCGCACAGGCGCACAGGCGTGTGAGGTCTTGTTCATGAAACCTGTTACTTTTAATAACACCAACTAATCTCACGCGGAAACATTGGATTAAAAAACTTTTGTATACTATTTAACACGAGCTAATCATAACCTATAAACTTATTAGTGATGTTTGTGAGGAATTTGAATTTGGGATCAAACCAGCCCAAAGCCAAATCAGGCCAGGTGCTTAAAGTGTGTGTGTGTGTGTGTGTGTGTGTGTGTGTGTGTGTGTGTGTGTGTGTGTGTGTGTGTGTGTGTGTGTGTGTGTGTGTGTGTGTGTGTGCTGGTGGGGGGGGTCTCTGCACCCTCCTCAGCACCCTTCTCTGCACCCTTGTTCGGACCACTTCCTTAAAACTCAGCCTTCATTTTGACCTCAAATACACGCCTGCAGAGCTTCGTGACACCAAAGCAGCCCAGGGGCCTGCTTTCAACATATCCAGTATCCAGCTCTGTTTATACTCCCATGGCTATGGAGAGGCAAAGTCCCGCCCCTTCCGGTGGACCGTCATGTGACCTTATTTTGGAAAAAAAAAATATGAACTGCAAGAGACAAATATGTTTCTGATCCTGTTTGAATTGTGCCATGAATCCCACATTGTCCGTTTAAAACATAATTTAGGAAAGTCTCAGTTTGTTTTAAAGCTGTTGATGAGTCAAACCTGTGAAAATACATAATTAGAGAGACGACACACCCAAAAGTCGTTTAAGTGACATTTCACTCTGCAGCTACGATGCCTGTGTGTTTCATACTGGGATGAACTCACACCAGCAACGGGTCTGACTCGTTCTTTCACTTCCTGGCTGATAAAAGACCAGGAGTCTCTGATCAAACACAGCAGGGAAGATAATATTTCATTAGTGCGTGGTCGTGGTGACGTATGACAACCAGTGCCTTCAACTCGTGTGCACGACATGGGAAGTTGTGAATGCGATATGCGTCTCGTTCGAGTGGTTCAAGTCATGACGAACACCGCTGCAAAGCAACGGCAATATTAATGTTACTGCCCGAGTCTAGAAGCCACGGAGGCTAACAATTTAGCAAACTAGCGAGTAGGTGACATAATGTATCCTATTATATATTATAACATATTATACAATTACCAAGAAAAACAATATATGACTAAAATTACAATGTATTATACAATATTAACTTCTTATGCACCGATAAATGAACTTCCATGGGCTCCACCGTTTCTCACAATGAAACAAACAGGTCACAAGTCGTGAACTCGGAGCTTCCAGAAACTTCCCACTGACGAGGTCGTGAATACGACATGAGGGGGGCGTTCATGTGGACCCAACTGGTAAACGCGGTAAACACAACCCCATTTGAAGGCACCATTCGTCCGTTAAGCTAACAGGTCAGTGCTGTTGAGCTTTGGTTTGGAAATCCACTGGTAGCTAATGGCAAAGCTAGCTAGTTCACTAACTTTTTGTAGTTTTAGTTGACCCACATATGTAAAAAATATATTTCTTATCTACTCTATACTGATGTGTGGAAAGTGATGTTAGCCTCCCGGGTGTCTTTAGTCCTTTTGGTAAAGTAAGTGCTGAAAAGCTGATAACCAGTGAATGCCCATAGGTGGCAATTGTAACCCAGGTAATACCCAGGTAGGATGTCAGATAATTATCCCATTAGTTATGACATAATGTCGCATCTATTGTTTTATATCTGTGGTGGAGCTAAGTACAACCACACACTGAGTAAGACATTTTTAGGCGACCAAAATGTAATAATTAAATTTCACGAAGTGAAAACACACTATGAAAGGATTAAAGTTGTAAGACGAAAACACAGACAACACCCACACTGACCTGTCAGTTACATGGTAACCACACCCTGAGTGCTTTATATGACTCTACATGGGACCATAATTTACTAAATGAACATCATGCTGTATTGAAGAAGACTTGAACCCAGCCATTGAGACCGTAAACTCATGTTTACAATGTTTACTGAGGTAATAAAAGTGCAACCAGGAGGAGGGGGAGGAGTCGCCCCCTGCCTGCTATTAGAAAGAATGAAGTTTAAGGCACATTGGCTTCGCTTTTCAGACCCGGAGGTTGCCATTAATATCTGTACAAAATGCACTGGCAATATGATCGGTATTAGTCGAGCTATTTTGTTCGGGGCCAAGTGGCCTACATTGCCATCCCTGGAGCCACAGAGTTAGTAAAAAAGTTGTTGTGTAAACAAGTGAAAGGGCTGACGATTTTAGCAGGAGACTTCTCAACAAATGTTAGCATACTGAACAAATGTTAGCTCAATAAATGTTTGCAAACACAGCAAATGTTAGCCTCCTCAAAAAGGTAAAGTATTTTAACAACAATGTGAATTTAACTCGTCAGGTGAGCGTTATTACAATGCCTGACTTGAAAAAAACAAAACATGAATGCAGATATTCATTCTTTGCTCACATATTCAAATATGCTGTATATTGTATATTCTCCTCCTGCATGTAAAATGGTTTACGCAACATGACCATGTGCTGCCAAAGGCCTTGAAGACTGGCCATGGGGCTTTTTTTCATTAAAATGACATGATCTCATGAGGTGTTGGCCCGATTCTCAGAGATCACATAGTTAATCACTCAGAAAACATATTTGTTCTAGTGTTGCTGCCTCAGGCTGCTGCTGCTGCTGCTTACAGCATAAGCTGTTAAGATGAGCACTTTTATGTATTTACTTAATGCCTCCATTAGTTTAATGTCAGAAAGTTGGATCAGCAGCTTGACTTCGTTAAGGTCATGCTAGCATGCCTGTATGGATTACTGGCATTCACCATTGACCTCAAAATGTCACTTTACAAGACGCGCACCAACCAGGACGAGACTCAAAATTACCACAAAGAGACAGAAAACAACTACAATAAGACCAAAACAACTACAAAGAGACACAAAATTACTATAAAACCACACAAACCTACAGACAGATGTGTGACAACTACAAAAAGACACAAAACAACTACAAAGAGATGCAAAACAACTAAAAACACACAAAACCACAGAGAGATATGCAGCAACTACAAAGAGACACAAAGCAACAGCAAGACGAGGCTAAACAAATTCATGTACAATATGTGTCTTGGCCCTGTAGGTGAGGTGATGGGGCCTTTTGCATGTTTGTGCCCAGGGGCCCATTGTCTCGTAATCCAACCATGCTTGCACATGGATTTTTGTAAACTTCAATGGAGGTGAGGCATTTGTTAAATTGACAACGGAGGACATGGGCCTATTATTTATTCCGATTTCACTTTATCTAAGCACATCCATGTTTTCATTCAACAATTACTTGTTACCAAAGTGTGTTTGAAGCTAAGACCAAATGCCCGAACGGTGCTGCTAATATTTGAGTCTCCTCATATCAAAATTCTCCTCCAGTATGTGCAGCATCTCTTGTGTGCTATAATTAAATAGTTAAACCACAGATAAATGCACTTCTAACTAAACTCTAAACTAGGATTTGACTAAAAACATGAATAGTTTCAGTACTTCTATCACGATCCCCTTTTACAGACAGACAGAGGTCTGCAATCCTTCCACAGATAATAATCGTTTCATGCCATGCTGTGGTTTGATGATATCCGGGCACCTCTGTGTTGGCCAGTCTGTCAGCATGTTTTAATTTGAGGGACCTCAGTTCGCAACAAGTTTATCACAGCAGCTATTCACATAAACACATCAGTGTTATCTGATCCCCCAGTGACAGACGCCCAAACCTGAGATGTGGTATTTGGATGAGTGCTGTGTATCCTTTAAAAGCATACCAGTACCAATAGAGTACCCTTAAAGTTATACTGATACCAGTAGACTACTTCATTGATATTTTTTTTACCTCATTCAGTACCCATCTTGTGAATGGAAGCATGAGCTTCACCACTGCATTTATTTTTATCTGACACCACTGGCGTGAACGTTTTAATGGCATCCCATGCTTGACTTCACCACACTACAGTGATTGGCTGAGAGCAAAACCGTAAATAGTATTTTTTTTTTATGCTGCTTGGTACTGGGTTATTTCGGCTGATACCTTAAAGGTATCGAGTGCTGAGAAATGAAGCCAGTGCTAAAGTGCCTTAAACTTACATTATTTCTAAGAGCCAGCAGGGGGCAACTCCTCTGGCTGCAAAAAGCAGTCTGATTGTATAGAAGTCTATGAGAAAATGAGTCTACTTCTCACTTGATTTATTACCCCAGTTAACATAGGTAGCTAGTTTCAAGTCTTCTTCAATACAGCATGATGTTTATTTAGTAAATTATGGTCCCGTGTTGAGTGGGTGTTTTCGTCTTACAACTTTAATTTTTTCACAATGGGTTTTTAGTTCAGGAAAGTTAATCATAACCTTAAAGTCACCTATCTGTCTTATTCAGCATATGGTTGTACTTAGCTCCTCTCGTGTCACTTTTGGCTGCAAAAGACCAACATGGTGATGGCAAAAACCAAGATGGCGACGGCCAAAACGCTGAACACAAAGTCCACCCCTTACTGACAGTATAGTTTTGGTGTTCACAAAGTTCACACTCAAAATGTCAGGACTTTTTCCCTTTCTGTCTCATACCAAGCTTCCTAGGGTCCAAAAAATGTTTTGCAGGGCAGGTAAAGACTGATCTTGGCAGCAACAGTGGTACACTCCTGACTAAACAAGGCGACTATAAAGACCATAGTATTTTTTTCCCGTAGCAGCTGCCAAGTGGCCTTGTTTCAAATTCTGACAATCAGTCTGAGACTGAACAGGCTCCAATTCCCATTAAACACATCCATATATCATTTAAATGATTTGTAATTACCAGTCAGTGTGGAATTTGTGACCAGTATCAATTAAAAAAAGACTGCCATGTGTTATGAAAGTAGATAATGGGTGGATGAGCGGGTGTTGCACTTTAATCAGGTGTTCTTTAGCTGCTTGTTTTGTTTGTTTTTTTGCCACCTCTCAGTTTGCTTACAGTGTGAGTAATTTAGGATGGCACCAGTAAACCAGTCTTCCAAGGCAACAATCACGCTGAAGTATAATAGTATTAGGCCAACTTTCTCTCTAAGTATTTCCTAAGAACTGATAGAAGCACTATTAATGCCCTGTGAGGCAAATAGACACAGAGGGTTAAACTGAGAGGAGCTTAAACTAAGCTTAAAATGACAAGGATGAGAAGTAGTCTTCGTATTGGGCCAACACAAGATTTTAAACTATGGTGAGACTGTGTAATGAAACTAGGGTTCAACACTGGAGCTTAAAGCTGCTATATCAATATGTTCATTTTTACAATGAATCAAATAACTATGTGTAATATAAGAAGGGCTGCTTGTAGTGACAAACCCAAACATAATTACTGCACAGCTATTTTAACTCTTCCTCTGGCGACTTTCCAGACACAGCAAACAGCTGTTTTCCACAAAAAATCTCTGATAAACCTATCTCAGTCCCACCTCCCAGCTCTGTCAGGGGGGAGTTTCAGATAAAATACACTCTCACATGAATTCGTCATAAATAATAGACAGAATCGTGTCAATTTGGAGTTAGACCAGTATATTGTTTTTGGCTGGCCCTGCAAAGTTGTGTTGGAGTTTCCTCATTGGCCATTACTCTTTCAAAATGAAAAGGTGGGAACAGTCCAGTGTAGCGTGACACGTCTGGCTCACGAAATCAACCGACCAAGCTGTCAAACTAGGCAATCTAGTTCTAAAATGAAACCAGATTTAGCAGTGACAGTGTCTGTGTCTCACTTAAAATGTTCCCTGAAGTAGATTTTGGGGGTTTGCTTAGACCATGTTGTTTCCTGTTTGAAACGGCGAGCTGAAAACCAGGAACCAATCCTAGTGTCCTTGCCATACCCGGTGGACACTGACCATCAGATTTAACATTGTAGACATGACAGCTGACTATTTGTGTAAGAATTTCGCCACAGATTACAGACTGATCAGACACGATCCAGCCATGTACTCAGTTTCAATATACAGTGCCAGGCCAATAATAGGCTTTTGGTCATAATCTTTGGATTTAATGAAGTTTCTGATTCACTTTGTCAATTATGTTTAGTTCCATTGCAGTGTTTTTATATCCAGCATCTAGCAGCAAAAGTGAACTGCAGTTAATGAGCCACTATCGCTTATTTATTTAAAGTTTATAATAGGGCTGTCAGCGTTGACGTGATAATAACACTTTAATGGAAATTCGTTTTAATGGCACTAATTTCTTTAATGCATTGAAGCAATTGATTTTTGGAGGTTGTAGCAGGCTCAGTTTTAAGTCTAAAGTGAAGATATATCATATAAAACTATAAAACCTAAGGAATCCACTAGTACCAACCATGTCATGCTGGCTTGTTGCTAAGGAGGTTAAATACACTACAAACTTCCGCTAATTTTTGGTGAGGAAAAACTGTCATGTCCATTTTCAAAGGGGTCCCTTGACTTCTAACCTCTAGATATGTGAATGTAAATGGGTTCTCTGGGTCCCCACCAGTCTCCCCTTTACAGACATGCCCACTTTATGATAATCACAGTCAGTTTGGGGCAAGTCATAGTCAAGTCAGCATACTGAACTTTGAGGGTTTCTGGTCAGTATTATTGATTTCCATTGATTTCCAATAATAAATATACATACATGTGCGTAAAGCAGCATATTTGTCTGCTCCCAAGATGATAAGACTATTAAATACTTGACAAATCTCCCTTTAAGGTACATTTTGATTACTTGCAATTAATCAAGATTAAATATTTGAATTGATTGACATCCCTAGTTTATAAATATTGAATGCATCGCGAGTCCAAATTGCACCAACTTGGGCAGCAGTCTCCAGGTGTGAAGTAGATCAGATAGACGCCTCTTGAGATATGTGAAGGACACACATCCAGACAGACAGGCTTAATAGTTCGATTTAGAGGTGAAATATCAAAGTAAAGCTGAATGTAGTCTGTGTTCTCAACTAAGGTCAATATTTTCTTTGCTCATTTTGTTTATTCAAACAGTATTTTAGAATAAAAATAAATCACCTTTAGTAATTGAGCTATAGCTACTTTATAAGATATATACAAATCAAAAAAACCTGAACGCCCATGAGACGGGTTGTTCTGATGTGGTAATTTGGTTCATCATGTTGTTGCTATAGCACGTTGGTCGGCTATAGATTAAAGAGAGCGTCTTCTTACTTTAACTAATCACTGTACCTGGCGTCCCCACACCCCAACCACCTGATTTCTCTGCTGACCCTACTAATCGCTGTGACAACATCAGTCAACACAAGCGCACGGCCCAGACTTGTTCGGCTGTTTGAAATATTTGCCCATCCTTGTTCTACATAACACTAAATGACAGCTAAGTGTGGCACTCCTATTGTAATTGTTTTGTGAGACGCAAAAGCATGGTGAAACCCTGAGGTACTTTGTAAATGTCAAACAGATTATGACAAAGATAATAGTTTTTCACGGCATGTCACAGCTCTTTTTTTTCACCTATAATGCAAATATTTAATGCCACTGACTTTGATGTAATTGTCGTGGCGATTCCTCTGGCTCTTAACCATACCCTTTTGTTGGGTATATGCACACTTTTTTGTTTTTTCTTGCTGTGGCTCGCTATTGAATGAGAACCAGTGTGGGATGGCACAAAGCAGCATATGATGGCCGTTAATCACGCATTGTTATCTAATTTATTCTGCATGGTGTTATTTTCAACTGACTTTCCCAGTCAGTCAGGTGGTTCATGTATGTATGTCATCATGTTGTTCCCTTCATTGTATGTATAGTATATTGTAAAACACCTTCAAAGGTATTTCTTTCATGCCCTGTTTCACTATCAACGATGAAATGTATGGAATGATGTGTGTCTGTGTAGACGCCAACCACTAATAACCCTCTGGCACTGAAGTCTGACGTGTGAAAGCTTTGGCTGATAGATTTAAAAGGAGAAAGTTCTTGGCTCTAAATGTGCACATTCTGGTTCTGATAAACTAAGATAACAATGAGCCCACTGATACCTGGAGTGTATCAGATCAAGTTTCAAGATTTGTTTATTATCATTATACAATAAATACAGACACGGAAATGCAGCTGTCTCTTCATGCTACACAAGAAAAACAAAAACAGTGGTGCTTTCCTGTCGTGCATTTTTGAATGTGCATCAACCACGGAGACAGGCAGATTAAATCAAAAGTCTTTACTGAATAAAGTAAGGTTCGGTACACGGGAGGTCAGTCAAAAATCAGGCAGACAAATCCAAGACGTTAGGCTGAGGTCGTAATCGAAAAAACAGGCGGAGTAATCAAAAGCACTAGGAGACTTACACTAAGGACGCGAGGACGCTTTGACTCAAAGTACAAAGACGAACTGGCACAGAAGGATGGGGAAACACAGCTTAAATGCTAAAGAGGGGAGTGACTAATTATGGACAGGTGAACACAATCAGGGCTGGGGAACGATGATCAGACGCAGGAGAGGGAGTCGGGAATCTCATTCATTCAAAACGCGGAAGCACAGGAGGGCAGGAAGTGACGTGCTCTGAAACAAGAGGGAGAGTCAGACTACAAAATAAAACAGGAAATACATACGCAAATGAACAAAAACACACAAGTATACAAACTTAAGAATTGACTGGCGTGACAGAACCCCCCTCCTAGGGACGGCACCAGAAGTCCCAAAAGGGTTGGGGTGACGCCGGTGGAAGTCGTGAATCAGTTCAGGGTCTACAATATCTTTAGTGGGTACCCAAGATCTCTCCTCCGGGCCATATCCCTCCCAGTCTACAAGATACTGGACCCCCCTTCCTCGACGGCGGGCAGCCAAGAGATGCTTGACTGTAAATATAGGGCCGCCGTCGAGGAATTGGGGGGATGGTGGGGGTCTGGAGGCTGGGACCAGGCTGCTCTCCTTAACAGGCTTGACGCGGCTGACATGGAATGTGGGGTGCACGCGCATAGATCTGGGGAGTTGTAATTTGATGGCCACCGGGTTAATGATTTTAGAAATGGGGAACGGGCCGACAAATTTAGGAGCGAGTTTACGAGACTCAACTCTTAGTGGGAGATCCTTGGTGGAGAGCCACACACGCTGACCTGAGCAATAGGAGGGGGCAGGTGTTCGGCGCCGATCGGAAGCCCTCTTCCACCTGCTGGTGCTTCGCAGCAACATTTGGCGAGCTCCCCTCCAATCCCGGTGGCAACGGCGGATGAGCGCGTGAGCGGAGGGAACAGTCACTTCTTTCTCCACCTCTGGGAAGAGGGGAGGCTGGTAACAGTAGCAACACTGGAACGGAGAGAGACCTGAAGAAGAGCAGGGCAGAGTGTTGTGAGCGTATTCAACCCAGATAAGATGTTTACTCCAAGTAGCCGGATTTTGTGAAACTAGGCATCTAAGCCCCGTTTCTAGCTCTTGATTTAGACGCTCCGATTGTCCGTTAGACTGGGGGTGGTACCCAGAGGAGAGACTTACGGTAGCGCCAATCAGGGAGCAAAACTCCCGCCAGAAACGAGATACAAACTGCGGACCCCGGTCAGACACCACGTCCCTGGGGAAACCATGGAGACGGAAAACGTTATGCAACAGAACCTCCGCCGTTCTTTTGGCGGAGGGCAGTTTAGACAGGGGAATAAAATGGACCATCTTAGAGAACCGATCAACAACTGTTAGAATGGTGGTATTACCCTCTGATGGTGGGAGTCCCGTAACAAAATCAAGGGCAATGTCTGACCAGGGTCGGCTTGGCACGGGGAGAGGCTGAAGGAGACTCGGCGGAGCCTGATGTGACGACTTGCTCCTGGCACAGACAGGGCAAGCCGCCACATACTCCCCCACCTCCTTCTCGATGGAGGGCCACCAGAAACGCTGCCTGATGAAGGAGGCGGTTCTCCTGGTGCCCGGTTGACAGGTTAGTCGAGATGTGTGAGCCCAGTGAATGACCTGCGGACGGAGTGAGACTGGGACAAATAACCGGTTAGGTGGACACCCGCTGGGTGCGGGAGTGTCCTTTAAAGCCTCCTTAACCCGGTGTTCGACACTCCATGTGATGGCCCCGATAACGCACGAGGGTGGAACAATATAAGATGGTTCGTCAGGAACTGGGTCTGGATCATGTAAACGGGACAGGGTGTCTGGTTTGAGGTTCTTTGAGCCTGGGCGGTACGACAATGTGAAATTAAAGCGGTTAAAGAAGAGGGACCACCTGGCCTGACGGGAGTTTAACCGCTTGGCCGACCTGATGTATTCTAAGTTTTTGTGGTCGGTCCAAACCACAAACGGCTGATCACTCCCCTCAAGCCAGTGGCGCCACTCCTCCAACGCGGCTTTAACCGCTAGTAGTTCACGGTTGCCAATATCGTAGTTTTGTTCCGCTGAAGATAACTTTCTGGACAAATAAGCACAGGGGTGCAGCTTGTTATCTTCAGCGGAACGCTGGGACAGAACGGCACCGATACCCGTATTGGAGGCGTCAACCTCCACTACGAACTGACGGTGCGGGTCTGGTAGTGTCAAAATCGGGGCGGAAGAGAAACTCTCCTTCAACTTATTGAACGCCTGGTCTGCCTGGGGCGTCCACACAAACCTAGTCTGTGGGGCGGTTAGCGCATGGAGGGGCGCAGCGATGTTACTAAAGTTGCGAATGAATCTCCGGTAGAAGTTGGCGAAACCCAAAAAGCGCTGTACCAGTCTACGAGTAGTGGGGGTTGGCCAATCGGCTACAGCGCTAACCTTAGCGGGGTCCATTTTGATCCGATCGGGACCCACAATGAATCCGAGAAAGGAGAGGCTGGGGACGTGAAACTCGCATTTCTCCGCTTTAACATACAGCTGGTGTACCAGGAGACGCTGTAAAACGCGGCGGACATGGCGCTCATGGGTCTGCTGGTCTGGTGAAAAAATCAGAATGTCGTCAAGGTAGACAAAGACAAATTGGTTGAGCATATCACGAAGAACATCGTTTACAAGGGCTTGAAAAACCGCAGGTGCATTTGTAAGGCCGAATGGCATAACCAAATATTCGTAGTGCCCGCTAGGAGTATTAAAGGCTGTTTTCCACTCGTCCCCCTCCCTCACGCGCACCAGGTGGTACGCGTTTCTAAGGTCTAGTTTAGAGAAAACCCTGGCACCTTTTAACACTTCAAAAGCGGAAGAAATGAGAGGGAGGGGGTACCTGTTCTTTATGGTTATTTCGTTTAGCCCTCTGTAGTCAATGCATGGTTGGAGGGATTTGTCCTTTTTCTCTACGAAGAAGAAGCCCGCCCCAGCTGGGGACGAGGATGGACGGATGATCCCCGCTGCCAGGGAGGACTCGATGTAATCATCCATGGCTCTCCGCTCGGGGGCAGAGAGAATGTAGAGACGTCCTTTTGGAGGTGAAGTGCCAGGAAGAAGGTTGATGGCGCAGTCGTAGGGGCGGTGACGAGGTAGTGAGGTGGCTCTTGCCTTATTGAAAACTTCACTGAGGTCATGATAACAGGCCGGCACGCCGGTCAGGTCTGTGTAATCACAGGAGGGCGCAGGAGCGAGATGCTGGAGTGATGCCGTGGTGCCCACCATCACCGCTGGGGGCGCAGACCGAGAGTCAGGAAGCTCCAGAGGTGAGACAGATGATGGAGAGGTTAGTGTACATTCCCCTCCCCACCCCAAAACGTTACCAGAAGCCCAGTCAATGTATGGTTGGTTCTTAATGAGCCAAGGCAAACCTAGAATCAAAGGGTGAAGAGGGGAATTAAACACATGGAAGCTCAATGTTTCTGTGTGGTTACCGGCCATGATCAGTTTCACGGGTTGAGTGCGGTGAGTCACCCGACCCAGAGGGCGCCCGTCCAGAGCATTGGCCTCCAACACCTCGGGCAGGGGAGTCTTCCGTAGGCCCAGCGTGTTAACCAGTCTCCAGTCCATAAAGTTTTCATCGGCCCCGGAATCCACCAGGACCGGATAGTGCAGAGAGTGAGACTGGGAAACCAGCTGAACCTGAGTCAGAGGGCGAGAGGAATATTTGGAGGAAGATGTGTGGCTCACCAGTGCCCTCTCGCTTACTGGTGAGCCTGATCTTTTACCGGACACGTAGACAGAAAGTGGCCCAGTTGACCACAATAGATGCATCTCCCCTCTCGGAGACGTCGGTGTCGCTCCTCCAGAGTCAGCTTGGCTCAGGCCACCTGCATCGGCTCCTCTGGGGCACTATGGGGGGGGCGAGATACCACTCACCTCAGCAGGAGGAGAAGGACGCCAGGCCGGGCGGAGTCGAGCAGGTGGCCCCGTCGGTTCTGGAGGTTGAGGAGCCGCACCCCTGCGTCTCTCCTTCTCCCTTTCCCATAGGCGGTTGTCGATTCGGATCGCCAGAGCGATGACCGAATCGGGGTCAGGTGGAAGGTCCAGGGGCGCCAACTGGTCCTTAACTGCGTCGGATAGACCATGAATGAAGGTGTCAAGGAGAGATGCGTCGTTCCACCCGCTGTCGGCGGCCAGCGTGCGAAACTCTATGGCGTAATCTGTCACTCTCCTTTTCCCCTGTCGCAGGCTGACCAGTGCTCTTGCCGCCTCCCGTCCCGGTGTGGTGTGGTCGAAAATTTGTTGCAGAGTCTCTGTGAAAAGTTTCAAAGAAGCACACACCAGCGAATTGCGCGCCCACTCCGCTGTAGCCCACGCCTCGGCTCTGCCTGATAGATGCGTAATCATGAAAGCAATCTTTGATCTCTCAGTGGGGAACTGAGCTGCCTGTAGTTCAAAATGTAAACTGCATTGAATCAAAAATGGACGGCAGTTAGCTGACTCGCCGGAAAAACGCTCAGGTTTAGCGAGGTGAGGAGAAGTGGGAAAAGCAGGTGGGAGCGGTGGCACTGGAGCGGGAGGAGGCGGCAGCAACCGTTCTCCGGCTAAAGTGTCAATACGGCTCATTAGAGCTTGCATCTGGGCTCCGAGTTGAATTACCTGTTCGCCGACAGTATTACTAAACTTCTCCTGATTGTCCGTAAGAAGTTTAACGCTAGAGCTGACGGCGGACAGTTGTTCCTCGTGGTGGCGAATCCTCACTCCATGAGCGTGGAGTGAGGACCGAACCTGATCCCGGTTGGCTCGGTCCATATTTGGCCAGTTCGTGCTGTGATGCACGAAGTTAGACAAAGTGTGGACCCAAAAGCACAACCACGGAGACAGGCAGATTAAATCAAAAGTCTTTACTGAATAAAGTAAGATTCGGTACACGGGAGGTCAGTCAAAAATCAGGCAGACAAATCCAAGACGTTAGGCTGAGGCGTAATCGAAAAAACAGGCGGAGTAATCAAAAGCACTAGGAGACTTACACTAAGGACGCGAGGACGCTTTCACTCAAAGTACAAAGACGAACTGGCACAGAAGGATGGGGAAACACAGCTTAAATACTAAAGAGGGGAGTGACTAATTATGGACAGGTGAACACAATCAGGGCTGGGGAACGATGATGACGCAGGAGAGGGAGTCGGGAATCTCATTCATTCAAAACGCGGAAGCACAGGAGGGCAGGAAGTGACGTGCTCTGAAACAAGAGGGAGAGTCAGACTACAAAATAAAACAGGAAATACATACGCAAATGAACAAAAACACACAAGTATACAAACTTAAGAATTGACTGGCGTGACACATAAAGCTCCAGCGAAAGTCATTATGATGAGAAAAACGCTAATGACGTTCACTTTCTGCTCTGAGGTTGTTTTTTTTTGAGTAATCCCAAATGTTTTCATGTCAAAGATCCAAAGTGGAGTCCAACAGACCACAGACCATGGATGTACTGTATACAAGGATCCTGTGCCTGGTGTGTCCTCTGCTTTTGCCCTATGTGTTAATAAATAGGCTACAACTGCATTAAACTGTGTTTACGTCATGCTACTAGCACTACTAGCTACTGGCCGATAGCTGGTTGTTTGGTAACAGAGGCGTTAATACATCCACCACAGTACAGACTTACAGCAGCCACAGTCAGGGCTGGACTGGCCGTGGCCGATGTGCCTTTTGGCTTTTGATTCTTTCCTTTTTTGGCCCATAAAACAGCTAAGTCGGCCTTACACTGGGCTGGCCTGGCCCAGTCGAATCATTGAACACCTCCCCCTTTGGACAGCGTGCAGCGCACAAAGTTCAGTTTTGCTTGATTCAGCAAAAAGCTGTCACAGCGCAGCGCTAGCCGTTAGAAATAATGTATTTCAGAGGTCAGTAGTGGCATTGTTGCGTTGTGTCTAAAAGGACCTTCAGTGAGAGAAGCCCGTTCCCTGCGCTCATCCTCAGCTTGTCTTCTGAATGTCAACGCCCCCAACTCAGCACCCATGGGTGCTAGGACATTCAGCTGCACTGCTCCCAGGATGTGGAACTCTGTGCCCCCACACGTCCAACAGTCTGACACTTTTACAACACCTCAAAACCCACCTGTTCAGACCATCCTATTAACTGTGGTGTGTCCTTCCCTCAACGCTGTTACTGTTTTATTCCCTCTCAGACGTCTCTGACTAAATGTCGCGTTATCTTCACTCTGCTGCTGGATTCATCAGGCCTGGCTGTTTTTATCTGTTCCAGTATTATTTTATCTCTTTAAGGTGTCTTTGGGTGTCCTGAAAGGCCCCACCAAATAAAATCTATTATTAGTATTATTATTATTATTTGAAGGAGTGAGAAATGGAGAGAACTAAGAGACAGAAATACTTAAGCAGGACCAAAATAAATAAAAACTGATGAATATTGATTTATGCCAGAGATTCACACGCCAACTTCACAATGAGAAAGTTTGCTTGGTATTTCTTCAACATGGCTGCTGGGTCACAAACTCATTTTACAGCTGTTATAAAGTGCAGCTCCACCAAAATGTCTCTACACATGGTCTCTTCCTGGTTATACTTAAATACTTATTTTGAAATTTTTTTTTTATGGTTGCCATGAAGACCAATGTAGCGGGTAAAACGGCAGTATAACCAGGAAGAGAACACTGATGTGTGAAGACAGTCTGTTAGCACTACACCTATAACATCCATCCATCGTCAACCACTTATCCGGTTAGGGGTCGCGGGGGGGCTGGAGCCGATCCCAGCTGGCATTGGGCGAAGGCGGGGTTCACCCTGGACAGGATCGCCAGTCCATCACAGGGCACATAGAGACAGACAACCATTCACGCTCACATTCACACCTACGGTCAATTTAGAGTCTTCAATTAACCTAAACAGCATGTCTTTGGACTGTGGGAGGAAGCCGGAGTACCCGGAGAAAACCCACGCTTACATGGGGAGAACATGCAAACTCCCAAGCCGGAATCAAACCTGCGACCCTCTTGCTGTGAGGCAGCAGCGCTAACCACTGCACTGTGCAGCCCTACACCTATAACAGTTATTGAATATTTCTCCCTACAAAAATCAACCAAAATTATGCAAAAGCTTATTTTTCCAAACTATTTTTCTCTCATTCACAGAAACGTCCTCATACATGCTCGTACACAACTTCCAGGCATTTTCGTTTCTGTCTTCTACTGATTTTATTTTTTATTTTTAGAGTTGAAAAGGGAAAAACACCCTGTTTTTTTTAGTTTAGTTCATTCCTTTTTGACCCTAATAAAGAAAAACGCCTTGTAATTTAATTTGAATTTATGAAATGAAATGAAAATCAAATAACCACTAATTATTTTTTTTATATTTTAATATCCTTTTGTGACTGGAAAAATCGAATAACCAAAAGATGAATCTACACTCAAGGAAAAACAAACACACCACAACTTTTTGACAGTTTTTTTGGCAGAGTTTTATTTTTGTTTGAAATGTAATACATGCACATCAACCACACATGTATACGTGAACTTCAAGCCAAATTTTCAAATGTTTATTACAGTTTTGACAACAATAACGTAACAAACAAATAAAGCGCCCCGCTTAACAAAAGTCACAGGTTTTTCATTCAACATTCAGTAATTAATGTGACCCCCATATGCGACCAGGACATCGGTCTGTGATGTTCCAGCGGTCTCATCTGCAGTTCTTGTTGCCGATCAAAACCTGTCACGGAGATGTGACAGGCGATGGGCACGATCCTGTACAGGGGTCGTAACTCGGGGTCGACCAGATCGGGGACGGTCATTGGAGGAGCCTGTGATGTTGTACCGCTCAGCAAGGCACTCAATAGTTGAACTCCAAACTCCCTGGCTATGTCCCGAGTACTCCCTCCGGCTTGGAGCATGCCGACGGCCCGATCTCTCTCTGGTTGCATCAGTCGTGGCATCGTGGATAACTGTACTGGATAACTGTACCGTGTATTTCCATTTTGGTGTCTTTTTTTTTTATAGGGAATGGTTGTGTACAGTTGAGCAGTGGTCAAACTCATATCTGAGTTTTGCTACTGAGCACACATGAATGAGGAATGCAAAAATCCACTTTTCATTGCTCACCAAAATCAATGAACTGGAACCAAGAAAACGATCATTTTGCTTTGACTGTAATTTGTACCGAACTCACGGCAGTTTGAAATTTTGCAATGACGCGTATTTTGGAGGTATTTTAGAAAATAAATGTGGCGCATTTCTTTTTTTCCTTGAGTATATATAAATAAGTCGTGGATCACCGGTGTGACGTGGTATTCTTAAGACCTACTGTTATTGTGGTTTCTGTCTTTAATAATAGCTTTACACAGCAAGTAAAAGCACATGAAATGTGCTTTCGCTGAACATAGCCCCTACAGCGTAATCTAGTAGAGTGTTTATGTGAGGATAATCCTTTCTGCGGTTTTGGATTTAAACCACAATACATTCCACCCCAGTACTCAAGAGGTAATGATATCATGTACAGACACAAATCTGCTGGCATGGAGGTTATTTTATAGCATAATTGTTAAAGAATGGCTGTGCTGTGTGTTAGGATGTTTTTTTTATCTGTCAAACACCTAAACTGATCCTTGTACCGAGAATGAAAGATCATAAGAAACATAATAAACGATCAAAGAGCTCCTAAGCGCCCACCCTTGCGGTGCACAGAGGCAGAGGAATGTAAAGTCACAGAGGTCAGGTTCATGAGGGAGCTTATAAGTGTTCCCTGCTAAACCCGTGATCTGAGGCCGACTTGTTTTTTTCCTCATCCTCTTGTAGGTAGTGTCCACCTCTGAAACCTCCACCTCTGCTCCGGAAATTTGACTAACAAGTTGCCACTTGCGTTCTCCCAGTAGCCCGCCGTTACGTCATTCCCCTGGCCAAACACTGCGAATGTCGTGCGACACAGAGAGATTTTCTTGGATCTTTGTGGGAACAACATGACAAGTGAAAACAGGCTCGGTGGCATTCCCTGTTTGCAGTCACAGCAGAAATCATTCGTCCTAGACACTGAGAACATCTGCAACGCCCTATCAGGTGCTGTTTTTCCAGGATTTTAACTAACAATCATCATCATCATCATCATCACCGTTGCTGATCTCTTGCCAACAGCCTTCCCAGGAGGGTGTGGGAGCGTGTTGACGGTAAGTGTCCCAGCAGTCCTGGTTTGGTTAGTCAGCATGCTTTGTGTTCGCGTGCGTGCATATGCTTCCTTGTTTTACTGTACTTTAATGGACATTTTCGTCCTCTTTCTCTCTATCAAGCAGAGGTGAAAACCACAACTGTGACAAACTGTCAGCATAACCACATGAGAAAGTCAGTTGGCTGCTCTTCCTCCATCCTTTCTCTGTGTAAAGAATAAAAGTCTAGACAGAGACAGTGTTTGTACAATGGTTGTAACAGACGGAAGAGCAGGATCAAGTCTGTATTAATAATCCCCACATCCTCTTAGCAAGGCAGGTTTATTTGCCATCTCTAAGTCATCTGATCAGCAAAAATTTACAAAAGAGGCTACTTCAAGACAAGATAGGGACACAGAAACACATTAGATAAGATACATATAAGATTCTCCAGTATCAGATAGATTAAAGCTAGGGTTGGTAATGTTTTTCAAAACATTTTATTATAATTGAAATTCTCATTACATCCCAACAGCAATCAATAAATCGAATGCTCTGACGACAAAAAAAGAAAGTATCCGTGGCTGTCACAGGACTGTATGAGCTCACTTGACAGCGGTGAGTACTAACAATTGCCATGTTTGTTGTTCACGTCCGTAATGCTAATTTCGGGGAGTGGCATTGGAGGGAGGCCTGAAGGGATGGACTGTCAGTGCTGGCGACTTGGATAGATTTTGGGACTTTTGGAGCTCGTGCTGCGACTTTCACTGGAAAAGAGTTGGCAACACTGGGCCGGGATTTTCAGTTGGATCATTTTTAAATTATTTTTGCTAGTTTCTCAACATTATCAACCCTAGATTTAACTTTGCCATTCAAACTTTGTAATATGATCAAACCGTTAAAGAGTGGATATATAAATTTTGAAAGAAAAAACACTGATATTGTATTTTTCTCCTAATATCAGAAGCTGAAAGCATAAGCAATACAACACAATATTATTTTATCATTTTATACTTTTATACTTTTGTTCTGCTTCAGTTGGTCTAGTAAGACCATTAGCATATACAGTATGGTGGCTAACGTTAGCAATATATGAATAATATATGAATATTGCTGTGACTCTGATATACTAATATACTAATACTGAGTTAACAACTCATTTCCCCACTGTTAAGGCCTGTGCGTCATAGCAGTATTTAATAAGCTGAAATTTTGCACCAGTGAATCTTTTGTGAGGAGTTGAACTTTAATGAACCATAACTTTGTGCCGTTAGCAAACCGTCTTGCCAGGGACCGTTTGAGGTGGCCGAAGGGTCCAAAATGGAAGAAGCTTTAATAGTAGTCTCTATAGTGCAGGGCAGCTTTGGGGGCCAACACTTCAGAGACCCATGATTCCTTCTAGGGGCTCCAAGCCCTAGATATCTCAGGGAAATAGCCAGGCGAGTCCCCAGGAAAGGGGACTGCTCAGAGTCCACAATGTCCAGATCAGACGACTGGGTTTGGGGTCAGGAGCATGCAGGAAGCTAGCCGCCTGGGTGCTAGCTGGATGCTCACAGACCGAGGTGCAGACGGGAAAGTGCTGACTCTGGTTTGCAGGAAACAGCTGAGCCTCTCACGAACAACATTAGAGGTGAAAGAAATGACTCACCCATGGCTTCTCTTTGAAATATTGCTGCTGAACAGAGATCTTGTCCAGGACGGGAGTATGCTCATGTGAGTGAGTAGAAATGAGAGTCAGATCAAACTTCATAACCGTTTGTAAAACCGTTTGTAAAATAAAACAAAATAGGCGTCGCTCTGCGGGTCCATATTTAGTGGTTTGTACTGTCATGTTTGAAGCAGGCAGGTGGACCGAAATGCAGAGAGGACAGGCAGACTGGTCCAGTTCAGTGGTTAATTACATAAAAGGCTTACAGGCAAGGCAGGCATGTTAACATCATGCAGGTAGCTACCAAACCGGTAGCCGGTAACAAAACTCCAAACAGCTGTGACGAAGACGAGCTGACAACGAACAAAGGAACTGGGCTGGTATACTGTATGTAGTGAATGTCTGATTGGGCAAGTGAGAACAGTGGAGGGCTAATGAGGGACAGGTGAAACTAATCGGTGCAGGGCAGACATCCAAAACTGGCGGGAAAACAAGCAGAGTCCAGCTACAGCACTGCTGCCAGCCTCAGCTGGACTATATTGGGGAAACACAAGAAGGTAGGAAGTGATCTGAAACAAGAGAATAGGTGAGTAACAAAATAAAACAGGAAACACTTAACCTGAATGACACAAGGAAAAACATGGGCAGGGCAAATGATGACACATTTACCGCAATCTTGATACCATGGCCCTAGATGAATCAAACATATGTTTTGTCATAACGCTTTAAATATTTTCAGCACAGTATTGATGTGTGTGACAATGAAAAAGACTTGAAACTAGTGACTGAACCTTAAACGTAAGTTAACAATGTTTACTGAGGCAATAAATCAAGTGAGAAGTCGGCTCATTTTCTCATAGACTTCTGTACAACCAGACTTATTTTTGCAACCAGAGGAGTCGCCCCCTGCTGGCTGTTAGAAATAGTGCAGGTTTGAGGCAGGAAGGAGTTGCCCACTGCCTTTGACCCAGACAGACTCAAGCACTTAGCTCTTCTAAAACCAGCCAAGGCTGTTATTGAGCAAGAGGTAACTCTGCACAACATGCACATTACTTCACTTCAGAGCTGTGTATAGGGGCACAATTATGATAGTACATGTACAGCTAACCTCTTATTAAAACACCACTCAAATCCACACATAGGCTCACGTAGATCCTGTCACTGTGTCTCAATGAACATTCCCTCCACAGCTTGTGTTGCTGCCTGTTTGAAAGCGGTTCAGTAATCCTGGATCAGAGAGTACAAAGGGCCGCAGAGTGCTGGTGATGTAAGCACCGAGTCCAGTGCTTACCCCACTGCTCTCCCTTCTCCCACATGCTGCCCAGGGGGTGAGGTGGGACAGGGACGAACATCCCTGCCTTGGGTGACCTGAAGACTTCAGACTGACTGGTGATACCGGCAGGCTAACAGCAGGCTGACGTGTCTGTGGCTGATGACCTGAGACACAGTGGGAAGGAGAGTGCTGACCAGATCGCTGTACAGGAATGTGGCTAAGCTGTGGGGAGTGGTGGATCAGCCCAGTGTGACCAGGAGAACAGACTGAGGGACATTTTACTACACCTACTGTGCCTTGCTCGTGGAAGGCCACGTTGCCATAGGTGAGTATCACTGGGTAAACATTTACCTAGTTCACGCCTCTGGCAGTGTGTGATCTAAAATGGGTGGTGAACTGTTTGCTGTTATAACTTTGTACGACTGTGTATGCACTCTGCAAGAAACAGATGTCTGTCAATCGTGTACTATCTGAATGTACTGGCCATCACAGGCACTATCGTCTGTGTAATTTGGTTGAAATGTCAACGTCTTGTGTGTCCTTGTAAACGTTTGAGCTCTGCCAGGTCTCCATGGACTTGCTGGAGGACTCCACTCACACCATGTGGGGTCTGAACGCCCGCTTGAAGGGCTTCCTGGAGCAGGTGAACAGGCTGCAGGAAGCCAACCAGCAGCTGGAGGCTCACATAGGCAACTGGGCCATCAGGAGCACCTCACGCTCCCGGGACTGGTCCCAGCAGGAGCAGGCTGTCAAGGAGCTCCGTGTCCAGGTCAGACTCTGTTTGTTTGCACAGATGCTTAGCTATCAGGTCATCATTTGAAAGCACAGCGACTGTTAAAAAGTGAAAGTTGCACTGCTGTTTTACCAGACAACGTTATGACGGTTTTGCAGATTTGCTACAGTGCTATTTACACACAGATGTAACATGCTCAGATTATGCTCCATTACATCAGCTCAAGGCCATACTGGCTGGCAGACAGCAGGAGCAGGTGTGAAAGACTAGTGTTGCTGACAACTGCATGCAACAAGACTGGGTAAAGAGTCTTTCATTGATTAAACTCACCATGTAACAACACCCATAATGCTGCTGGAATGTGATCCAAGGGCTGACAGTATATGGTGGCTAAACATGGATTCTTTGCTATAACAGCGGCTGCTGATTATTGATGAGCTTCATGTTTTTACTCCAGCTGGTCAGGAAAATCAGCAACTTCTTTTTCTGTTTCAAAACCAGCTGGATACTGTAGTTTTGAGCTGAGAGCAATAAAATGCTTATTGTCATGTTTCAAAATGTCACAAATACTGTAAATCAGTACGGGTAAGTGAGGGTCTTTATTGTTAAAAGTCACAAGACAATTTCTCACTGGAGAGATCCATATGATGTGAGCTCTCAAAGTGTATATACTGTACATGCATGAGGCAAGAGGTAACTCATAACAAACTTGTCGCAGAGGATTAGAAGCAGATATGTGTATCATTGTGTCTGGGTCACAGCCAGACGCCGACGCTGTCACAAAAGAATGAGATATTCTTTACTTAAATCAGACAACAGAGACACGGAAATGAAGTGAAGATAATGGTTTATTGTAACAGATGGCAGAGTGAATTAGCTCAATGTGGGAAACTGTTTTGCATTTCAGACTTCTGTAATATATTGTGATATGAAGCCAGTACATTAAATCCACATCCCCAGATCCCCAGGACGTGTCCTAATCAAACCTAAAAAGAAAATGCAGACATCACACTCATAAAAGAAATGGTAGACATATTAGCACTTAGTGCCAAGTTGTTTCAGACAAATTTTTATTTACTACACTGAGAAGTCTTTTAAAACCACTGGTTAGACTATTGTCAGGCCATCAAACTGGTGTTATCAGTCGCTTTAAGCCCCATAGATGTGGGTCAATAGGGGCCTACTACACCCACTAGTAGGTATTATCATTTATTCACACGGTAGATCACCAAAATAAGGTATAAAAGAACCCAAGAGTGACCTTTAACAACAATACTTATTATGACAGGAGCAGAAATGGAAGTTGGTTTGCCTAAACCTAAACAAGTTGTAGTTTTGTTGCCTACCTTATGTGATGATAAAGTTTTGACAGAAAGTCTTTGGTGGATAAACCTCCTCATGGAGTCCAAACAGCAGAAAGATGATTTGGTGTGTAGGTGTGTCACTGCGGTATTGCTGATAGATGTAACCAGCTGATATAGCGATTGACAGCCCCAGACTGATAGCAGGAAATTATGAGTGAGCATGTGTGAGAGGAATGAATGGCAGGATGTATGAGAAATAGACTACAGGCCTAAGCATGCAGAAGAAGTCTTCCTGACTGAAATTAATTACTTCAAAGGCCATTCACCGTAGCAGACCATGTGGTGATCTCTCATGACTCGACTTGATGGTTTTTAACTGCTCTCTGGTGTTGACATCACTTTCTGCGTGAGCGATCGTCACTGACAGACATCTGAATGACTCGTGTTTCTCGCTGCATAATCACCCATCTCGTCTCCAAGGCTTGGCTGGTGTTCCCATGACGATGACAGGCACCAGAGCAAACTCTGCTAGTTTCATTGTCCATTAATCCGGAGAGTGCTTTCATGCTAACGTATAGGATTACTTTGCTATTTATCTCCTCAAGACCTGTTATATAGCCTGATGCTAGTCAGACATTAATTAGAGATCTTGTCAGTGTACTGATTCACTCATCTAGGGCTCAAAAACGGGGATGTGTAATGAAACGCCTACATAATGATGACTGTATGTTTATGGTTGACTGTAAATGTTATGAAATATTCATATCATCTTAATCTTCCCTTCAACATGGGTGTGTTTTGTTCTGAAAGTGTTTTGAGTACACTCATAAGAAAACAAAGGGAAATAAGGGTGTGTTAACATCTGTGTGTGTGATAAAAGTTAAGGAGTCTCCTTTTTGTACTTGGATCCCTCCACTGGAACTAAAAATGTTTTTATTTTGACAGATAAGACAGGTAGATCCAAGTACAAAAACACTAAACAGTGAGAATTCAATGAAACTGGAAAGAATTATACATTTTATTCAAAGTACAATATGTATACAGTACTTCAATCGATTAATAATATATCATTGTGTTCAATCGTATGATTGTCCATAGTTAATTGTGATTATTGCAAATTAATCGCACAATTTTTATCTGTTCAAAATGTACTGTAAAGAGAGATCTGTCAAGTATTTAATATCCTTATCAACATGGGAGTGGACAAATATGCTGCTTTATGCAAATGTATGTCTATATATATTCTTAGAAATCAATTAGCAACACAAAACAGTGACAAATACTGTCCAGAAACCCTCACAGGTTCTGCATTTAGCATAAAAAATATGCTCAAATCATAACATGGTAAACTGAAGCCCAACAGGTAACAACAGCTGTCAGTGTGTCAGAGTGCTGACTTGACTATGACTTGATCCAAACTGACTGGGACTATCATACAGTGGGCATGTCTGTAAAGGGGAGACTGGTGGGGACCCAGAGAACCATTTACATTCACATATCTGGAGGTCAGAGGTCAAGGGACTCCTTTGAAAATGGACATGACAGTTTTTCCTCACCAAAATTTACTGTAAGTTTGGAGCGTTATTTACCCTCCTTTGGTATGATTGTTACCAATGAGTTTACTTGTTTCATGTGATGTCAGTATCGTCACTCTGGCTTTAAAACTGAGCCCACAACAACCTAAAAATCACAAATTGCATTGACATGTCAATGAAATTAGTGGCGTTAAAACAGATTTTCATGAACACGTTATTATTGCATTAACTTTGACTTTGATTCTGATTCTGATTACCTCTTTTAAAAAATATCTCAGCGAACTTGATTTTAATACAAAAGTTGTGGTTTGTGCAACACTTTAGCTTTTTAGTGAGTGGAAGCATTTAGCGAGACTCAGTTCTCCCTGTTCTCCCCAACCCTTGTCAACAAAGACAGTTCATTTGGCAAATCAGATGAGGTTTAATGAAGGAGTTATCTAACTAAACTTGTAGAGGGAGTCTGTATGTTTGTCCTTCGCTCGTCTCAACCACCTGTCATCCGATCATCTTCACGCTTGACGGTTGTATCGCTGAGGATCCAAGGACGTTGAGAATGAGCTCTTGAGATCTACGGCATTAGTAGTGTGTTACGTACACACTGTGTAGTGTGTTGAGAGGGTACCCTATTAACCGTTACACCGTCAAATAGCACGCTGGGTACGGTTGGTCTCAAATGACGTGTATACTCTAGCATTGCTTGGGGATGGCAGGTGTATTGCTCAAGGAAGCACAGTGTCGAGTGTGAAGCTGTTTTCAAGAAAGCTGCAAGCAGCAACAGCACAGCCCAAGCAATCGGTCCAGTCCGAACAAGCATGTTGTGTAAGGGCACTGAACTATCCATCCATCGTCAACTGCTTATCCCGTTAGGGGTCGCGGGGGGGGGCGGGGGGGGCTGGAGCCGATCCCAGCTCGCATTGGGCGAAGGCGGGGTTCACCCTGGACAGGTCGCCAGTCCATCACAGGGCACATAGAGACAGACAACATATAGACAGACAACCATTCACGCTCACATTCACACCTAATTAAGAATTTAGAGTCATCAATTAACCTAAACAGCATGTCTTTGGACTGAGGGAGGAAGCCGGAGTACCCGGAGAAAACCCACCCACCCAACCAAAAATAAGGAATTAGACTGAATAACTTTGTTGTGTGGCTAGCAGGTGACAGATAATATGTTTAAAACATTTTAATGTTGCCTTTGGTTCTGGCCAAAATTTAGGTTTCCACCTTCCAAAACGCCTCAGCTGTCCTATTCCTGGAAAATCTGTGCCTCCCCTTAAAGCTAATGAGCCAGTCTTGGGTTAGTTTGGGTCCTCAAGTTATAAAGCAGCAGTTTTTTTATCAGTCTTAAATCACAGAAATCACCTAAACAGGAAATGTACCTTGGCCAATCACAGGTCATTTTAGAGAGCGAGAGCACTGCTATTGGTTGTTCATTCAATGGCTGTCAGTCACTCACAAACTCCTATCGAGTGATCAAACTAGGCAGTATGTTTTCAGAAACATCTTGTAGTCACTTTAGCTTTAATATGAGAAAATTTGCTCCAGCTGGTAGGCGGTGCTTGGTATTTCCTCAGCTGATCTCAACATGGCTGCCAGGTCACAAACTTTTTCATTTTAGAGATTAACAGTACACTATATGATGCTTCTGAAAACATTTTACCAGAGAAATAGTTATTACTTTAACAGAATATTGATTCATATTTGATCAGTTTGACCATTTGATCGGAGTTCATGAGTGATTGACAGCTGCTCAGAGATGGCACGTCTCCAGCTTGGCTCTGATTGGTTGTTTTCTTCCAGTCTGTGAAATCGTATTAGAGTTTAACACATAGGTAGCAGTGAGAAATAACAGTAATAATAAGAGGGAACTTAAAGTTTGAACTCTCATTTCAAACTAAATCAAAGCACAGTATTCACATTTACAGTATCACCTGTTGCTCATAAAACATTTACCATATGGTAATATGAAAACCAAACAGTCTTTTATGTTTTAGACTTCAGCCAAATGCCTCAGCCCAGACCACCTTCACCGACATACATTTTAGATTTGCACATTGTTTTGCACTAATCTTATGTTCCTGTGTTTTTATTGTTTGTGTCAGGTCGGTAACCTGCTGATGGAGAATGCCCAGCTGGCATTACAGTCTGACAGCATGAAGTCCAGAGCTGCTGTAATCCAGGCCAGGTCAGCTGTATTTGACTGTAGTTTTCCTGAAAGCTCTAACGCTCCTCTCCCTCAATCAGTACAGCCTCAGGCCTACTACAAGTATACCACGTATGAGATCACATCCCATAAGCATGTTACTCTCATTCACTCAGTTTATGTGAAAACTGATCAGGTGCAGAGGAGGTAAATACCACTTTTTTGATCTTAATAGGTAACATGGGAGAAAATGTGCAATTATAATTACTGGCCTGTAAAAGCATGACAATCTATGAAGCCTATGTTGGTGTACTATAGAATAAACTACCAAACACTTGCTGTTTTCATCCTGCTGCAATGCTTTTCCAGTCATCTGTTATCTAACTCAGGCCAGTTCCCGCTCCTGTGAGCCAACCTGCATACAAATCCAGGCCAGGCTTTGTGCCGCGTCGGCACTTTCACTTATGTATTGATGCAGAGTGACACCGAGCACCCCCATCACCCTCAACGCACACACACCATCCCTCCACTGTCTGTCAGCCATTAACCCCTGAAGGACAGTGGCTCGCTGTAGCCTGAAATAAGCACACCTGTTCTATTTATAGCTCCACCTGATGTGTCTCCTGACTAGCTGAGTGTGACTGTGAGACTCTGGACTCTGTTAATGACACACTTACATGATGTCAAAGTCTTTTTTATCCTTTGTACTTGTAGCTATGCTTTCTGCAACACCCTCCTTTACTATCATGCACCAAAATGGTATCTTTCAGCTAAAAGCACAATCTTCATCCCCTTTGTGGATAATCATTAGCTACTGTTAGCGATCCCCTTTCAAATGAAGTTAAACTAGGGCTGGACAATATGGAGAAAATCATATATCACTATATTTTTGACCAGGTACCTTGATATAGATATTGCAACAATATTGTAGGGTTTACACATATAAACATATTTAAAGAATGAGATTTTTGATAAATAATCATCAGTAATGTGGATATAATGACCAAGTGGGTGAAGGCAATAATAGAGCAGCTTGGAAAATTTAGAAAATTACATAACTTTCCTGTAATACGGCCTTTAAAACCAGGAAACACTTATGCCATATTACATTATTACGATATGTAAACTCTAAAACAATACCTCTTCTCATGTCCCGCTATTGATATAATATTAATATATTGCCCAGCCCAAAGTTAAACTGGATATCTGGCAGGACTGAGGACTGTGTCAATACTTAAGAGAAATAAAAACATTCCACTTGACTTTGGTCTGTTGAACTCTTCAGTCAATTAACAATAATCACAGAACAGGGCTGAATGAATAAACTTGGCTGTTGCCGTCACATCATAGGTGTGAGACGGAGGAGAAGAACACCAGGCGTCTGGAGCAACAGGTGGCTCTGCTCAGGGAGTCGAAGAGGAAGGCGGATCAGAGCAGCGTGACGCTGCAGGCAGACGTTCACCACTCCATGACGGCTCTGCAGGAGATGCACCAGGAGTTCGAGGTCACTAATTGTGCTGTCTGCAAATTCATCGTTTGATTTCTGCCAGTCCAACTCATCTGTCTGCCTCTTTGCCTGTCTATCACTCTTTCTGGTGGTGTTTTCCATCTGTCTCCACACAACAACCTTTTTCATTTTAGAGGTGGCAAATACAAGATTGGGAGCATTTCTATTGCCTCTGCATGGCTCTCAACATGGCGACGGCTGAGCCAGCGCTCGCAGCTAATGTTGCTAACGGTGCTGATTAGCTTTAACCCGTGTATGAGCACATTGTAGAGCAGTGGCGATTAGCTAGGCCTTCACAGGAAGTATAAAATGTGGACGTAGTCACTGTGGCATCACCCAAAGGTGAAGGTGAAGCAAAAATGAAGCTCACAGTGGGCGACTCCAGCCATCACCATCTTGGCAGTGACAACTCCGGCTAATCCAAAAATGGGCAAAGAGATGAAGCGTGGATGGAGCTGAGGCAGAACTGAGTCTGGTTGCTGAAACACACCCTCCTAGCTCGAAGCTACCAGGCTAGCTAAGGCTAAGCAGCTAGGCTATATCATGGAAGAAAACGGACCGTATGCCGTTGTGTTTCCGACTAGTCGCTGGTGTTGTTGCTCCTGGTTGCTGGTTGGTACCGGTGCTAACATATGAAATAATACTAACGTTAGAATTTCACTCAAAAATGAAAACTGAAAAATGGGGACAACAATTGTTGAAGCTGGTCCAGCCCTGAGTGAGAATGCTGCAACCGGCAGCCACTAAACGGGCTGCAATGTAATCGTATCGGGCAATTCCCCACCGTCAATGTGCCACATTGACAGGCTCAGATTATTGTTATACTGTATGTGTCCGACAACATTATGGAAAGGACCCTACAGAGAAATAAAACACATTTCTTTACCTTTATACTGTATACTGGACCAATTTCAAAAATTGTTGTCCCCAGTAGTCACTTAGACAAAAACATGGGAAAATATGGGTCCAGGTTGAAAAATATCAGAGCCTCCAGTACGGCTGTTGACTCTTATGCCAGGGTCAGACTATATGAACTTAGCCTTATTTTGTGGCAATTTTGTCGTGACCCACAAATTACCAGCATCATGGCCAATAATGAGGTGACAATCGGGCGTCTTTACCCGTGTAGTTAGATATGCTAAACAACCTGTTATGCAGCATCTGAGGTGCTCCAGGACACCCTGAGGAGAAGTCGAGCCTGTCAGAGTTTTTATGTCTCGACACACCCAGTGTGACATCTCCAACGACAACTTCCCTGTGTCGGTAAACGTGCTGTAATTTCAGAGGCCACTGGTGGCAAATGTAAACTGGAGCTGTACTGACTTTTCGTTGATTTCAGTTGGAGTGACCGCAAAACCGCCTGATAAAAAATACATCTTGGTTTACCGAAGTCCTTTACCAGTTGCTTTAAAACGCAGCAGCAACATCATGTATAGGAAACTATGCAGCTAGCGAGGACTAGTACCTATATAATGTTCAAAGATTCGTTACCTCAAGTTCGTTTAAAGTATTGACAGCCCATACCGTCCTCTCCGTGCCACCCAGGAGCTCATCCACATTGAAACTTGCTTCACCAACCTCCCCGATGACATCTGAACTGAAATACGACGTGCTGATTGGTCGTGGTCATGTGTCATTCAGTCACCCAACCAAGACACTGCACGACTTCATGGCACCGTGATCATTAGATCCGACATGGCGACCATCGGAAAAGACAAAAATATTGTGTAGTCTGATACCGACATTAGTCTTGCTTTGTACAGTCCTTTTTGAAAGTGCAGTGTTATGCAATCAGCTGGTTGACCGGAAGCTAAAAGATGTGAGGATCTGTTTCACCGGCCTGGTACTGGTACTAAATTTGGGGAAAGGAGTTTTGAGATGCTGACCATGACCAGGACAGCTGGTTCTAGCATAGCAATGTGGCATATACTGTATTTAAAGGAACAGTGTGTAAGATTTCAGGGATTTATCAGCAGAAATTAAATTTAATATTCATAATTATATTTTTACCGGTGTATAATCACCTGAAACTAAGAGTGTTTTCGTTAGCTTATAATGAGCCCTTCATATCTACGTCGGGAGTGGGTCCTCTTCACGGAGTCCACCATGTTGCTTCACCATGTTTCTACAGTAGCCCAGAACGGACAAACCAAAGACTGGATCAAGAGAGCCTTTTCAACATTTTTAAGTTCCCTGAAGACCACCGCAGTTCTCCAGCATGCTGGTGAAACTGCAGAGTGCTAAACCGGGGTACCGTGTGAGGACTACGTTTCACAGCATCTAACGATTCCTCGTCCCTCTGCTCTGACCTCATCCACCCCTCCTCTCTTCCTCCTTTCCTCACTCCTTCACTTAATTTTCTCATTCCTGCTGACTAATGCTTCTGTCTTTTCTTGCGCACACACACACACACACACACACACACACACTCATAGGGCTCAATAACTGATTCTTCTTTTGTCTCTTGCCTCTGCATTGCCCCCCCCCCCCCCCCCCCATCACACACACACACATCATCATCAACATCATCATCATCATCACTCCTGCCCTCTTTTTCTCCTTTGCATTCATCCACCTATTAATCCACCAGCTCTCTCTCTCTCTCTTTGTCGTGTTTTTCGCCTCTCACTCTTTACATCATTCACCCTCTCTCTCTCTCTCTCTCTCTCTCTCTCTCTCTCTCTCTCTCTCTCTCCCCTCCCTTCCTCTCTTGCTCCATCCGGTTTGCTGTTTGCAGGCAGCCCAGGCTCTGCAGCTGCAGCGGGCCGAGTCCTGTGATGCTCTGTTAGCGACGGCCACAGCAGCAGCAGCAGCAGCAGCAGCAGCAGGAGGGGAGGAGGAGGAGGAGGATGGCACAGGGATGGAGCTCACCCAGCTCCTTGACCGAATCAGAGCACAGTGCCACCAGGCCAGACTTCCCGGTCTGGGTGAGAGATACCTCGGCCTGGGTGCTGTGTCAAATCCACTCCCCGGCTCGGTCGGGCCCAGTCGCTCTGGAGCAGCAGCAGCATCCAGAACACACGTTCTCAGTGAGGTACGCATCCACGCCTACATCTCCACTTATTTATTTATTTTCCTGTGCTTCTCTCATGTTGTCCTGGCCCACTGCCAGCCAGACACACCCTCAAGACCAACTCCAGGCCGTCCCGTAGGCGAGGCTGAGTGATGTTTGTGCTCAGCAGGAGTTAAATGGTTAGCAGAGTGTTTGACTGTGGTGAAAGGCTGTAGGGTTAGGACTCACCATGCCTCTCTGCCTTTGTGTGTGTGTGTGTGTGTGTGTGTGTGTGTGTGTGTGTGTGTGTGTGTGTGTGTGTGTGTGTATTTACCCTCTTGTGTATGTTTTTATGTGATTGTTTCCTCCCTCTCTTCACCTTTTGTACTGGTACACACAATTACAGTATTGTGTTACAACAGCAGTTACTACTCTGAGTGAATGATCTTCATTAAATATTCATGAGACAATTCACAACCTGAGCATTCTCACATATCTTGCAGATTTTTCATCCGTTATCCAGTAACAGCAGTATTTTTCATTTCAAAGTAGGAGCTTTTAGCTTAACTGTCCTCCTTTTTGTTATTATGGGAAAAAGCGCAGTCTGGGTGCTTTTTATGATCACAGTGTTCCTGAGCCACAGCACAATGACTTTGGTCTGACAGTGACAATAAAGTGTCTTCGCCAAGGGCTGCAAGCTACCAGCAGGTTTTAGGAAATGCTGTTGTTTACATCAGACCTGCACTAAAGTAACGGTTACACAGTGCTGCAGTCAAAAGCCTGTATGATGTCCATGATTATCATGGGTGGTAGTTACATTTAAAATAATCCTTCAGAGAAAAAAGTGCTATATTATTAACACAGGGTTTCTCAAACTTATTGGGGTTTGACCATGTGGCCTTTTGACCACTGACCATGTGGACTGACTCAAATATTTCTCCATGCTCACAGCTTGCTGGCTAATACGCTAAGCAGCAGCAGGACCAGTTCATTGCTCCCTGAGTGAAGTGACTGATTCATGACAGACTGATGTGATGTGTCACAGTCAGAGTCCCAGTCTGGAGATATGCACTTTTTAATGATACAGCACTGTTTTATAAATTATAGCTAATTATTTTGTGGAGCCCCTGAGTGCCACAAACCCCACTTTCACTGTAATCACTGTAACATGCAGTCAGCTGGATATTAAACAGGCGAAACCTGCACTTCCTCAGAAGAGCTGCATAGTTTCCTTCATGAGTTGGCAAAGTTGCAATGCGAAACCCCGATGCAAGACAAGACAAGTTTATTTATATAGCACATTTCAGCACAGCAATTCAGAGTAGTTTACATAAAACATGAAAAGCATCGAGACAAAGTGCAAAAGAAACACACCACACAAGGATAATAGAATACAATTAAAAACAGCCATTAAAGAGCCAAGGGAATAAAAAAAGAAGCTAAAATAGGCATAAAAGTTACAGTGCAGTGTAAGAAATAAATAAGTATGTGATTATCAAAATGGGTGGCAAACAAAAGTCTTGAGCCTTGATTGAAAAGAAGTGAGAGTTGCAGCAGTTTGTTGCAGATATACGATGGATAAGGTTTAGTTTTTTGTTTGCTAGCATGTAGGCTTCCTCCCTGCCCTTGTTGGTGCATTGCTGTTTCTTAGTATGTAACCGACACTAACTAACTGTGTTAAACCACTGTACAAACCATAAAACAAAACTATTCAGTACAGTTTAGAGCTACTTGTATTATACTACATACAGTAACTGTTTCCATTTGCTGCTGCTTCATACTTTAACTTCACTACATGTGAATGTAAATGGGTCCTCTGGGTCCCCACCAGTCTCCCCTTTACAGACAAGTCCAGTTTATGATAATCACAGTCAGTTTGGATCAAGTCATAGTCAAGTCAGCACTCTGACACACTGACAGCTGTTGTTGCCTGTTGGGCTGCAGTTTGTCATGTTATAATTTGAGCATATTTTTTATGCTAAATGCAGAACCAGTGAGGGTTTCTGGCTAATATTTGTTCTTGTTTGGTGTTGGTAATTGATTTCCAATAATAAATATATATATATATATATATATATATATATATATATATATATATATATATATATATATATATATATATATATATATATATATATATATATATATATACACACACACACAGTATATACATTTGCATAAAGCAGCATATTTGTCCACTCCCATGTTGATAAGAGTATTAAATATTTGACAACTCTCCCTTTAAGCTACATTTTGAACATAAAAAACTGACTATCATGCAATTAATCGTGATTAAATGTTTTAATCAATTGACAGTAATAGTCAGTCCATACAACTACAGCAAACAAGTGGTTTTGGGGTGAAAATATTAACTGTGGGACACACTATGTGTGGCATTCTTCAACAGACAAAAAACAGATTAACAAATGTGAGCCATTTGTGATTAATTGCAATTAACTATGGACAATCATGCAATTGACAGTATATAAAGTAGTAATAGTAGTAGTGACATATATAAAGTAGTTTAAATGTGCTCAACCTCCAATAACTACAACAGTAAACAGTACATGTTAATTATTTAATATAACACCGTGACAGGATCCTTTCTGAATAATGAGTACTTTAACTTTTGATACTTCAAGTAAATTTTAATGCTTGTACCTCTGTGCCTTTATATAAGTAACATTTTGAATGCAGAGCTTTTACATCGTGGTATTGCTGCTTTTAGTAGGTGAGTTTAAGTTTTAAGTACCTCTTCCATCACTGCCTGAGAAGACAGATGGAATAATAATGGCCACGTCTTTGACGTCCAGCTTTATGTAGCGTAAGGAATCTTGTTGGCCAGTGTTATCAGTAATGAAGAGCTGATGGAGGATAATCTTGGCCTAAATTTGCTCATCATATAATCTTCCTATTAATTAAAATATGCTAAATGCACGGAAACGGAAAATGCGATCGTCAATAAAATCATTGGAGTAATTCATTAAGCAGAGAATAAATGACATAGCTTGAGTCATCTTTTGTTTTTACTGTCAAAATATTGTCATAACTGTGCTGAGACAGCTTCACCGCTTCACTGCATCTGAACAGGGCGACGAAGGAGGGAGTGAAGCGCCTAACAGCTGCACAGTGTCAACACAGATCGTACAGCTGTGTGAACACGCAAGGCCTGGTGTCTGCTCGGCTGAAACCTGAAACACACACTGCCAGCAGCACCACTGTGGCTGAATCCACATATCATCAGCTACTGCACACGAACACATTCAGGACACATTAGCTAGAGAAAGACAGTTCCTCCATATTATCACATGCAGTTGATGTTTAGTGAGGAATAGAAGAAGAAGAAGAAGAAGAAGAAGAAGAAAAAGATAGTCCTTTATTAGTCCCACGAGGGGAAATTCAATTTTTTCACTCTGTTGTTAACTTATACACGGTACATGCAGACCCGAACACACACATGCACAAACATGCATCAATGGAGAGATGTCAGAGTGATGGGGCTGCTCCTGACAAGCGCCCCGAGCAGTTGGGGGTTTGGTGCCTTTCTCAGGGGCACCTCGGCAGTGCCCAAGAGGTAAACTGGCACCTCTCCAGCTACCAGTTCACACTCAGTTCTTGGTCCATGGCGGGACTTGAACCGGTGACCCTCCGGTTCCCAAGCCAACTCCCTACAGACTGAGCTACTGCCGAATGAATAGAAGTTCAAATGAGTGAGAGTGTGTGGTTGGGTGTTCTTGGCTGATAACGGGGGCGGTGTTGGGGTTCTTGTACGTCTTGTAATATCTGATCCCTGTCACCTCATGCCAGGAAGAGGCAGCGTGGACGCAGGTGAGCCTCGGCGGCGTTGCCCTGAGGGAGGCCCGGGCTGAGCTAGCGGAGGCCAGGAGGCAGTGGCACTCCCTGCAGGTGGAGATTGAGACCCTGCATGCCTTGGTAAGAAAACTCACGTCATCATGTATCACCGCTGCCAACTCCCCGACTATCACACTTCTTACATGGCAAGTGGCAGAGTGTGTGTGTTGATTTTGTAGAAATAATAAGATTATAAATTAAGAAAAACAATATATACACATTAGGAGCATACGGTATGATATAGCATGAAACCATTAATGGAGCTAAATTTGAAATTCAGTGCATTAATAAAGCAGGAAACACCTACTGTGTATGTAAAGCTACAGAGGACTAATGTCTACCTGAGCAGAGAATGAAGTCACTCGTCCTCTGTGTCCGTTGTAATCCGAGCTTCTCTGTGCTTTGTTTGCGTAGCCGTTTTTTTACGATTGGATTTCCTGTTGTGTGTGGGGAACCCCGAGGACAGCCGATGACTTAGTCACATGAGACAGAACGATAGCCAATAGAGAACCAAGCTGACTGAAGCTGAAGGATAACAATCGCCGTCGTGGCAGCTGCGGCTCATGCATGAGCGAATGTGAAATGCAAAGTGTATAGTAGTCGTAGGAAACGGAGGAACAACTTGTTGATTTGTAGCAGCAACACAAGTGTTTATTTAACATGTCTCCATGACTTCATCCATCCGTCCGTCATGAATTTTCAATACAAAGTAGTGCAAAAGGTAACATTGCTAATACTATTATTGATAATTATGAAGTAATTGCTAATTCTTCCTGTCTGTCATCCGCCATGATTTTTCATGATTTTGCAAGATTTCCCTTTTTGTCAGTTGGGAATCTTCTTGTTCATGAATGAATCTGTTAGTGTGTGGTGTGTTGTTCTGGCGAAGTCATTGCTCTCCACACACTATATGAACAAAACTGTTAAATTTAACATAACGTGTGGGGTCACTCACATTTTCAAAAGCTGTAAAAATCTTTTAGTGTGGGCCAGCTTTTAGCTGCTAGCTGTGGTTGTGTCTAGAAAGTAAGCCACAAACTGGGAAACTCTCAGATGTTAAGGTTAGGGTAAGTCATTGGCCAGCGCCTCTCTGAACAGTTTTTTGCACGTTTGCACAATTTGCGGGTTACCTTCTAGACACTATCTACCGGCTCAGCCGGCGCTATGTTGAGAACAGTGTGGAGGCAATCCCTCAATCAATAAATATGCTCTAAATTTCCAAAGCTTTCCACAGGATTTCATCTTTCAATCACCTCTGATTCCCATTGATTCCTTGATTTACTATTTACTATCGTATGAAAATGATTTACTTGAAATGAGACTTGAAACAAGATTGGAAATCTAGGACAAATATTCTGTTACAGATTGCAACCAAATGAATAACTGTCCGCTCATACCTCCCGTTCCAAGACTGCTGAGTACAAACCACGATAACACCGTTCCCCTCGCTCAGCAGCCATTTTTACCATAGAAACACTAGTTTAGGAGCGACGGAAGTCAGATGGTTGGCTGACTGTACCACAGTTTTGCACTCTGTGCCTCACATTTCCACAGTTAGAGGTAGAAAACTACGGTATCCTTAGGTAATATAAAAATGCTCAAGGCTCTCTTAAGAGTAGGTGTGGTTTTCCTTTTGGGAATAAAAAAAGGGGAAGAAAAGGGGGATGGGGAAGAGGCCCGCTCTAAAAAAAAAGGGGAAAAAAAAAATAAAAAAAAAAAAAAAAAAAAAAAAAGACAAAAAAAAAAAAAAAATAATTTTTTTTAAAAAAAAGAAGAAAAAAAATGTTGGCTAGCAATGCAGTTCTGTTACCATTTCTGCTAATAGATCCCCCGAAATGCTACACACTTTACACTTAAATTCATAATGTAATAATTGCATTTAATGTGATTTAAAATATGATAAGTCTACAGCAATGTTAGTGGTTCTGTGAGGGTGGATTTAGGCCCAGCTGTGCTTTTAGCTTAATGCTAATGTAAGTATGCTAAATAAATGGCTTTATGCACCTAAAACCAAAAAAAAGTCCTTGTGGCTCAGTGTGGGTTCAGCTCTCGGCAGCAGGGCCTAGGGCAAACTATTAGACTACTTACAGTTGAAACATAATTAGTTTCTACATGCTTTTTATTTACCGTGTAGTCATTTTCCTAATAAGTCCTTGCTTTCCAGGAGAAAGGCCTGGAGAGCTCCCTGCAGAACACCCAGCAGCTGTACTCCAGTCAGCTGCAGGACCTTTCCCAGGTGATCGCTGGGCTGGAGAGCGAGCTGGAGCAGGTGAGGGGTGGGCTGGCGACCCAACGCCAGCGCCACAGCCAGCTCCTCAACACCAAGATGAGGCTGGAGCGGGAGATCGGCACTTACCGACGTCTGCTGGAGCGTGAAGAGGGCAGGTGAGGACGAGAGGCAGAGAAAGGAGTTTAGAGGAAGCAGGAAGGAATCGCTCAGCTGGAATGTGGCGGTTTCAGTGTCAACCAGGAAACAAGGAAAGTAATAAATAGTTGAAAAGGTTTTTCCCAGAACACTGGAGCGGATTCGTCTTCACAAACTGAAAAGGGACAGTGCAGCAAATAAAGAAAAATAAGACAGTATACATAATTATATAACAAAGTCTGCATCTAAAAAGCAGATTTTGTAGGGATTAAGTAGAATCTCTCTGTATAGCAACTGAAAATCCACAATATTAACTGCAGGCTGACACATACAGAGAAATAGTGACGTGTAACAACAGAGATAGGAAATTGACTACAAATTCCAGTAATTTTATACAAAAAAGTACAAATGATGAGTGAAGATGACAACCTTTCTACCAGTGATTCACAGCCTAAAATGCAGCTCTGTCTTGAATCAGACAAGATGTGTTTGTCTGGTCTCATAACTTACTCCCCGTCAGCGTCAAGCTGTTTTAATGGGAGTATTTCATCCTCTTGGCCTGGCCTTTCATTATCGTTGAAATCTACCATCCAGCTGCTTTGCAATTTAACACCTTGGCTGCATCAAACATGTGATTGTCATTTTATACTTTGAGGAGGGTAATTTGCTTTTATGACCCTTAGTGGTTACAGACGGATTGGAGTGCTTCCACGTTTCCATAGATGCTTTTCATTCGGGATATGACTTTGACTGAGGTCACCGATGCAAGGAGAGACAGGACGTAGCATCAGAAATTTGCATTGGTTGTTCATGTTTGAGAAGGGTGGCGAGCAAGTAGAGGCACAAAAGACTGTGTGACCAAAATAAAAAGAGATGAGTGACCTCCTACAGTGAAAATGATGCACCTGCACACATAAAAGCTCCAACATTTCTCAGTTGGATACTAACCAAATGAAAATGGTACAAAAGATACTGAGAGGTCAGTGCACAATACCTTTATGTCATGTTTTAACCAGCCAGAGTCTGGTTCCAGCTGTGCAATGAGAGCTCATATGTGAGAAGGGGAGAAGGAGGTAGAGAAGGAAGACAGGAGGGAAGGATGAGGAGACCCAAAAGCCTGTCACTGAGAGATGAAGTTACACGATTGATTGGCCGAGTGTTGGAGTTTCCTCATTGGCGGTCCTGTCCAATGTGACGCTTCCGGCTCACAAAACCTGGACTAAGCTGTCAAACTAGGCAATCTAGTTGTAAAAGGAAACCAGATTCAGCGGCGGCATAGCCTACTTCTCACTTAAAATGTTTTCAGAAGGAGATTTTGGTGGTTTGTTTAGACGGAATGTCAGAAAGTTTACAAACAGGCCGCCATGTTGTTTCCTGTTTGAGCAGCAAACAGAAAACCAGAAGACCAATCAGGTGCATTCCCCGTCACCGCTTGAACAGACATGTGCATCAGCGCGTCCCCTAGTGTCCTCGCTGGACTGTACCACTGCATTTAACATCATAGACACTGACTATTCGTGTAACAATTTAAAATAAAAAAATATATATATTAAAAATTCACAGACTGGCTGTAAACGGTCCAGACATATACTCAGCTTTGACCAAATCTTGTTATCGTCATGGAGGTCAGTACCCAGCACACAGCAACACACAAATATGATGGTTTCAATCCAGTGAATTGGAGTACTTGTAGATATTTAATCCCTTTTCTTGCCTCCAGCTAACCGCTGGTCATGGATGCCCGATTGCCTGTGCAGAATCTAGCAGGGCTGTCTGTATTGGGGCATCCCTGGCAAGCCCGTGCAAGGATAATTGTATGATCATTATCACAATACTCTTGCTGTTGGTTTAAGCACAAAGTTAAATATGACACACCCACTCCTGCCAGGTAATTCCACTGAATCCATCTGATGTGGAGGGGTGTGGGGGGGGGGGGGGGGGGGGGTGTGGGTGGCCCAGGCTTCACAGCTGTAAAGGAGTGTTATAGACAGCCAGATAGACACAATGGAAGATGGAGATTTCAGTTCATGAAGACCCTCCAGCGTAGGGTAGTGGTGTTTTTTCCATGGATGTATAAAGACAGCTGGATACATCTTCATTCCAGCTTTATCCTGTCCCAGCTTCTGGGCGATCTCAAGCCACATACTGTCCTTTGTTTGACTGCTGAGGTGGACATGTTCATTGTACATTATTGGGTGTTGAGAAGGGGATGGCTCATTGATATTACGAAACTTCTGTAGTCCCAAAAATGTCCAATTAGATTGAAAAAGCTGATTTATCTGACAGTCTGTTACCCCAAAAACAAACAGTGATTGTTTCAAGACCCCAGAAATACACACTCTCCATGCAACAAACATAAGCACATTGTTAATAATAATGCAGAATGACAGCAATCAGTCGGGACAAATGATTTTATGGGTAAAATCTTTTTCCGCAGGTGGGAATCTGCTAAAATCGAGGTCCGTCCAATATTTCTTCCCCTGCACAAATATTCCACATGGGTGTGCAAGCATTAAAAAGAACCCACAACCCACTGTCACATGGGCCCGTCTTTGTGGCGTTTGCATGTTCTCCCTGTGTTAGCGTGGGTTTTCTCCGGGTTCTCCAGCTTCCTCCCATAGTCCAAAGACATGCAGGTTAATTGTTGACTCTAAACGTCCCATAGGCGTGAATGTGTGTATGAATGATAGTCTGTCTCGATGTGTCAGCCCTGTGATAGTGTGCCAGCCTGGGACTGGCTCCAGCCCCCCGCGACCCTGAACAGGATAAGCAGTTACAGATAATGGATGGATACATACAATCCACATGCCTTTTGGTTGTTATTACTCTCCACTCTGCCCTTCTGCCCACAGGTACATGGGCCGAAACGGGCAACCAATGAGTCTGCGGCCGTGGAGGTCTTCCATGGAGGAGTCGAAGGAGAATAGGCTAGAGAACGGCTTCAGTGACCCTGCTGTTACTCCGGACGAACCCAAGTCTGAGCCTCTGCCTGAAATACCGTCACTCCTCCCAGCAGACAGCGGGCTAAAGAAAAGCATACTGTGTAGACAGCAAAGCCTTGTTATACTCACAGGTAACACACACACATTCTCTTACTACAGTCATATCTTGTTATGATTTATCATTAATGTCTTCTTGCAGAGCCAGAAAAAGATGAAGACTTGCCAATTTCCACTGTGAAGACTCAGGAGATTCTTCAGGGCAATGTGGTGCGGGAGAGTGCTGAGGGTCACGGCACCATCGAGTAAGTATTGATCTTTTTGCCCCACATTGACCTATAGTCAGCACCTTTGGCTCAGTCTGATGCGTAGGCATTTTCAAGCAGCGAGCTCCAACAGCATAACCGGCACATGCCTTCGTGACTACATAACAACATAGTTTCTTGCATGCTTAAGTTCCTGAAGCCTTCATACCTCTGAGGTTTTCACTCAGTGTGTGTTTAATGACTCATTAGTTTGTGATTACACAGTCATCCATGTCATCCCCATTCTGGCGACATCTGGTCCAGCAGAATAGATGTACAGACTCTTAAAGGAATTACCACGACACGTTGAACGAGTTATGAACGTTAACTTGGCTACACAGGTTCCCATGAGTAATTCATCATAGCGCTGCATGGGAATTTTCCTCCTTTAATGGTTTCTGTTTGATGTGGAGATACCGGCCCGTTGTGGAGTCTTCAGGGCGTGGCACCTGTTATTGTTAGACCAGACATGGGCGTAATTCTTTCGGCATGCTTCAGGTGTTACCAGCTGCATGCACCCATCCAAAAAGCCACAGCACACACACACACACACACACACAGGCATGCGTGATATAATGTCCAAACAGAGCTACGCACATTCACAGTCACTCTGCCAGGATATTTGCTTTGTCTGTGAGCAGCAGATCACAGGATAAGTCACTTTATTGATTCTTTACCAATATCAAGAGACGTCATTCATAATTTGCATGCCCTCATGTTGCTTGCCTTCCAGCCCTGGTCAGTAGCATTGGTGACACTGGAACTGACATCCATGATACATCAACCTTCTACTCACTGATGTTTCCACTGCAGATAGTATCAGCAGGTTGTAAAGGACATCAGATGTGTTTTATTGCTCCTGATAGTCAGACCACCAATGAGAGGCAAATTCGTAAAGCCCTTTGGATGAATGCAGTCCATGTGAATTGCTGTTGAACTTCATGTAGGGGAGAGTGCTGTTGTGTCCCACAATTAATATTTTCACCCCAGAACCACTTTGTCATGTTTGCTGTCGTCGTACGGACTGAATATTAATGTTAAAACTGCACTAATCCATTTTCTTTAGTGCTTTCGACTGATTAAAATATATGATCACAACTCTGCTATCAACATGAGATTGGACAATGCTGCTATATGGAAATGTATGTATATATTTATTATTGGAAATCAATTAACAACACAAACCCATGAAAAATATTGTACAGAAACCCTCACAGGTACTGGATTTAGCATCATATAACATGGCAAACTGCAGTCCAACAGGCGACAACTTCAGTTTGCCATTTTATGATTTGGGCATATTTTTTATGCTAAATGCAGTACCTGAGAGGCTTTCTGGACACTATTTGTCATTGTTTTGTGTTGTTAATTGGTTTCCAATAATAAATATATACATACATTTGCATAAAGCAGCATATTTGTACACTCCCATGTTGATAAGAGTATTAAATACTTGACAAATCTCTAACTATCTAACTATGGCCAATCATGCAATTAAGCATGATTAAATGTTTTAATCAATTGACAGCCCTGAAATATATTATAGATATTATATAATTATTTTTCAGACAGACATTTCTAATTTAGTTTGGTTGAAATGGCAAAGTTCCCAGGTCCTGATCCTCAGTGAGTCTACTCAGTGCCAGACTGGTTGCCTGTTGTTACAGCGTTATAACAGGTCACATCTAAGACGACCGAAGCGCTCTCCCTTGCTGCCCTCTGGTGTTACTGTATCACCACCAGCTGTATCATACATACATAAATGAATGAAAGGATTATTTCTTTTGTCCTGCAGTACCACTGAAACGGCCCATCCCACATGGGACTACATGACACTCAATAATACGATACATAAAGACACTGATTTCTGGCAGTTGACATCCGCATTCAAAGGAAAGATCATTTCTTCATACCACAGACAATAAATGTTACTGAGCAAAAGAAAACGTGTTTGACTCATGAACAGAAGAGAGACCTCAAACATTAAAAACACCCGCTGCATTCAAAACATGTTTATTCTTAGTGTCCATGCATTGTCTTTCCTACCAGGACAGAGAAGATTGACGAGGTGATAAAGCAGTGGGAGGGCTCCTTCTTCAGAGGGAATCCCAAGCTGAGGAAGAAGTCGGTGTCGCTGCGCTTCGACCTGCACATGGCTGCAGCCGACGAGGGCTGTGCCCAGACTAAACAGGACAGCCTCCCAGACGTGGAGGTGCGTCTGATCATGAAGAGGTCTCGCAGCATCCCAGCTATCACACAGTGACTCCCACTGGTTCGCCAGAGTCAACACTGCTTTGCAGTTGTTTGTGGTAACGCTGGTGATGTTGATGTTATAGAAATAACAGCTGTGTCATTGACTTTTGCCGTATTACCATCCGTTAACATCACGCTTAAAGTGTGTTTTCAAATCACAACATTCATTGGACTTTGTATCGCAGCTGATGACTGATTCTCTCATCAAATCTGGACTCCCGCAGGATAAACATTACCCATCAGGCTTTTGTGCTTGATCTTTTGCTGATGGGGCCATTTTTATAGTGTCAAAAAAAACATCATCAAATATATGAGACCAACATTCATTACCTTACAGAGGAAAACAATTCAATATGTAAACATACGGTATTTCTTCATCATCACTCCAGATGAAGAAGTGTCTCTTGGTACTGTCATTGTTTCAGTATGAGACTATAAAAGAGATTATAGCAACCATATGATTCTGCTTTAATTAACGCTTGGTAGGAGGCTGAGTGCACAGATACAGATAAATGAATGGAGTCACAGATAACTATGAGCTGCTGTGAACAATCGAAAGGTGGATTTCTTTTGTATATTTTCTTTAAGAGACTGTATGAAAATTATTGGGGGGGGGGGTAGAAAAGGGGGAGGATTATGGTTTTTCTGCATTTCAACAGAAAGAATAGCTAAAGAAAAGTGCAAAGTGTAAAGAAAAATTATTTGTGCACTTTTACTTATTAATAGCAAATTAATTTTAACAATTCAATAGAGCTATATTACTTAAATATTTTGAGGGGAGGGTGTTGCAAGGGTTCAATGAAAATATTAATAATTCTGAAGAAGGCCATGCTTTTTAAAACATAATATTCACCCTGCCCCATTCCCTCCCTAATAATTTCTCTACAGTCCCTAAATGCTTGCACTGCAGATGTACTGCACTGAGATATCCAGATTGCGTGCACTTTGAGGGTATTTCGTCATTGCAGTTCATTCATTCGAAAAAAAATCTTGCAACTCAGCCGATAATGTCGCTACATTTCACAATACATTATCGCAATAAATCAAATTAAAGAAAAAAAAAAACAGCTCACTGTGATGTTGGCAGTGAGTTTCTCAACACTCACCGTGTATCGCAGAGAATTTAGATTCCCTGTCTTAACCAGAGGAGGGCAGCATTTGTAAATAGTTAGCAATGCAGTGTATCAATGCTCAATGCTGTGTAGCACATGCTGTCTGTTACACCGTAGATTAAGAGTTTTTATGCAAAACTTTGAGTTGGCACCAGAGATGTTAAAAATAAGAAAAGGACCATTGTGCATTGCATTTGGGTGCCTCAGAATATATCCCATCTAAAGGTATTATCTATGCAGTTCTGTGCTTGATTTTGCTTTGCTTCATGAAGGACACTTCATTTGGGGAGCTCTGTAACTTCAGAATGAAGCTTTATGCTTTTATCTAACAACATTTATCATTTAAAATAAAAAAAAACAATGTGCAGACTGTTGTGTGGTGTTGCTGACAACATTTATCATCTCAATCTTAGTTTGATTTACTAGACGACACAAGGCGATTAACCACAGTGTCTTCCTTTATGTTTGCAGATGATGAGGTTTGATGATGGAAAAGGAAGGAAAAGACAGAGCTGTCTGCTTTTCACACTTTCACACATGCCGTCTCTCAGACACATTTGGAAACACGCACATGCAGTTCAAGAGTTCAACATGTTTATTTCTCATAACAATTTAAAAAAATATGAATACAAAGAGAAGAACTTGTTTACAGTGCAGGATAATAAATACAACCTAACTATACAACTAGGGTATATGTAAAGTTTCAGCTTTGAAATGAAAGGACATGACAATACATCAGCTGTTTTTCTTCTAGTCTATTATTAACAGAACCTTCAAAATCTCTCATTGCCATATATAAAAGGATCAGCTAGTGCAGATTTACATCTCAGTGTACATGGGAATCATTCTACATGAAAGAGACTGTATGTAAGTTTTTACACATATAAAAGTTTTATTATCATGTTTGTGTGAACCTAAGCTAAAAAATGAGACCTGCCCTGACTTTCTGGGTTTCCTCTATCAGACTGCTATAGACTGCTTTTAATGTTAAGAAGGTGGGCCATTTTTACCAGGTAATCCAACAGATCTGACGCCACATGTGCTCGCGAGTGCCTTTATTTTCAGCTCTGCTTACAGGTGTGCAACTATAGTTAGCATTCAGTTAGAAATTGAGTCCACTAACGCCAACAAATGACTAGCCCCCACCACACCTGAGACTCCAACACTAAAAACCAAAGTGAGTATATCTGGTGAAGCCCGTCTTGTAAAACAGGAACGTGACCGTCGGGGAGAAGCTAAGATCAACATCGGCCTTCGATTCATTGAGGGTCATTTGTTTGGTAATCTAACGTTAGTGTCAAGCATGTAAAATATATGGTGATATTGTGGTTTTAGCTGCTAATGTTGTTAACGTTAATCAGTATGATGCCTGACAATCACATTCAGTCTCCAGAGTGTCGCCTCACTTTTTTGACTGATGCTCACTCGTGTCTACGCAGTGCGAGCACAAGCACCAGGACGCTGACTGCCATTGACTTAACGACCACAGGTGTCACTGTTAACAAGCAATTTCTGATTCTTTAAGAAATAAGACAAATAAGTGCTTTACCATCCCCTAACCTCTATATCAGGTGTTACATTCAAACATTTTACAATCATATGTTGCTGGTTCCTCGTCTGTTATGTTCTTATTTGACAGCTGTTCAGTCTTTTATATCTTCATATATGCCACAGTTACACCTGTCTTTTTGACATGACTTTAATCATGTGACCGTGGTACGAGTCTGGGTCGTCCTCGGCACTTCTAAAGGAGATTTTGCTGGTATTGTAATCTGGCAGATACGGTAACTTGTCCAGTTTAACAATATAGCAGTAGAGACTTGAGTAGAGACGCTGACTGCCATACTGGACTGGTTCCTTGAGAAAAGTACAGTGTAAGACAGACAGTGTATAGAGCCTTCGCCCTTGCTGTTTCATGTTGTCTCAGGTCCTTGTGTGTCTATGGCTTGGCTATGGCAGCCTGGATCACCTCGATGACTTTGTTGCAAGGCTGCAGGGGGTCATACTCTGCAAAGACGTGGCATACATTCTCCACACCAGCCTCAATACCTTTCGCCACGAAGCCAAACATCCTGTTGTGGCAAGGGAAATAATAATTAGATTTAATTAGTACAAAATTGTCCAACAACAAAAACAAGTGTTTTGTTAAAAAGGCGTATACAAGATATGCATTACAGGTGAGCCTGAAACATGGGAGGCTTTATTATGTATCCTCATATGAGGAATATGTTGTTAAAGACAAAACATCATTCTCATTTTGTAAGCAGTTAAAGTTCAAAATTACCTTGCACCAAAACTGCAACCTCTCACCCACCTGTAAGAGTAAAAAAACAGTTTAAAAATAAAGCATGTGGTCTACTTTAATATTGTTTGTTAACACAAATGGATATATATCATTCTCAAAATGAATCCCTTTGATTTCGTTGCTGTATACTCACAGTCGATTGTCTGGATCTTCACCGCTGTAGCTCAGCAGGTGAGCAGGGTAATGGCGCCTGAAGAAGAGCCTGTGAAGAAATGGTTGTTAGAAATGATCAGTCTTGTGCACACAAACCACCATGATTTTGTTGTGTGCTGTAAGTAAAATCTCAGCAGCAGGATGACAGGATGCATCTGCTCTTACTTTCTGTTGATGTCTGTCAGCGTAACACCCTTCAGAGTCACCTTCAGGTTGACTATGGTTGGTGTGAAGGAACCCGGGGCCTTCTCAAACGTAGAGGACACCGCTTTCTGCACTGCACAAGGGCCCGTCAGTGTCTCGGTGGGGACAGCATTCAGGTAGATGAAATTGCAAGCTTTGGAAAAGGCAAACATTGCAATAACTGATTAGAAATAGAGGTTGAATGCACATGTGCATCACTAAACATGTCGGGTAGGAAATTCAGTCAAGTGAAATTGTTGGTCAAATTAACACTTTTTTCATTCTCATAGGTCAAATAGATGTAAAAGCTCATATTAAATATGATTTGGCCCAAAATTATGTATACAGCATATTTTTTGCTGACAGGAAACACAGTAACCATCAACCCAAGCTGTCTTTTCTCAAGTCATTTCCAATGTACAGGTCTATTCTTATCTTAACATTATTCACAGCCAATGTTTGAACCCATCATCATCACAGTTAAAGCAGCACGGGTGTTATTATTATTATTATTATTATTATATTCCTGTTATTACTGGCACACCTAAATGAAACACAGCCTTTCACATGCTTTTATTGCTATGATGTCAGAATGTTTGATGTTAAAATTTAATGTTGACTCGCCCAGAAAGGTGGTGCTAATGTTAGCTGTTAGCTAATTTAACCTCAGTTAGCAAGCTGTTTGGGACAACGTACTGTGCATATTTTCTACATTGCTCCAAAACCTTCATGTTTGTGACAACAGCGGAAGAAAAGGTACGATATAGATTAATTTAATGTAGTTTAACACCACTTTTATTACCTAAATGTAATGTCTTCTTCATTATCCTGTTCCTTTTTTAACCCTCAGCCCGCTGACATTAGCAGTTGTTTTGCATTTTCTCTCCTTTTCATGTTTCTGCTGCTCCTTGTTTTTTGCTCCTAGTTGAGTGGCGCTTTATAAGAATTACTTCAAGATAAGTGCTGACAAAATGACATGCTAATAATGTAAATAATTCAGGTTTATATTCGTTATTATTGTTATTTTGTCCCACCTGCTTTACTCTTGTCCTCTGATGCTGGTTTGAAATTTGACCTCTCTTCGGCTGCACCCAGATCTGTGTAGGCAACAAGAGATTAGGTTTAGATTAGGTCTCTACCTTCTCTCTCTCTCTCTCTCTCTCTCTCACACACACACACACACACACACACACACACACACACACAAACCCCCTGTGTGTTACAGTAATGGCCTACCTTGGGAGTGGAGCAGTAATTTGCAGGGTAAAGCGTAGGCAGAAATAGCGTGCTGGTAGACCAGGGCAGAGAGACTACCTGCAAAGATAACAAAATCATGGCTTTAGTTTAGTACAAGTACTGTTCTGGACCACAAAAGGTCAAACAAAATCAAAAATTTAATTGGCATTATATTAAAGTGTAAATGATGGAGAGGAGATTTTAAATTAATCTTAAAGGGGCTGGATGTAAGAATCAGAAACAGTGACACCTCTGACCATTAAGTCTCATGAAGTCTACGACAGTCAGCGTCCTGTTACTCACGCTCGCACTCGAACTACGTTGATGCGAGTGAGCATCGATCAAAACAGCGAGTGGACATACATGAATGTGGTTGACAGGCATCATGTTGATTAACGTTAGCAATACTAGCCAGCTGGTGGAAGGGTCGTTGAACTGTTTGCTGTGGTAATTTGACTGGTGCAAAAGAAAATGGCGATTGCTGTAAGCTGTTATGGTGACAGCAGAACCCCCATCATTGAGGCCGTAAAGCGCGTGGTCGCAGCTCTCCAAGCCGACAAGGCTTTCTAGCTACGTAGCTAGCTTGTCCCCAAGCGGAGGGACAAGCTAGCTACGTAGCTAGCTTGTCCCCAAGCGGAGGGACCGTTTAGACCCGGCACTGCCGCTGGCCACTGACCCTCTGCAGCACCAAAGCCTGGCCGAACCACCCCAAGAGCTAACCAGCCAGCTGCCCATTAACCAGCATGCTCCACCATGCACCAGTGCCACGCTGCTTACAGTTGTCACTCATCTGGCGACAGCAATGTGGTTTCCTCTGCTGTGATAAAATTGTGTGGATGAAGCATTAAGTTGTTCAAGTTGACTCACCGACAGTTTCTATGTGCCTCCTAATGTTACAACTCCACTTCTTATTTAGTCGTCATTACATCAAATCCTCACCTCAGTGAGTCCACGACTTGCCACAAGTCGGTTTAGTTTATGCAGAAGTCAGCCCGCTACAACGGTCACAACAATATTGTAGTATTGCAACAAACACATAAAAATGGCTGCCGCTCTGACCATCCTGCTACGTCAATTTGAATGGGAATGTCAGTTATATTCAATTTCTATGGTCCCTCCATGAATCAGTGTTGATGCTAGCTTCCCCCCGATGTCGGTCGCAGTCCTGTTTTGGAAAAGGGGCTTCACTAGACGAGACTTTTTTTGTGCTTCCGTGGCGTTAGTTGGAGTCTGAGTTAAGCAAACTCAGCTGAAAATAAAGGTACTCGCGAGCATGCATTGCATCACACACAGCCATACCATTCACATTAAAAGCACTCTACAGGCTGGGAGAGGAAACAGAGAAAGTTGCAGGAGGTCTCATTTTTTAGGTTAGGTTACAACCTGTTCACACTTTGGCAAAAAAAAAAAAAAAAAAGATTAAAAAAGGTTTATGTGTAAAAACGTGGGCTGCACGGTGGTGTAGTGGTTAGCGCTGTCGCCTCACAGCAAGAGGGTCGCAGGTTCGATTCCAGCTTGCGGCTCTTCTGTGTGGAGTTTGCATGTTCTCCCCGTGTAAGCGTGGGTTCTCTCCGGGTACTCCGGCTTCCTCCCACCGTCCAAAGACATGCTGTTTAGGTTAATTGATGACTCTAAATTGCCCGTAGGTGTGAATGTGAGTGTGAATGGTTGTCTGTCTATATGTTGTCTGTCTCTATGTGCCCTGCGATGGACTGGCGACCTGTCCAGGGTGAACCCTGCCTTCGCCCTATGCCAGCTGGGATCGGCTCCAGCCCCCCCGCGACCCCTAACGGGATAAGCGGTTGACGATGGATGGATGGATGTGTAAAAACGTACACACAGTCCCTTTAAATGCATTCATCCACTCCAGGAGTGGTCTAGTTTTTAAACTTCTTAATAACTTTGTCATGATATACACACTTTGAGTGGTATTGAAATGAAAATCTGGTTCAAGGTAATGTGTGGGTGTTTTCCAGAGCCATCACCGCCACAGGCAGGATTCTGTGGAAGCAGATAAGAGAGCCACAATAAACCTTGATAATGGCCTGTGGGTGTGAGAACACGCCCTGTGAACTCACACTGAATCAAGACCCGCCCACTGCTGCCCGCCCACATCTTACTGTAAGAGGCCAGACACCACTGACTCAGGTCTGGTCATCATCATTGTCAGCAGCCAGACCAGGACGTGTAGTCATGTTGAGGTGAGTGAATGTTAGAGGTGAATATGGAGGGGATTCCTTCGACAGATTATGTGACTTTACTCACCAAAGTACGGTTCCTGAGAAGAGCCTTTGATGCGTACACCCTTAGGTGATGATTCAATAAGGAAGTGTCTGACAACATCTAGGCTGCTCTCTCCTGTTTCAATGAAAGGACAGAAAAACATTAGATTATATGCAGTCAGTAGAGTTAATGTACTGTAAAAGTGATGACATTGTTATTTCACCTGGCCTAATTACTGATCCATTGTTTTATTGATTTATTTCACTTATATATGTGTAGTGTCCTTGATGCCCAGCCCATATGGGCTTACAAGATGCTAAACAACAAACACAAATTACACAAATTATTTATTATTTCAAAAAATATGCCCTTAATAGGATAATCTGTAACCTATTATAAAGGATACTGCACATTTGCTATAAATCTCACCATAGCAAAACTTCGTTTAAAAGCCCACTCGACATATTACCCTCAGATCACCAGAATAAATCAGCATTCTTTGACTGATTTTTTTCAAATGGCTGACTTCTGGCGGTTGCTATACACCGAATTACAACACAAAGATCACTAAGATCACAATAATGCTGCTCTGCAGGAATCTGTCTACTCCATCTGCCAAAGTGAGGTATAAGGACCTCTATCTGCCGTCTCTTTCTAAATTATATTTAATATATGGCTCTGTTGTAGCAATCTTCTTTCATTTGAATGTAATTTACAAGCCTTCTTTCTTATGTCTTATATCATCTTATAAAATGATAATTTTGTTAGACTACATTTATACAACACCACAAATTGTTCCCCATAATAACATGATGTTAGAAAGAGAAATATTTACGTCCCTGGACCAAGACTTTGTAACAGACCGAGTCTGAACACTGACATGGAAACGGTGCCCAATACAGTGCTCACGTCTTTCATATCCTGCATTCCTATAAAAAAAGTTAAAAAAAAAAATACAAATCGGCAAATGGAGTAGGCCTCAAAATTGTGTTGTGAGTGAGGTCCATTTCTTCCCTCTCTGACTGCTTACTGTGCCATAAACAGCTGGTTTTCTTTTGTGTTTACACAGCGTATACTGTGGGTGGAAAACATAACAGCACTGTCTCCTGCCTCGCCACAGATAGCTGGATGTCATCAGACATGCCCATTCGCATCAGCAGAGTTGGGTAAGTGATTCCCTGTGCCTTCCAGGTATAGACAAATGATGACAGCTGCACGGTGCTACACTTTGTTCTCGTTTTATCTGCGATCGTGGTAGCTGTGGCGTCCAGGACCTTCCCTTTCCTGCATCTTACCAAACACTGCTGTGACTTTTATAATAGCATGCGATTTAAGAGGAGCCATAAGGCCACTACACTGACTATAGTGAAAGTTTACCTGGGTAGGCGGTATTGGTGGAGATGGCAGCCATTTGGTCCACTTTCATAGCCAGACCGAAACTGCCTCTGAAAGACGTGCTGTCTCTCACCACAAAAGCTCCTGCGTCCTTGTCCTTCACCAGGGCTTCAGCTGGAATCAATGAAACACCACAGGAAATGCTTAGACACAGTCGCAGATGAGTGTTTATTACTGTATCTGTACTGCAGAAGAATCCTACATCCCTGAGGAAAAAAACACTAGATCTTGTGAAATCATATAACTTCAGAGCTCGAGTAAAGCTATTATTTCTTCAGTGAGTTATTTCTGGAGCAATGCTGAGATTCTCACCTTCTGCTCTGTTGATATGTGGTCGGAACCAAAACTTTGAAGTATCCATGACAAACTTCATTGAGGGCTGGCTGCCATTAAAACGGGCTTGGAAACCTAAACGACCAAAACAACAGTGGGGTCAAATACTGTTAACCACATAGCTGCCAGAAATATAGACTACCACGACTACATGCGACTCACTGTGAGGAGAAAACTGCTTCGAGCTTGACACATTAAGCATGGTCTGTATCAAATCAACTTCTGGTCCAGGAGACGGGATGTGCGTAGCCGGCTGTGGTTCCCCGTTGACTAACAGTACAGGAACATCGCTCAAAGACCCAGAGAGCGAAGCAGGACTGCTCTGCGCCCCTCTGCCGTGAAGCTCCTGATGTTCTCGTTTAAACAGCGGGGGCTTGTCTGGGCTGTGCACTTTATCAAATGGTGTCATTCTGGATCCGTCACCGAAGGAGTCGGACGTGTGGCTGAGGATGGACTCTGTAGAGTCAACGTCTTCGCTGGCCAGGGACAGGTTGCTAAGCAGGGAGGATATATTGCAAATGTACAGATCAATACCCCGGATCAGGAAACATGAACTTAAACTTCACAGAGAAGGAGAAACGGTTCTCCCGCCCTTTATTTGTAATACTAGAATGACAGGATGTCGTTTGTGGGAATGAGGCTGTTATTACTGCCCTGAAACTTCTGTTTGACGGCAATATCATAAAAGTATCAGTCTGCTACGTCACGTAGTACAGAGGTTCACTATCATTTCCATGCCAAGGCCCCCCAAACATCATTAGCTTATGGCCGAGGCCTCCTTTGCCAAGATGGCTTTAAAAACCCATTGACAATACTATGGCTTTAGCATTTCTCCTCAACTTATCTTCAGTTTACTGAGGCCTTCCTTGCAGCCCCCACTTTGAAAATCACTGACCTAGTAGCCTGGCCCTGGTCAGCCTCTTAATACAGTACAGCTGAGGTTTTGCAGCATGTTGACCCCATGTAAAAGATGCAGATTTGAGACTTGTTTAACGGCAGGTCTTGCTTTTGATTGTGAGTTTTACCTGCCAAGGATGTAGCTGGTGTCTGAGCACGTTGACGTGGAGAGGAGCGAGACAACGCTGTTTCTGTTGGAGTGCGACAAGCGCAGGGCTCCTTGGGAGGAGGTGACATCGGGCCTCGGGGAGGGATTCCGTCGGGGGACACTTCCACACGGCAGCGGAGGCAGGGAGGAAGTCGGGGAGCTGGAGAACACCAGTGCACCATGGGGACTGTAGCTGACGCTGCTGTGTGGGGGGATGGGTACACTGGGCGACACAGATGGGACCACGGTGGGCAGGGAGCGGGGAGAACATCCTCTAGGGACCAACACGCAGCGGGAGACATCTTCATCGGAGTCGTCTGGGAACGGACAGGGGATTTGTTAGAAAAAACACTGAAAATAGACGATTAAATGTGTGTAAGATGAAGCTGACAGTGGAAAAACCCTGTGTGTCACCCTGTGTGTACATGATCATTTCTCGGATTTCATGTTTTGGTTTTCTGTTACATAAAGGCTTGGCCTGCGTATGCAAACACATAGTTGCAAAGTCTCCTGATAAAGACGTTCATATTTCGCATGCAGGTACTTGCTTGCCCAGCTGTGCTGTTCCTTCCAAACTAAATGCTTTGAATAGTGCATTTCTGCTGTTGCAATGATACCAAACCACCCAGAGGAGTCCCAACTTGTTCTTGTGCTCTTGAGGATCTGCCTGTCTCACTATGTTGATGGGCACTGAGTTTATGCCCTAAGAAATACACCATAGCCTGTGGTCAGTGTGTCACAGGTTAACTTAACCAGTTAAACAATGAATAATGCTGAAACAGAAACAGCAAAATGTGATTATAAGCAGGTGGCACTGTGGTGACTGTTGTTTCAGGGGAAATGCTGTATTTTTATGACAGGGAAAATAGGAAAGAAGTACTATTCATCACTTTGTATGAATTTTCTAGTTTACTGTTTCTTGATTTTCCTCAAACTTGTTCATCTCCACAACCAGGGTTGGAAATTAGCACCAGCCAAGTGCTGGTAAAATATGCAAGTGCCAAAAAATAAATAAAAATAAAATTAGATATGCCAAAAACAGTGGTGACCTATTGAGTAGCCAGTAGGTCATGGTATCCATCAGCCACAGCAGCAGGTGGATAAAAACACATAGCACTCGGTTTCACAAACGTACGACCAAACATCTTTCATGAAAAGATGAACAACAGGAAATCCATTTATATACTTTGTTGACTCTTGTGCACACTTTGCACTCTGATCATAGTGAGTCTGAGTGAAGGCGCTGCCGTATCACACTCAGCGAGCTTCGCTGTGTCTGCAGCCTAACATGCAGGGTGTGGTACTAGTCTTGGCAGTAATCCCAGCACAGCTGAAGTGGTGCAATTACCCCATGATTAAAAAAATTAAAACAGGCGGGTACATTTCCAAAGTCCCAGGACATGTGTACTATTTGTTTTATCAGGGTGACCGTGGTTTTACCGTACTTTGCGTCACACCTCCGTAGGTTGGAGGCCGTCATTTGTTGCACTATGTTGAGCTATAACGTAGCAACGAAAGTTAGAATAGTGTCAAAACAAAGGCTTCACAGCTACACTGTACCTGTAGGAGGGCTGATGCACAGGGGACTTTTGTTGACCTCAATGGGTTCAAATGTCGGATCTAGTTCCAGGATGAGCTGGTTGAGATTTTCCAGGGAAATATCAAGATCTGGGTCACCACGGTTACTGCTGGGCTCCGTGAGACTGGGATGCTGATTGACTGTCTCCTGCGCCGCCGAGTCCAGGCGGATAGTTTGGCCCACTCTCAGAACGTGATTGGGTATCACCTGGGACATGCCTTTAGCTGTAGGCATCATGTTAGGAGAGCTCACAGTCTTCTGGGACTACTAGAGACAGAGATACAATGGAGAGAGATCAGTTACACTGTCTTCACTGGAAGGATAGCCTTTTGTCCTCTTTGTAAAATAGACCCATCATAATTTTTTCCCAGATACTCATATTCATAAAAAAATGTGTGCATTTTGGCCACTGTTATCTCAAGTTTTTCATTGTTGCCTTCTGTGATTAAAGCATAAGTCTGTAACTTTGAGCAAATGTGATGAAAAGGACTGATTTTATAAAACAGTCACTATGTCCTGACAGTAGTGCATAAGACAGATATCTGAAAAAGTGTTGTCCCTCTGTGTCCTCCTGTCCGTCTAATGGCATCTACAGCGCTGAAGGAAATCAGCCAATCAGAGCCAAGCAGTCTCTACAGCAGCTGTCAATCAGCCCACACACGGCACGGGGAGGGTGGACGGGATGAGAACGAAGGCGCTGTAATGTTTCTGAACCGGTTCATAATATTGGCAATGAGAGCGAATCATCTACCAGTCAATCTGTTGAATGTCGGACAGAACTGTGTTTACTAATAAATGATAAATGATAAATGAACGTTAGGTAGCAAGCGAATAAGTACCAGAAGACTGAACATACAAGTGTTTTTGCGGTATCCCATCTACCACGCGCACCGCTGTCATCATCATCATCAGCAGTTTATTGGCTTCAGCAGCCCTTAATGTTGGATCAGGGCTGAGCATCAGCTGGTTCAGGTGTGTTAGAGCAGAGAGGAGTGGAAAATGGGCAGGTAGGGGGTCTGGAGGTCTGGAGCTGGGAACCCAAGGTCTAGGCTATCGGCTACAATAGATATAATTAATGGTAATAAAGCATTTAGTTTTCTGAACCTGCTTTATTGATTTACAGAATATGATTTTTTTGCCAGAAGAATTAAATGTTCAGATGGAGGCTGTCATATATGTAAATGATAAAATTATTATTATAGAAAAATTTTGTTTTTAAGCTTTTTGGGCATAATCTACCCACATTTATGCTGGTCCTTTGGCTGTGATGTTTGCATTTGTTACCAGAAAAGACTGATTTTGTTGTGTTGCCTACTTGGCTCAATCACCTAGCTTTGTCTTGACATATTGTTGGTGTATTGTCTTATAATGACGAGTTTCATATATTTACTGATCAAGAGGTTGCCATGGCATACTGTGGGGAGGGGCTCCAAAACATCTGTAGCCTCGGGGCCTCAAGTAATATTAAGGTGCTGCTCGTAAAACTAGGCAGCGCTGATCAGATGTGAATCAAGCTTCTGTTACTGTAGTGGCTATTTCTCTCCTTAAACATCTTGAAGTTACTGTTTATCTGTAAATGGGGACAGTTGTGACCTGGCCGCCATGTTGAAAACAGTCAAACCAAGTCAAACACCGCCCACCAGCTGGAGCAAACGTTCTCATTTTACAGCTAGAGCACTAGTAGGACACAGATTACACAAATTAACTGTCTCATGCGCTACAGTCAGGATATAAGTGACCGTTTTATAAACATAACTTTATTTTTATCATATTTAGTCAAAGTGCCCGACTGCAGCTTTAACACAATATTTCGGCAATACAATATTTGCAGCGCAATTAAACTTTTTTTTCTTTGCAATTGTAGTGTTATTTTCTATTTCTCATTCACTGGCGTTAAGCAATAAAAAACTTGACAGTTGTTGAAGTTAGTGAAAATAAACAGTGTATAAGTCAGTGCACGTAGCCTAAGGCTTCCCACGAGTTTCTCAATCCAGCCATAAAACCTCTGGGTGAATAATGACACAAGCTGAGTAAATGGCTTACTTCAGTGTTGATATCAGCATGAATAGCTGCTCAGGAAGGGTGTGTCGTATGAGGGATGATCAGATCATACTGTGTCTCCCTCTGTGTTTGAGAGGAGTGTTGCTCAGTGAGTCACCCAGGTGACTGGTGGTTACCCTGACTACACTGGTGTTTTCCTACAACATTTTTTAAGTAGTCTACAGCCAAAAGTCTCTTTATTATCTTGGAAAGTTCAGATCATTCACCATGTTTTTTTAACTTTTGAGAAGCGCCCACTCAGTTTCACAAAGCGTCACCATGGTGAATAACATAGTGTGCTGTGAAATACAACATGCATATGAGCTGTAATGCAACTTTAAACAAGTTGCTTTAATGTAGTTTTTTATGTCTGACATGCTGCAATAATAATAATAATTGTAACAAATCACAGTTTAAAGACTATATTAATAATGGACAGGGAGCAAGCCTATAAAAATGAAGCATTATTGATATAGGCTATATGATCAAAGCAGCTGATACACTGACATACCATTTTAATGCAACTTATTAAATATCTTAGGTTAAGGCAAAGAAAAGTCATCTTACCTTATTTTCTTCTGGTCAAGATTCGACGGTTGTAGTGTTGGTTTACTCTCAGACTGTGCTCTGTTTTACTTTGGTATTTCATGTGTTGCATGCTTTTATTGATGAAATCCCAACCCTTTATCCCGTGAGCCTATCAGCAGAGAGGATTACTCGTCCCTGCAGCTACAGCTGATGATGTCATCTCAGCGGTGTAAAGTTTATGGCTGGAGGGGTGATTTTTTTTTTTGCAACACAGGGCTATGACTTAAACTGTTCTAAAGAAAATGTATCAGAAGAGGTTGGACGTGATATTTGTCAAAAAAACATTTTTATCGTAATGCTCTGCTTATGTAATACACTTAATCATGACCGTTTCAACTCAGCATGATGCAGTATTAACCTGGTGGATGCACGTACATTATCTGGAGGAATCGTTGAAACAAACAGGAGCTTAACTCCACTGACCCGGTGTGTTGCATTTCCATCTGTCACAGACTCAAATTAGCATTTAAATCTGATTTCTCTGACATTTATAAAATTTTATGAAGCCAGTATAATGGTGACTTTATTAATGCTATTAAATATTTTAATTTCATTCACCATGAAGGGTCTTGCTTATGACTGAAGCTGCACCTGCAACATAGGCTTTCTTGAAGATTCATGTCGTAAATATGATTTTGAGTTTTACAAGTGATGATTTGGTAGACAGCTTTAATAAAGCACGTCAGTGTGAAACAATTAGGGGGATCTATTGGCAGAAATGGAATATGATATCAATAAGCATGTTTTCTTAATCTATATTCACCTGACAATAAGGATTGTTGCATTTCCATTTCCTTAGATTGAGCCAGTTTTATCTACAAAGGAAGTGGGTCCTCTCCACAGAGACCAAGTTGCACTGCCATGTTTCTACAGGAGCTAAAAACAAAACTAAACTAAATCCGTTGAGTTTTCCAGCTTGGGCGTCCCGTCACCACCGCTCTCTCTCTCTCTTGCTTCACAACTCACGTCCCATGTGTCTGCTCCAGATGACTCATGTTTTCTTGTCAGCCTCGGTAGCTCTCCAACACACTCGGCACATGGGAGAGGCTTCAGCTGGCTGCACCACTCAAGTCAAGTCAAACGATCTCTGCATTAATGATGATATCTGGTGTGCAAAAGACTGTAGAAACTAAATACTAAACGTAGTTGGTGAATAGTTTGCTAAATCAAATAACCGAGGATCCCCAAGCAGTGTTTTCCATTTCTTTTCTTGGAAGCAAACATAAACCTGTATGTCGTCTTGGACTGATCGCTGCTTTTAAAACAATTACACTATTATTATTAGCATTCATCATTTCCATTTAAATTATCTTCATCCATAAAATATAAACACAGTCAGAACTTCTGTAGTACCTGTAGTACCACATATTGTAGCTCCTTAGCTTAGTACTGCAGCTGATAATGTTCCCAGACACATTCATCCCACCAAACATTACTTAGTATTGTAATGATGTCTCTTTTTTGCTGTTGAGCAACCTTGAACTACATCACTGTCAAACTGTGGCTGCTGGGAGCTTGGTGACTGGAAACTAACAATTATGTCTGGTATAGTATTGTCAGAGACAGCTCTCCCAAGAGTCTCAGATATCCTGATGTCTTCAGGGTGAGCTAATTCCTGCAGGTTTAAATGCAGCTTTGGACTTGGATTTCTTAAATCAGGTGTTTTTGTAATCTGCCACGACACATGGAGTTCCTCAAGGGTCAGTTCTTGTACCGTTATAGTTTTGGACACATTATCTGTGGCTCTGTCCTTTTAATATTGTCGTGCTAACAGTACTCAACTATAAATGTTTACATTGCTGGACTCGGTCTATGAATTACTGAAATCTTTCCTCAAATAACTCAACAGAACTGAGTCACCACTTTGGTTTCCTGGTTTAAAAAAGGCCTTTATGAACCAAAGTTATTATACCCGTTAATATGCCCGGCTGAAGTTTGACAAACATATCTAGTCAGTAATTTTCAGGTAACATGTATTGTGATGCGTCACCATTATAATATTGGCTTATGAGCCTTATCTTCCACAAAGATAAACAAAACATTCATTTTTGACCTGTCAGCATTTTTAAACGATTAATTCACAATCATAATATTTTTTTTAGGGTTTTATTTAGCACCTTTCTGAAAGCTCTGTGGATGTATTGTTATTTTTTTAAAAAGTATTTGTCAACATTAAAACACTATCAATAAGACCATTGACATTCGTTGATGGATTTGTGGCACACTTTTTAAATAACATACAGGTTAATATTTGGGTTTGGGGGAAAGTGTCAAGGATTTTGAAGTCAAAAGGCTCCAGTCGAAGCGAACTCACAAGTCACCGTAGTCCAAGTCGAGTTGCAAGTCTTATGCGAAGTCGAGTCTAAAGTCATCAAATTTAAGACCGGAATCTAACTCCAGTCCAAGTCATGTGACTTGAGTCCACACCTCTGCTTTCTAGTACCTGTATTTGAGTAAGTTTTAATTATTTTTAATTACGGTAATTAATTACAGCAGACTTCTGCAGAACATACCATAATTATACCAGCACCTCACCTCACTGCTGCAGAGGGTGACACACTGCGTAAAGCTGCAAACTTCTGTTTTAAATCAGGAAACTAACTCAAATACAAGTTCTGCCGTGAGATTTCAAAATAAAACTCAACTCGACACAATTCCTCTGGTCTGCACTCCCCATTAGCCTACTGTCTTTCAGTCATATTTAAGATTTAATCTAAAATCATTCTCATCACATATAAGCCTTACACAGTCAGGCTGCATCTTACTTGTGTGACTTGCTGCTTCATTAAGGCCTTGGCTTTTTTTTAAGTAATGTCTCCTTAAGCACATTAGGCATACTGTAGACTCAAAGTGACCATGCTGACGATGTCCAGGCTCTCAGATTTTGGAATAGTTTCCTCATGGGGGTTATGTCAGAAAAAAATGATCTATCTTTGGTATATTTTTATCCTCCTTACCCAGAAGTGAACTATATGTTTGCTTGGTTACTTGTCTAGTAGCTCAAATTATACATCGCATGGCTGGTAGCAGTCCAACCGTTTAGGAAAGTCCCCAATAACTTTTTTTTTTTACTTCTCCTCTAAGTTTTATGTTTATATTGTTTGTATTTTGAATTTTAAGTTGTTTAATCCACTTTAATTGTGTTATTGCAGTATTACAATGCTGCTAATACCATTCAGTGAATTTAATCTTATTTCATTATCTGACAATATTGCAAATAGCATAAAACACAGAAAAGAGGTGGTGGTTTGTTCAGTTAGTTTAATATACATGATGTAAATGAAATGGTAAACGCACCGTTGAATTGTTTTTATTATTAACAGCGTTCATTATTTGAAATACTGTACAGTATAGCTAATACAAAAAATAACCACAGCTTTGTTTGGTTTTTACTGATGAGAATTAACACTAACAAAGAGACAAAAACAACAAAACCCCACAAGATTGTCATTGATATGATAACGTCTGCTATGTACATGTAACATATGACTTGTATCCTGATGTTCAACAGTCTGCTGTGTGCAGGTGTGAATAGGCCGTTGTCCATGCTGAAACAGCTTCAAGGGGAGAATGTGGTGGTGGTCTCAGTGTCAGTGGCCCCTAAGCTCCTCCTCCTGTCGCAGGTATACTTGAAGAACCTCTCCTGGCTCATGCAACCCAAGTCCTTCAGTAGCTTCAGGAGGTCATGGCGAAACTTCACACCGATGAAGGCATAGACGAAGGGGTTCAGGCAGCACCTCAGGAAGGCCACGCACTGGGTGACATCGGTCGCATAGAGGAGATTGTTCTCATAGCGGCAGTCTATGGTTCCTCCTTTTGCCGTGACAGCTGTGGTCAAAAATAAGACCAGGTTATAAGGCACTTGGCAGACCAGGAAGACAGCTGCCACCGCAAGAATCACCTTGATGGCTTTATTGCGTTCAAAGCTACGAGCCTGGCAAAGGGTCTGGACAATGTTGCTGTAACAAACGGTCATGACCAGGAGCGGGAGGGCAAAAGCCAGAACAATCTGGCTCGCCTGGATGCTGACGCGGAGCTTGTCAGAATTGCTGGTGTAAGGGGTGCAGGTGCGGTTATTGATCGTGGTGTACCTCATTTCCGGTATGGAGAAGATCAGTGCCATCACCCAGATGACCGCTGATGACACCTTGCTGAGAAACACCGCTTGGGAGCGGTAGCGGTGAGCAGAGACGGCCTTGGCGATGACGAAGTAGCGCTCCACGCTGATGAAAGAGAGAATGAGCATACTGCTGTAGAAGCTGACCTTGTAAATAGTGTGCATGGCTTTGCACACCACCAGGCCCAGCACCCATCCTGTCATGGAGTTGGCAGCCCAAAAGGGGAGTGACAGAGCAAAGAGCAGGTCTGCAAAGGACAGGTTGAGCAGGTACACATCCGTCATGGTCTTGAGACGCTTAAAGTAGAAGAAGGTGAGGATGACCAGTAGGTTCCCTGCCAGTCCCAGGAAGCAGATGATGGAGTAAAAGGTAGGCATGAACCAGAGGCGGAAGTGGCGGTTGGAGTCTTTCACACACAGCTCAGGAAATTCATCGTAATCCATGCTGAAGTTGTTGTAGTCCGGGTAGTTCAAGAAGGTGGAGTTATAGTCCGGGAAGACAATGATGGTTGTATTCTCATCAGGTTGAGACAAGCAACACTGTAATCAAAGACAAATTAATTGATCTGATAAAGTAAAGCAAGCAACTATTGCATATGTAAATTGGAAAAAAAAAATAAGCTGTTTGGCCTGAGACATTTTAGCTTTTCATACACCTGTTCAACCACTTCCTCAGAGGAAATGGTGCTTGTGAGGGGAAGGCTGTGGTTAGTTACCTGCAGCCTGCTGTTTTCACCTCTGAGTGGATACGATTTCCTCCAAACATTTAACATTTTGTAATCTTTCATGTTTACAGCTGTAATAAGAGGTGCTGCTCTCGTGTTTTACTCTTACCTTAATATTCATCAACCATAGCAGCACAGCTGGCAGAAGGTTTGGGAGATCTGAAAAACAAATGGAGTGAATTTTTAGAAGAACTGTACTTGTATGATTGTCAATATCCTTACAGTAATAAGCATAGGCTTATCTAGGCAATGATTATGTGTAATGTTACAGAGTGATCGAATGATCAGGTAAGGAGGACCTACAAGGGACTGATTTCCAAAAGGGTCAAAACTGAAGCAACAAAAAGCCAAAATATCCTGAATTTCACTCCGGAGTATGAGTTAAAAATGCTGGACTGGCATAATTCAACCAGTATCATATCACTGGCGCACAACACATGATTTGTTTCCCTGCAGTCGACCTGGGATTGAAATAAAGGGATGGTATCAATACTACAACAACAATCTGTTTGGCATGGAGAGGAGATCATGTTGCTGGCTCTGTTTGGCGACGTCGAGAAGCTGATTGACATTATTCTGGATCCACTTTCTCACACAATTATGTTCACATTTTATGTATTAATTTTTGTCATATGCATTGCCTTTGCTGTATTTTCATTATGTTGTTACTCTGTACACATCTATTGCACATCTGTCCATCCCAGAAGGGGGGATCCTTTTTCCCTGTTAAAAGGGTTTTTTTTTTGTTGGGGAGTTTTTCCTTATTCCTTATTTGATAAGAGGGAGACACTGTAAAGGACAGAGGGTGTCGTATACAAAATAAAATTGACTTGACTCAAGTTGACTATTTCATAGGTGAGAATTATAATTGAAAACTGCAATTATTGAAAACACTTTTAATGAAAGACCGTAAACCAATGCTTCCCAAAATGCTCTACTGTTGATCACTCGCCGTCCATTCATTTCTAGCACCGTCTGCTCTAACCCTCCAACATCGCCGCTCCACTTGCGTTGCCCGTTTCATTGTGTCTCAGCCTTAATTTAACAGCCTTGCCTGGTACATGCCTGCATCTTTCAAACTTCACAACCCCAGTTAATAACCCAGACTTTCTGTTGTACATGTGTAGTTTCTGAGACCATAACTGAGATCTAATGACTTTATTATTTTCTTAGGGGCTGATCACACAGAGACGTGTCGCTACAGACGCCGCCGCTACAAAAACGCCCCTCAGCAAAGGGTGTCGGGCAAAACAGCACCTGAGGAACGAGGCTGTGTGCACTACCGGGCGATTAAAGGTGATTAGTGGAAAAATGTGCTCTCTCCCTCTCTTTCTCTTTCTCTCACAGCATATAAGACATGAATTCCCCCCTTCATCTCAAAACAGGAAGTGGTAATGTATTAAAACCCACCTCTTGCTTTATTGGATTGGCTACCAGTGTCATGTGTGACATCGACGAGCGGTGCAGCTTAAGTTTAACTTAAGTTTTACACAAAACCCACGATGCATGGTGCAAGAGAGGAGCACGTGGCGGCGCGTTCCTCATGACGCTGCTCAGTATGATCAACCCCTTACACTTACTCCTTATCTTTATGTAGGAAACTGGTGAAATTCCCCTTTAAATGATATTTTCTGTTTTGAATGTGTTTTCAGATTGCTGGTTACATTGCCATGCTTATTGTTAGAAGTAAGAGGCTTCCTGTGGTAACGTGGTTTTAGTCAAGTTAAGTTCCGTATTTTTATATACAGTATTTACTGGTCATTAGTTATAAAGTACCAGCCATTGACACTGTTTTATAAGGTAGGATTTATTACATAATACAGACTGCACCAATAGTTAGGTAAATTGATATTGATAAAAGTCCCATTTGTGTAACAGGATACATTTTCCTAATTTGGCAAATGAGATGAGACAGAAATCTGTTTAAATTAATTGTTTATTTCTATTATATAATAGTATGCTAGCAGTGACATTTGTTGGCAGATCTGGGCTACTCCAACAATAATGTTGGCTGATAAATGACTACAGACGTACAGTCCTAACTGATTAAGACATACATGAAGTTAACATGCAAACATGTCTGCGCTGCTGCGTTGTGTGCAGCCACCGGCGAGTGGCTTTCAATCACTTTCAAAAAGCAACTATAACAGGCAGCAACAATAGCATTGACATCACTTTCAATCACATTGCCATGTTAAATGTAGCTGACTATCACTGCTAGACGCCATAACTAACACTGATTTAAAAATTACAGCCTGATATTTTTGCATACATTTCTCAGATTTGCTTTTGATTTCTATGATCAACTTTTGTTACTTGAGGTTATCTTTTTAAATACAGTATAATCATTTTGATGTTTTTTTCACATGCATTCACTGCACATATACAGCACAAAATTAACTATCTGAAAGATAAACTCTGATAAGATACTCACCACTGACACAAGTCATGTTGGCTGAGAGTAGGACAGACGAGTTGAGCGTCTGATAGTGGTTTCCCTTTTGTCGAAATGAAAAAAACAACTACCTCTCTGAAACTTTTTTCTCGTCACTGCCAAGTATCATGTGAGCAAACCACAGATTCTAGTTCAAATGTGACCAAAAGAATGTATATTTTTGTCAGTTATTGGTACTACGATGTACTGTTTATATTCAAATATGTAGATTAAATCAGTTCAAACAGCAGTGGCGCCTGTCATTAAAATATATGGTGACTGACCACTGTCTCGAATTATAAAACTATAACCACTTCCTGGTTCATAGCTTCAGGTCTGTGAGTCTGAGTTAAGTCTGAGTTACAAATATACTAAAATACAAAAATGCCCGCTATACCACAATAATTGAGTAAAATCAATTCTTAAAGACAACGAAAAATAATGCACAAGTCATTTTGAGTTATTTGTGCGTTTTTGTGGGTTTGGTTGGTGTTCAGTTATTTAATATGTCTAGCAATAACTAGACCCCCTCACCTCATACTCCTGCAGCACCTCCCACAGTATTTCACAGGGGACCTGGTCATACGCCTTCTCCAAGTCCACAAAACACATGTAGACTAGATGGGCTGCTCCAGGATCCTTGTGAGAGTGAAGAGCTGGTCTGTTCCAGGGTCTGGAAGGAATCTGCACCGTCCCTGCCTTCCACACAGTGTTAAACAGACATGTCATCCATGACATCCCCTCCACACCCAAAGACTTCAGCATTTCTGGATGGATCTCGTCAATCCCCGGGGCTTTGCCACAGTGGAGTTGTTTGACTACCTCAGTGACTTCCACCAGGGAAACTGACAATGATCCCCCATCAGCTTCCTGCTCTGCCTCTACAATAGAGGGCGTGTCAGTCAGCTTCAGGAGTTCCTCAATGTGCTCCTTCCCCCACCTGATTATCTCCTCAGTTGAGGTCAACAGTGTCCCATCCTTACTGTACATACCGTAGCTTGGATGGGTCTCCGTTATCCCCTCCAGAGGTGCCGGACGGCTTTCCAGAAGCACCTTGGTGTCGACCGAAAATCCTTCTTCATGGCTGCTCTGAACTCTTCCCACACCTGCTGCTTTGCCTCCTTCACATCAGCGGCTGCCGAACTCCCTCCGAAGTCCTCAGAGATAACATATCCTGGAAGGACTCCTTCAGTCGGAACTATTCCCTGACCACCGGTGTCCACCACGGTGTTCGGAGGTTACTGCCCCTTGAGGCAGCTAAGACCTTTAGCCCACAGCTCACTGCCGCAGCTTCAGCAGTGGAAGCTTTGAACATCCACTCGGGTTCAATGCCCCATCCTCCACAAGGAAACCAGAGAGGCTCCACTGGAGGTGTGAGTTGAAGATCTCTTGGACAGGGGCCAGTTCACCTCCACTACCCGTTTGGGTTTACCAGGTCTGTCCAAAGTCTGTCCATCATTGCCCATTTGAGTGTTGAAGTTTCCCAGCAGAACTGTGGAGTCCCCTACTGGAGCCCCATACAGGACTCCATTCAGGGTCTCAGGGAGGCCGACTACTGTGCATATTGCAGTTAGATACTTATCTGACAGCGTTCAGCAAATATTTTCCATTATATTATTATAATTATTGGTGTATGACACTTATATTTTACTTATTGCCTGATCTGTCTTACTTATTACACTTTTTAAATAAGCATTGCTATGCTCACACACATGTTAGCCAGTCATATATGTCACACAAACATAACTGTGTACATTTTTTCTTCTTGCTTGTACATACCACATACCATTGTCAGTGTTACTCTCAAAGGACCCTTATCTCATTTTTATTAATTTTTATTTTTTTCCTCTCATACATATACTATGATACACTTAAATATGTGTCACTCACTCACTTGTGACACTCACTGCCCGATCTTATCTGACCTCAACCATGATGGTTATGGTGGTTAAGAGTTTCCCCAGTTTACTGGTTCCCGTCTAGACACAACCGTGAGCCACCAGGTCAGTTGTCAACATGTTGAGAGCCGTGCAGAGGCAATGGAAATGCTCCCAATCTAGCATTCATTTAACAGATTTCCCCTAAAATATTCTGTTATTATTACACTCATTTCAATGGCAACTTTATTTTTTTGCATGCTGCTATTATTAATTGTAATTATTAGAACTACTATTATACTTTCATCCTTGTTTGGTTTGCCCTTGTGTGTTTATTTGTTTCTATCGTATCTGTAAGGTCATCATTTAGTTTTCATTTTGCACCAAAAATGAAAAAGAAAAAATATTACACATATGCACATATTACACACACATACATGCAAAACTACTCCAAGATCTGCACAGGCTTCTGCACACCTCTGAGCCACAGCCGCCCCATTTTTAAAAAAATGTTCAAACTTCACAGCCCCAGTTAATAACCCAGACTTTGTGTTATGCATTATCACTATTTTTTTAGGGGCTGATCACATCAAGACATGTCACTACAGGCATGGCCGATACAAAAGCACCCCTTGGCAAAGGGCTTTGGACAAAACAATGCCTGTGGAGCGGGGCTGCTTGCGCAACCAGGTAATCAAATGTGATCAACAGAAAAACTGCATTTTTTTAATCATTGTACATGCAGCGTACAGTATTATGGAGACAGAGTCTTGGTGTGCTGGACAGCAGATGAGGCCTTGCAGAACTACAAACTTCAAACTCCAGGATCTGCACAGACTTCTGCACACCTGTATCTCTGCGGTTGTGGTTTCTTGCTTTCACTTGAGGCAGTGCTAACCACATGGTACAAAACGTGGCAAGTTGCAATGCATTTAATGCAGTCAAACTACAGCAGTATGAAATGTGACCATTACACCATTTTATGCGAGGCTGAAACCATAGAAAACATCCCACATAAAACTTAAATCTCCTGTCAAGTCTGTCACTCCTGTCGACAGTAATGCTGAATTTTGTCACAAGCACAACAGAAATCTCAGGAGGATTGCTAGTTCTGCACTGAAAACAGGAAATCTGAACAATTCCCTCTCATCTTACCCACTTCCCTTACCTACAGCAATGTGCAAGCACTGTGAGCACCAATGGATGACAAGCCTCTGCAGTTGTTTACAGTGTACTTGTTCCTGATCATTTATGCACCATGACTGTTTACAGTAACGTACCTGTATTTTACAGTATACTGTTAAAAGCACTTGTATACATTTTATATGATGCATGTTCGTACTGTAAATAATGTACAATCATATTTATCTAAACTGAAAGATAGGAAAACAATTCAATCGAGAACTTGTTCAGGGTAGAAAAGTTTATTGGTATAAATATGCAAAAGGAAATTCATTGTAAGACTGCATGTTTATGACTGTTCTTCAAGCTGTTTCACGACATGAAAATCCATGTTTAAGCAAACCTCGTTACACTGTGTACACAATTACGGTACGATTAAAAGTTTTCCGCTGAAAATTGAAATATAGATCATAAAAGAAATGTTCTAAGCATACTGCTTTTGATTTGATTGACAGCTAGCAAACTTGAGAACACTGGTAGTTGAGCATTGTACAGCATTGATGATCATGTGATATACTCATGGATGGACTGGGACAACCAATACACAAGTATCATAAAAATGCTGATAATAAATAACAAAAATAACTACTACTGACTACAAACTCCTGAGACAATACTGTCACTGTAATACTGATACAGATAGTAAACAAGGAGATGGTCACCCAGCTCCACTCTTCACAAGTATGCCAACTTAGTTTTTTAAAAATTGCATCATGCAAAAATAACAATAAAAGCAACAGGGACACTACAATGCAAAGGACAAAGTTAAATATAACACTAAACAATGTTTGTTTCATGTGACAGCTTTTTTCATACAGCCAGTCTTAATTTCAGACGATCTGGAGTCTGCCAGACATAGTGCTAGAGATATGTATATGTGTGTGCTGAACAGGGTTTGGGTTCCTCCAGAATGGCAATGAGGCCTGTGGAGGAAATGTAGTGCTGTCACCTCGGCGTCTGTGGCGCACCCTGCAGCCACTGATTTTAGACGGGACCATTGCTTTGCTGGTTCCAAGTGCTTTACATTTTTCATTTTTATATTTTTCAGCGCATGTCTGTGAACCTTCAAACTAAAACATTATCTTTGCCTCAGGCGTGTTAAACATTGAGCCCATCTGAACGTTCTTCGTATGCTTTGACAAACTGAGATGATGCTGTGCAATATTATGTTATCAGAGGGTGATATCGATATGATGTTTGCAGTTCACAGCCAGTGAACTGTGCTGGACTCAGTGGGCTGCTCTTGCCCTGCTGGGCCCCTCTGATGGCTCGCTAGTCGAGGCGTCTTCCGTCTGAGCAGAGGTGGTCTCTGAGCCTGTGTTACTGTCGCTGGTTCCCTCCTCCATGGCTCCCTCAGGGACGCTCTCCTTGTCCTCTGACGCTCCCTCCTCGCTGCCTGGATGAGCCTCAAGCTCCTCTGAGGCTTTCGGCTTCCCTGAGTCAAAGAAACAAGGACATACATTAAGTGGTGTTAAAAAACATCAGCGCCAGATTAGCCCCAAAGCCATACTGTAAATAAAGGCCAGCGTGGCTCACCTGGTGCATCTGTGGCGTTGGGCTCTGCGTCCTCACCTTCTTTGTTGCTACCTTCACTTAGCGAACTTTGCTGGGACTTGTTGCCATGCGTTGCACAAATGTGTTTTTCTTCCTCTGCTAAGACACAGGTGGGGGCATCCCGCGCACCTCTGTCTCCTGCATCCTTCTCACGTTCTGCCATCCGTTTGCGGGCTGCTTCTTCTGCTGCAGCTATCTCTGCAGAGATCTTCTCCATATCCACTTCCACCTTCATACAGCACAGCTTTAAAGTACAGGTACGGGGGGTTTAATGTAGAAAAGTGAAAACGAATTGCTGCACTTTTGAGCATGCTGTACGTGCTCATTAGAATATTTTTCACTTTACAGAGTTTAGTATTGCATGAACATGCATGTGCAGTTTGGACTCAAAGTAACTTACTTAATGTAACTGAATGAGTTCTGTTCATTACAACAAGGTTCATGTTTGAAAATGCTACTTCTCAGTCAGTGTAAGATGCTCTGTGAAGGATAAATGGCGCCGCCTGTTGTGAACACTGGAAAGTGCATTGAACTGCACAGAGCTGCATCTCATTTCAGAACAAAAGTTATTACAGGGGCGACAAATTGTAAAGATCACAGCAGCAGCTGGTGGCTGTAAGGCAGACGCAGACTGGCAAACATCCAGAGCTGCACAGTGTACAGTAAAAATATGCAAAAGAAAGCTGGCGTGTGAGTAAGCGATGACCAAGATCGATGTAAAAGATGCCGTACCCTTTTGAGCTCATTTGTGAACGACTCCGTGGCTTCAATGAATTTTCTTTTCTTGTCCTGGTGGCGGTCTTCAATCTGAAGCAACTCTGCCTCCAACTTTCTCTGTGACACAAGGCACACAGGCAGCATTTCATTATTAACCCATAAAAAAAAAAAAAAAATACCCTTTTTACACCAAAATTTTGCAGATTTTTTAAACACAAAAACCTGCTAAAAAAAGTCGATAGACACCTTTCCCATTGCCAGGTTAATAAACAGCAGAAAGCAGCACCGAGGCCAGTGAAACCATTTCTTTTTTATATCTGTTTATGTTTGGCATCTCTTCAAACTCAGTGCCGACTCATTTGGAATGATGCTTGGACGAAGACGGATGTAATTTGTGGCTGGATTGACGATAAAGTGCCAGAAAAAAAAGGGCTGAAATTAGAGTGTCCACCTGAGTTCCATCACTGGTGATCGGAGCTGGAGCCAGTAAATACTGCAAAGTCATTTGTCCTGGGAGTGAATGCCAACTGTAACCTTTTCCACTTAAGACAAAGCAAAGTTATGTGACGTGAAGATCATACCTGGTGTACCATCAAAGACTGGACCTGGCGTTTGAGGACCTGCATGCGAGCGGTGGTAACAACTGAGCGTACATCTGGGACGACGCTCTCACTGAGGATCTCGCTGATCAGACGGTGGTTGCGTTGGAAACGAGCTGCAGCGGAGTGCTTTATAGAAAACCCGTCGTCGTAATCTGAAGACATAAAAAACATCTGAGTTGTTACGATTATCTTGGGAAATAGATTTTCACACACCTGTCAAAAGGCAAAGAGAAGAGATGTGTTCCAGTCAACATCCACAAGCATGAGAGGCTTCTGCAGACTACGGCACGCATGCTACACAACAAAATGATGCAAATACTGCTGTATCAAGACACTATAAACATGAGGGGGATATTGCTCAATATTTATACACAGTTAGAGTTAAGTATAGGTCATTGTTGTGCGAATGGGACAGTCAGTTAATTATAACCCAGTAGAGAGTTTCAAGATGTAGTCTGCAATTTTCATTTGTCAGCATAAGTTCTTCTTTGTCTGAAATGTATACTCCATTGCTATTTAAATACAGGATGATGGTGCAAGAAAGTTAAGACACTAAAGACAAAAATCATACCTAGTTACATTCTCCACACTGCAGTGATAACGAAGGATAAATAGGATTTTTTTTTGCAAATGTATTCAGAATAAAATGCAGAACTACAGTACTTTCAGAACCATCTTTGACAGTGATTGCAACTCCAGATCAGCCTAAATTTACACTCATTTTGGTGAATTTATATTTGACAGTCCCCTGCCCTCCTGTGTTCAGCCTTTATTAGGATATATGGAGAGAACTGTATCTGTATCCAGTATGTATGCATACTCCCGTCAGACAGTCGGACGGTGAGGTAAAGCATCTGTGGACTTATGGGTATTTTAGCCACCTAAAAAAAAAATCAATATCGGGTCAAGAGGAGGTTATATTTAGAATAATTTCGCCGCATTACTTTGCCATCACACCGCCCTTTCCGATGGGGAACTGAAGCTGTTAATCGCTCTCTTCAAAGCCACCAGACTCCTTCGACAAATAATTTAGCAAAGTAATTTTACCTCACAGAACAGGGGAATCTCTGGTCTACCGCTGCATCGATCTCTGTTTGCCTTATTGTGTGACTTTCAGATATGAACTGACGTGGCGTCCACAGCAGTACATCGCTTAGCTTCTGTGCCGGTTCTCCCGCCGTCTACTTCTTCAAACTGGCAGTGTGCAGATCGCCATGTAAGTTAGCGTAAGTACCACACTGACTGTGCATAAGGACATACTGTATGTATATCTATGGAGCAATGTCATCACGCAGAAACCTTTTTCACATGAAAAATGTTGTTAAATGGGCTTAGGATAATAGCATTTTGGTGCTAAAACATACATGCAGTACTTTGACCAGATTTATAACAATAACAATAATAATAGTAATAATAATGGACCTATCTCTTAACTGATATTTGATTGCGCAGTAATTAATTACTTGATATTAATTTTGATTTTTAAAGAAGAGATTAACAGACCAAATGTGTATGTATTGGATTTTAAAAATATGTTGACTGGTACTGTTTTTTAAAAAACGTAAGCTAGTTTCACAAATACATTAAACAGTACAATTTTTAGAAATTATGTCATTCTTCTCTCAACCTGCATATTTATGTTGTTATTTATATACTTATTGTCACAAATTCAGTAGAATTCAGTCTCACTAATGAGCAGAACTAGTATTTTTCACATTTTATAACAACTCTTATTTACATTGTTTCACATTAGAGACTTTAAGTCAAATATTGCACCTCTTGAATGCCAAATAATGTCCAATTTACACTGCACCCATGACCAGCTATCAACAAATATAGTACATTTAGTATTGCTAGTTAGTTCTGCTGATAATAACCACCATACAGACTTTTCACAACAGTGCATGATAGATCCAGCCTTTGGTTTTGAGTTTTCGTATCTAACAGGCCTGTTATCTCTGAGCTGTTTTAATGCTGTTGATCAGGAGAAACCGGTGAACAGCAGCAGCTTAGGGGAGAATTTCTTTAAGACTGAATTTATTAATAAAGCACAATCTCTGAGTATGCAAGCACCCGGAGAGCTAAATCATATTTAATCATCGACGTACGTGCAGTTTGCAGTTTGAGAACATAACCCACTGGGATACCAGCTCTGACATTTTTATGGTCTCGGGTGTTTCTAAATAGCAGTTGGTTTTATCTGTAGTTTTCCTGTACATCATTATCTTCTAGTGTAACCCAGCCTCATTTCCTTGAGGTGGGTGTAACTCAAACGTCTTCTTCTGGCTTGTGTGTCTAACATGTGTGCGTGTGTGTCAGTCTTTAAAATAACAGACAAAAGAATGTAAATTTTGCAATTACGTCTAAACCAATGCCAAGAATACGTACAAAATGTAAACAGTTGTGCAAAACAAAGACAGATTTTGTTCCACTTTGCAGCTTAAAAGCAGAAATGGCATTTCTGGGAGGGGGAGATAACACACTCTCTGGGTGTGCAGACTGGTAACTCTGTGTGGTCGTGCTACAGTAATTACAGCTCTGTCACTGTGCTCTAAACCCTGGGAGACAAAGCATTTAGCTGAGTGGCCTTACCATCTGGATCCTCCGCTGGCTGAATGCTCATGTAAGGCTCACCCTTGTCCAGTCTGGACTGCCTCTGGCGGCTCTCCTCTTCCAGAGCTGCTTCAGCCCGGCTTTTTGCAGTGACGTAGGCCAGGTAGGCAGGCGAGTTGTGGTAGGCCTTCATGCTCTCATTATACTCAATCTACAGTGGAAAAGATGACAGGAATGACGAGGAAACAGAGATGGAGAGCAGATACAACGTGGACCCTCGTTTCTATTAACTAAAACAAGATAAGGAAAGAGGTTTACTCAGGACTGTTAGAAAGTAAGGAATGATGACAGGAGGGACCCACAACTGTTGGAGATACATCTACTGGTCACCCATCAGAAAACCCCCATAAACACCCCTTGTAAAACAACCAACCTTCTCTGCTTCGTAGTCATTCAAATAATCCTGTTTCTCCTCATCAGTGAGGTCCCTCCACATGCCACCGATTATCTTCCCAATTTCCCATAGCTTCAGATCAGGATTGGAGGCTTTTACTTGATCCCAAACCTGGTGATGAGAACCAGACATGGGTGTGGGGTTGGGTTGGGTTGGAGGGGCTATAAGTGGTTATCTCTTTGCAGAGAGGTCACAAACCAGAGGAGGCCGTGTGCTTTAAGCTCCATCTCCAAGGTGATAAATCCCACTATGTGATGTGGACAGTCCTAGCTTTAACTGGCTTCACACCTACCTCAATAAACAACTACAGAGAGGCAAAGTCCCGCACCTTCTGCTGGAACCCACGGGACCTTACTTCAGAAAAAATATGAACGTAGTCGACGGCAAGAAGCCATTTTGATCCTGTTTGAATTGCGCCATGAATCACACGTATGTCTGTCAATTTAAAACATAATTTTGCAAGTCAAGAAAGACAAAGTAAGTTTTTGTCTGGCAAATTATACGTCACCAACATTAGCTAAATAGCTAACTTAGCTATGTTCCATGCACAAATGTAATGTTACCTCACCTGATGTGTTTTATCCAGCAACTCCAGGTCTCTTTATCTTTATCAGCCGTGACGACAAACAACCAGCGGGACTTGTTGCTCAGTACATCTACAATTACATCCCAGTATGAAGCACACAGGCACCGTAGCTAGGAGGACGTCACTTATGTGACTTTTCGGCGTGTCGTCTTTCGAATTACGTATTTTCATAGACTGATACTTCAACAGTTTTACAAAAAAACTGCAACTTTCTAGATTTGCAAAATTGTCTTTTAAATTGACAAACATAATATGTGTAATACATGGTACAATTCAAACAGGATCCCAAAAAATGTCTCTCGCAGCTGACTAACGTTTTTCTGCAATAAGGTCCCACGGTGGTCCACCGGAAGGGGCGGGACTTTGACTCTCTATTAGCGTCTGTAACAAAATGTACATCTTGCTCAGTCTGAACTGATAGAATATCTTAAAAGCAAAGCATCCCTGTCTTCCAACAGACCACACAATGTTACAAAAGGCAGCATGACACACTGTGTACTTACCTTACGACTATATCTCATATATGGCATCAGTGGCTTATCAGGTGGCTTGGGCGGCTTTGGGATATTTATTCCAGAGGAATTCTGGTAAAGACAGAAAAACACCTTAAGGCACAGATGCTGTGGCGTTATCAGGCAAGCAGTTAAACACTCTTGCTAACCTGGGCTGAGTACAGTTTATGAAACTATGTACAGGTACATGGATATATAATTTGACCTAAAACTATCCAAAAAATGAGAAACAAATACAAGATGCATCAAAGTCATTTCTTTTCACTTCAGTTAACTTGATTTAATTAATGACACTTTGAGGCCATACACAAGTCAGGAACCCCACAGAGTACAATGGAATAGCACTGACTGTGAAAGAAAAATACAAAAATCTCACTTAAACTGAGATTTGCCCATAATGCCATTATCAGAGTCAGCCAACCACAGCTTGCATGCAGCGACTAAATTACTGCTCAGCAGCCAGAGCCATGCAGCGAGTCTGTAATACCATGGCAACACTGATGGCATGGGTTACTTTTCATGGCTGTCAGAAATGCAGACTTTGAAAGGCAGGTGGTATTTGAATACACACAGATGGACTCTTAGCCAGCCTGCACTGTGATGGAGACAGCAGAGGGAGTTCAGAGTGACACGCATTTCAGATTCATTCTCAGTAATAAATGAGTTGGGCTTCGCATACCGACTATTCTGCAGCATGTGCTCTTTGAACAGAGGAAATGCAAAAATACACCTAAACTCACTTGCTCTGAACAAAGCAAAAGTCGATCTTGTCGAAAAGCTCAGATGTTATTGATGCTCGCAGATGTTTCTGCAGTGTCCTCCTTTGACTAAGCAAACTGACTGCTCAGTGTTGTGTTACACATAACTGGAAATGAACTGTTGCAGATTATAATTTCTCCACTTGGGTCTGCCTGACATTTTGGTCACCTTGTTTTCTCTATGTTAATATTCATACCGTTACCCGACTGTTGCTGCTTTGGCTCCCTCCCAGTCTGTAGTTGTTGTAGGCCAGATGGCTGTATGGGTTGTACCCCACAAACCCGGTAGTGTTGGGCATTTGCTGATGGAAATAAATGAGACAGAAATATGAATGAGAAATGACATAAAAGAAAAGGGGGGGGGGGGGGACACACAACAAAAATAAAGAAACCAATGAAAGAAGCTGGTAAAATGCAAAATAAAGAAACTTGCATTCATGCTGAGGCTATAAAGAAATAATCTTTTCTGAAGCATTGGTGTCACTAACAGGGGTTGTGGATTCAACCAAAAAAGGGCTGATCTCTTTGAAAAACATATTTTAAAGCATGAACTAAAATGAAGTCTACAAACAGCAACATCATCTTAACTAGCCAGATAATACTTGGTGTTACACTTAGTTAGGCATCCTTACTGTTGTAGGGGCAGGGGGAGGGGGAGGGGCGTATGATGGTCTCTCTGTTGTGAAAGAAAAGGTCCAAATGAAACATCAGCATCAGTCCAGTCAAACAGCAGATTATTTACAAGGCTCCAGTTTAATGCTTCACTAACTAACCCTCCAGTGATTTATTTCTAACATGACAGAAAACTATCAACAACACATTAGACCTAAATCAATTCTCTGTTCATCATTACTGGTATGTAAGTGTTATGACTATGGATTTATATAAACAGCAGGTCTGATGTATTTGAGATTTTAATATCGTCACCTACAAAGAGCTTCATATCACAACTAGCTTAACACTCCCAGATCCTTACTTGACATCTTTGCAGTGAGGAGTAGGTATCAGTCTATTCCAGTCATTGGCTCTGTAATAAACACATTTTAGAGGGAAGCATTTAACTCGTATTGATGAGATGAACTGTGAGGACAGGGTGGTTCATACACAGCACAAAACAAAGAGATGCCGATGATGACGCTGGCTACCAGCGGCTACAAACCACGTTAGCTTCGTGTCGCGATGAACACTGGAGATTGTTGCACATAGCTTGCAGGCCATTTCGTGTTGGCAAAAGAAATGGCATCAGTGACAGCGTTCATTTGTTTTAGGTCGCACGTAATATAAAACAATGTTATATCTATTTGGATATGTTAATAAGTGAAATAGCAGTGGTAGCTAGTTGGACTGAGGTTCGTGTGCTTGCTAGCGCTACATCCCTACGGAATCCTACAAACGTAGCTAGCAAGCTAACGTTAGCATGTATTCATGCTAGCTAGCAGCTAGTGATGTAGCTACTATAATTTGTTATTTCTGCTTAGCTAGGTTAGCTAGTACGCGGCAGACGCCAGCAATAAATAGAGCGTTAATTGGCGAGCGTGATTTTATCTGTGATTATAATGTTATAACATGCTATGTCGTTAGCTCGGCTCATCGGCTTAATTAACGCTAGCTCGCCTGGTCACGTAGCTCAGCTAACGCTAGCTAGCTACATGAAAAGGAAAATGACATCTCTGAGATATTACTAGCATGCAACGTCAAGTCAAACCAACACATCTAGAGGTATACGAACTTCAATAGATTCTGATGGTGACAAGCAAGCATGTATGCTCAAGTGATGGCCAGAAAACTCACCCTAAACCCTTTAGTCCCCACCACAGTTGTGGCTTTGACAGGGAAGGCTAACCCACCTAGCTCCTACAAACAGTCCCCACAATAAACGAATGAAATGGGGTCCACTCGTAAGATTCCTGCAGAATCTTCCAGAATTGCACCCCCACCCTCTCCTCATTACAGCTGTGCCTTGCCTCGATGCTGATGCTCATCGCCCTCCACTGTCACTGCTGCAGCACTCACGTATTGATATGACAGCAGAAACATCTTTCTCCTCAAGAAACAGTCACATAAAAGAGAAGGTAACATTACAGCGCAGCTAAACAGGGTTTCACATGTATGTCACATTAGGACACAGCTTTGTTTTTACGATGCAGATGTGCATCATCATAAGACTTGGCAGAAAATACTGTGGCATAATACTCCTGAGTTGTAAAGAAGCAAAAGGCTGATCATTGTCATTTTGACTACAAAAAAATACCACACCAAAGATGTGCCTTGTTAGTGCAGATGCTCTACAGTTTACACCCATTTTTTTTTCCTACAAGGCAACAATCTCAGGCTATATAATATTTAAAAAATGGACTTATTGATTATGTCACCATATTACATTATGGAGGCTTCACAGGCCACTAAGCTTTTGAGAAAATCAAGGTTGTCCTATTCACTGCTCCCTTGTTGTGACAACTGAAATACTTTGCATTCTTGTTCACATTGTGTGAGAGCCGCCCAGGTCAATAGCTGTAATAGTGTGTTCCCTAAAGATAACAATCCAAAGCCTGTAGGATTTAGCCTACATCTCTGCCCATTCAACCTGATTAGTACTTGTTTTGGATTTGTTAATTGATTGTGTTCATTGTGACCCCGTTTCTGTCTGTTTACACTGCACACTTGAGAGCTTATTTTATTTCTGCTTGACCTGCATCCTGTATAATATGCATGCAGACACTGTTGTGATCTCACCTGCAGGTGTGGTACTTCATGGTCTTTTCATTCACCAGGCTACGACCAGAAAGCCGTGCAGATGGGACGCAGGGCAGATTCCACACAAGGCATGGGCCGGACCGTGTTTAGCGTTGGACACCTGTGATGGAGTACATCTGGAGGTAGGGTGGAGGTCACATGCCTCCTGTATGCTACTGTGCAAATTAAACATGGACACTCGCGCAGGGCCTCCCAGACGCAGCTGTGGGATTGTGGATGCCCAGGGGCAAAACACAGCCTATGACATTTTGAATCAATCAGAGGAAAACCCATAAAGCTGTTCTTGTAATGCAGCTTCAGATCCAGTTCTTAAGCCTGTAGAGCTCCCCAAAATAGATTCAGGCAGTGGAACTAAGCAGACTTGAAAGTTTACTCTGGTGGGGATGGTGGAGGTATTTTTAGAAGCTGCTGCAGTCAGATTATTATGATGTATCATTCCAGAGGTATTCATTGGACAAATGCCTGGAGTATTATCATTAACCTGTCTATCTAACCAGCATTCACCATATGCTCAGTGAAACATACTGGTCATTGTCCTGCTGATTTGGTTGGTCTCGTAAATTCCTAAAAGTCCAATGTAAATGTTTAATTTTCTGGCTCTGGCTTGGAGGCAACAATTTGACCTTTTCACCATTTGATGAAAGAAACCGACTGATAAGCTCAGATGTAGTCTCACACGTGTCGATCATTGTAAATTTTGATTTGAAGTACACCCAGGTCGTTATTATATCAAGCACCTGCAACCTTTTATCTAAAAGTATGTTTCCTGTTTGATTTTTGCATAGTATCTGCAGTATAGTTGCTCTGGTTACTTTGCTGATTTGGAATTCAATGGTGTACTTGACTTACCTAACAAATCACATGTAAGCATTTAGAAATGGTCACATACCACAGCTTCCTCCAACAACACTACTGCTACCATGCTACTGAGTTTGTGAAACAGATACCAACATTTGAAAGGTAAAAAAGTGGAATAACAGTCACCTCACTCAACCGCTTATTCAGGGTCGGGTTGCGGGGGCAACAGCTCCAGCAGGGGACCCTAAACTTCCCTTACCCAGGCCAAATTAACCTGCTCTGACTGGGGGATCCCAAGGCGTTCCCAAGCCAGTGTGGCAATATAATCTCTCCACCTAGTCCTGGGTCTTCCCTGCGGCCTCCTCTTTGCTGGTCGTGCCAGAAACACCTCCCTAAGAAGGTGCCCATTCTTACCAGATACCCAAACTACCTCAGCTGGCTCTTTTCAATGCAAAGAAGTAGCGGCTCTACTCCAAGTACCTCACGGATGGCTGAGCTTCTCACCCTATCTCTAAGGGAGACACCAGCCACCCTTCTGATAAAATCCATTTCAGCCGCTGGTGCCCACAATCTAGCCCTCATGGCCATACATGAAATTAGGAAGAAAGATTAACCAGTAGATAGAGAGCTTTGCCTTCTGGCTCAGCTCTCTTTTTGTCACAATGGTGTGGTAAAGCGACTGCAACACCGCCCTTGTTGCTCCGATTCTCCGGCCAATCTCAGGTTCCATTGTCCCCTCACTAGCGAACAAGACCTTGAGGTACTTGAACTCCTTCACTTGGGGTAAAGACTCATTCCCTACCCAGAGTAGGCAATCCATCAGTTTCCTGCTGAGAACCATGCCGTCAGATTTAGAGGTGCTGATCCTCATCCCAGCCGCTTCTGCAAACCAGTCTATTGAGAGCTGGAGGTCACAGACCAATAATGACAACAGGACCAGCAAAATGATCTCAAAAATCAGAAGATCTCAAAGCAGCAAAGAGATCTTCAGCACACCGATCAGCAAACCTTCCGCCCCTCGACTATACCTCAATGTCCTGTCCATGAATGTCACAAACAGGATTGGTGACAAAGCGCAGCCCTGGCGGAGCCCAACCCCTACTGGAAACAAGTCTGACTTACTGACGAGAACCCAAACACAGCTCTCACTTTGGGTATATAGAGATTGGATGGCCCTGAGAATCAATCACCTCACCCCATACTCCCGCAGCACCTCCCACTGTATCTCTAGGGGGAACCCGGTCATGTGTCTTCTCCAAGACCACAAAACACATGTAGACTAGATGGGCATACTCCCAGGCCCACTCCATGATACTTGCGAGAGTGAGGAGCTGGTCCGTTGTTCCACGGCAGGGGTTAAGATAAGGGGTTAGGGGTTAGGAATCCGCATTGTTCCTCTTCGATCCAAGTTTCGACTATCAGCCGAACCCTCCTTTCCAGCACCTTAGAGTAGACTTTACCAGGGAGGCTGAGTAGTGTGAAACTCCAGTAATTGGCACACACTCTCTGCTCCCCCTTTTTGAACAGGGGAACCACCTCACTGGTCTGCCACTCCTTAGCCACTGTGCCCAACTTCCACACAATGTTGAGGAGACACGTCGTCCATGACATCCCCTCCACACCCAAAGCCTTCAGCATTTCTGGATGGATCTCGTCAATCCCCGGGGCTTTACCACAGTGGAGTTGTTTGACTACCTCAGTGACTTCCACCAGGGAAACTGATGATGATTCCCCCATATAACAATATATCCTCCTATATTTTTTACATAAACATTACACAAACCAACATTTGATCTAATTTAGATATTTTGTGACAAAAGTGTTTGCCTGGATACTTTACAGTTGAAAAACACTTAACCCAAACAGCAAATACAGTATATACCAAGTTTTCTAAAATGCATTTTGGATTTTAAATTATTGTCAGTAACTAAATACAAAAAAAATCTGACACTTCAAAACTCAGAACTATGACAAACTATATTGAATGATAAACATTAGATTAAAGGGCCATGCTGCACCGCCATGTTTCAACAGTAGCTGGGAATGGACAAACCAGTCTGTTAACTTTTCCTGCTCGGGCCAGAGTCAACTGTCAACTCTCTCTCTTGCTTCACCACTCACTTCCCATGTACACACTATATGCACTGGCTCTGCTCCAAATAGGTCTGGATAGGGCTATTTGCCCTCTCGCAACAGCCACTATGGCTCTCCAACATGCTTGGCACACTTGGTTGTACCTACTGCTAGATACTATCAGTTCCTACACACTGTTCCTTTGAGCCATGTGTGATGTGGACAGCCATGGATAGTACATATATTTTTGATAGATAGAATAGCCTGTCACCAGTAACAAGTACACCTTTACGTACTAGTTAGTTCTTAACTTATCTGTATTTTTAATATTTTGCATATGTGATACAAGCTACTGTATTGGAAAACGTTTTCTGACCTTTATTTATGTCAGTGAAACTTTGGTCAAAACTGCCATTTCAAAACTACCTTTGAAAACATAGTTGCAGCATGGCATTTCCTCACTTTCTGCGGCCTGCGGCCAACATACAGTATAGGCTGGTACCAGTATATCAGAGATAATCTAAAATTGTCCAATACTACTACAAATACTTCTACTGCTACTCGTAAAAAAAAAGCAACATGAACAAAATTGTAGTTTCTAAAGTGTTTTAATTGATGAATTACAATGTGTACATTTTCATCAGATAAACATTTACCATGTAACTGATCATTTCATTGATTGAAACTAAACATTTCAGTTCTCTGATCACTTCAGTGTTTTAGTATAATGGTCCTGTTCTGGACAAGATATACACGACCTTAGCTGTTTTCAACCCCAGTCCATTTGTATGCATGCAAACATTACTTCATATCTTCTACACATTAATACATAATATCAAAGGTAAAAAGGAACAGTCTATTTTTGAGAAATGCAATTACAGTTCACTACAGCAAGGTTAGCGTTCAAGCAATGTACTATAGCTTAAATACACAGTTTATGTAGTTAGAAGGCCTTTACAAAGTCAAAGCCAAAACTATTTCTCCATCTCTCTCAAAGATTACAATTAACAGAGAAATGTGTTTAGTAACACTTCATTACTTGATGAATGAATAAGATAGGATTTTTGCTGTGTACATGCAGTTCACTGAATTAGTACTGATGTGTCCAGATACTTTGTTTATAGTCTTTGGAATGAGTTTTAGGATATTTGGTTTTTGACAGTTTTAAGCTGTTGCAAGGATTCCCCACCCAGTACCGTCTACTGTCTATCTGGGTTTTGGTCAATTACCTTTGGATACGTTTCTGTCTTTAGTGACAGCAAAAGTGGTCATCAGGTGGCAATACGCTGTTTCCAGTGTAGTGTTGTTAGCACTGGGAACCAGAAGCATGGACTGATATTATATTTGATAGAATAACTCGGCCAACACAGAGACAAGGAAAGAAGTTACCTTAAATCAGTTTTATTTGAATACATTATTATGTCTAACCAAATTTGGATGTGAATATACTGAAAACTTTTATTCCATTTCATAGTTTTGTGGTGATAGAAGACAGAGTGCACTTAAAACACACCCTCCAAGTTTTTAGGTGTACAAATATTTGATGGATTGTTTTCCACACACCATCAGGATTGAAGATACTTCAGAGAAATCCTCAGTCTGATGATTAAGGACGACATTTATCAGATTAATCTGGCGAGCAACTACTTTTCACACCTGAAGGATACGTTTTACTGCTTTGTACAGTAACCGAATGAGAGAAGCACCAAAATTAGAGGATTTTATTTTTGTCAAACTCACTATTCATACTGTATACTATACTACTGCATTTTAGAAAAAAATAGACCAAATTCAATATGGAAACATGTGCAAAAATGCATAATAATAATGACAGTAATAGTTTTCATGGCACTTTTTAATTTCTGTGTGGAATGGACCTCCCTTCAGTGTGTTGTGCTCTAATAGTCCTAATAGTGTATTTAAGGCTTACCTGATGTTGAGATCAAATCAGAGTGTGGAGACATAGAAAGAGCCAAAAATCCTTTGTGCAGCAGTAGCTGTTAATATCTGTCTCGTCATTACAAACTTTATATTTATTCACTTTTTTTTTTCTTTTCAACATATCTGATGTTACTGTACTGTAATGTCAACTCAGTTTCATGGCAGCTCGTAAAACAGTCACGAAATTTTATCTATTTGATTTATGTACGTAGTGTACAAATTTCCCTTTTTTTGTATTTTTTGTGCCTTTTTCTACAAACGTCCAGCAACATGCGACGCACATGTCAATTGCCACTCTTGTCAAAATAATACCACTTAGGTTTAGGAAAAGTTCGACTTGGTTAGGCTTAGGCAACGAAACTACTTAGCTTTAGGAAAAGATTGTAATTTGGGTTAAAATAAGTACAGAAGTGCTATAACTTAAGTTCGGAAGTTATGTGACAGATAAATCAACGTTGACCTGTGGTTTCACACGGGACACAAACATTGTGTTTTTTGGTCCACCCATCAATCCCAACCTCCTCGCTACGCAGCGTTTGCCGCTCTCTATACCTCCCAGTTCATTATACATGAATAAATGTCATGCTGATGTAAAAAAAAAAAAAAAAAGTGAAATTTGTATCTATGTACACAAATCAATACATTCAATTTCATGACTATTTCGCAAACTGTTGTGACACTAGGCTTGTAATCTACACACCAATGATTTGTGTCGTTGACATTTATGCTGTTGTGTGTGGAGATGAACAAGATAAATTTGTGCTTGAGTCAATAATAACCAAAGTCTCCCGTGGAGCAGTCAGAGCATGCTGTCCATATCTGGTGGTGACAAACACCAGCACAAACCTGCTGCTCTGCCCTGAACTCATAATGTGCGCCGCCAGTACAATCAAATCGCTATAAAAATATTACCTGTCTCGCCTACTGTATCTAAAGTATTTGATAAGTAGCTACATCACTTGTACTAGTAATACACTCCTGTAACTTTTAGTGTGGTGCCCTGCTGACAATGCGAGAACTGAAAACTAGCACTGTCAGATTAACAGGAAATCTTGGTTTCCACATAATCATTAAGCTATCATTACGGCTACACCTCCTCAGTTCAAAGCTCCATGTTAACTAGGAGTTGCTATGCTGCCAGGAGCTTACTCATTAAAACTTATTACACTCTGCTTGTATATTTAAAACACATCACTGGCCAATGAAACAATCTGCCAGTTAGCTGCAGAGCCAGTGTGGGATGTCACTTTTATATTTTAGCAATAACATTGAAAACACACACTGAAAGCGGCCTTTGCCAGTAGCTACTGCAGATGGTCACACATTTAGTCGATCCTCACAATTGCTGATGCTAATTACTCCACATCCTGAAAATCCCAGTCTTCTGTTCCAATCCTAAACAATGCCCAAAAAGTGCAGAAGCCATTTTCCTTTTGTATTTTGGCACAATCAGTATATAGCACCACCAAAGTTCTGCCAAGCAGTCTGTTTGGAGAGAAATCCTGTATGTTGAAGCATATTCATACAAACATGAAAGTCACGCTGGCATCTTAGCACCAGCTGGAGAAATAAGATTATCCTATCAGCAGTGTACAGAGTTTCTAGCCCCGCTATGCTGCCAGTCCCTCTGGACCGCGATGCTAGACGGAGCTCTTCGGCAAAGAAAGAAAGCAGAGTTAGCCGCGGGGTGATGGAGAAAATCTGTTCTGGCCTTTCAGAGATACAGTTGTTCAAACTAATCTCACTTTTCACTTTGTGAAAAGCTATGGCTTATCATTTGGTAGCTAAGGCAGGGGATTGTTGCATTCCTTTGTTTCCCCTGTTTCTTTTTTCAGCTGTGCTCATCCCATCTTTTATTGCTACTCTTATGTCATTGCTGAACTAGACTTTGTGTTTGCAAACACATTTTGTGCTTTGTTTTGACCTTCTTATCAGATGAGTGGGGTTTACGACGTTAAGGACAGTAGAATAAGAGCCGCACGTTACAACTAATTACACAAATTGTGTGAAAAACTTGTACACAACCCTTTAATTGATAATCTATCTGGATTGTCCTGATGCAGTAATTCCATCTGATCTAGTGCTCCAGAGTGAATAAAACATATGCTAACAGCTCCTGCTGTATCTCAGGTCTGATTATCTGGTGGGGTTGATGCATTTTCTGACTTTTCAAGAATACTGAAGTTAGACTCGAGAAAACAACGCCTTTCGCTCTCGAACAAAGATCACAAGTACAACTGTTATCTGTGGAAGGTTTTTTTCTGCCACCTGTAACTTTAAAGCGCATGTGTCTAAAGACTATCGGTCTTAAGTTCACATAGTAGAAACAATACACAACAAGTGCTCAAAGACTCAGAGATCACATACTCTCACACAGAAACAAAATAGCAAAAGAACTCAATTCAATGGTTTCCTTTTTGTTGCGCAGGCTCAAGTACTGTTGGCCTCAGGTGAAGCGAGGCTTTAGAGCGAAGTCCTTTCCTTGTGTAGTTCTACTAATAAGCACCAGTAGAATTCAGCTGGTCCTGCACCCCCACTGCGCCTCCCGCTCCTCAATCCCTCAGGGTAGCAGTCATTAACTGGTGGCAGTCCAGATCCCCTCTCAGCTCCAGCGGACCCGGCAGCCTCATGCCCGTCTTCTGATCCACACACCAACACTTTCCCCGCTGGCCGTCACGTGCGGGATGACACTGTGGCCAGAAAAGATAAATAGAATAGACATAACAAATCCTTCACCTGCAGGTTTGAATACTAAAGCTGATCTGTTTATATATTATTATTATATACTAGAATGGCACTCAGAGCGCAGATCTCCACCAAGGTGCCTGAGTACGATTGCCATCCCCTCTCCGTTCACCTTGTGCCGTCATCCACGTGTGTTATTGATAAAATTCACAATACTAATCACCACCAAAATACAATGGGTCGTTCATTGTGTCACAACCCGCCCCTCCAAAAAATTGAATTCAAATCCATCTTAAACTTTTGGAGTAATCCTGCTAACAGACAGACAAACAAACAAACCAATGCCGGTGAAAACAGAACCTCTGAGGTAATTAACTGCAGCTGTCACGCAGTTAAAGTGTTTAATTGTCATTAATCGCAAATTAATCACACATTTTTTTATCTGTTCAAAATGTACCTCAAAGGGAGATTTGTCAAGTATTTAATACTCTTATTAACAAAGGAGTGGACAACTTGTTTCATGCAAATGTATGTATGTATTTTAGGGCTGTCCTGAATACCATTTTTTGGGCTTCGAAGCTTCAGCGAGAAATATTTGAACGTATTTGAAGCGTCGGGACACTGCTGCTGCCGCACTACTGTACACACACACACCTTTACACATAACAAACAGCGATATCTGTCTGATAATAAGTAATAATAATTAATTCTGAATATGACTAATGAATAATATGACATTTACAATGTTGTTCCTTATTTCTGGGGATTTATACATTATTATCACATCTTTATATGTATTAAAAAAACAACTAAAAAGCATTCAAATACTGATTTGGAGGTTGGTTACTATGGCAGCGGTCAAAGTTTTGAAGCATTTGCCTTAATATATTTATTACTGTAACTAAATTAACAACACAAAACAATGACAGATATTGTCCAGAAGCCCTGTCAGGTACTGACATTAGCATAAACAATATGCTGAAATCATAACATGGCAAACAGCTGTCAGTGTGTCAGTGTGCTGACTTGACTATGACTTGATCCAAACTGTATGTGATCATCATAAAGTCTATTGTGTATCTATATCTGTATCATAAAGTTGACATGTTTGTAAAGGGGAGACTGGTGGGCACCCAATAGGACCTATTTTCATTCACATATCTTGAGGTCAGAGGTGAAGGGCCCCCTTTGAAAATGGCCATGGTATTTTTAACCCGCCAGAATTTAAGCTCACAGCTTTATTTAGCCTCCGCCACGACAAGTGAGTATGACACGCTTGGTACCAATGGATTCGTTCGGTTTTCTAGTTTCATACGATGCCAGTATCTTCACTAGCTTTAGAACTGAGCCCACCACAACCTAAAAATCACAAGTTGCCTTAAAGAAACTGGTGGGTGGCATTAAAACAAAAGTTAAAGTGTTGTTATCACGTAAACTTTGACTACCCTAGTATGTAACGGACGTTAATATATTATAATAATCGTCCAAATTCCTCTTGATTTTATATATTATATACACAATTCACTTCACATAGCATCACATCGTAGAAGGGGCGACTATTTGCGTTAACTTTGCGTTACCAGCCCTAATTCGATAATGCATGATGCATTATCGATGGATTAAAGTACTGTGTGTAGTGTGAAAGGTGTTGCTCATAATGATGAACCACCAGACACTTATCACACGGCTCTGCAGTTCCCCTAAACGTCACTGGGCTTTATAGCATTCTGTTAAATCACTATTTTGGTATTACTGCTCGCTAATTTACTGTTTTGGTTCACTCTCGCTGTTCTCACCAGCATATTTGTTTTTAATAAAAGCCCACTGTACATGTCTGTCAAGCGGCACACTGACGTTAGCGACTAGCTGGTGAACACAGTGCATTTGACAGCTAAAGACGTATTTCCCTCAGCAGGTGGTGGAGAGTAAAGCAGAGTTAAAAGCGAGTGATTATATGCCAGGTTGACACAAACACGACTCCCACTGAATGCTAATGTTGCTCAGTCTCTGCTGGATGTGTAATACGGCAGCTTAAGGTGATAATTTGTGTTTTTATTGTGTTTACTGCTTGTTGTGCCACCCCAAAGAATCAATTAATGCAGCTTTATATCAAACTGAGCACCAAGTAAGAGGTTACAGACTAGTGTGTTTATCTTGAAAGAGCAGTCAGTGCTCTGTTGGCAGGGCCATAACCCTCTAAGATGACATCAGACCTGCAGCTTTTAAGCTTTTAAAGATGTTTTCATTGTTTTCTGCATAAATGGTCATAGATTTTCTGTAGTGGTTTACAGTTTCAAAAAGCCCTCAAGACCAGTTAACAATCTGAGAGCAACCCTGCCATGAAATGACCGCCAGTTGTCCCTCATGACCTGTGCTTTACTTCCCAATAGGGTTTATCACAGTGCAGTTTTAGTTAAACAGTAAACAGATGCCTGTGAATGTGAGCAGACAGAGATACTTTAACCACGTTACACAATCAGCAGAGCTCAGACTCTTGATGGCTGGTGTCTTAGCAGAACGGTCCTTTTATCACTCACTCTGCGTCTGCTGCTTTGATTGCATATACAAGTCACAGGGGTCTTATCTGTGTTTTCATGTTCTCTGATTCTCTCACTCTTATCTGCATAGTTGCCCAATCTTACAAAGGCAGAATAACAAAAAGGCAACTGCATCCAAAAGCCAATTGCATCCATCGCAGCAATAAAGTGATTATTGTTAACAGTTTAGGGGGAAACCATTTTACACACGCCGTTCAACTCTTGATTTCTGAAAGAGAAATCTCTTTTTATGTGAGCTTAGAAAAATAAGGACTTGGCATTACCACGACAGTCTGCTTGGAGACACTTTTGTGTTGATCTTGAACTAGTAAGAGACAATATTTCATCGGTCGCAGGCCTGTTTTGTGTTTTGGCCCGCAGATCGCTGATGTGGTTTGAAAGGAACTGTTTGAAGTATAAAGATAGGCATTTTTATTTGCATTGGCTTAATAATAGAGATTCACAGTTCACCAGTACACATGGCCAAATAGTGGTCTGCTCAGTAATTCAGTAAAGATCATAACAAGTGTGTGCTTGAAATCACAGACCTGTTTGGCGTGAAAGTCTCCGTTCTTGTCACAGTTGGGTATGGGGATCGTGAAGAGATCGTCATGTGTGCGGCTATTTGACGCCAACCTGTCCAGCGCTCTCTGTAGCTCAGCACGACATGGAGCCTGTAGGACAAATCATTTTTCATTTCATGTTTATGCGCATCAGTTCCAAATGTAGATATATGTAGACGCTTGAAATGGCACAAGAAAACTGCTGTGTTTAAAAGAATGCCAAATTATTAGAGATGCCCCAATCACCGACATGAGTGCAGATCGTTGATAACCCAATCAGTTTTTTTCATTATTATTTTTGTTGTTTTACTTGTTATGGCTGCTCGTAAACAAGGCTCCAGACTTTTCACCAACATGTCCCAAAAAATAATTTCAACCGTCCCGAGGTCAGTGTACACCATCAAAAAATTTTAGTTTTATTTAATTGTTTTTTTTTTAAATTGTATTTTATTTAATTGTTATTAATTGTTATTGTCATCTATAGTGGCTATTTGCATAAAATGCACAATTTAAATGATTATGAAAAAAATTATATATATATATATATATATATATATATATATATATATATATATATATATATATATATATATATTTATATATATATATGCTATGATTGAAATAACTCATGGCGTTAGTAGTTTTAATTATATATTATAAGCTGCTTATGTCAGTGTTAAGAAGTTATACAGGTCAAAACCCTAATATCTACTGCAGCAAAAACATATCTTTTACAATATTGCATTTGAGCACATGATGATAATGCTATAATTTACATTTACCCAGTATTCATTTTGACTGAATAGACCTTGAATGCATCATAATACAACTCAATGGAACCTCCATTGTCGTTGCTGCTCTGCCCACTGGCTGCTAACGGCTGCTACCGGCTGCTAATGGCTGCTACCGGCTGCTAACGGCTGCTACCGGCTGCTAACGGCTGCTACCGGCTGCTACCGGCTGCTACCGGCTGCTACCGGCTGCTAACGGCTGCTACCGGCTGCCCGGCTGCTAATGGCTGCTACCGGCTGCTAACGGCTGCTACCGGCTGCTACCGGCTGACGGCTGCTACCGGCTGCTACCGGCTGCTAAGGGCTGCTAACGGCTGCTACCGGCTGACAGCTGCTAACGGCTGCTACCGGCTGCTACCGGCTGCTAACGGCTGCTACCGGCTGCCCGGCTGCTAACGGCTGCTACCGGCTGCTACCGGCTACTAATGGCTGCTAACGGCTGCTAACGGCTGCTAACAGCTAGCTTTAACTCCTGCTTCTCCTGCTGATTAAGAAGAAGAAGAAGATATTCCTTTATTTATCCCACAATGGGGAAATTCAATTTTTACACTCTGTTGTTTTTACTTATACACGGTACATGCAGACCCGAGACACACACATGCACAAACAGGACCCATATACATGCATCAAATGGAGAGATGTCAGAGTGAGGGGGCTGCTCCTGACAAGCGCCCCGAGCAGTTGGGGGTTTGGTGCCTTGCTCAGGGGCACCTCGGCAGTGCCCAAGAGGTAAACTGGCACCTCTCCAGCAACCAGTTCACACTCAGTTCTTGGTCATGTCGGGACTTGAACCGGTGACCCTCCGGTTCCCAAGCCAACTCCCTACAGACTGAGCTACTGCCGCCCCTCTGTCTCACACACCTGTCTCTCCACCGCCGACATGTTTTGTTTTGTTTTGTTAGCGTGTGGCACCTGAGCAACAACATGCCGAGATCTGCGACTAGAAAGCGTTGACGCCGATCACCTGATTGCATAGTTTTGCCAAATATTGGCTAATGATTGGCAGTCGATCAGTTGAGGCAACCCTACAAATTTTCAGAAGTAAGTAATGAGAATATTTACTGTAGGTAACATCTAAAAATCAACCACCATAAGTTAAAGCTGCAGTTGGTAACTTTTAGAATAAAATACTTTTTATCATATTTGCTCAAACTGTCACGATATCTTAATAGTAGCAGATAATCTGTCTCCTCCGAGTGCTCCTAATGGCATTTGCAAGATTCCACCATGCCTGAAGGAAAACAACCAATGTCTCTGTCAAACTAGGCACCACTGATCAAATATGAATCAATATGATGTCACTGTAATACCTATTTCTCTCCTCAGATGTTTTCAGAAACTTGTTGTTACTTTTTAGCTGTAAAATGAGAAACTTTGCTCCGGCTGGTGGGTGGTGCTTGGTTTTGGTTCAACTGTTTTCAACATGGAGGAAGGGTCACAAACTTTCTCATTTGCGTTGCCTAGTTTCACAGGCTGATCACAATTAATGAGCTTTAACACTGCGTTAGAAAATCATTTGCTCTGATTGGCTGTTTTCCTTCAGGTGTGGTCTAGCTTGAAAATGCCATCAGGAGCACTAAAAGGAGGCAGAGAACATGATTTTTTTTCACAAATTATCTGTCTCATGTATGACTGTCAAGATATAGTGAGTTTGAGCAGATATGAGAAAAAGTTAGAGACTCAGATTTAAAAAAAATGGCAGCTCGCAAAGCTACATTGTACGCTACACTGGACACATTACGTACTCTACGCCCTACAGTTGACGAAGTTCAGATGTTCCTCTGTTTGGTTGCTGTTGAAGTGACGATGAAGATGATGTCACATCACTTTCAGGTGTCACCGCTGTGATGATCAGCTGAGGATCCGAACATACACTCAGAAGGTACTATCTTGAGTGGAAACGCAGCATCGAGAAAAGGACCTCGTACCAAGAGTGAGTGCACCATGCAGTGGAAACACATCTACAGTCAAAGTGCTGTGATTAAAGTCACAATATGGCAGCCATGTACCCCTCTATCATCAGTTTTGCACATGCAGGGATGCCTCTAATGGCCGAAGTAAATTATGACGTCCAGTGATGAAGTGTAAAGAGCAACAAAGTCTACGTAGGAGGTCGGGCTGGATGGATGGGTCAAACAAACACAGGACTTCCACCAAGAAGACCGCTGTTAATGTTCTGTATGAAACCAAAACTCAATGTTGAGTTATTTTAAGTTACATAACACACTTATGTAACATAGTTGATATACGTGATATACATAATATAGTTGCGTCACGTATACATATGTAAGTTACATAACAAACGTACTTATTTTAACCCAAACCATGATCTTTTCCTAAACCTAACCAAGCAGTTTTGTTGCCTAAAGCTATCACAGGACATTCACTGAGGAGATCACTGTGCATGTCCAAACCATAACTCAATGCTGACTTCTTTTAACTTGTACTTAACTTAAATCCAAACTGTTATTTTTTTCCTAAACTTAACCAAGTACGGTACTTTTGTTGCCTAAACCTATGATAATTAAATTATGTCACATATGTAACGTAGCATTAACAGCGTATTGAAGTTTATTGGACTACCCTGCACATAAAAAAATGACACTAAAGGATACCCAGTGCGTTAAACAGTGTTGTATGTCGATGTATCTGCAAACAGTGCTGAGAGTTGGCCATCTAATGATGATGTGAATGCATCATTCTGTGAGATTTCTGAATCGGTCGGCACAGACAATCCTCACAAAGTCTTTAAAAACATTTTAAAAGCCATACGTGGGAGACTGCGGCATCACTGTGCATTTAAGCACTTGTGTGTTAAATGAAAGTACTAGAATGTGGTAAAACCAGCCTGTTACTGATTAATGGGAATGTTATGATCCTGCCCTTGCCAATGTTTAAACAGCAAATTGCATGTTGATGTCAATGTGCACCTGTACTTTATTTCGCAAGACCACAATTAAATTTTATGGTCTGTAAATAACTAATTTGTACATTTACAACCTGACTGTTACGCTTGTGGCTTTGGAGCTCTAAAGCCTTAATGTAAAACACCTGCTGGGGCTGAGGCATGTGCTGCCGAGGGGACTGCCTGTGTTTGCTGTTTTCTGTGAAACTGATAAGATGTCAAACGATTGTTTCTCTCACCAGCGCCGCCTTGGTCTCCTCCCTGGCGGTGTTGCTTCTCTGATTTGTGGATTTTGGAGGGTGTCGGGCCAGGGTCTTCTGTATGCAGCGCTTGTCCTGTGGACTGCACCGGATATTGCTGTTGTTTGGGTGTTCAGGGATGATCTCATCCTGCCTGTCCATTGCTAAAGGACAAGGAGAAATGCGTTAGATCCTTCAGTTCAACAACAAGCTGGTCATTAAGTATTACATAAACAGTTTGCCAAAAACATTTGCTGGGCTTTTGTTACAGGATTATCATTGCAATGTATCACGTTTTAATATCGGGGCAAAATACATTGTTTTAATGACTCACGTGGGTGTCAGATATAGAGCAGGAGCTGTTCTACCTTTCCCCTTTGTCCTTCTACATAACATCCCATACAGCTGAACATGGTGAGATGTAGGCTAAAAATGAGGCCAGGTTAACCTCAAGGACATAGAACCGTGTTCCCACTCTGGGAGGTAGTCTTTGCTCCGGTACTCAACTTCTGCACAACAGCCACACCACGAGCTCTGAGGGTTTTTAAACGATGCCTCCCCTCTTCTGCCGCCCTTCTGTACATTGTGGTCAACGCCACATTCACCTTCGCATCCCTATGATCCTGCAGTGCTGTTGCCCTGCAGGCAGCCAGTTGCTTCCTCAGGAAATGCCCCCCTCCCTCTTCATCCTCCACCCCTCCACAACAACCTCAGTCTCTGCCAGATGGAGGTTGTTAGAGGGTATTTGCACTGTCACAAGTGGGCACAACTGTGTGTGAGCTGGTGGGTGGCTGGGGGGCACAAGATGGGCAAAATAAGGGATAAAGGTTGTGCGTGCCTTTCCGTGTTCACATGCATACTGCTTTTCACCTGTGGTTTGTAAGACTTGGCAGAGTTTATGCTTTCTGCTCATAACCCATGGCATTTTACAGATTGGCACCAGAATCAAAGCACTGCGGTTTTTCCATTTTGAAGCTGTTCTTGCTCTGATCATTGAACCAGATCTGAGCTCTGGTTAATATCTAAGGCCACTGCCAGGCATTCACTTAATTGCTGTTGGCAAAGAGACAATGAAGGTGGCTCAGTAGCCTCCTTAATCTTGTGCAATGTGCAGCCTTTTCTCAGGTCTACAATGCACCAAGGCTCACATATGCACAATCCAAACCAGTACAAGCTTTTCTTTGCACTAACCAGTTCTGGCCCTGATGTACTCAGGATATAGATCCTGTTTTTTTTCTCACAACTTGGCGACAAGAGTTGGACGGTGACCGTGTTTCTCTGAACTTCATAGACAGTCATCTTGCTTGGCTTGGCTTGTCTGGGGGGGAAGTGTCTCTTGGCTGTTTGTATTTTTAGTCTTGTTGCTGTTAAGGCTTGCTCATCAGCACTTTCTTCCACAAGAGCCAACAGGGTTTCAGCTGTTTCCTTTGTTCCAAGTTGTTCTTTCTCCTCTTCTGCCAGTTCACACTTTTCCGATTCCACACTCTTTCGTAGGGTGAGCCAAAGTGATCTAGAAGTGGGTCAGGGGTGGCATGTCCTGTTTGCCACCACTGCTGTTTTCTACGGAGGAAGTCGCCACTTCTCTCTGTGGTTTTATTTGATCTGGATCAGCAGCTCCTGGCTTTTGAAATATAATTCCTACAGTACATTATCAGCCCTAGAGACAGTACATTGCAGTGCATTGCCAGTTGCAGGTGCACAGCAAAGATAAAGGAAGATCTTGAGTAAACATATGTCATTGCTTGCTCTATGTAGTAAAATATTTGTTGTCATATATCAGCAATTGCAAATGTATTCGTCACACTGGCCACCAGACGTGTTAGCATCATTCATTATGGGATAGAGAGAGCAGATGAACACATTTTTTTTTCCATCACTTTACAAGTTCATCGCAGTTACATAATTTGATCTAAATTACGTTCAAGCTCATGCCATGTCTTCTGTTTATATATTTGTCTTCTCTTTGCAGTCCGTAGAACAATGACGTAAGGAACTAAACAGGGCGACAGATTTCAAATTCGTCTGCTTGTGGCCTTAAAGCTGAAACTTGTAAACCTCAGAGACAAATGTCCTCCTTAAATAAATGTTTAGCTATGCTCATCGAGATTGGAAGAGTACTTTCCTATAGTTTATTCTTCCACTAGCTTAGATATTGGATCTAAGCCAACGGAGAGTCCACTATGTCAGACAACTGTACAAAAACCTGAAAAATAACTGTGCTCTGTTTACTACAAATACACCGAGGACTGTTACAGGGCACTCATGAAGTAAAGTAGCTAGGTAACGTAAGGATTACAGAAGAAAATCCTTTTTTTGTTGACCTCTAGTGGTTTAACTTTTCATTTCGTAGCATTGACGTAGAAATGTACTTCAAGGCGTGTTGGTACACCCTGACCTCACTGTTGGGTGTTGTTACAGGTGCAACTTTTCACTTTTCAAGTGAGGCATTGACTGTCTGTCATCACGTTCTATGAAGTCATCACCATAAAAAAGGGGGAAAAATTATTTTGTGTTATTGTGGTTATATAAATGTAATTTATGGTGCAGTTAGATTGCTGCTAGACTGCCCCGTTAATACAAACCATGCCTCCTGTTTGTGCAGCAAGCCAGTAAGGAAACAGCTTTTTGACTGTGGTGAAAATGTTGTTTTAATAATTTGTTTGATAAAAATGTGTGTTTTGGAAAAGATTACGTGTATTTCAATATTGACTTTTTGACTTTACAACACTCTATTATTGGCAATGTCTAGATCACAAACAATCCTGCCCAGCCACCACTGGAATATAATTCAGTTAAGGCTATCAATCAATTAAAATAATTGCAATTAATCTGAAATTAATCACACATTTTGTATCTGTTCAAAATGTACCTTTAAGGGAGATTTAAGAATACTCTTATCAACATGGGAGTGGGCAAATATGCTGCTTTATGCATGTATGTATATTTATTATTGGAAATCAATTAGCAATACAAAACAATGACAAATATTGTCCAGAAACCCTCTCAGGTTCTGCATTTAACATCAACAATATGCTGAAATCATATCAAGGCAAACTGCAGCCCAACAGTTAACAACAGCTGTCAGTGTGTCAGTGTGCTGACTTGGCTCTGACTTGCCCCAAATTGCATGTGATCATCATAAAGTTTATTGCGTATCTATATTTGTATGATAAAGTTGACATGTTGACATAAAGGGGAGACTGGTGGGCACCCATAGGACCTATTTTCATTCACATATCTGGAGGTCAGAGGTGAAGGGACCCCTTTGAAAATGACCATGATATTTCTAACCCGAAGAATTTAAGCTCAAAGCTTTATTTTGCCTCCGCCACGACAAGCCAGTATGACGTGGTTGGTACCGATGGATTCGTTATGTTTTCTAGTTTCATATAATGCCAGTATCTTCACTAGCTTTAGAACTGAGCCCACCACAACCTAAAAAAACGCAAGTTGCCTTAAAGAAATTGGTGGGTGGCATTAAAACAAATTTGCGTTAAAGCGCTATTATCACGTAAACCTTAACAGTGACAATATATTATAATAATCATTCAAATTCCTTTTGATTTTGTTTATTATATACACAATTCGCTTCAACAGCTGTCAGTGTGTCAGTGTGCTGACTTGACTATGACTGATTATCATAAAGTGGGCATATCTGCAAAGGGGACCCAGAGAACCCATTTACATTCACACATCTGGAGGTCAGAGGTCAAGGGACCCCTTTGAAAATGGCCATGTCAGTTTTTCCTTGCCAAAAGTTAGCATAAGTTTGGAGCATTATTTAGCCTCCTTCACAACAAGCTAGTAAGTTAGTCCTAGTTTCATGTGATGCCAGTATCTTCTCTCTGGTCCGCTACACCATAAACACAAACACAAACGTAAACACAAGTTGCAAAAATGCATTAAAGAAATTAGTAGCAGTAAAACAAAGCTGCATTAAAGCATTATTATCGTGTGATAATGTTAGTGTAGTCTAATCTCAGCATTTGAGCGTTGATCTTTGAATGCGAAAGTCAACGTTATGAATGTGGTTTTGAAGCTTTGGAGCCCTATAGGTGCACCAGGCTGTACCGAATAGTTTCAAAGATTCATTCAAAAACCTCAACGGAAGCTCTGAATGTAAGAAAATGACATTCGGTGCAGTCCTAACACCAGAGCACATTTCTGACCAAACACACTGAAAACTTTTAACCTCACAGGACAGTGAAACACTGTTTGTTATGTTCTTATGTAAAAGAAGAGATCAGATATCCAAAACACAAAAGAAACCGAAATGAAAACGCAGAGCAATGGTTCCATCGGTATTGCTGTGATCTTAAGTTAAACTTTATTAATCTTATATAAGCTGTTTGTGTTCTGCATTTAATCCATCTTTATTGTTAAGTGCAATGGAGAGCTACAGCTCAATGCAGAGGCATCGGCTCCATTACTGAGGCCAGGGTCATTCTTCTTCTGCTGCCTTATTCATTTATGTTTCACAAACATTGGGATTAGCCTGATTTTAACAAAACATCTCTCCTAGAGTGGCTTAAAATGTGGATTTCGCAGAAAACAATGGCTCTCCTTGGCACTAGATAGAATAGATTACACTAAAATTGACAACAACTAATCTCCTGAAAAATGAATACTCTTTGGGGAGTCTACCCCTCCAAATTTTTTGTAACACTCTGATAAGTGTTTTTTCAACAGTATCTGGCTGCGACCTCAGACGTCAACTGGGCGTACTACCAAAAACCGTTCTGTTCAGTCAACACTGGATCCTGGTTTCCAGGCAGAAGCTTTCTTTGAATCAGTTAATCATCAGAGTTGATGTCTAGTGCAGTTGTTCAGAACGCTGTTAAAGACTACCAGCATGTGCTGTGAGAAGGCCAATGGAAATTTTGAAATAGTGTCTTTTGTCAAAGGAAAGATAGAAAGTAAAATCCACACTGAATCACAAAGACAACCTTTGTGAAAAGGAAAGCTGCTGCTGCACTGTCTGATGCTGCTTTGGCCACTTCCCATTCAACTGATGTCAAAGCAGACATCCAGAGGGCTGACATGTCTGAGTCTGAATCCAGAGAGAGCAGAGCAGCAGCAGTTTGCTGTCCTGTTTGATTTAGTCTTGATTTACCCTTTAAGGAGCAGAAAATAATTAGGAGCAACACATCTGAAAGGAATTAAAGATGAATTACCTTCAATCCTAAATTGCACTAGACCCTATTTAATCTCACAGGTATTATAGATTATATTTAGGAGAATATTCTGCTAAATTCTGCCGCTTCAGTTCACAGAAGCCAAAACATAAAACCACCATCGCTCTTTGCAGTTTGTAAAGTCTCTCTAATAAGACAGATATAACACAGGTTTGGATCAGAGAGAAAAATGTGAATAAAGTACAGAGCAGAAACTCCTCCAGATGGATCATCATCAGAATAAACATTCTTCAATCTTTTGGATCAAAACATTGTCCTGCATGATGAAAATAAAACATGTTTTGGGGAACTTTAGTGCAGTGTGAGGTTTTCCCCACATTCACCGCCTCCTCTGAGATTCATAGTTTCTTCAGTTTTTAGGAAGCAATCCTATTTTTTTTCTATCTAGATGTCACTTATCCAACAGTATAAACTGAACTGAGGTATTAAAGTCATCCTTATCCTCCATAGGCCGGGCTCATCACTACTTGTTTTGTAGATTTACATTATTTGCGAGCAGATAAAATCTGTCGCAGTGAGCCATCCATCACTTGTTGATGCACTGATACTACTATATGTGATGAATAGATCAAGGAATAGAGAGAAAACTGTAGCTGCAGTGAATTAGGTCAAACTATTTCGAGTTACATCATTAACTTAATTTTGAGTAGATTGCTCGTATTTTAATATATGTACAGAATCAAATTCTTGAGTGGAAATATTACTGCGACATCGTTTCTCCTGGCCTGTGAAGGAGCACACTACCAGGATCAGTAACAGGGCTGTCAGTGAATTAAAATATTTAATCACAATTAGTGGCATGATTGTCCATAGTTAATCATGATTAACTGCAAATTAATTGCACATTTTTTGTTTGTACCTTAAAGGGATATTTGTCAAGTATTTAATACTCTTATCAACATGGGAGTGGACAAATATGCTGCTATATGCAAATGTATGTATATGTTTATTATTGGAAATCAATTAATAACACAAAATAATGACAAATATTGTCCAGAAACCCTCACAGATACTGCATTTAGCATAAAAAAAAATATGCTAAGCATAGGTTTGGAGCATTATTTGGCCTCCTTCCTTTATGGTTGGTACAGCGGATTACTCAGGTTTTCTCATTTCATATGATACCAGTCTTCACTTTGGCTTTAAAACTGAGCCTGTTACAACCTAAAAACTGCAAATTGCATCAGTGTGTTAAAGAAATTTGTGGCATTGAGACGAATTTGCATGTTGTTTTTGTGTTAACTTTGACAGTAACAAATACAATATTCAATCTTTATGAAAGTCATGAATTAACAGGTTTGAATTAATAGGTTCACATATGGAATCTCAGCTGCTGAGGATTCGCTGTCTGGCTCAGATTAGGCCTGTTTCATGGCATTGTTGGACTGTTTATGTATCTCTCAGCTCCAACACTAGAAGGGGGGTAATCACATTTACTCCAGCTGAACAAATGTGCTGCACAACCCAAAGAAAGCAAATACACAACAAGGGACATCTGCTGCAAGACGTTTGGGGGGGAAATCCTCATATAGCACCCTGAAAATACACCCACACCTTTAACACAACGCCAAAACGTGCTGAGGAGTCCTCGCTCGTAGGAGGAAGGAAAATCTAGGTTAGCATGCTGCTTTCATAAAGACCCGTGTGCGTCACAGCAAACTGGGGTGTAGTTGGACAGAGTCTGGCCCCATCGACAGCTTCATTCATGCAACTCCTTCGGTGCCTGTAGGTGTAAGACTTTTCATATCTGACATCTGTATCAGTTTGTAAATAAGATCCGTTTCACTGCCAGAGGGAAGCATTTGAATACGACACCGGTGCAGACTCGGCAGGAATGCAGGAACAGACGCCAACACACGCGTGATGATTTATTCTAAGTATTAAGATAGAGAGGGTTTCTAAGAATGGGATATTAAGATGCACTAAAGCTGTATTAGACCTTGACACAAGATGCAGGGTAATGCTTGTTGTTGCTATGGAAATTTGGTTCAAGAATAACCTTAGTTGACAGATTTTTGGGAGAAATTGCAGTGTTTTGAACCAAAGAAAATGGACCATAACTCTTGTCAGCCTGACTTCATGAATTACCTTTACTTAGCTCCTTCTTTCACTGGTACTAAGCAGAAAAATCAGCCTCAAAATAAAAATTAAGTTGCAATCATGAGGCAGCACAAGTCTTTGTGATACAAGTGTTGCAGAATGTAGATGCAGAGTAGGCTGAACGCCCTAAATTCACTTCAGTCTGCCTCTACAGTCCTTTTCATTCTGAATTCTCTCGCTTTTTAAAAACCCTCTTCTATTTTTATCTAGCATGTTCACTGTTGCTAGGAGTGGGGCAGTGTCAGACATGTATTCAGGAGATGCACCCCCTTGTTTAATAATGCATAAGTACGGTGAATGCGCCACAAAGGAAATCTCCTGCTTGTGACTGGAGTTGCTCCTCGCCTCTCCCCCATGCCTTTCTGATTGTCTCTCCTCCGCCATGGTTTACATAGAACATTCTTATACAGCGGATCTGAGCTGCTGCCCAGAAGAATTGATTTACAGTGTGATTTATTGGGCAGAGCTTCCCCGTTTTGTTATGACAGACTCCAGGGGTGAGAAGGAGTGTGGAGGCAAACAGAACTCAGCACTCAGATTACAGAACACCCAAAAACAAAACTTATGAACTTTCCAAAAAATCTTCCATCTACTGCCGCCCCGCCCCGCAGAAAGGACCTGAGACTCCCCCCTCAGTGCTCTATAACTCACTTCGGGGCCAGCTTATCGGACAACGCAGCATCTAAGAGCAGAACATTCTGCAGGATAAACTGGTGTGGACGGACAGAGCCGAGCCAAGCCGAGACAGCCCTCTGAACAGCTTTCTGATTCCATTTAGTCATGCTATGTGCCGGCCTAACCTATGCTGGCCCTGCACAGAGAGCAGAAGGCTCTCATTTCAGCTCTGGCAGCAAGAGTGCCGATGAGCTCATCCTCATGAAGGAGCTGGACGCGGTGGGCGATGCGCTCGAAGGCTTGTTAGGGGGGTGAGGTGCACCCAGGGCCAGGGGAAACAGATGCTGCAATGAAGATGAGGGCCCTGGGACTTCTATATTGGCTAAGTTCATCCAAATCTTTTGTGTTCTGGCGCTAGCAGATAGCCTACTGCCATTACCAGTAACTGTCTGGGAGGCAGGGCTCAGTGGAAGCAACGACGGACCAGTTAGCTGATAATGTGGAACCAATGAAAGAACCACCTCGTTTGCGCTACATTACAATTGTCTCATATGGCATAATGGAAATCAACACCACTCAAACAGCGGAGACTGTTTCACCAGTAGAAAGAAGTTCACGTCAAAGCAGTGAGCTGGAACTGGGTCTGCAGATAAGCCGTCCACTGTTAGACATCCCACTGTGTGAAAGTGGAAACAGACTTTCTTCTTTGCAAAAAGGAATGCAACAACAAAGAGGAGAATGAGAAGCTGTACCAAAAGAGTGCGATAGAGACATTGACAGACGAAGAAGAGTTAGACATCTGCAGCAGCAGCAGCAGGAGGAGGAGGAGGAGGAGGAGGAGGAGGAATGGGGGCGTCCATGAAAGAGCACCAAGTGAATTACTGATTGCAGAGAGCTCTAATAGCCCCAGGCTGGCCACACTCCATTACAGTCATTTCATACAGCAGCTTTTATTACCTCCTCCCATTACAAACACACACACACACACACACACACTCAGACTCTCACATTCTCAGTATCACCACAATGCATTTCATTTCACTGCTTGCACTGCACAACTACCTGCAGGATCTCAGTTTAACGTTGGCATGATGAGGTAATTGCACAGCCAACGGTTAATGGGAAAGGGAAATTTCTGAATGCGACCGTCTGCATTAACCAAATGCACAGTTCTTTCACTGAAACAGGTAACTAACTTGCAGTCATACAGAGTGCAGACGCATGCAGCAGACGCACACAGTAGAAACTCCTCATGCACACTAACACGCACACACGCCCACCTCAGCTATCACCACAGCGCTCTGCTCTCTGAAGCCCGCTCTGCGTCTTACATCAGGGCCCCTTTCACAGCGAGCGGCCGCAGGACAGCAGAGGGACTGTGTGCGCTCTCCCATCAGGCCATGCGTGAGGAGCTGGTGTGTGTCCACGCTCTGGTTCAGGGCTTAGCCGAGATTAGGGTAAACAAGCAGCACATTGTCACACATCCCCACCCCCCAACTCTGACCCTGCCCGAATCAGGTAAGGCCCAGGGAGCGGAGACAGAAAATATTCTGGTCTGCTCAGCCATGGGTCCACAGAGACGTCAGTCCAGGTTTGAGAGACCTGGTCAGCTGTGGCTGACAGCTGTTACATGCCTCACGCTAAGAGAGCATCTTGTCTTAGACATCTGTAGGCATCAAAGGTGGTGTAAATGCTTTGGTGCTGTGAGTCTAATTGTAATTGACAAAAAGGAAGAAGAAGTGCCCAGTGTAAAGAAGTTCAACAAAAACTCTGAGCCCTTTGCTCTCACCTGAGTTCTCCTCCATCTCCCTTTCATCAGTGCACACCCCCTGGCCGTGCATCAGCGAGTGCAGTGGCCTGTCCACGCCACGCGGCGGGTAGCAGCGGAGGCCCGTGCCACATCGGGGCGAGTAGACGCCACAGTGCGCCCCTTTTGCCAGGGCGCAGGTGGGGCAGCAGCCGCAGCCGGGCTCCCGCACCGTCTCCTCACAGCCGTCCGGCAGGCGGCAGCTGGCCAGCCTCTCCTCGGAGCACAGCGGGCACCGGATGGCCTGGTCCGACAAGCACAGTGCCACCAGAGACAAGGCGCCAAATGCCCAAAGGCCCCAGCAGGACGGAGCTACTGCCACGCCACTTCCACGCACCATGGCAGCCCCGGCACCTGCACGCAAATCCTTTGCCCTCGTGTATGCTCCCCTTTGCTTCCCTCTCCTCTGAGTGTTGTGCAGCTTTTGATCACTTTCTAATTCAACAGCAGATTTTTAGAGCAACAAGGGAGTCTGGAGAGGAACGCTTTGTCCAGGCCGGTCTTTGATATTTCCAGCTGGTTAGTGTTTCAATTGCAGGGACACAATGCCTCTGCTGTATTGCCTCTCCGTTCCTCTGATTCAATTTCACAGCACAGAAATTGGAGCCTGCTCGTGATCTGCTCGGCTGGCGAATGTAGTGGTGATAAGAACTAGTTTTTTTGTTATGTTGGAATGAACAGCTGCAGGAAGGATATCCACCACTGTGTTCAGGTGAGTCTTGCTCTCTCTTCGAGTTTGAGTCCAGAGGCTCGCCCGCACCGCTAACGAAACACCAAAAAATCTGGTCTACAAGTGTCCAAATGCAAAGCAGGTCATCGAAAGGCAGCGTTTTAAGTAACAGCTGCAGTTTCCTCCTCTTGCCGGTGTGCAGTGTAAAGGACTCCCTCCTGAGAATGGCTCAACACGAGTGGCTCTCCTTGGACTTTATACTGGTCCATGGACACGCCTCTTTCTACAGTGAGAGAGGAGCTGAAAAGCACAGCAGAGAAAAGCCAGGCTAAAGCTCTCTCCCTCTGTCTCCCTCTGTCTTACTCTCTAGCTCTCTTACTCAGACACACAGGCTTGTATAGACTCTCCCTCACTTGTCCTTTCTCAGTCCTGAGTGCATGCAGGGAAAAAAACAGCTGAATCGCCGTCTCACTTGTTCACACACTGATCACACTTAGTTTTCTCTCCCCACCCTCCTGCTATTAGTCTTTTCAGTCACACACGTCTGACTTATTTCGTTTGACAATGACTCTGAGATTGATTTGCATAAATGAAACATTTGAGTCTGTAAAAAAAACTGAAAAACACATCAGTGCTGCTCCATTTTAATCAACCCCAAATGCCCAACACACACATGTGTGTGCCTCTGGGGTCGAAGCATTGTTCAAACAACAAAGCGACCTCATGCCTCAACAAGGTCTCAGTGTGTGTGTGTGTGTGTGTGTGTGTGTGTGTGTGTGTTTGCATACATGTGCGTCCAGTGGTCAGTCCAGTCTTTGCTGTTGCCCCCCCTCCCATTATGTCGGTGCCCAGATCTCTCTCTTGCTACTAACTGGAGTGGGCAGCTATAAAAGGCAAATGGACAGTCTACCCCCCTCCCTTGTTGCCGCCCTGCCCCCACCAGTCCTAAAAAAGCCTCCCACCAGTGGGATCGCAGGATAAGTTTTAACAACGCTGCAAACCGAGACAGTTTATTATACATGTGTGCGTTTCCGATCATGAAAGAGTCTGTAAATCAGCGTGTTACTTTGTTCTTGTTTGCCCGTTTGTGCAGATATGCCCTACACCCAGCCGTTAAGGTTTTGAATCATGGCTTTTATTGGTCGACGTCTCTCTCTCTCTCTCTCTGTGTGTTCCTTTGCCTCCGTTTTGCCATGGAAACCCAGCATGTATTGTAATGCCTTTGTGAGTGTGCTTTCTTTCAGCTCTTTTTTTCTTCCGGCTGGTAGCTGGTTGCCATAGGCGGACCATGGGCCGCAGCCAAGCCTTACAAGGCCGTGCACCACTCAGGTGGGTGCTGCACTGTGTGTTTGTTAGTTACACGGCGCCCAGATTCCTCATCCTGTCCCTGCTTGGTGAACGGTCAGGAAATAGTCAAGATATCAGTGGCCTCGCTTTGATTCAGCCACTTTCACATACTTGGAAAAAAAAACTACATCGGGTCAACTTCAAGTAAATAGATTGACTGACTGTAACAACAATGTACCAAAGCAGTTAGTAGTTAGAGGAGCGGCTCTCTGGTCCTGGAGCTCACAACAGCTAGTTTCATTATGTGTCATTTATGAGGTGTTTTACTGTGTGCGTGTGTGTGTGTTTCAAGGATTTAAGGATTTATTATTGTCATTACAATACAGGACTGTACAGAAGAGGATTAAGGCCACATGTGAAAAATGTACTTCGGTTGTGAGAATAGACTTTTAAGTCAGATTCAGGATGGTTACTCAGAGGTTAGCTATGCTGTTTTGTAGGTGTTTGCTGTATTTGAGTGTGTCTGTACTTTCATATTTCACCAACAATATTTGTAAGTTTTTGTAACAGGTTACAGCCGGATTTTTGCTGTCTGTAGTGTCCCCGGCGCCAGGGTGCATGAGCCAAAAATTACATCGTCACGTATTGTGCGATGTGGTGTGAATGCTCCGCGAGTTTGCGCACCACTTGGTCGAGAACCTCCGAATTTTTGTAACAAGGCGCAAGCTTATGCGAGGCTTTTCAGACATGAGCTGCCACAATAAGATAAAAGCAAATCACTCAAAATAAGGAGTAAAATAATGAATTAGAAAGATGGACAGTTTCTTTTTAAATACCTTAAAAGCTCAAGATCTTAGAAATCTACATAGTAGATATTTTAAACCTTTCAACCTTTGTTTCATTATAATTTTAATTATTGACTCCTTTCTTTACAAGGATTGTATCAAGGCGATAAAGTCACCAGGGCGCCACCTTCTGGGGGGCGCTGGTTGCATTTAGGTAACAAATGAACAAATAAATGTGTAATACAAAGACAGAAATACACTTTTCACCCCTGTCACTCTCTTTCTCACACTTTTAGTGTATTAGTTATTTGTTAATTAAAGTGTAAAATATAGTGAAACTCTTAAGCCAACAATATCAAGAACCAATTGTTTACTTAAAATAATAAAAATCCTGTGTGTCGTGGTTTACAGGGCTAGGGTTACGGTTCTGCAGATTTTGCCTAGGGCACCAAAAGGGCTCGAGCCAGCCCTGATGAGGGATGAGTCTACAATTACAGTTACTCCCTGACATTGAGGAGTTTGGTTTATGGCATTTTGCCGGTAATACTACTTCTTGCCTCTTCACAGATTATTTAGTTGGTATGCTCTCTGGCATTTCGGATACTGCGAGGAACAACCCATTGAGCATAAACACCTCAGTGCGTACTCGTAGCTTGCATTTCATCTGTGGAGGCAAAGGGAAAAGACAAAGGTCAATAGTTTAATGTCTGTATTAGATGGCCAAAGAAGAGAGAGATGACATGAAATGAGGGTAAAGACAGGTGGGGAAGGACATGCAATAAAAGTCCCTGACCAAACAGGGACATGGTCGGTGCCTTCACACCGAGCCACCAGGGCGGCTCATAATCCATCCATCTTCAACCAATTATCCCGTTAGGAGTTGGGGGGGCGCTGGAGCCGATCCCGGCTGGCATTGGGTGAGGGCGGGGTTCACCCTGGACAGGTCGCCAGTCCATCACAGGGCACATAGAGACAGACAACCTTTTATGCTCACATTCACACTTACGGGCAATTTCGAGTCATCAGTTAAGCTAAACAGCATGTCTTTGGACTGTGGGAGGAAGCCGGAGAACCCGGAGAAAACCCACACTTACACGGGGAGAACATGCAAACTCCACACAGAAGAGCCCCAACGACCCTCTTGTTGTGAGGTGACAGTGCTAACCATTGCACCAACGGGCGGCCCGTGGCCCATAATCCAGTACTCAGTAGCTCAGATAGCGTGATGTTATTTTGCTCTTTGTAGGCAGTTTTTTTTGACACCAGTTCCTCAGTTGATTTATTTTTCCCTTATTTATGTACCTTCCATTAATACATTACACTCATTTGGCAGATGCCAGTCCATTAAACTCAACAGGAACAAGAGCTGGATGTCATTAAAAACTGGACATGCAACCCGCCTAAATAAATAACTAAAAATAAGGGCTGTAAAATTTAACGCGATAATAATGCGTTAACACAAATTTGTTTTAAAGCCACTAGTTTCTTTAAAGCATTTACACAACTTGTGATTTTTAGGTTATAGCTCAGTTTTAAAGCTAGAATGAAGATACTGGCACCACATGAAAACCAACTATGTCATACTAGCTTGTCACGGAGGAGGCTAAATAATGAAAAACAAACTTATGCAAAATTTTGGTGAATAAAAACTGGCACAAGATTCCCTTGACCTCTGACCTCAACATATGTGAATGTAAATGGGTTCTCTGGGTCCCCACCAGTCTCCCCTTTACAGACATGCCCACTTCATGATAATCACAGTCAGTCTGGATCAAGTCATAGTCAAGTCAGCACTCTGACACACTGACAGCTGTTGTTGCCTGTTGGACTGCAGTTTACCATGTTATGATTTATTTGGCCTATATCTTTATGCTAAATGCAGTAGCTGTGAGGGTTTCTGGACAATATTTGTCATTGTTTTGTGTCATTAATTGATTTCCAATAATAAATACATACATACATTTACATACAGTAGCATATTTGTTGACTCCAATGTTGATAATGGTATTAAATAGTAAGATCTCCCATCAAGGTACATTCTGAACAGATAACAAATGTGTGATTCATTTGCAATTAATCGTGATTAACTTTGGACAATCATGTGATTAAATTACATATTACCGGTAATCAATTGACAGCCTTATAGAAGATGTGTTCAAAGAGCTACAGTACAAGTGCTCAGGGTTTATTTAAAATTAATTCTTTTATTGTTTGATGAGAGAAGTGTTGGAATGACAGATAGCTTTGTAGTTTGGCCACAAGATGGGGTGATAGCTCCTGAAATGGAAACAAGTCAGGCACCATGTGGACTGAATCGATATAAAACCCATCATCAGGTCTTTGTTTCACTCATAGACGTATGGTGTTATAGACTCTACATGTTGAGGTTCATTGAAGGATTATTTCTGTTGTGTTCATGGACCTCGTGAGGAGGAGTAATCCAAACCACTGATGGTGCTTCTCTGCTGTGTGAACATGCTTTGCCCTTTTGGTGCTCGACCTTGTTCAAACTAAGTTCCTGTTCCTTTAAGGGATCTCTCCAAAATTCACCGTAGTGACGTTGCTTATATTCCATATTCAGAGAAAGTCCAGTGAAGTGTGGGATCTCCTCCTGTGAGAGCAGTCTCCTCCGGGTGCTGAGCAAAAAGCAGGTCAGATCATTTCATCTTTACTCAAACTTACTGGTATCTTCCAATCAAACCCAAGAAGTACATTGGGAATAATTGTAATTTGTAGACATATGCTTCTCAGTGCAATTTTGACTGTGTCAGAAAGTTTATTGCTGTATTTTCCTCAATGAATGTGATGTAAGAGAAGTTACAGCTGTCTAAATGGTAAACTTTCAACTATACACTTAGTCCTGTTACACTTGTAATATAAATTGTATTCATACTCTGTGGATTTTTATTAGTTCAATGAAACCTGATACAGGGTTTCTAAAGTGGCTTTTATTTCTTCTTTTATTTCCAAATTCATTTTCAAACTTTGGCTACAAGGAGTCACGCTGGCTGTTGGCGTGAAAAGCACTTTTACACTCGCTCCTATGCACAGACCCGGCAGGAAGTACATGTGCAGTGAACATCACCTCTTTCTCATAAGGCTAAATGTAGTGACAGGGTCGAGCAGTCAACCGTGGGCTTTTACCACCTTTTTATTTTTATAAATTTCTTTTTATGCTGTCCAACCAACAGGAACAGTGAGATGCAAGTGTTGCTTCACTTTCTTCATGTGCTTGGTAGAAATAGTGAGGGAGGCTTTAAATAGTGTCAAGAACATTAAGAAAGGTATTAGTGTCAATGTGTAAAAAAAAAAAAAAAAAAAAAAATTCACATCTTGAATGTATGCAACAAGCACAATTTTTATAGTGTTCAATGTCCTCTGTCTTTATTGCTCTGAAACACCATGACCTGATTCAACTTACGTGGATTACAAACCTTCTCCCATATAAATAAATACTGTAATTCCTCTCTACAGAGCATTTTTTCATCATGAACACAGACAAAGATCCTGAATTTACCAGCCCAGAGGGATGCGGGATGGGTGAGTATCTGATTCCTTGTCTTTAGTGAGTGAGTGTTCGCCATCAGGCTGCTACATGCAGAGTACTGAAAGCTGAAGCTGTATACCGTACTGTATGTGCAGGCTGCCGTTGACAGCAGTTGTCCCTGTTTGAAGAAGTATTCCTACACGTTTATAGTTCGTGACGGGATTTTGAAATGCCATTATTATAACAGAGACGTGTAGTTTGCTGGTTTGAAGTTCTCCTAACGAAACAAAAAGTAACACAAAGTACTTATCACTTGTCAGACGTTTGCAGTGATGTTGCAGATGTGAAGCCACCGGAGGAGGAAGGAGAGAAAGAAGATAACTCATTCAATGAGAATCGAATGCAGTGTGATGAAGGTGTCATGGGTCAACGTACGTAACCCCCCTACACACACACACACGCACACACACACACACACGCTTGACATCTTTACAATGTGCTTTACATTTCAGCCATCAAGCTCACACCATCCAGCATCTAACGGTTACTTTTTTGTCCACTGGCATTACAAACAGTTGGAAGAAGTGTGAGGGACGCTGCTACAGATTGAATACAATGAAAAAATGTCAAGTCTAGCAAAGTCAACTAAAGTAATGTTCTTGTTTTTATCATGTTTAAGGTTTTTATTAATCTGGGAGAATTTTCTCAACCTATAGGAACGAGGAGGCGTTTTGCTTCAAGTATGATCCTACTGATTAGACAGGAAAGGGACCGTGAAGGTCCGGGAGTTATGCAGGAGTCAAGTTTAGTTACACTGGCGCTCATCATGACGTTTCATTCAGCGCAAAGTAACGAGCAAATCATTGTCACAGTGTGATTCTGCCCCCAACACTGTTAGGATGGAGTTAGAGCAATAACAGGAGTGCCAGATAAGTAATTAATTATATCATGTGATATGTTAAGATTAGGGCTGTCAGTCGATTTGAATATTTATTAATTGCAAATTAATCCCACATTATTCATCTGTTAAAAGTGCACCTCATAGGATGATTTGTCAAGTATACTCTTAAGCGTAGGAGTGGGCAAATATGCTGCTTTATGTAAATGTACTGTATGTATACTGTATTTTTATTAATGGAAATCAATTAACAACAACAGCTGTCAGTGTGTCAGTGTGCTGACTTGACTATGACTTGCCCCAAACCATCATGTGATTATCATAAAGTGGTCATGTCTGTAAAGGGGAGACTGGTGGGGACCCAGAGAACCCATTTACATTCACATATCCTGAGGTCAGAGGTCAAGGGACCCCTCTGAAAATGACCATGCCAGTTTTTCCTCACCAAAATTTAGCGTAACTTTGGAGCATTTTTTAGCCTCATTCACGTAAAGCTAGTATGACATGTTGGTGCCAATGGGTTTTCTATGATGCCAGTTTTGTTTGGATTAATAAGTTAAAGAAATTTGTGGCGTTAAAACAAATTATCACGTTAACTTTAACAGCCCTAGTTCAGATTGCCAGGTATTATGGGTATTTCTTATAGCAATAACATTTTTCATGTTTCCTAACTCTGATCTTCTTGTTTCGTTTACAGTATTTTGAGTGTAGTAATGTTGTCACTCAGACTTGTGACCATAGTCTCTCAGTTATCACGAACAGAGAACATGTTGTTACAGGCAGCTCTCCTATTTATTTCTGACTGCCACCCATCTGCCCCGTTGGGTGCACTTCCTAAAGCCCCGCTCTGCATCTGAGGCGCAGCCTGCGGTTCAGTGCTCTGAGACCCTGGACTCTATATCAGGGCTCTGTGCGTGCAAAGTTTCCATAGCACCTCTGAGCGCTTTTCACAATACACAGCGCCGCTCTTCAGTTCATCACCAGTCGCCGCCAAGACCACATTGTGGTTTCAGGATGGAACTGAGTGCGTTGACACTTAGCAAGAGGCTAGGTGAGAGGTCCTGCAAACCGGGCCCCAAGGCTCTGCACGTTAACAGATGTAGTGTTGAGAAATTGACATAACAGTTGGGCAGATCCTGTATGGTGTGGAAGTGTGGCCTTCAGTGGGTAAGAAAAGAAAACAGGAAAAACTTGCATATGGTAGTAATGAAGTAGAATTAGTGCTCTGTTGGCTGACAGAGGACCTTTGGTGCAGATTAATGTTGGATTTGGGAAGTTTTTCGGTGTCTGTGATACAGGCAATAAGCAATCAATGTGAAAACTCTTTTTAAAAGCAGATGAGGAATCGGTGTTGTCAGTGTGAGGCGCCTGCCCTGGTTCTAGTTTATCTCTGTATTCAGAGGAAATGCCTTCCCCTTATCTCCAGCACACATCTTCTGAATCTCTTTGTGACACTATACATCGGCCTAAATTAAGCTACCTACACTGTGGAGATGTGCTAGTACTAATATGAAACTCTCAGTTATAAATACAAATGTAGAAGTGAAGATGTGACAGCGTTTTACATTCTGGTTGGAGTCTCAAGCTGATTTAAATCCTTATTTAGAAGTGAGAACAAGCATCAACTGTTGTGTATGAACTATACATCACTCCATATCTATTTTTCATAACATGTGTCAGTCACTTCATGTGCATTTACATCCAATGTACTCTTTGATTCTCCCTCGGTTAGATGTGATAAAGACAGAGGAGGAGGAGATGGAAAATGATGAGCAGCATCCCAAGGATGAAAAAGAAAGAGAGATTGTGCCAAAAGAGGAAGCAGAGGGGGCCAGCGAGGACGGGACAGAGGAGGGATTCGACGAGGAGAGGACAGAGGAGGATGATGACGAGGAGGGGGATGAAGTGGGAGATGCGCTGAATGAACCGCAGGACCTGTCGCTGGTGGACTACTCGCGTTACGACAGCGCGGCCCTGCCAGACGCCCACGCAGAAGTGGCAGCGGCTAGTGAAGGCGGGACCTACGTGCCTGGAGCCGTGGCCCCCCGCCTCCAGGCGACAGGCAAGCTCAACTGTGACGTCTGTGGCCTGTCCTGCGTCAGCATCAACGTACTGCTAGTGCACAAGCGCAGCCACACGGGTAAAGCACAGGAACACAGCCGAAGCACCTGACCTCAAACACAACAGTTGCGCAATCATCACTGCATTGATAGCATTGGGAGATAGCGCCTCGCATTGACTAGGTCAAGATGTTTGATCGAGTAGCCACGATTAAGACCGCACGAGGGTGCATCACACATGACGCACGTGGCCTAACCAGTGCTACAGCAGCAGGTTGTGAAATATCCTCTATTGTTCAAATATGAAGCATATGCAATAACTTGATTTGTGAACAGATAGGTCAACACATCGTAGTACATCTACAGTCATTATTTTGTCCTGACTTATGCAATTCCTGTTATAACTCACTTGTGTACATGCTGCATGCTTCAAGCAGAGTAAAGTAACTTTCACCTGGTACACATGATGCACACAGTCTCTGTGATGGTCGGCTTATTTTCTATCCTCACATAGTAATTTTTGTCACAGCCAGCCACTTGTGCACACATCATCTATTAACAGACAGCTCCACTCATCCTTTTACTGACGCGTGGAGCTGACTAGTAGAATAATGCCGCCTTCAGATGGAACTCATGAGGCTGTGTTTTCGACAGGGGAAGTCAAATGCACAATATGCCTGGCATTTGTGTGGTTTTTAGTCGTGAGAACATTTGTTTCTAGGTTTCTGATAGTTACAGTGGATGTTGCTTTGTTCCCTTTTCAGAGATGATGAATGATTCTGTCTTTTTTTTTGCAACTCTCTGTAATGATATGGACAAGGAAAGGGTTGACAGTAGGTCTGTCAAAGTAAACACGATAATAACACGTTAACACACAATTGTTTTATCGCCACTAATTTCTTGAATGCATTAACACAATTTGATCTTTCGGAGGTTGTAGCGGGCTCAGCTTTAAAGCTAGAGTGGAGATGCTGGTATCATATGAAACTAGAAAACCTAAAGAATCCATTGGTCATGCCAGCTTGTCACGAAGGAGGCTGAATAACGCTCCAAACTAAATTGTGGTGAGGAAAAACTGTTATGGCCATTTTCAAAGGGGTCCCTTGACCTCTGACCTCCAGATATATAAATGAAAATGGGTTCTGTGGGTACCCACCAGTCTCCCCTTTACTGATATGCCCACTTTATGATTTAGTCAAGTCAGCAAACTAACACACTGACAGCTGTTGTTGTCTGTTGGGCTGCAGTTTGCAGTTTAGTTTGTTTATGATTGGAGCATATTTTTTATGCTAAATGCAGTACCTGAGAGAGTTTCTGGACAATATTTGTCATTGTTTTGTGTTGTTAATTGACTTCCAAAACATGCATGTGATTATCATAAAGTGGGCATGTCTGTAAAGGGGAGACTCGTAGGTACCCATACAACCCATTTTCATTGACATATCTTGAGGTCAGAGGTCAAAGGACCCCTTTGAAAATGGCCATGACAGCGTTATTTAGCCTCCTTCGCAACAAGCTAGTCTGACAGGGCTGGTACCAATGGTGATGCCAGTACCTTCATTCTGGCTTTGAAACTGAGCTCACTACAACCTAGTGTCAAGTTGGATCAATGCATTAAAGAAATTAGTAATGTTAAAACTAATTTGCGCTTTATTATTGCGTTAACTCTGACAGCCCTAAATAAAATAGATAGTTAGTTCATGGTGTGTTTTTTTCCTCACTCAGGCGAGAGGCCATTCCAGTGCAGTCAGTGCGGGGCCTCTTTCACCCAGAAGGGAAACCTGCTGCGCCACATCAAACTGCACTCCGGGGAGAAGCCCTTCAAATGCCCCATGTGCAGCTACGCCTGCCGCCGACGTGACGCTCTAAGCGGCCACCTGCGCACCCACTCTGGTACCAGCCAGCCTCGCACTCGCTCACATGCACTGATACTGTACGCACCTGCGTACAGTATCATGTCAGTTGGTTTCTCATTCCTTCATGTTGGTTTTTCACTCCTTTTGAATCTAAACACATGAGGTCTGCTGCTGAGCCTGCATTGCTTTTCCAGTAACAACCCGCCATGCGCTCTCATACGGTTACACGCATCACACATGGCATCTTACTCATTTACCTCTGGAAACTTACTCATTCACTTTCAGTTCACGTGTTTTACCTGCAGACATGCTGCACAGTCCCTCAATGTGCACATCAACAGTTTTGTGTGAAACCACATACTTAAGGAAATAATACTGTACCACTTAGATGGTGTTGGTGTTTCATGTGTTGTTGATTAACTGAAACTCCTGCTCACAGTGGAGAAACCCTTCAAGTGCAACCACTGCAGTCGCAGCTACAAGCAGCGCAGCTCCCTCGAGGAGCACAGAGAGAGGTGCCATGTGTACATTCAGAACAAAGGTCCTGCCGAAAGAGGTGAGCAGACAGCACACACTCTGACAGTCGCTCCATCAGCATCTGAAACTCCAGCACGTCCTCACACACTTCACACATGCACATATAACTATTACTGTAATCCAACCACTGCACTGTCTACATAAACTCATTTGCACATATGGAGCGCACAGTCATGGCTGTTATTGCTAGCAGATCCTGTTTTTATAGCATCATTAAATTAATGAGCTTATGGTTGTTACCCCATCATTACAGCTAAGTAGGTTATGGCTGCTGTGGTGTGGAGGCACAGAGTATGAAGACCGCATCTAATGTCTGGAGCGGCAAAAGGGAAGCCGAATATGTAGGACAAATATTTCAGCCCAGCCACTCAACACACAAACACACACACACACACACACACACACACACACACACACACACACACACAAATACAAATATGCACCCTCTATGTTTAGTTATTTAACCTTTATTTAACAAGAGAAAATCCATTAGATTAGGGAAAGATTAAGGCTGTCGATTCATTACAATTTTTAATGATTAGCCATATAATTGTCCATAGTTTATCATGATTAATTGATCACATATGTTTTATCTGTTCAAAATGGGAGATTAAATGAATAGCACAAAACAATGACAAATCTTGTCCAGAAACTCTCACAGGTACTGCATTTAGGAAAAAAAAAAAATATGCTCAAATCATAACGTGGTAAACTGCAACAGGCAACAACAGCTGTCAGTGTGTCAGAGTGCTGACTTGACTATGACTTGATCCAAACTGACTGTGATTATCATAAAGTGGGCATGTCTGTAAAGGGGAGACTCATGGGTACCCAGAGAACCCATTTTCATTCACATATAAGATAAGATGAACCTTTATTAATCCCCATAGGGAAATTCAGTTTTTACACAGTGTTGTTGATTTCACACAGTACACATACCTGCATTAATGGAGAGATGTCAGAGTGAGCGGGCTGCTCCTGACAAGCGCCCCGAGCAGTTGGGGATTTGGTGCCTTGCTCAGGGGCACCTCGGCAGTGCCCAAGAGGTAAACTGGCACCTCTCCAGCAACCAGTTGGTCTTGGTCCATGTTGGGACTTGAACCGGTGACCCTCCAATTCCTAAACCAAGTCCCTACGGACTGAGCTACTGCCGCCCCGGCATATGTTGAGGTCAGAGGTCAAGGGACCCCTTTGAAAATGTGGTCTTAAAATGTAGTATAATTCTGGAGCGTTATTTAGCCTCCTTTGTGACAAGTTAGTATGACCTGGTTGGTACCAATGGAGTCTCAGGTTTATATATATCAGTATCTTCACTCTACCTTTTAAGCTTGCTGCAACCTCCGAAAGATTGTTATTATTGGATTAACTAAGACAGCCCTGATTGAGATTAAACATTACAGAGTGAAAACTAAAATCCACCCATCAACAGAAGAAGTTAAGTAGTCACTATGTATGTAACCTCCCCCCGCAAAAATGACTTTACATACTGATAGGACAGTTGCACAGTTGCAACACACAGACAATGCTCTGCTTCTGTGGTCACCAAATGTCGTAAGTTTATGCCTGATAATGCCGCGGTGGTGAGGAAGTACATCCTCATCCTGTGGTCTCCTCTCCTGCACTGGTGAAGTCAAAACCCACCAGGAAGTGAGGTCAAAGAGCTTCTGATCTCAAATTAATATCTTGTTCCTCCCAGTGTGACTCAGCTTCGAGCAGCTGGTGTGTTTTGCAAAACTTTTTCACTTTATAACCTCAAAAGCTTTGACAGGTTGGCAGCTCAGTGCACTGCCTTTTCTTGTGATACCACTTTGATCCAAAAGACGTCTTTGCTCACTTGTTGCTCTTACTCTCTCGCTCCCTTGCTGTCTAGCGGAGGACGGCCAGACACCCAGGACTCAGATGGGCACCGAGCGTGCTCTGCTGCTCGACAGGCTCGCCAGCAACGTAGCCAAACGGAAGAGCTCAATGCCGCAGAAGTTCACCGGTAAGAGCAGCCAGTCGAAGCACTGACCACAGCACAGGATTAAGAGCTGTGCTGTAATTCCACAAAATAACTTCAGCATTTTTTTTTAGTTTGATTAATGATATATTTGATTTCTATCTATTAATGCCCACCTGTCTACTGACGTCTTTATTGTGTGCCGCTATACTGTGCTGCTGTCTTTTTAAAGTGTTTACATCATTTGTGCTTTTTGCTGTGCATTTATGCTGTTACAGAATTCATGTATTGTGGGTGATTTCAAGTTGTCTGTCTAAGCTACTGTGTGTTTGTCTGTGCTGGCCTCCATCTCTTACCAAACAGGAATTGAGGGCAGAGAACCTGCCTCATACCTGCACACACCACAGAGTGGCTCCACTGTCCTAAATTCTCTGCGAGAAATGTGCCATAGGTGGGTATTGGTAACCATGCATGGTTAAATAAATGGATACATGAAAAAAGGAGACACACGCACTTGAAAATTCACTATTTAAGTACTCGCTTTGCATGTTTTGAATCAAACTCAGATACTCTGAGTGATGAATGATCAAAAGATAGGCGTTTCAGTAAATGGCTGACTTTAGGGGCGTATACACTCACACACACACACACACACACACAACGATTTATAGTTGGCTCCCACCTTTCTCGTTCAGCCTAACACTGGGTTGTAGTTTCGCAATCAAGCCTCAAGCTGCTTACAAATGAGAGCGTATTGGCAAAAAAGACTCCTACATCTCTCTATCAGGTTGACAAATGAAGTGAGTTCTTTCAATATGACAACCACAGGGGGAAAAGAGAAGTAATGTCTGCAACCGCAGAGACAGAGAGAACAGGCGGGAGGCGAGAAACGTGAGCAGGTGCCTCTCTGTCTATACTTCTGTGGTGCAGCTGCACTATAGGCCTCCATCTGCGTCGTCTGCTTCCTCTCAGCCCTCTGTCCTCTGGTGCCTCCAAGCTCAACTGCTGGCTTTAAAGCTTCTTCTGTCCTGTGAACCTGGCATGTTTCTCTTTTCCTTTGTGTTGCCCGAGGGGTTGCACATTTTTCTCATTGCCTCTAATCAACACCAAATTGACGACCCCTCAGACTCCTATAAGGATCTCTATTAGATCTTTTTCCATCTGTAAGCAATAAGTGTTTGAAGTGCCGCTTGCTGACTGTGGTATTTCTCTGGTCGTGCTGTTGGATGAAGTCTTGAGTGCTCTTCTCATGCTGCCGGTCTAGGTGACAACGGTGTCTGCCTGGACCTGAGCTTTAACAGGGAGCTGGTCTACCGAACTGACGTCAAGGAGCCTTCGCCAGGCTCCCCGGGGCCCGACACCCACCATCAGCAACAATCCATCCCTGCAGGGCCGGACACCAACCCAGTTCCCTCCCGCAGGCCCTACCCCATCCAGCTGAGCCGCAACGACATCAGCCCCATGGGCCTCACCAACGGCCACAAGATGGCCATGCCGCTTCTGGGCCTCCCTCACGCCACCCCACCACCCCTCGGCGTGGACTCGTTCCACTCCGATGGCTCCCAGATGTCCCAGCCTGTCATGTACAGCTTAGGGCATCTGCTGGGGGGGCTCAACCATCAGAACGGCATCCCTCACCCACACGCCCAGCCCGTCCCCTTGTCGCCGCTGGAGGCCTTACGGGTGGTGAGGGCCGACGGGGAGGGCGGAGGTCTGCCCGGGGCGGTGTACCCCTGTGGCCACTGCAGGGTGATCTTCCTGGACTACGTCATGTTCACCATCCACATGGGGTGCCACGGCTTCCGTGACCCGCTCGAGTGCAACGTGTGCGGCCACCGCAGTCGGGACCGTTATGAGTTTTCTTCCCACATAGCCCGCGGTGAGCACCGCCTAGAACTGAAGTAGCTTTCATTCATGCAGACGTTCATGCTTAAACAAACACGCTCAGACACTGCATGAGAACACACACAGATTTACTCATATAAGTAGCTGGTAGTATCACAAATGAAAGCATGAAGTAGCAGCTATGCCGTGCTCTGGCTGTCTTTTATAATGTGTGTGTGTGTGTGTGTGTGTGTGTGTGTGTAAGAGTGAGAGATTGAGAAAGACGTTACAGAAGTGTGACGCTGTTGGAGTGTTTTTAGTCATACTGTACTCATCTGAAAAGATGGCCTGTAAAGTGTTTATGCGGAGTAATTCTACTTCCTTCATACGTAACATTTGTTCTTCATGAGCTCTGCTGTAGTCACTGTTTATATCATACAGCCATGTGCCATATATACATTCAGATGTTCAACCATGTAGCAGAAATGAATGCATTTATTGTGTATCTGCTGTTGTTTTTTCACTGTTATTTGTGTAAAAGTGTGAAAATAAAAGATAGACCTGCACCTTGTTGAGAGAAGTTTATCTTCTCTTAAAAACACTTACCTATTCAAAACTGCAGAAAAAAACGTCTTATTATCTAGAAGGTCACATGTCTCCTTTTTAGGCTGTGGTTTGAGAGAAGTGCAGTTCACAGCTTCAAAAGACATCACTTCACTCTGCACCATGTGTTGGTTTCTCCCTCCTGAATATTACACACTCAAACAAAGTTAGACAGGGCTCACAGTTTTGCAGAGACATTTATGTCACATGAAATAGAGGTGTGTGTATATATAGGACTTAGAAAGCACAAATAGGTAGGGCAGAGAGATGCAGATGGAAATTAAAGTCAAGGTGGGTCTACATTAATTGTAAGGGGCTGTTAAAAACATCTCTCTGAAAGCATATTAAAGTTATGTTACATTAAATCAGAAATAAAGAGGATGAAAACTAGACTTCTGCACCTCCTCGTGGCTCTGTTTTCAGGATATAAAAAATCTTACCTGTGATGGGAGACTTTGACCAATCACAGGTCATTTCAGGGAGAGAGAGCGTTCCTATTGGCTGCTGGTGGGCGGTGCTTGGTATTTCCTCACCAGATCTCAACATGGCTGCCGGGTCACAAACTCTCATTTTACAGCTAAACTGTAACAAGATGTTTCTGAAATATCTGAGGAGAGAAATAGTCATTACAGTAACAGAATATTGATTCATATTTGATCAGCGCCGCCTAGTTTGAGAGTGATTGACAGCCGACTCTCATAGACGACAGCTGAATGTCAGACTCCAGATCAGTTCTGATTGGTTGTCCTCTGATCCGTGAAATCTTGCAGATGCCATTAGGAGCAGCAGAGGAACCTGACTTGTTTCAGATTACCTGTCTCTACCTGTATCTCTCTGCACTACTGTCAGGATATAGTGACTGTTTTATAAAAATATTTATTTTTTAAATCATATCAACTCCAATGCTACCCACTGCAGCTTTAAGGCATAGGGAATATGGGTGGTCACCTAGGGTGCCACCTTTTTGCCTCCTTTTTTTAAAATAAATTTTAAAAAAGAAATAAAAAAAAAAATGCTGGTGGCTGCCCTTCCTCATTTTCTACATCGAGGTAACAAATGAACGAAGAAACAAATACACTTTTCACCCCTGTAACACTTTCTGCCAGCAGCATTTATTTGTTAATAAAAGTGTAAATTGTAGTGAAACTAAGCACTTAAACAATATCAGGGACCAGTTGTTTATTTATAATATGATAAATAGTTATTTATGAAAATAAAAATTTTAATTTTGGGCTGCACGGTGGTTAGCACTCTCGCCTCACAGCAAGAGGGTCGCAGGTTCGAATCCGGCTTGGGGCTCTTCTGTGTGGAGTTTGTGTAAGTGTGGGTTTTCTCCGGGTACTTCCCACAGTCTAAAGACATGCAATTTAGGTTAATTGATGACTCTAAATTGTCCGTAGGAGTGAATGTGAGCGTGAATGGTTGTCTGTCTCTATGTGCCCTGTGATGGACTGGTGACCTGTCCAGGGTGAACCCCGCCTTCGCCCAATGCCAGCTGGGATCGGCTCCAGACCCCCGGTGACCCCTAACGGGATAAGTGGTTGACGATGGATGGATGGATGGATGAAATCTAAATTTTTGTATTAAAACCATTGTGATGTCTGATGTGCGTTGCAGTTTATGGGGTTAGGGTCGGGGTTCTGGGGAATCCTAACCCTAGGCTGGCACCCAAATCCAAATTTCACCTAGGGCACCCAAAGGGCAAGAGCCAGCCTTAGCCTCTGCAGTATCTAACAGTGGTGTGATCTGACAATAATCAAATGAGTATAAAATGTCAAATGACACTTGTCTTTGATATGGGATTGTCTCCTACTTTCATCACAGGAATAAAACGTCGCCTGTTCTTCCCCCGGATGCTGAGGAAATGAATATCAGTGGCTCATTAGTATCTTAACACAAGCGTCCATCTGCTGGGGGAAGTGTGCTACTGCACTGATGGTGCCTGATAAGTTCCTTACACAGTATCGCTCCATAGCAGTGGTCCCCAGAGTGGTTCTAGGACCCACTGGGGGCCTTTAAAAGTGATGCAAGGGGTCCCAGACTAATTGATGAATAGCTTAATAAGTTTAATCTTTCTTTAACCAGAAGAGAGCTCAATGAGAAAAAATGATGTTAACGGTTTCACTCTTCCCACTAACTCTCACTTCACCCACAGAGGAGATGGTAATCACTTACGTCTGCCAGTAAAACTCCACATGTGGGAATTCATCTGTGTGAGGGCAAAGTTTGACTTCAAACTGAGGGTCTGTGTTCATTTCTGATATGACAGACTTGAGGAAACTCTGCTGACAGCTAAATCTACTGAGTGTGTTGGGGAAGTTTTAAGTGTGCGCATGTGAACATGCATGCACTTCACCCACATGTCAACGCAGGGACTCGGTCACACTTTGCTGCCTTCAGACCAGAACAGGGTGTTAGCTTCATCCAGCTGCCGCCACGCTATCTGACCTCTCCATCAGTGCCAGTTCCCTTTTCTCTCTGTGGGCTTGAAGAGAAGTGACACTTGTGAGGCAAACTGTCATCACAGCTTCATGTCCATATATCTGATTAAAAGCCCAGTCATCCATTTCAAAAAACAAGTAGGCTGCTTCTCTTTTTCCAATCATAATAGGTTGACTTCAGGGTATCTTTCTTCTGAGTAGTTTGTTGAGTAAGAGGGCAGACGTGTGAGGCTAAGATGACAGTCAGGTAGTTCGTGGTAATGCAGGAGGATAAAGAAAGAAAGAAAGAAAGATATTCCTTTATTAGTCCCACAGTGGGGAAATTCAGTTTTACACTCTGTTGTTCACAGTACACAGTACATAGTACATATACATGTCAATGGAGAGATGTCAGAGTGAGGGGGCTGCTCCTGACAAGCGCCCAGAGCAGTTGGGGGTTTGGTGCCTTGCTCAGGGGCACCTCGGCAGTGCCCAAGAGGTAAACTGGCACCTCTCCAGCAACCAGTTGGTCTTGGTCCATGGGGGATTTGAACCCGGGTCCTCCACATCCTAACCCAAGTCCTTACGGACTGAGCTACTAAGAAACAGCTTGAGGACTCACAGGGAATATTTTTGACACATCTTCTTTGAACATAAAAAAAATCATACAGGGGAAAGGGAATGGGTCGGACTGGCGTCTAGGAAGCCCTCCTTCTGCCCAAACTGTGTGTCTGAAGTCCCATTTCCACCATAAAAGCAGCCTGCCAGACTGAGTTCACTCAGCCAGTTGAGACAGAAGTCATAAAGAAATAATGACGCAAGTCCAGCGAAATGAGAGGTTTCTGGTGACATCTGCTGACTGAATTATAGGAGTCAACTTGACAGGCGAAAATCGGCATGCTGACGTATTTTAACCAGAACAACAACACACCTTGAGAGCAGACAAGGAATCAAACAAAGTCATGAAATCTCAGTAAGGGTCAGCTGGACAAATGAATGAATGAATTTGAATTTCATATTCAGTCTTGTGAAGGGCTCATTGTTTTGGTGGAATGTGATCTCAAAAAACTAAAAAGTATAAAATGCGAGTCTCCTTCAAAATTAAGCCAAGGCACACTGTAGAGTGTCAAAATTGAAATGCCTTTATTTTACATGGCAGTGATTGTTAAAAATGATCAACGTGTTGCGACCGACACTGGCCTTCATCAGGGTCATTGTCATGTCTATTTGATTTTTATTTATTTATTATTTTGGCTGCAATTAGAGAGATTTTAGTCTAGAAATGGAGAAAGAATATCATACGAACATCATCATTCATATCATACAATGCTGCAGTTGGTAGAAATGGAGTGAATATGATTTAATAAAGTTATTTTTATAAAACGGTCACAATATCCTGACAGTAGTGCATGAGAGAGGTAATCTGAAAAAAGTCATGTTTCTCTGAGTCCTCCGGTGCTCCTAACGGCATCTGCAAGATTTCACAGACCGGAGGAAAACAACCAATCAGAGCCGAGCTGGAGCCTCTGAGCAGCTGTCAATCACTTGTGACAAATGATCAAACGGTCAAACTAAGCAGCACTGATCAAATATGAATCAACATTCTGTTATTTCTCACCTCAAATGTTTTCAGAAACATCTTGTAATTACTGCTTGGCTGTAAAATGTGACCTGGCAGCCATGTTGAGATCAGTTGAGGAAATACCAAGCACCGCCCACCAGCTGGAGCACAGCCAATAAGAATGCGCTCTTGCTGAGATGACCTTTGATTGGCCAAAATCTCCCAACACCTGCTAGATTTCTTAAAGCCTGAAAACAAAGCCACGAGGAGGTGCAGAAGTCTAGTTTTCTCTCATAATACATGAATTACAATAAGCTGCAAGGTTAATATGAAATAAAAATAAAAACACTCAGCCTTCTGCAGGTTTAACACCAAATGAATGAATCAGAATGAAGTCAAATGAAATGTTAAGGCAGTAATATACAGGTGTATCATTCACTGGGTGTTTTTCATTTCAGGTCAGGACGCTGGATGGTGAAATAGCTTGTAATTGCCGCCCGCTATTCTGCGGCCATCCTGGAGATGGCGCTGTTGAAACAACATTGATAGACAGAAAGCAGCCAGCGGTTTTTACAGATTGATCCACATGTTTTACTATTCTCATTTATAAAACACCTCCGCGGATCGGTGGCGTTTGGGTGCGATAATGTCACATTGATGGGAATTTAGACATTGATGTCAGCGTGTGAAAACACGCGGTGAAGCAGGGCTTCGCGGTCAAATATAACAATAACTTGCCACCTTTGCTGCGACTTATTCCGATCGACCACAGGAGCAGGTCTGAGCATGCGCACTGCATCGGCTCTATGGGGACGGGGAGGACATCACGGAAAAAACGTAGCAGCAGCACCACTAACCCCACGCCGAGATTCCGTCTCTCCGCTGCGCTAAAAGTGCGCGACGAAAGCGGCCCACGACTATGCCCGGTGCGGCGTTAAAGTGCGGGACGACCACTTGACAGGCCTGGGCGAGGTCTGAGCCGTTGCCGGGAGGGGAAATACATTTCTTCGTATGGGAGCAGCATGCGGGAAATGGTTGGAGGTTGCTGCGTGTGTTCAGACGAGCGAGGCTGGGCTGAGAACCCTCTGGTTTACTGTGATGGACACGGCTGCAGCGTCGCCGTCCACCAAGGTAACATTAGCCGCCGTTAGCGTGTAATTACCGGGCTGCTGTGGCGGGGAGAGCCGGCGGCTGGAGGCAGCCAGAGGTGCTGGTAGGTCGGTAGGTTTCTAGGTAGGTCTGCCGCTGTCTACGTGCGTGTATGTATGTATGTGTGTGTGGGAGGGGTAGGTAGGCGTGTTGTTTGTTGTTTCCTCTCCGCACACATGATTAAACGCGCAGGGCCAAGCGGAGTGTGACACCGAGCCTGGATGGCGCCGTGATGCCACTTCAGGTCCGTGTGCGTGTGCGTGGTTGTCTGGCCCGGTTGGATTCACGACAGACTGCGAGAGGCGTGTTTTTGCGACAAAACAGCCCCAGCGAGGCCCGCCGGTTTGGACATCATGTTACCTTGTGTCCACTCGCTTTGTTGCTCTAATGAGACAACAAGGGCAGCACATAACTTCCAGGATCGTGTTTCTGGTCTGAAATCAGCGCTGCGGCTGGCTGTTGGTCCAACTCTGGGAGGCGGGTGGAGGTCTATGCCTGGCTGCCCTCCTCTGCAGGTCCGTTTTATGAAGTACAGATGACTGCGCTCCCTAAAGTCAGCGAAAGTGCTGTAAAATGTAATAAAGAGAGATTAGTGAGAAGCCTACACAGCAGGTTGAGCCGAGAGATGTCCACATGTGCTCAGTTTTATACATATTCAATCTCAATGTCTTCCTCTTTTTTTTAAATATTACCTGACCAAGGTGACAGCAGCGCTTAAAGCTGCATTAGGCAAAACATTTTTGGCATCATTGGGCAAAAATCCCATAATAACCTTTCAGCATGTTGTAATTGAAGTGTCCTGGAGAGAAAACTAGACTCCTACACCTCCTCATGGCTGTTTTCAGGATTTAAAATACCTAACCCCTGATGGGAGACTTTAACCAATCACAGGTCATTTCAGAGAGAGACAGTGCTCCTATTGGCTGTTCATTCAACGTAGGCAGCTGTCAATCACTGATCCAACAGTCAAACTTTCAGAGTTCAGTTTAGCTGTAAAATGAGAAAGTCTGCTCCAGCTGGTGGGCGGTGCTTTGTATTTCCTCAGCTGATCTCAACATGGTGGCCAGGTCACAAACTCAGCCAAACGGTGATCAGAGTTCACGCGTGATTGGCGGCTGCTCATTGATGACAGACTCCAGCTCAGCTCTGATTGGTTGCCTTCCTCTGGTCTGTGAAATCTTGCAGATACCATGAGGACTACTGTCAGGATATGGTGGCCGTTTTATGTAAATAACTTTGTTTAATCATATTTGCTACCCACTGCAGCTTTACATGTTGCATAGAAAGTACTGAAGGTAAGAATGAGACTAGAGTACAGTACAGATATATGTAACATGTATAGTACACGTGTTATACTGTCATCATGTATGTGTTGGAAAATATGCAGAGGACCATGTGTCAAAAAATAATAGCCTGTCCTTAACCTGTTGTGTGTGTCCGTCCCAGCATGTTATGGCATCGTCCAGGTTCCCACCGGTCCGTGGTTCTGTCGGAAGTGTGAATCACAGGAGAGGGCGGCTCGTGTGGTGAGTATGCCAACATGACACGACACACTCATCCACCTGTCGGGATTAATGCCGTGCTCACGACAAGCTCTGCTCTCTCCCCGTCCTCCCTCAGAGGTGTGAGCTGTGTCCCCACAAAGATGGTGCCCTCAAGAGGACAGACAGTGGAGGTAAATCTCGCCCTCCGTCCGTCTCGCTCTCCCGCTGTTTCCCTCGGTCCCAAAATAGGTTTCCGCTTCATTCATAAGGAACCCTATCATGTCGTTGATCCGCTGCCAATCTCTCTGTCAGGCTGGGCCCACGTGGTGTGCGCGCTCTACATCCCAGAGGTGCAGTTTGCCAACGTCCTTACCATGGAGCCCATCATCCTGCAGTACGTCCCGCATGAGCGATACATCAAGGTACTGAGACACACACTGTAACACTACTGTTGCTCAGCAGCACTTCATGAGGGTGTGGAGCTCTGTCTCGAAACTAAAGGGGCTTTTCAGTCTGTAAGAATCAGAAATTGCTTGTTAACAGTGACACCTGTGGCCGCTAAGTCAACGAAAGTCAGCGTCCTGGTGCTCACGCTTGTGCTCGCACTACGTAGACGTGAGCAAGCGTCGGTCAAAACAGTGAGGAGACGCACAAGACTGAACGTGATTGACAGGCTTCAAGCTGATAAGCAACATTAGCAGCTAAAACCACAATATCACTGTATATTTCACATGCGTGGCAGTAATGTTAGTTTACCAAACGAAGGTCCTTCCATGAATCGAAGGTCTGGCCGATGTTGATCGTAGTTTCCCACTACGTTGGTCACATTCCTGTTTCATAAGACAGGCATCACTAGATGTAATGTAACGTAAGTTAATGTAAGTCTGAGTTGTGGTGGAGGTTTGTCCTTTGTTGGTGTTAGTGGACTTCATTTCTAACTGAACGTTAGCTATGGTTGCACGCTGTTAGCCCTGTAGCGGAGCTGAAAATACTTGCAAGCACTATGTCACATCCGTCGGATTTTCCCTGGAAAAAACTTCCTGCATTCTTCACATTAAAAGCAGTCTACAGGCTGATAGAGGAAACCCAGAAAGGTTAGGTTACAACCTGTTCACGCACTGGCAATAAAAGACGTTTATATGTATAAAACTTACATACAGTCCCTTTAAGGATGTACAGTAAGGTTTCTTTTCAGGGTTTCTTTATGGCCAGAGAATGGTATAATTGTGTTGAACTGAAAAGCATCATTTCTTTTCCTCCTTGAGTGGCTCAAACACATAAAAACATCCTTTATCAGAGATTATAAGGCACCTAGGGCCAGGTATCAAACATCCGTCTGTGGCATAAACTTTGATCAAAAATTACACCAAATGATTGGTTTACCTTCCTACCTGTATATGTTGTCTCTTTTATTTTATTTAAGCGATGCTGTCCAACAGTTGTGTGTTTGGACTACTTGAAAATCTTATGCATTATAAGTCTGTATCTTATTTTCCTCTGTGACTTTTCTGTGGAGCGTAAGTTTAGAAGGAAGGTATTGGGAAAAGTATAGTTTTGGTATCTGTACTCGGGTGTTTTATGGGTGCTTGCATTTCAAATGGTGAGGTGCCCAGCCACATTGGTCTCACTCTACTATTTCCAGAGCAATTACAATAAACCGTTGTAGCTGTAAATTCTTCACTTAAAGTTCAATTGGAGCTTTAAGTGAAAACATCAGCTTTGGTGTCAGCCACGAAAAAAAACACCCAGAGGAGGGCTTTTGTTTTAGGAAACACTTTTTTCATCAGTGTCAACAATCCCACAGAGAGAAATCCATCATAAAAGAAAAAAGTATTCACAATTTCTGCCAACGACAGTAGCTTCAACAAACCATGATGCAACGCAGCTTTAAGACATCTGGGAAACAGCACAACTCTTGTTTCTCCCTTAAAGGGAAAAACTGTTTCGCTCCACCACATCACCATCGCTCCGTCCACCTACACGTTCCTGACAAACCCAGTGCTGAATGTGGCAAGGTCGCGCCTGCTCTCTGGAGGCTGTTACAAGTCATTCTGGGAAACGTGGGAGATTTCCAGCTCAAGTAGAAAATGGATGAATCAGGTTGAGGGAACAACAGAAAAGTACATTGACCACAAATTCATTGCAACATACACTAGGGCTGTACTGAATGACTGTCGTTAACATTCAGAGCTTCTACTTTTTAATGAAACTTTGAATGTCTGTTGTCGTTTTTTTATGGCGTCATTATCACCCTAAAACAAACAGAAAAATTGATTATTTTAATTGATTAAATATTTAATTGTGATTAATTGCATGATTGTCCATAATTAATTGGGATTAATTGCAAATTAGTTGCATGTTTTATGTTCAAAATGTACCTTTAAGGGAGATTTGTCATGTGTTTAATACTTTTATCAACATAGGAGTGGGGAAATATGCTGCTTTATGCAAATGTATGTATATATTTATTATTGGAAATCAATTAACAACTTTTTTAGCATACAAAATATGGTCAAATCATAACATGGCAAACTGCAGCCCAACAACAGCTGTCAGTGTGCTGACTTGACTGTGACTTGGCCCAAACTGACTGGGATTATCATTAAGTGGGCATGTCTGTAAAGGGGAGACTGGTGGGTACCCAGAGAACCCATTTACATTCACACATCTGGAGGTCAGAGGTCAAGGGACCCCTTTGAAAATGGCCGTGACAGTTTTTAGAGCTATTTACTGTCCCTTGTGACAAGCTAGTATGACATTACGATGGATTCCTTAGGTTTCCTATTTTCATGTGATAGTAGTATTTTCACTCTAGCTTTAAAACAAATTTATATTACTACGTTATTATTATCACATCAACCTTCAAAGCCCTAATTTTGTGTTGTTGTGGACATATAATTGTAATTTATGATTCTGTTAGTTTGCTGCTAGACCACCCTGTTAATACAGACCGTGCCTCCCGTTATGTGTGGCGTGCAGGAGAGCAAACAACTTTGACTGCAGTGAAAATGTTGTTTTCGAAAGGCTAAATGCCAACAAATATGGGTTGAAGCAGAATATCACACAAGTCGTAAACAGTCATACGCAGCCACCACTGGAATCTAAATCTTCAGGTAGTATCGTACTGATAATATTTGTGGAGCCTGATCTTTATCTGCAACTGTGCATAAACACCGGATTTAAAAACAAAATGGATAGACAAGCAAAACATGCACAGCGTTCAAATGGTGGTTAACGTTATGAATGAAGCTTCAAACTATTTGCCATAAAATATACATGGTGTGCTGAAGTGATTAGTTTAAAGTCAGCTATTGTCCAAAATGTCAAACTGTCACTGGCAGCAGCTTCTTCAACTAAAGCTTCCTGAATTTAATATCATCAAGAAATGAGTGTGTTTGGGTTGCGGTCTGTTGAAGAGGTCACCTTGACATTGTGTAGCTAATATGATTAATTTACTTAATAAAAAAAAACAATGAAAATAATTATTGGTTGAATAGTACAAAGCATTATGAATTGATAATGTCAAACAGGAGAGTATCACAAAGTCTGTTCTTCATGTACTGTCCATGTGTGATGAATGAACACTGGTTAATGACATGCCGACATAATGAAGGATTTCCATGCTGCGTACTGACCAAACACAACGATAGTGGGACCTCACACAGAGTCCTAACGTGCAAAGTAAGACCACTTATGGAAAGCAGACTGAACATATCCTTCATCGTATAAACAGTTGTGTTTACACACTCAGAAAGACTTCTGGGATATTCTGCTAATGTCTATTTCACTTTTGAAAGCAAACCATTTAACCACAAACTAGTTTTAGGCCATTATGGCTTTATCACACATCTGCTGTTGTAACTTTATCCATTTGTACCTTTTTTTTTCTTGTCTGTGTAGTCTTTGATAGTTGGCAGACTGTGTATAGCAGAAGTAGTGCGTGGCAGTGTATCCAGCATGCACCAGAGCAGGCCTTTCAAAGCAATGAATGCCCATTACAGAGAAATCAATATTTGACGCATGGACTCATTAGACTGAGCAGCCAGTGGCTGACGTGCACTGTGTATATAATGTGTGTGTGTTTGTGTGTGTGTGTGTGTGTGTGTGCGTGTACGCATGCCTGCATATAAATGTACACATGTGAGTGTTTGAGTGCCTGGTTTCATATTACTGTGTCAGCTACAGTAAATTGCATGCAGCTTTCCCCGTCAGAGCCATTCATCCAGATTATGCCGGCTGCATTCCTAGACAGCGTTACAATGGACAGTGAAAACTTGAGAAGCCACTCTTCCTTTTACACGCTCGGTGCGTAGTCATGTCTCCGGCCTTTCATTACATAGCCGACATCCTCACAGCAGAGCAAGGATGTGGAGAGCAGAGGAAGACAGAGGAAAGGGGGGGAGAAGGCAGGACAGGGAGGGCCAAAGCAAAAAGGTAAAGAGCCCACTGTTCCTTTGTCCTGCACCTGTTGCTAGGCCTCCTCTGCTCCCCACCAGCAGTCCGCCCGCTCACTGGGGAGAAGCTAACGACGAAGTACAAAAGCTCCACGTGTGCGTGTACACGTCTGTCTGCGATCACATGTGTATGCTTGCGTGTATTTTGCGTGCACATTTATATGTCTGTGAAGACTGACACTGTGTCACGTAGGAGGCGAGGATTTTAGCCTTGAGCTGTGAAATCAAGTATTTCCAAAATCTTGGCTACACATGAGGGATCTTTCAATGCGAGCACCCCACAGTTTATCATGAAACCATTCTTCACTTATTCTACAAAAAAAAAAGAAAGCAATCAGGAATATTATAAAAGAAGGGAAATACAGTGCATTTTAGATGTTAGTAGCATCCAACTCCAACGGAAAAGCTCTCTTTTGAAAACAAATACCAGCCTCAAGCTCTTGAGTGTCAGATTTTTTTTTTCACAACATTCCCAAACATCTGGTCAACAGTTTTGCTGTACAAAGGGGCGAGCACGGAGCCTCCCGTTTGAAAGCTGCATCTGTTGTCTTCACATGCAAAACTTCCTAATCTTTTACAGTATAGCTGCGGCTGGACTCAGACTAAGGAGCGTTTAACTTCCCTCCACCGCAATCACAATGGTTCTCTTCTCTACCAAATTACACAAATGTTTCAGTCTGCTTTGTAAACACTAAGTGCTTCAAAAAGTTACTCAGCTTTCTACAAGAATGTGCCTTTTTTTGAACCAGAAAGGCCTTTGTTTCTGTTTATCTACAGGGCAAAGTAACACCTGTTAATAATACTAATAACTGATATCGTCATCTCCTATTCTCTCCATCTTCACCAGACCTGCTATATCTGTGAGGACCACGGAAGGGAGAGCAAGGCTGCCTGCGGGGCCTGCATGACCTGCAACAGACAGGGCTGCAGACAAGCTTTCCACGTCACCTGGTAAGTCCTAAAGCTGTGTGTATGGTTGACTGGAAATGTGTTGTCTGCTGTATGGTGATCATTTGTTCAAAGACTCCCAGTGAGAAAGATGTTGATTGTCATGAAACAGCTGCAGCAAAGATGTGGCAGGATTAAGTCCTGACATTAATTCTTAAAGCTACTTTAAAGAACTTTAACTTTGTGCTGATTTTGGCGGTCTCTGTGGATAAAAGCGGCAGTGTTTCCAAGCACCAGAGACCCTTTAGAAAAACTCTCATTTTACAGCAGCAGGGTCTGACAGTCTGCCCTACGCCATCCTGGTTCTGGTTCTCCCATGCCTCCCTTCCCTCCGGTAGGCCCAGCTATACGCCGTGGGCCACCAGCAGTGTGGTGTTGGTATTGACTCCCAACAAAACAAAGCTCTGCTCCTGGCTGGAGGAGGAGCTGCCGCCTGACATGGAGCTCTCCACCTCCTGCTGGAGCTCCGACTGCAGGTCGAAGACGGCAGTGAAGCCGGATCAGTATCTGTCCACAGTGGGTCGGTCGCTGTTGGAGGACCCACTAGAGTCTGCTGAAATCATGCAGGTTCGACAGAAACTCCAGCTCAGATTCTGCACTAAATCCGAACCAATGGCACAGATAATGAGCATTGAGAATAACAACATAGCAATAGCCAATTTTCTTGCTGATGGTCTCGTTTACTTACCAGTATGGAGGTTATAAAGAGGCATCGGTGTCAACTTGAGACTGTTCATAACCTGGTCATAATAACTTTAAAAATGACACTGACTTATGGACATTTGTGCATGTTAAAGGTCGGCGGAGCAGGAGCGAAGTCTGAAGAGTTTTGTTTGGTTGACCAATCACAATAGTGGGACCAATCAGAGCAGACTGGGCTTTTCGGGGGGGGCTCAAATAGAGTGTTGCAGAGGGTGAAAGGAGGTGCTGCAGCACAGCTGTGAGAAAAATAAAGCACTTTTTGAACATTAAAGTATGTAAACATGTTTTAGTAGAAGCCCAAAATACAAGCATGCAGGTGAAAATAAGTTTACTAGGTCCTCATTAAAAATGTCCATAAGGACAGTGTGCCATGATCAAGACATGACATATGGGGGTCGAGATATAATTCAATATTAGATACACGTGATTGATTTTACTTGTTTCTTCTTTAAACAGCCGCCATGTTCAGAAAAAAAGCCCTGTTACAGTCTGCAGTTGGCCTCAAAATGCCAATATGTATTTCCCATAGCTGTATTAGTTTCACTGTCGGGACTACATTTCCCCACTCTACCTCCTACATTTTTAGTCCTTTGCGTTGTGCCTGTGAAAGCTGCAACTGATTCCTATCACAATGCAGAAATTGACAACTGGAGCCTAAAATCAAGCCTGGAAGATTATACGGCCCAGATTTCTGTGTGCACAGATCTGATATTTGATCCACCTTTTCTTGATCAATGACAAAAGCTCTCCAGTACAAACCAGGTGTCAGGGTCTGTGTATGTATGTGTGTGTGTGCTCTCCTGTTTCCTCTCCCATCTGACCCGGTGGCACCCTGTGTTCAGCGCTCAGATGGCAGGTCTGCTGTGTGAAGAGGAAGGCCCTGAAGCTGACAACGTGAAGTACTGTGGCTACTGCAAGCACCACTACAACAAAATGGTAAGATGGACAACAGGCTGGAGGATGCAACTAATATCCTCGCACAATACATCGCAAAATTAATGAAGTCAAAGAGTTAGAGACATCTTAAACTCCTCGTTGATGAAAATGGTAGCAGCTACAAACATCAGAGATAAATGTCCAGAATCCTTACTTAAATGGACTGTGTGAAGTGTTAACCGTAACATAATGTAAACTTTTTATTATCACCTCCTCAAACATGCAGTTTATTTGAATCTCAGTAGCCTCAGTAGCACATTTTTTATCTGATCAACATGTACATTAAAGGGAGATTTGTCAAGTATTTAATAACACGGGAGTGGACAAATATGCTTGTTTTATGCAAATGTATGTATATATTTATGATTGGAAATCACCTAACTACGCAAAACAATGGCCAATATTTTACGCTGGACTCAGTTCTTCTTCGCTGCGCTAAAACAGTAGTTGCCAGTGGCAACCATGATACATCAGGGCGACAGCACAGTGAAGGCTGCTGCACTGGAGTGATGAAAAACAACTGGTTTACAGTTAAATAAGTTGATTTTTTTTTCTGGGTTGATAAATTATAAAACATATATTGGATCGGTGTATAGACTGGCATACTGCCGACACCGAATTCTGGGTGTTATTGGACGCATTTCCAATACAGGTATCAGTGTGAACAACTGTAGCTGTTGGTTGGGGAAACGGCGGTCAGTGAGACAACACCAGACCTGTTTAATTACTGAGATGTAGGCAGCGACTCTGAAGTCCCTGAGGGCTGTTTTAGTCTGCCAATAATACAAGAAGCTTTACTGCGCCTACCTAGTTAAAGGCGCACATCGTAAAATGAGCGTTGGTTTCCATTTTGATTGCACCTTCAAGCATTATTTGAAGATCAACCCCCGTACAGCTTTTAAGGTTTCATTTGGTCTTGAGACAACGCTCACTTTTTCCTTTGGTTTTTACAGCAGAAGAAGTTGCGCTCCAGTGAAAATACAAGTAGCTCCTTCAGTCATACCAGGGGGCGCTCAAGCTCTCCACCACAAGACAAACATCACCACCACAGGCAGAGGAAGGTAAGCACTGCTGGAAATGGGTGTGACTGTAAGGGCTAGGTCACATACCAAAGGGTGGCATTGAATGTATGGTCAGATTGGTAGTCATGTTTACATATTCCATGACCACAAAGCTTATGATTTAAATTGAGTATTTGCCAATTTTCAGCAATTTTACTGAGGCAAAGTTCTTGTCTGTCTGCTTGTGTTAAAACAATATTTACCATTTGAGAACTGTGGCTTAGTCTGTTAAAGCAGTCTATCCCAAACACTGGGTCGGGACCAAGCCCCAGAGGACGAGCGTCGGGCTCTGAGGCAGATACCTCAGCTACCTCAGCGGATGATTTTTTTTTTGATTTCTAATTAGATCAACTTCCCATTTTAAACACTTGAATAGCCCTAATTTAGATCACAAGGTCGTAAACGTTGTAAAACACACTAATAGTTGAATCCAGAGTTATTTCCCTTCCTCCGTTCGTACTGAATGAGACCCAGACCGAGGTTGGACTGAGGGCTGGGAGGCAGAGTTAACAGAAATGAACGACTGCTGGAAGATCCAGGTAATTTTATACCCAGAAGTCAAGCTTTATTTGCTTCATGCGCCACTGAGCAACTTTCAGAAGAGTGAATGGGGCCCCACCTCTAACGCTGTATCCAGTTCTCTTAGTACACCATGCAGTCCACAGACCCATTTATTTGGTCTCATTTATTTTAAGTATTTTACATGTGTATGTTGTGCCTGTTGTGAATCGGGTCACAGTGGTTTCTCATTTTTACAAAGTTGGTCCCCATACCCACATGGGTCAGCATGGGAGTGGGCAAATATGCTGCTTTATGCAAATGTATGGATTTATTAATTATTGTAAATCAATTAACAACACAAAACAATGACAGATATTGTCCAGAAACCCTCACAGCTGCTCAAATCATAACATGGCAAACTGCAGCCCAACAGTCAACAACAGCTGTCAGTGTGCTGACTTGACTATGACTTGATCCAAACTGACTGAGATTATCATAAAGTGGGCATGTCTGTAAAGGGGAGACTGGTGGGTACCCAGAGAACCCATTTACATTCACATATCTGGAGGTCAGAGGTCAAGGGACCCCTTTGAAAATGACCGTGACAGTTTTTTCTCTCCAAAGTTTGGAGCGTTATTTAACCTCCTTCACGACAAGCTAGCATGACATGGTTGGTACCAATGGATTCCTTTGGTTTTTTGAGTTTAATATGATGCCAGTCAGGGTTGGAAATTAGCACCAGCCGAATGCTGGTAAAATATGAAAGTGCCTGCTAGATTTGCTTGACTCCCCAGCCATAAAAAACAATGGTATTCTATTGAGTGGCTGGTACATTTTGGAATCCACCAGCCACAGTGGCAGATGGACAAAAGAGTAAATGTCCAACACTGATGCCGGTATCTTCACTCCAGCCTTAAAGCCCACTACAACCTAAAAATCTGAAGTTGCTTTAAAGAAATCGTTAGTGCCTCGTAGGACCTGATTTGACTCCTAGCACACCTGAGCCCTGTGTATTCCTGTCTGTTCAGAGTCATAAGGACAAGATGCGGCAGAAAGAGCGCCACAAGAAGTCCTCTGACGGCCTGGGCTCTTCGGTGACGACCAGCAGTATAGAAAAGGTACGACGAGCCAACCTGCAGGATGACTTGTGACATGCTGGAGACACTCTGACAAGCAGTCAAACTAATCTTGTTATGACACCTGTGTGTTTTGGTACAGATATCCTCCAGTCACCACAGCAGCAGCAAGGACAGTGAGGGAAAGTCCAAGAAGCTGAGCTCACACAGTCACAGTCATCGCAGTAAGAAGACTGGAAGCACTGGCAAGAGCTGCTCCTCCTCCTCCTGTTCCTCCAGTCCATTCAACACAGGTAGCCAGGAGTCAAATGTTGAAAAGGTGACATACAGACTATTAATATCAGTGAGTTTATTTGAGTTTGACTACATGTTTGTGTTTCTCTTGGAGGTGGCTCCTTGTCCTCCGCTCAGGATTTCCATCAGTTCTCATCATCTTCCCGCCTGGAGCGGGACCATGACCAGGGGGGTGACGACCACAGCGGTGAGGAGCGTAAGGAGCGCCACAGGAGGCCAGCAGTCCAGGAAGAAGAGCACGAAGAGGATGATGAAAAGGAGGAGGACAAAGATGAAGAGGAGGAGGACAGCAAATACCACAAGCCACCAGCTTTGACCCCTGCTGATGGCCCACTGGCAGGGTCACAGGGTCACGACAGGTCGGAGGGCAACTCGAGCCCTTTCGAGAACAAGGTCACTATTTCCACCTTTGGGTCCATCATGCGCATCACCTCTTCATCGGGGCTGGGCAGCAGTAGCAAGATCCGGAAGATCTCCTCCTCTGGGGACTACAAGCCCTCCAAGTCTCTTTGTAAGCCGTCTCAACTGAGCACGCCGCCCATCCTGGAGGAGGCGGTCCTGGAGGACAAAGCCACGCCTCCACCGCTGCCCAGAGAGAGGAGGCACCGCGGCAACAAGAAGAGCAGCCACGGTCCAGGGCGGCCACGGGGCAGCAAGAACCGAGAGAGGAGGGAGGAGGAGCATCACCACCACCATCACCACTCGGCGCCTCCTCCCCCAGCCTTGACCTCTTCGCTCTACCCGAGCCCATCCTCCATCCCTCACCCCGCCTTCCCCTCCACACTGCCTCCCACCATCGCCTCCTCTTCCTCCTGTTCTTCTTCTTCTTTCTCCTCCTCTTCTGCCGGCAGTTTTTCCACAAGCCGTGGCAACTCTCTGCTCAGCTCTGGTGAGTCTCAGTGAGTGGGTGTGTGTGGTAGGCCTCTAGCTTCCTGTGTGTGTGTGAGAGAGCAGCACTTTGGTGTGTTCATCTGCACCGTGATGCTAAAAGTGTTGAAATGTTTCCATGACACACGTCATGTCAGCACCACAGTAGCAGCTTATCTGTACATCAGAGCGCCAGAGTGTTTTATAATAAGCCATTGGACTCTGATACTGTTACATGGCACTGTTCTTCAAGTGCTAGATTTCCTGCCCTACTTACAGATTGAACACCAACGCTCCGGTGTCATGTGTTGTTGTCTTATGGGGTCTTACAACGGCAACTTTTTTTATCTTTCCAATCTCTCAGGTATCTACTCAAGTCTCAAGGACCCTCTAACACTGGGCGGGGGTGTCTGCAGTACTCCTCTCTCCCTGGGCGGGGGCATGTGTAGCACCGGCCTCTCCTCAGGACTCCTCACATCCCACGTCTCCTCACTCTCACTCCCGTCAGTCAACGTTGTCTCAAACACACAGGTATTTCAGCGAGAGAGAGAAGATTTAAGTCACTTTAGATCTGAAGGGTCTCAGGTTGAAATATCGTGCTGCAAGGATGACGTATTTTAGTGCACCAACCAGGAAGTTAGTCCCCTCGACTAAAAGCCAATGAGAAGTTTCCATTCAGTTTTGGATTCTTGTTGAAAGTAAGCTCTGTGGCAAACAAACGTGCAACTGCCTTTTTAAAGGCAGTAAAAGCTTCATAATTCAGGAGTGGGGTATTTATTGATGTGTTTTATGTCGTAGGACATATGTTAAAGTTCAGCTTGTGTTAACCACAGACCTTGTTTCAGGCATCTAACTAAAAACCCATTTGACTTCCAGGCGAGGGAACAGTGCAACAATGCTCATTTCTGGGTTTTAGGACTCATTCCTGTAGCACTTTATACTTTAGAGCTAAAACTATTAGACAATTAATGAATTAGCTGATCGACAGAATTAGCTGATCGACAGAAAATTATTATTTTGACAGTTGCTTAATCCTTTCAGTTGTGCATGCAAACATGCCAAACATTTGCGGCTTCCAGCTTATCATCTGTGAGGATTTACTGCTTTTCTACATGTTCTTCTTCTTAAGCTCTGGGAAATTATAATGGGCATATTTAACACATTTGAGTATTATTACGAATTATTTTCTTTCTATAGACAAAACAATTCAATAAAGCAAGAAGGTAATCAGCAGAGTAATCAATAATTAATTAATTAATCAATAATTGAAGTAATTGTTAGTTGCAGCCCCACATGATTACATGTAGTGCTGAAATGATGAGGTAAATAATCAATCAATTGACAGACAATCACAGTTCTGATAACTGAGTCTTTTACGAAGCAAAAATGCTCTTTTCACAGACCGAACTGTTCTCGTGAACACGATATCTCAGGAACATCTGGAGGGATTTTTTTTCAGATGTGTCGCAAACGTCCACGTGGACTCAAGGATGAACTCAGAACTTGGTTGTCGAAGGTCACTGTGATCTCACAAAACACGTTTTTGGCCTTAACTCAAGAATTCATATGCGAGTTATGCTACTACTGTCTAATATGATGAAGTGATGACATTTTGGACAGATATGGATGTAAACTGCACCATGAATGGTTAGCCTGAGGTACTAGATGTAATTCTAGTTCAGTGATCAGCAACAACATGACTGTGTAGTGCTCCATAATATAACAGCATTACCCCAAGTGGAAACGAGAGAAAATGGCTAGTGGAAAATTGTAAAAGCTAAAATACTGAAGCTCTACATTGAAAGCCTGATATAATAGAATGCTTGGTTATGTGCTGTAGTGGTCATGGGATCAAATATTGTGGTTTTAATGAGTTTCAGTGGGGACATTTTAGCCTTAAAGGTGTGAATATCTTTATTTTGGCTACACTGTTTATTATAGACTTATTATAGAAGCTGAGGTTGAAGTTCGAAAATAATAATCATAAAAACATTGCCCTTACCGAAATGTATGCCGTCATTAACACAGCAGAAAATATCAAAAATTAAAAAGCCCAAAAGAGGGTGATGGATGGGTCTGTCAACAAGCGATGTTAAACGACTTGAAAAGAATAGGTGGGCTAGTCATGTTCTATGATGATGCCCCCACTGAAGTCTCTGAGGGCCAAGCTAAGGGGCACCCAAGTGGACCCAGGGCCCAGGTTTTTCACTAACATCCTTCCCAGATTTCTTTGTCAGCCAGATGTTGACGGTCACTGTCTCGTAGGTCCATCCAGGTTCCAGCACCTCCTATAGCCTGACCTCAACTCAGCCGTTCGCCAGCTGTCTCTCCACAGCCCCGTCACTGCCGCCACTACTGACCCAAGCCCAGACCTCACTGCCAGGTCAGAGTTCACACATCAGTGGGATTTATTTGGATTTGTTGAGAAACTGAAGCTAGTTCTCGATAAGCTTCCACAAGAAAGTTTCTTCTGACACAGCTCTTCTCCCCCGTCATTGAATCTCTTCATACTGCACCACCTTTCATTAAAAACAAGTACCAGTAAAGATGACGACTCTTTGTCTCTGTTCTCAGAGTCCGACCTCGATGACTGTCGCTTCCCGTGTCAGGGGAACTCACCGCGAGAGAGTCTTTCTTCACAGTACGTCTCATTTCATCTTTATTGGTATTTTTAATGTTACTTCTTAGACACTGCATGATTTCACGCTCCTCCAGGGCTGCTGAAAATGAGTGAGCAAGTAGTAAAGCACAAACATCACTTTCTGGATGAAACATCATTTGGAAAAGGTTTGCCTGTCAGCTTTAGTCAGAGGGAAGAGGGAAATAGCAGTAGCTTAACTACCAAAGTGACTGCGTGGAGTAGAAAGAAACACTAACCACAGCTTCAGGGTCCTGCTGGTAGTTTCACAGCTTGGCTGACTTCTTATTTCTTACTGACTTCTTGTTGTTTTCTCCTCGTCCACACCCAGGTCTCCTATGAGCTGTCTTCCTCTTCTGTTTGACCAGAGGGACGGGCTGGGAGCAGGAGTCAGAGCCCGTCCTGAGAACGTCCCTCCGGCCAGCTCCCACATTGAGCTCCTGCTGGAGAAACATGGCAATGGAGAGATGGGAGTCAACAGTGAGTGAGCCTGGTCATAAGATAATTTGCTTTATCTAAAATACCTGATGCTTTCGCTTTCTCAGCTCTCTAAGAATCCTTTACAGTTAAACACTGATAAGGAGAAATCACCTCACAGCCAGTGGTCACACCAAGTTTGGATGACGCTTCACAAGTAGCTTCATTTAAAGGGATAGTTAGCGTGTACTGAAGTGAGGTAAACGTATTTTAGCCACCTGAAATAAAGGTTAACCTAAAAAATCAATATCCATTTATGTGTACGCTATATTTAGAATATTTTCCGACAGTGAACCGAACTAAAAGTGAAATGCAACTACACTGTTTATGTCATCTGAGCCTGCTGGGCTTGGAGAGATAAGTTTCACTTTCAGTTCAGTTCCCTGCCAGAAAGGAGAAAGAAAGGGCTGTCTGATGGCAAGATGAAGTGGCGAAAATATTCTAAATATAGTGTGTTCACTTAAATAGATATTGAATTTTCATGGATCCTTGAAATCCTTGAAAAAGCCTGAAAGCTTTTGAAACTAGACATGGATCACTGAAAGTGCTTGAATTTATATACAGTATTTTGTGCAAGAATATAAAATGAAGTTCTTAGTTTTTACTAAACATTAGTAAATGGCTACGTTGTGCTGTCTCCCACCTGCCTTGAGAAAGTGCAGCAGTAATTTAAAGACACCAAAGACATTTAACAAAGACCTTGCCTTGTTGAAGATCTGCGGTCCATCCATGTGGCCTGCAGCAAATCAGTGAAATAACATAGCAATAATTAACCTTGATCCATGTATCAAACTATGCCATGTCAGGTCTTTGAATTAGAGGAAATTTTGTCTGGAAAGTCCTTGAAAAGTCATTGAATTTAATGTTTAAGAATGTATGCGAACCCTGCTCACAGAAACATTGTCACTCTCTCTCAAACACACAGCGAGCACCACAGCCCTCAGTCCACATAGGGATGTTAATAATTAATCGTTTAACCATTAACCGACATTAAGCATTTTAACCGATTAACGCTATCGGTGGACAGTGAACGCAGCACCGTGGCTGCTACTGAGCTGTTGACTCAGTTGTCTGTTGTGCTCATATACTACAGCTGGCTTCTCGCTGCATGCGAGGCAGTAAGAAGAAGAAGAAGAAGAAGAAGATCTACCTTTATTAGTCCCACAGTGGGGAAATTCAATTTACACTCTGTTTAACTCATACATGGTACATGCAGACCTGAAACACACATACATGCATTAATGGAGAGATGTCAGAGTGAGGGGGCTGCTCCAGACAAGCGCCCCGAACAGTTGGGGGTTTGGTGCCTTGCTCAGGGGCACCTCAGCAGTGCCCAAGAGGTAAACTGGCACCTCTCCAGCTACCAGTTCACACTCAGTTTTTTTGGTCCATGTCGGGACTTGAACCGGTGACCCTCCGGTTCCCAAGCCAACTCCCTACAGACTGAGCTACTGCCGCCCCCAAAAAACCAATGGAGAATGCGGGCATCGATCCCGGTACCTCTCGCATGCTAAGCGAGCGCTCTACCATTTGAGCTAATTCCCCTGCATGAGTCGGTTATCATGAGTCATGATTATCAGTTAAGACATTTTTTTCAAAATTAGCATCCCTAGTCTGCATTTACATGTATTTATATTGATGAAACTGACGACTTATATTCATTAAAGAGAGTCGATTTAATTAAAAGATACCAACTTTTATCTGAATTAATACTACTAAGACGGTGCCTGTGCCTGTGGGCACTTTGAGGGACAAGAAGAGATATCATGCTGCTGTGACCTTATTAAAAGCAGCTCTTCCAGCCTTGTTTCTCCTGTTCCCTCTCTACGTTGGGTTTCTGCTGTGCTCTCTGCTGGCTGCCTGTTGCTCTGACTCACTTCTACATCATCACATTATCAGCTGATTTGCTGTCTCATCCATTCTTTGCTCCTTCGCTCTTTTTTCCACCCAGGGCTGTCACATTGTTTTCATTTGTCTTATTCGTTCTACTGTGAAATAATGATGAAATTTAATCTCTCTGATTCGTGTACACAGATACGAATATCCATTTTTTTGTGACGCTCAATACGACTTTGAACAAAGTGGGTTTTTTGCTCTTCCTTAGAATGTCCAGCAACATGTGACGCATGTGTCAATTTCCACTCCAGTCTTTTCAAAATAAAACTATTTACCGTAGTAAGGTTGAGGGATAGATTGATTTGGTTAGACTTCGGGAGCAAACTACTTAGGTTCAGGAAAATATTGCGGTTTGGGTTAAAATAACATAAGTACAGAAGAAGAAGTTAGGTGAGACTTGTGGTTTCACATTAACTCAGTTCACAGTTACATGGATTACAAACAATACATTCAGTTTTGTGACTATTTCACAAACTGCTGTGAGACTTGGATGGTCTTTCTATCTCACCATTGTTGAGTCTCTGACTTGGACCCGTCTTTCTTCCCCAGCCCTTGTTATATGTCTTAACACTGTGTGTAGCCTCCCGTCCTCTGTAACCAGAAAAGCCCTGCAGTCTCCACCTTAAATATATGTCTCGGTGCCCCAGGGAGAGTTCACTTTAAACTAATGAGTGTTTGTTCTCCCTGTCTGTGATGCAGGGCACGCTGCGCCGGCTGCTCCATAGAAAATCAATTAGAAAGCATTTAGAAGATGGGCTTGAGTTCCTAGTTGAGACCTGATGGCACTGCTGTCAAGTAGCACTAGGTGTAAAAGCAAGTCCAGGACTCACCAGCTAATGCCAGCACTTTAGTCCAGATTGGAGTCTGGAAAAATGTGATGTTTGTACCAGAACTATTTTATTTAGGGTAGTTAGAACAGTATTTTCAAATGAACAAAAATAATTACTTTTATTTATTTTTTTACGACAATGACTGCCATCTTGTCATTGTCTCGTCATTGTCAACGATGGCATCAACGTGTAATACTGTTGACGAAAAAAAGCTGAAACTAAAATATAGTTTCAAAAATTCAGACTTTATCTGTTTTTGTCTCTTCAATGCAGCAGTTTCATGTCCTGTGCTGCGCTCACCGTGTCAGGACTACACCGGCAGCACACACCGAGCACAGTCGGGAGGACTCGGTGACTTGCTTTAGTTAAAGATAACAGCGACAGCAACAGGGCTTGGGAGAAAGAAACAAGGTGATATTTTGGCTAGATAGATTGACTGAAATGTTTAATGTAATCTGATGGCTAAATCAGTTCTCATAGACTAAAACTAGACTAAAATGCCCAGACTTTTAGTCAACTAAATCTTGACAACCCACCTACAGTAGATCTCGTTCAACCCCCAGTTTGGAGAAGACAGGAGTACTGCCACGGGAGCAAAGCAATGTACTGCCGAGGACGGGGGGGCAGCAGAACAGACCTTAGACACCTAAAGGAAAGGCCCACCTAAAAAAATCTACATCAGTTTAAGTCAGGCATGTCCAAAGTCCGGCCCGCGGGCCAATTGCGGCCCGTGTTTAAATTTCCACCGGCCCGCAGCCTTTGTCATAAAATCAACAATATGCGGCCCGCCACAAAGTCGGTGCGCAATTGAGCAGGTGTGCAGCAGACACCTTATCTCTGGCTGAGGAGTTTTAACGCTGCTTAGGGATTTTGCAGCTGCTTAAAAGGAGATCAGGGTTTTTGACTCCCCTTTCTCCGTGGACTCCCGTGGACTTTCTCCGATGACGCTCCAGACCTCCTCCAACTGGACCGCATTGGGCTGCAGTGTGATGCGGAGAGTCGCGGTCCGTACCTCCGTACCAGCAGCTTCCTTTGTCAACTTTTACTGCCAACTGGATGAAGGCAGGTTCCCAGAGATTCAAACATTTGCTAAGAAAATGCTGAGCTCGTTTGGCTCGACATACATGCGAGAGGACATCCAAGAACCACCTGAGGACCAGATTAAGAGACTCTCACCTGCGTGACATCTGCGCATCAGAACCACTGCTTTAGAGCCAACCTGGTCTACTGACTGTAGTCCAGATCTCAGTGCCACCCTTCACATTAGTGCAGACAAGTTCTATGTTTAGTTTTCTGAGGTGAATCACTTCTATTATTTTCTTTTTTTTTAATGGATATGCTCTGAGTCTTTTCAATCCATGGATCATTTGTTCTTGTTTTTCAACTGATAATCAAACTGGGTCTTGTATACCAAATATTAAAATCAAATTTGGCCCAGCACTCATTTTTCCATTTCATATTTTTGATCCAAGTCTAAAATTGACATAAATTTCGAGTTGTTGTGATCGTGTCTGATTCTAAATCAAATAACATATTTTTGTTTTTTGATTTTTGATGTTCAGTTGAAAAACAAAAGAACAAATGATACACAGATTGATATGGCCCTCAAATAAGACACCTGTTATTCTGTTATCATGTTAATGGTTCAGAGTGTCAGGCTGAATGGTCGGCCCCCACACATTTAACCTCACCAAATCTGGCCCTCTTTGCAAAAAGTTTGGACACCCCTGGTTTAAGTGTATGCTGTATTTAGAGCATTTTCACCACTTTATCTTGCGGTCTGACAGCCCTTTCCTATGGGAACTGAAACCGAAACTTAGAAATCTATGCTCTCATCAAAGCCACCAGACTCCATTGATAAAAGCAGTAAAGATACATTTCACTTCCAAGTCAGTTCCCCCATCAGAAAATAGTCTAAGTGGTGTATAGCGTACACTTAAATTGATTGATAGATTTTATTAGCTGGGCCAGCTTCTTCAGTGAGTACAGTAAAAAGAGTAGACCAGCAACTCCCGTGTTCTGTCAGGTAAAATTACTGTTTTTATCAAAGGAGTCTGGTGGCTTTAAAGAGAGCATAGATAAAGGCTTCAGCTCCCCATCAGAAAGGGACGTTTGACATATAGGTAAAGCAGTGAAAATAGTCTGTTTTGCTGCTGCCCCCGTCCATAGCAGTACATCGCTTTGCTTCCATGTCCGTACTCCGGTGTGTTGTCTATGTGCCGACCACCATCTACTGCAGATGATAACCTGACTATTGATAAGTTCTCATACAACCCAACTTCAAAAGACCCGGCCTATCCCTTTAACTGGATATTTCATAAAGTGCCAGTGTGGTGACATTATTATTATTCCAGTCATCACAACTGCTTAAAATCTGCTCTGTGGTACATTTCAAAACACATCATACTTCTCACACTGCTACGCTTCGTATACTGTGGCCTTCCCATGCATGGTGTTGTCCAACTCATATGGGTCCTTCTCCACATCACATCCTACGCTAAAATCCAGTGAAATAATGGAAGCTGAGGTACTGTTTCTGTATGATGACCCATCTGTCCTCCCCGCCTCTTGTAGTTGTGGAGATGCTCCAGTCGCTCCACTCCCTGCAGCAGGAGAACCAGCGCCTCCAGGACCAGATCCTCAGCCTGACGGCCAAGAAGGAGCGGCTGCAGATGCTCAACGCGGAGCTGGCCGTGTCCTTCCCTCCACACATTCATTCTGCTCACGGCTCCATGCACACCTCTGCCCAGATCAACTTCCTGTCATCCAGCCAAGGTCAGACTCTTCATCCCCTCCACACACTCAACACCTCAGTACTCACTGTTACTATGATGTCATGCAGTATGCTCCCTATGTGTTTGTCATCTGCATCTTTCCTCCTTCCTCCCCCCACAACAGTCCACCTGCGTGAAGCATTATTGAACTAATCAGTGTATTATTGTCAAGTGACGGTAAACTCATTAGACCATAGTTGAGATGGTTGACAGCGCCCTCTCAAACTATGCACTGTTGGGCCCTGTTCAGACCTGGTATTAACACGCGTCCTCAGTAGGGACGTTTCATAAAATTCACCATTTGGGTTCACGGTTTTCAGTTCGGTTCGGTACATTTATGGTACAGCAAGGAGGCCAATTTCCAACTTCAATTTAAACATGCATTTCATTTATTTGACAAAATAAGTCAACAACTGTTTGTCTTTACGACAGTAGACTAACATCAGGAACAAAACACTTCTTCATTCTCACATCTGAACTTCTGGTCTAAAAGAAAAGTGTCACTGTGTTATTAAACAAGAATTAATAAATAAAAACTAATCATCAACAAAAAGGTCAGCATCAGGTCAGCCAGCACTAGAGCTTTTTAAACAACAGTAACATAAACTAAGACAGCATCATATGAGGAAAACCTGCCATGTGCAATAACACTGCTCAGTATTACAACGATGATATGACTTGTGATAAACAAATATTGAAGTGTTCATATTTGCTATACTGATGTCAGCCTGGTTGTTTTTAAAGTCAGAACCAGATTAGAACTGAATATTTAAATCCAACTAGGACACATGTTGTTTCTAGAGCAGCAACAGTAATATTTACAACAGCAAAGTCACCATAGAAACTCATTAATATCTCACTGGAAACAATCTGACATATTAATAAAATAAATCATATTCCAGAGTGAAGTTTATAAAGACTGAAGAACACAAACATTAGTCAGTATCAGTCCTTCCTCCTGTCCTCTGTCCTCCTCCCTCTGCTGATGTGAACCACTACAGGTCCTGCTGGAGCCAGCTGATGAGTTTATTACTAAGATACATGACAAACTAACCTAAACAGTCAGACTACAGAGCCTACTGCCAGCTTTAGTTTACTACTAAGATCCATGACAAACTAACCTAAACAGTCAGACTACAGAGTCCTACTGCCAGCTTTAGTTTACTACTAAGATACATGACAAACTAACCTAAACAGTCAGACTACAGAGTCTACTGCCAGCTTTAGTTTACTACTAAGATACATGACAAACTAACCTAAACAGTCAGACTACAGAGTCTACTGCCAGCTTTAGTTTACTACTAAGATACATGACAAACTAACCTAAACAGTCAGACTACAGAGCCTACTGCCAGCTTTAGTTTACTACTAAGATACATGACAAACTAACCTAAACAGTCAGACTACAGAGCCTACTGCCAGCTTTAGTTTACTACTAAGATCCATGACAAACTAACCTAAACAGTCAGACTACAGAGTCTACTGCCAGCTTTAGTTTACTACTGAGATACATGACAAACTAACCTAAACAGTCAGACTGCAGAGCCTACTGTCAGCTTTAGTTTACTACTAAGATACATGACAAACTAACCTAAACAGTCAGACTACAGAGCCTACTGCCAGCTTTAGCTTCAGTTTGTGTGGCTGAGGATACGTTGCTCCTAAACTTCATGAGGATAATATATTAATAACACAGAGGTTCTGTAGTTTGGACCCTTGTCAATAAAAGTGCATCACAGCTTTACTGCTACTGTTCCTCCCTTCACAATAAACTCAGTAAAATCAATCAATCAATATCAGTAAAATCTGGTCCGCACTCGCCGAAATTGAGCCAATCACAGCACACAACCTCAGCTTTAGTTACACTGCACGTGTTATAGCTGTCCGCCGTGTCCCAGCCTCTTTCCATAGGCCTTGATTTCTAGTGTGACAATAAACATGACAAAAAAAATACACATTTGGCCTCATGACCTATTTCAAATGAATCGAACGGTACATACGATACATACATGAACTGAACCGTGTGTATTAGAATATATCTTGTTTATAGGCTACATATCTACAGACTGTCAGAATAGGCACGCAAATTGCATTATTATGACATTGTTGGCGATATGTCAATGACAGACATACTAAAGCTGTCCACTTGTGATCGGATCACTGAGGAAGCATGTTCATACCAGGTCTGAACAGGGCTGCAGTTGCATCTGACAAAACAACTTACTGTAAACTCAAAGTGGTAGTCACTGCATGGTGTGTGTGCACTGGAAATCAGCACCTCTCTTCTGGTTTTGTTAATTAAATTAATATCCCTAGTGCCATAAATCAATGCAGCAGATTTCCCATGGAATGATGCTCGACAGCATAATATTTATAAATACATGTTCAAAATACAGTGTAGAGGCTGCAGGTCATTGTGACAATGGCTACGTCGTACATACACAGAAATGAAACAGAAAATGTCAAGGTTTGTTGATGTTAAAATGCTACATGTAGGGCATTTTAACATCAATAATAAAAAAAAAACATGGTAGTTAGTGTAAACCTTTGAGTAGTTTTCACCCTGTCTTTGTGCTTCTCTTCTCCTTAGACCCTCTCAGCACCAATAAGAGTCCCCTGTCCAAAAGCTGCTTCCTGAATGACACCTCCTTTATTACCTCGTCTGAGGTGAGAACCTGTTGACCCTTTCTTACCTGTAACACACCATACAAAACCAAACCGGGTCAAACAAAGTACATCAAACAATACATTGTTGTTTGCCTTTAAAACCTCTTTGTAATACAAATGTTCAGTTACCATTTTTGTTCCGATACAGAGTACTGATCCGACATTGTGATAAAATTGATGAAACTGATTAATATATATATATATATAAATATAGTTATTATCCTTATTATTTAACAGCTGTTTTCCATTGACCGTATATGAAGTGATATGATTAAGATCTCTCTTAAGATCATGTACAAAGACAAACATAAAAATAACAATCCAGTATTCTCTAAGCTGTCTCCTCACCGCCACCCCCTCCAAACGGAAGCCTTACATGCTGTACATATCGCCTAATAGCTGACATTTTCCTCGCTCTGACTACCGTAACACTCTCCACCAGCACCGCACTGCTGTTGTTTGCTATCGTCCCGTCACAACCTACCTGCACTCAGTTCTTCTTCGCTGATCTAAAACAGTAGTTGCCAGTGTCAGCCATGATACATCCAGGGCGATAGCACTGTGAAGGCTGCTGTTTTGTGATCAGCGAAGAAGAATTAATTTCCAGATGAACAAGTGGATTTTTTTTTCTGGGTTAATAAATGATGGTATTGGTAATATTGGACTCTTATTTATAACATGAAATGTGTGGGTTAAACCCTCAATACAGTGACGCTAATGATAATTGATGTTGTCTGGTATGACCACTTATACACATTTACCCCGACTGCGTTCTTGAGTAGGGCTGGGTATCATTTAAAAGATTACAGTACCAGTACCAGTACCAGTACGCCTTAAAGTGATGTGATACTTCATTTGATCCTCTTTTATGCCAGTGACATCTCACAGATGAACTGATTAGAAGATTGGTGGTCAAAGGTCAGGGTCACAGTGACCTTACAACCCATGTTTTTGGGCATAACTCGAGAATTTAAATGCTAATTATAATAATTTCACATATGTGAACTTGGCTGGTTGGTGGAGGGATACAACTTAGAGACGCTAATGCTTGTTTTCTACATTTGATGCCATCATGTGAATGGAAGCTGTGTGTGCTACACTGGCTAGCTAGACGCCGCCGCTTTGCACTGTGCATTTATGTAGCATTAAATCAAAGACAACTTGCAGTGATTCATCGGCTGCAAGCAAAACCATAAATAGTCAGTTTTCCAGATCTGGATACAAAAAGGATATTATGCAGGTATCGTTTGACTGGAGAAGTTTAGCTACTAGTTGGTACTGGGCTATTCCACAGCATACTGATACCCAGCCCTAAAACTTCAGTGCAAAGCCACTGAATGCCCATCAAGAGCAAGCTGAGAGCTAAATAGCTCCACTGATTTTCCATGCCTTTGTTCCAGGAGCTCCACTCTGGTAGTCCGTCCCGCAGTAGCTCCTCCCTCTCCTTCCAGAGCACTCCTCCTCCTCAGCAGAGCCCCGCCTCCTTCGGCCAGCCCCTGCTGAACGGCCTGGGTCGAGGTTTGAGCGACGGCTTGGGGACCATCAGTCAGGCTGGAGGCTCGTCTTTGCCCGTGGTGGGCGGGCTCATGTCGTCCCTGGCAGGAAGTCCTCAGCTGAATATGAACGGCGTTCTGGGCAGTCTAAACGGCGTGATCCAGTCGCCTGTGCAGAACGCCCCTCAGCCCACGCTCCCCGCTTTGCGCCCCCAGCCTCCACCGCTCAACCCCCAGGCGATGGCACAGGGCTTCCAGCTTCCCAAGAGTGTGAGCCCGTATGTACCAGCCTGTCTTTACACCAGCTGTAAAATGACGTTGACGTCACGTCAGGGAGAAGTGTAACACAGTCTGGACTGATCAGTGTGTGATGTGGCTGCGTGTCGTTGCTTTGTGTTTCAGGTCTTCTCTCCTGTCAGAGCAGCAGAAGCAGCTTCTTCTTGAGCAGCAGCAGCAGCAGCAGCTCCAGCAGTTCCTCACCTCACAGAACTTCACTCCCGTAATGACACACACTTTGTCTCATAGCATCTCTAAGATGTCTGTCTTCTGACACATTGGTGATTTAGAGCAAATTTCTTTTTCTGGGGACCCACTTTTTTAAAAATGACAAACCACAGAGACGTTATCTGTAAGTCATGAGAAGAGCAAATATGAGCATAAGTGAACATTTGTGGCCATTTTACTGCCATTCCCACATCAGCTTATATTATCTAGGAGTAGGTAACACAAAAAAGTCAGAAAGATATACGTTTGATAACAACTTTGTTTTATGCATGCGTTATTGAAACATGTTACGGATGTATAAATGAGACCAAATGGCAGCGTTAACAGGCTCAAACAGAACGTAATCTAGCCTTTCATATTTGATTCAGTGTTATCAGCAGGCTGCAATCATCAGAACAGTACGAACATCCATGTGGCTCAAAGGTGAACTGCAGATATACAGTAAATCTTAAATACAAGATGATGGAAGAAATTCTGCAAATATATTTGGTGATCCTAATAAAATGTCCTGTAACGCCCCAGTGGGTCCCAACCCAGCCTTTGACAATGACAGATTTAGAGTATTCTGGACATATTGTAGGCCAACCTGACCTGTTCACGCACACCATCTTAACTAATGAACACGATTTTTATGATTTTTGATGCATGAAAGCAATCGCCAGCGTTAAGAAGGCTATAAACAAGCTAGACCACGGTCACGTCCACGTAAAGGCAGACTAGTGTTCTGTGTAGTGATGACGTTTAGGCTCAGTTAGTCACTTTTTAGCAACCGTAAGAGCTTCAAATGTCACAAGTTAAAATCTCTTCTGCTTGCGTTAACAGCACACACTCTTTACTTCAGGCGTGTTACTAAAAACCCTAAGACGTCCAGACGAGAGAACAGGAAGTGCTAAAATGCTGACTCATTTCTGGTTTCAGGACTCATTCCTGTAGCGCTCTATTGTCATTGTTCATATGTGATTACATACTACACAGGAAGACAAAATGCCAGCAGGCAGATTTAGTTACTTTTGGACAGAGCCAGGCTGGCTGTTTTCCCCTCTTTTAAGTCTTTATGCTAAGCTATGCTAATTGAATGCTAGCTTTAGCTTCATATTTGACATAGAGAGTGGTACTGAGAATGAATTTAACACTAAAGTAGAGGTCTGCTTTATTTAGTCCTAGATACTTCCTCACTTTTTAGTGTCAAAGATGGGACAAGAAACATAATGCTTGAATATTAACTACACAAAAGAGCGAGATGTGAAATATTGTCGATTCATAGCAGTTGCACTTTAAAGATTACCGTTGGGGTAACAGTCTGCAGTAGCTGGTGTCTAACTAGGCGCTGAGGTTATGAGTCACAGTGTGCCTCCTTTTCAACAACAGGAAACCAGCCACCGGGAGTGTTCCTATTTGACTTGCAAACTGGTAAAAGTGTGGTGAAGCTTAGAGCCAATCAGACACTGTGGACATGTGGTGAATGCAGAACTGCTGTCTTCCCTTGAGGACCGAAGGGGGGGCGGGGGTTACTGTATATTTGTGATCGTGTTCTGGTGCAGACACCAGAGAGCCGAACATTTCCACTTTCCACTATACAAGAGTGGAAATAATCACCTGTTCAGCTGCTTTCAGTGCAGAGCCGTGGGAGAGTTAATGTAGGTCTCCCACAAACACGAGCCAGGACCTTTAGTCCCTGGAACTACTTTTAAGGAACTAAAAGGTTCCTTCAGCCCACTGTTGTCTGCGTTTCCCCCACAGTCTAAAGACCTGGAAAGATTAGTTAAATTAGTCCGCTGACATATGAAAAAGTCATGTCAGCGGCTCTCCCGTCATCCACAAACAGTCCTAAATAAGTACTAGAGTACTTTCTTGTTTTATGAATGAAGCGGTACAGTTAATGTGTGTTCAACCAATCAATGACCGTCATTGCTGCAACTTCCACCCTGAGAGTTCTGGGACTTTGAAAAGTACAACCCCCGACCGGGGCCTTTTTACCCCTTAAAATGTCTCAGCGACTTAATTTAGACCCTGGTCCCTGGAGTCAAAATGTAAAGGGTTCCTCAAAAGGTTCCTGGTTCTGTGAGAAAGGTCCTGCAGTAGAAACAGGGCTGTGTAACTGCTGGAAAGAAACACCTGAATGGCTGCTTTTTAGTTATTAAGAAGACTTTTGCATCCAGGTTTATTCATGTTAACATTTGAAAGGTTTCTGATTCCTCCCCTCCCTCCACCAGGAGCAGCAGGTGATGGTGTGCCAGATGCTGCAGCAGCAGAGGCAGAGGGAGCTGCAGCGCCTCACGCTGACGGGAGCGCTCACCTCCACCCCTAACTCCCCCCTGATCGCCCAGTCACCCAACCTGCTGTCCTCCGCCACAGCCTCGCCCCTGCAGAGCGGCCAGGGTGGCGGCCTTTTCGGCCTGCAGGACAATGCACTTCACAAACCCGGGGTGAGTGGTACACCGGCAGGATTTCTCACTACGACTCTACCTGGTTACAGTTTTAGATATTGAGGAAACGGGGTGTGATTGTGTTTTCAGGCTGCAGGAGAGAAGGGCGGAGACAAGAACGGGTGACGTTTCTTGATTTCACAGGAGCAGCTCTAATGAAGATATGGGGCGCCACAGCCCACTTGAAGAACTGAGGTCAACTTACTAGACTTCTGAACGTCTTTCCTTCTCTGTCATCTTTATCCTACACCCTCTTTTATGAATGTATAACAGGATGGACTTTTTCGTGTTTTGAAATTCTTTATATCAGAGGTTCTTCTCATAGGTTTTTGTGTAGGCAGCTTTCAGAGAGCATGAATACAGTGGTCTCTTCTTAAATTGCACTAATTTGTTAGCTAGACCAATGGGGCTGCTTATGAAGGCAGAGCCAGAGTCCCTGCTCAACCCCGCGGGTGCTGTGTCGGCTTTTGGGTTGAAGTGTGAACTCGAGGTCAGAGCATCTCTCTCCTGACCGGTCATGATTTCCCGCCTCAGAGTTTCCATTCAGTCAGTGAGAATCACAGACGTCTGCCACTTCTTGCAACCTCAACTGTCTTCCTTGATATTTTGTCTTCCCTTTGTGTTCACCCCACCCAAATTTTCATCCAGATCTTCTCAATGTTGCAGGCACTTATATTACGTAAAGGGTAAATACGTATGCTGTCATTTCCGACGTGTGGTGAGGAGCACTTCAACATTAAGCTAGTTATTACCTCAGATCTTTCTGCCACCTTCTTTCCATTGTTGGAATTTTGTGCTGACTCATTACCGCTATAGCCTTCACTGGATATAAATACCCACCAAAAATCTTGATGTTATCTCTAAGGTGTTAACTCTTGTAAATGTAAAAATGGCCCACATGTCCAAAATGGCGCTAGCGTCCACTAGAGACTGGCATCAACATGCCAGATTTTATTCAAAAATAACATCACGAGAGTTTCTAAAGACTTTTATATCCTCCCAGTTGCTATCGAGATTAAGCAGACAAAACCAAACATTTGGAAATTGTAAGTAAGAAACTAATTGTTTTTCCTAAACAAGTGTGCACTTTGCATGTTAGTAGCTAACAGAGCAAATTAGCCATCGACACAGTACCTTTATAAAGGATGCTCGGTACTTATAGGCCACTAGGGACTGACAGGTTTTTGATTTATGTGAGTATTTTGCACTCCTCCTCCTGAAGTGTCGTTTTTTTTTTTTATGTTACTTCCATACACAGATATTCCTTTCATGTTCACCAACTAGTTGTTCTTTTAGCAATACTGGATAGATAATGCCTTAATAATGCTAGATTTACAGAGGAAACACGAGCCCAAAGGCTCACTCTTTTGTCGTCTTTCTTTGATAGTGTTTTTTATCTTGGGGCACACGGAGGGGTACATTAGTAAAGCACTCTTCCTAAAACCCATTTATACTTTTGATAGCTGACTGATGATTTCAAAAGTCGAAACGTGTGAATAACCGTATAGTGGTAACTAAAGTGTCAAATCATTTTCTATTGTACTTTTTTGTGTTCAGATGCAATGTTCTTTAGTTGTTTGTGCTTCAGAGAACTGAGAAACAACAGTAAAGTCTGCAGGGCGGCGTCAGAGGACACGGCTGGGGACGGCCAACATGGAATCTGTTATTACGGCGCCGTCGTGGCGGTTTGTGATTCACAGCGTAGCTGAGTTGCCGGTGTCGTTACTGTCGGCCGTCGCCGCAGGGCTGTTTGAGCCCAGGTCTAACTTAAGCCAATGTAGAGATAAGCTCGTCTTTCCTTCCACTCCACTGTATCTTAACGATGGCTCAGTTTTACTAACACACAGAGTAAGGGATCATATTTTTATCATATTTTCTCCTGTGTTCTTTAACAATATTGTCATAGGCAGTTTAAAATATTTTCTCACTTCTGTTTGCAATCTTGAACATGATCTCCCATACATGTGATATCTTGAGTGCTAGATTATTTTGTTAGCAGCTAATGTAGACGTCAGAAAGGAACTGAATACTGTAGCAATGACCGAAGGAGAATGTTGATTATGTTGATAGAGACATGAGCCAACGCAGTGACATGACTCCAAGTGGGAGGTCTGCAATTTACCAAGTTTGTCCTCATGAGTGGCCTCTCGGCCTCCGACACACAACCGTGTCCGGGAGGTCGGCCGAGGAGCGGTGCGAAGGATTTCTGAAGCGGTTTCTTTCTCATGTTGCACTGGGGCGCTTTGGGCCCAATTGTAAATCGTTTTTTAGTACCTTTTCAATTTTGTTGGGATACGAGTTGTATACTTTAATATGTTTGTGTAAAAACACATTCATTCTTTTAAGCTTTGAAGTTTGGGTAACCAAGATAATCCATGTTCTGAATGTCGTACTGTGTATCTTTTATGTAATACAACATTTAAGCACCTGGCTCTGAATGAGGTTTGACGGAGAGCGAGTTACCTATCGGGATATGAATTGCATGAAATGCAGTGACGTCTCTCAGATGTGTTGCTAAATACCAAGTAATAACTATGCATCATTTTAAATGCATTGTTCCCTGAAAAAGAAAAAAAAGAGGAAATTAAATGAAATGAGCACTGAATTTTAAAAAGGACAAGCATGTTGTCATTGTACAGTGTATTTGTTTGAGAGAATTGATCAAAACAAATTTGACAATATTCAGATTAAAAGCCCTGTAAAGTATTTTGATATTTTTGTGTGTAAAATTAAAAGGACGGATTAAGACAACTTTTTTTTGTCAATAAATGTATTTTACTGAGTTGTATCTGTTGTTAGTTTGTGTCCTTGAAGAGAGGAAGGTGGGAATGAATTCATACCTTTTCATACACAACTGACTGACATAGTGACCTCTGCTCTGGCTCGGTTTCAGGTCAGCAGACATCGATGTAACTCACACAGTAGCTGATATTTGAGGCTAATACTCAAACTGAAGACAGTGATCATGTGGTTTTTGCTGCCATGTGCCTCCAGTTTCTGGGTACCTGAATGTGTTTTATAAAATCTGAAACTTTCAGGTCACATATACAGAATGTCTCAACAACTTTCTGCTTTTTAATGGTCCCTGAATGTCCCAGTATTGTTCCCATCATCATATGACAATGTTTTCATGAAATCTGCATTAAGAGTGTATTCTCGCTCAGTGGCTCCCAACCTATTTTTCCCAAAGCCTCCCTGCCTCTCATCACCCAAAATTTATACATTTTTGAAGAAAACCCTCAATTTGAATAAGATGTTTTAGTGTATTAAATGAGTCTTTTTTTATTAAGTCAACTTTCTGTGATGAATAAAACTTGTCAGCTAAATGCCAACACATACAGTAACTCACACCCCTCACATTTCTGTGAATATTATATCTTTTCATGGGACAACACTGAAGAAATGACACTGTATTCAGTGTACAGCTTGTATAACAGTATAAATTTACTGTCCCCTCACAATAGCTCAGCCATTAATATCTAAACCGCTGGCAACAAAAGTGAGTGTACATTTTTTGTTGTGTATTTTCCAGCACTGCCTCTCTTGGGCATAGAGTTCACCAGAGCGTCACAGGTTGCCACTGGAATCCTCCTCCATGACCGCATCACAGAGCTGGAGGATGTTAGAGACCTTGCGCTCCTCCACCTTTCGTTTGAGGATGCCCCACAGATGCTCAGTAGGGTTTAGGTCTGGAGACATGCTCGTGGTCGTCTTGGAGGTGTGTTTGGGGTCGTTAACGCGTTGTAATACTGCCCTGCGGCCCAGTTTTGCTCTGCTGCAGTATGTCGCAGTACATGTTGGCATTCATGGTTCCCTCAATGAACTGTTGCTCCCGAGTGCCAGCAGCACTCGTGCAGCCCCAGACCATGACACTCCCACCGCCATGCTTGACTGTGGGCAAGACACACTTTGTACTCCTCACCTGGTTGCTGCCACACATGCTTGACACCATCTGAACCTAATAAGTTAATGCTGGTCTCATCAGACCACAGTAAGTAATCCATGTCCTTAGTCTGCTTGTCTTAAGCAAACTGTTTGCAGACTTTCTTGTGCATCATCTCTAGAAGAGGCTTCCTTCTGGGACGACAGCCATGCAGACCAGTTTGATGCAGTATGTGGCGTTTGGTCTGAGCACTGACGGCTGACCCCCCCACCCCTTCAACCTCTGCAGCAAAGCTGGCAGCACTCATATGTCTGTTTTCCAAAGACAACCTCTGAATGTGACGCTGAGCACGTGCATTCAACTTCTTTGGTCAAGCGTGGCGAGGCCTGTTCGGAGTGGAACGTGTCCTGTTAAACCGCTGTATGGTCTCGGACACCGTGCTGCAGCTCAGTTTCAGGGTGTTGGCAATCTTGTTATAGCCTAGGCCATCTTTATGTAGAACAAGTCTTTTTTTCAGATCCTCAGAGACCTCTTTGCCATGAGGTTCCAGTGACCAGTCAGAGAGTTTGAGAGCGATAACCCCAAATTTAACACACCTGCTCCCCATTCACACCTTAGACCTTGTAACTCTAACAGGTCTCATGACACCGGGGAGGGAAGATGACTAATTGGGCCCCTATTTGGACATTTTCACTTAGGGGTGTACTTACTTTTGTTGCCAACAGTTTAGACATTAGCTGAGTTATTTTGAGGGGACAGTACATTTACACTGTTATACCAGCTGTACACTGACTACTGTACATTGTGTCAAAGTGTCATTTCTTCAGGGTTGTCCTATGAAAAGATATAATTAAATATTTGCAGAAATATGAGGGGGGTACTCACTTTTGTGAGATACTGTATATGTATGTATGTATATTTGTACGCACTACTCGTCATCAGATACCCAGCTGCTCCTCACCATGCGTGGACAGTTTCACTCTAAGTCCAGCACCCTGAGACTGTACACTAAGTGGAAAGAGGGAGACCGAGGACTAGTGAGCATCAAGGCCACGGTCCTGGATGAAACATCGAAAATCCAAGAATACATCTAGAAAATGGCCCCAAAGGATGAGCTGTTAAGTGACTGGCTCAGGCAGCAGAAACCCAATGAGAGTGTAGAGGAGGAGCAGACAACCTGGAGGAACAAGCCCCTACATGGTATGTACCACCGTCAAATCAAAGAAGTGGCTAATATCAAGAAGACCTGCCAATGGCTGGAAAACGCTGGACTGACAGAGTGCAGAGGCGCTAATCATGGCAGCACAAGAACAGGCCCTAAGTACAAGAGAGGCCAGAATCTACCAGAGTAGATCTGACCCAAGGTGTCGACTGTCCAAAGATGCCCCGAGACGGTCCAGCACGTAGTAGCAGGGTGTAAGATGCTAACTGGATCAGCGTACATGGAGAGGCACAACCAAGTGGCTGGGATAGTGTACAGGAACATCTGTAACCAGTATGGACTAGAAGTACCAAAATCCCAATGGACCGTGCAACAGAAGGTGCCTGAGACCAACAGGGACAAGGTTCTGTGGGACTTCAGCTTCCAGACTGACAAACAGCTCCTGGCTAACTAACAGGACATAGTGGTGGCGTCTGCTGGTGGCAGCAGATGCCAACATCAGGAAGAAGAAACATGAAAAAGTTGAGAAGAACCAAGGGCTGAAAGAGCAGCTGGAAGGATGTGGACGGCTGAGGCTAGCGTGGTCCCCCTGGTGGCAGTAACCCCCAAACAGGGAGAGTGGCTCCAACAGATCCCAGGAACAACATCTGAAGTCCAGAAGAGCGCAGGAACAGCTAAGATACTGAGCACAACCCTCAAACTACCAGGTCTCTGAAAGAGGACCCGAGCTTGAGGACCACCCACGAGGGACAGAGGGACATTTAGATATATATACATATATATCTCAATCTAATGGTAACATCCTCAGAGCAGACAAATCCTGGAGCACCCTGTGTGTGTTTGGCACCCCCCTAAGGGGATCCCAGACCCCAGGTTGGGATCCACTGTTGTAACTGGTGTAAACTGGGCTGACAGCAGGTTATACACTGTGTTTGGTAACACCCTCTAATAAAGTTAATAAGTACTTACAGCTTTATTAATGGTTAGTGAATCATTCACTGATCTCATAGGCTATAAAGTCAGTTCGGGTCATTACTCTGGACAAATTTTGGGTTGCCAGGTTATGAAAAATCCCCTTCCCTGGTAGTAACCCTTTAAAATAAGGCACACTGATGGTTTATAAGTTGTATCTAAATGATTTATTAATAGTGTAGAAAGCATTCACTGATGATTTGTGACTCATTAGGAAGTGAGAAACCTGTTATATTCAAATAGAAACCAAAATGACCTGGCAACCCAATGTGTTCTTATTAACCCCCGAGACCCCACGTCGCTCCTGACCAGCTTTACCGCATCTCAGAGGCTTTGGCAGGTTCTGTTTTAGAGCTGGTGAAGGTACCACATGAAACTAGAAAACCCGAGGAGTCCACCGGTACCAACCAGGTCATACTAGCTTGTCTGAAAGGAGGATAAATAACGCTTTAAAACTTACACCGAATTTTGGTGAGGAGAAACTGGCATGGTCAGTTTCAAAGGGGTCCCTTGACCTCTGACCTCCAGATATGTGAATGTAAATGGGTTCTATGGGTACCCACGAGTCTCCCCTTTACAGACATGCCCACTTTATGATAATCACATGTAGTATTTTTTTTTTTAATAATCTCCATTTATTTCTCATTTATGACTAGAACAACTTGACACAGTGCTGAGAAGCATCTCAAATGATTGTTCAGGTTCCCAGCTTCTATGTGACCTCTACTGGTGGCCTGCTATCTCCCCTGAAGACCCCCTTAAAAAAACAGGTCTAATTGTGGGTCTCAGAGGGTTAATGGCTTCTCACTGATCTGTATAGCATTACTCAGGGATTCTTTACCATGAAGCCATTAGGCTCAACTTGTAGTATCTGCCTTATTATTGCACAGTGGATTATAGTTTTAAATGTAATGAATGAATCCCAGACTGTAGGAGGAGGAGAAGGAGGAGGAGGAGGAGGAGGAAGAGGAGGAGAAAGAGGAGGAGGAGGAAGAGGAGGAGGAGAAGGAGGAAGAGGAGGAGGAGGAGGAGGAGGAGGAAGAGGAGGAGGAGGAGGAGGAGGAGGAGGAGAAGGAGGAGGAGGAGGAGGAGGAGAAGGAGGAAGAGGAGGAGGAGAAGGAGGAGGAGGAGGAGGAAGAGGAGGAGGAGGAGGAGGAGGAGGAGGAAGGGCTCTGCAGTAGAAATGATGAAGGCGTGGCTTCAGTATGTGCGCTGTTTACAGTCAACAACCAATCACCTGGACCGACCGAGTGGAAGCCATGTTGTAACTTTGGCTGGAGTTAAGAGAAGCAGCTGTGTTTTAACTCTGTGGGATCTCCTCTGTTTCAGTTTAGAAAATTACGACTTGGACTGTTGACCTTGAAATGAACACCGGGATCCGCGTGTTGGCGGTGCGGAGAGGATGCACGCAGGCCCTCAGACCGGCGGTGAGCCTCATCATGTCCGCACACTAAACGTCTCCTTATGGTGTTGGGAGGGTGTTTTCTCTCATCTCTACTGATGCGTCGCACATTTAGCGGAGTATTGGTGCCGAGTCACGACTAGAGACCTGCTGTAAACTACCAGCAGTTTCTTCTGTTTCTTGTCTGAGCAAACAAGCTGACACACCTTCGTCCAATCACCTTAAACACTGAGGCGATGTATGGAGGCCCAGAGAGGCAAATAAGAAAAAAAAAAACAACAATCCGGCTGTCTGATCTCGGGTTTTTTTTCACTTGTTTTTATGACTTGATGGTGGTTCAAAAAAGTTTTTGTCAGATTTTTCTTTTATTTGTATTTTTACAAACAGCACATTTTATTTTTGTTTTTCTTATTTATTTATACACAGTCTCAAGCACATTGCACACTGCAGTTTTGCACAGGACATATGCGGATGTCAGATATGTTGTTTATAGTACTTTTACCCTTTCTTGTGTACAATACTTCGATTTTTTTGTGTACTAAGTATTCCTATTGTCTTCTTAAAATGTTTGCTCTATGTATCTTCTTTACCTACTCCTTCTGTACTGCTGTGTTACCTGAAATTTCTCTCAAGGGGATCAATAAAAGCTTCTTATCTTATCTTATCTTATCTTATAATTTTTCGAAGGTCCTTTTTTTTCATTTGTGACTCCAATGGGGGGAAAAAACAGGCTGTCAGTCCGTTAAATATTTAAACAGTTAATTGCATGAGTCCATAAATTAAATTTAAAGTAAATCACAAATTAATTACACATTATTGTCCGTTTAAAATGTACCTTAAAGGGAGATTTTTCCAGTATTTAATACTCTTATGACCATGTGAGTAGGCAAATATGCTGTTTAATGCAAATGTATGTATATATATGTATTATTGAAATTAAACAACAACATGCAACAAAACAATGACATATTGTCCAGAAACCCTCACAGGTACTGCATTTAGTATAAGATGTTGAAAGATGTTCAAATCATAACCTGGCAAACTGCAGCCCAAAACTGGCCTTGACAGTTTTTCCTCTACAAAATTTAGTATAAGTTTGGAGCGTTATTTAGCCTCCTCCGTGACAAGCTTTCATTCAGGGCCAGTATCTTCACTCTAGCTTTAGAACTGAGCCCATTGCAACCTCCAAAAAATCAAATTGCATTTATGCATTAAAGACTTTGACAGCCCTAATTAAAACATTTGTTGCTGTAATAGTGATTTCAGCCACAAGACTCTGAGGTGTACCACTACCACATGTTCTAACAGGACTGAAAGCATTCGTGTTTTCTTCCAGGTGAGTTTTAATTTTTCATGCTCTCTAAACATAATGACTATATTATGTGTTTGCAAGTTATGGAAATCAAAAGTCACCTGGAAGAAAACATGAATGCTTTCTGTCCTATTTAGAGGGTCTGTCCTATTTAGGGGTCGTGGTGTTCCTCAGCATCTTGTGGCTGAAGTAACCATTACAACAACAAACACAAATGTTCCTGACAAAAAAAACACAGGAGAGGAAACAATTTAGATCAGAAAATGGATCACTTGAATTTGTTTTATTTCTCACTTGCCTCTCAGGGCTGCTGTGGTTTTGCCAATACGCCTGCAGTACTGTACTGTCCCGAATTTCCCTCCGGGGATTAATAAAGGTTCATCTTATCTTATCTTATCTTATCTTATCTTAAAGTACAGTAATACAACTGCATTTTAAACAAGGCAATTAGTGCAAGTTCATAAGCTATATCTGTCAGAAACTTTTTATGGGTAGCTCGTGTCAAACGTGTTTTTGTATCAAGTGTCTATCATTTTCTATCAGTGTGTCTGTAACCTACTGGTTATCTGTCTTTTCTCTGTGTATTGTGATATTAAGATAAAAGAAAAGTTGATGCTTGGTTCTGTGTGCAGGTTCAGCGCTGCCTGCAGTCCACACAGCCTGTACCTGCAGCCCGGCTGCCCTACAGAGTGAAGGTGTCTGCTGGGAAACGCTACGCCTGGTGTGCTTGTGGACACAGTAAGAAACAGGTGAGCAGGTTTCAAGGTTCAACTTTCAGAAGCACCTGGGCTGCCGGTCATTTGAGTCACAGCTCATTTACTGCTGTCTATGTCCTGTTTACATTCCCACCAGTTTGATGCCTTCCTCCTGCAACTGACATGCACTAACTGATAGCTAAGGTCATTTTTAGGTTTTCATACTTACTGTCATCAAACCAGGCTGACGTGTGCCGAGATCCCTGCTATGGTGTAAAGGAAAAGACCGAACTGGATTAACTTCAAACATAAAGAATAAATATTAAATTAAGCACTCTTGACAGCAAGATTTCAGTTCGGATTTCAGATCGGATTTGAGTGACTATTTGACTTTATTACCCCGAAATCCTTGTTAATACAACACATAAGATCAGTCTGGACAGACAACGGGGCTGTTAATTGTTTTTTTCATGACAGATTTTTAGCAGGAATAGCAGGAAAAGTACAGGTGGGACCAGTCACATTATCAATGGCCGTGTTGCATTTACTTGTCTCAGTATGGAATAGTAGTCTGCCAGCATGCACATTAAAGTGTTCGCTCAAGTGGGATTGTATGTGGACCGTTCCAATTGAACTGGGAATTTCTGATTTCCCAGTCGGAAATTTCAACTTGAATGCCACCTGAAGTTGGATTTCAGACTTGTAAAGTCAGACGAACGTCACCAACCCTGACCTCAAATCCAAGATGGCTGCTCCATACATCAAAAGTAAAAAAAAAAAAAAAAGAAAAACTTATTTATTAGCATGTATTCACTCATTAAATAGCATACATACAATACTGCCCAGTTTAGGTAAGGGAAACACACATCACTGTGAAACGGCAATGCAACAGTGGAGTAATGTGTTGTTACCAAATGTGTTGTTAACACGGTCAGCTCAGGTGTGACGTCATTCCCATCTCCGATCTCCGATTTTCAAGGTAAATGGAACACAGCATTATCCATAGTCAGTGTATTACCTACAGTAGAAGACAGTCATCACTCCCCCAGTTAGGAGAAACAGACAGGAGGACCAGCACAGGAGCAAAGCAACGTACCACTCTGGACGGGGCAGCAGCAGAAATCATTGTAGACAATTAAAACAACTCAACTAAAGCTGTTATATCGCTTCCTTCAAAGCCACCAGACTCCTGTGACAAAAACAGTAATTTTACCTCGCACAACACTGGAGTTGCTGATCTACTGCCACCAAGATCGGTTCATTCGTTGTTGTGTCATATACTGTACATATATTTATTACTAACTCTTTTTAATGCACAAATTGAAGGAACTGCCAGGATTACATTTTACTGGCTTTATATCTTATATGATTACATGTGACAAACGTGATTGATTGGTTTAACTTTACATTAAAATAAGGTGTTATTATGACCAGTGTCGCTATGTTTTCAACATGTGTCTGAACTGAATTATTCCTGTACTAATGTGAGTTTACAGACTGAAGCATTAGTAAGAACAAACTTGATTTTGTCACGGCTGTTTACGTGATCAAGATGCATTCTCCTCAGTTGTTTTTGCTGATGTCGCATGTGAAACAGTGGGAAAGAGAAATTCGAGAAATCAGATTCAAATGCATTTGCTTTCGTCTGCTTGGGGATATAAGATCACATCAGAATAACCCAAAAGCATAATCAGAATATATGCTGAACTGTCTTTTAAAAATGAAATTGTTTTTTGGATCTGAAGATGACTTTACAGTCCGTGTCCTCACACCTTCTCTCTCTCTGTCAGCCTTTCTGTGACGGCGCTCACAAGTCTAAAGCTCCGAGTATCCATCCTCTACGCTTCACCCCCGACAAGGACAGGACGGTCATGCTGTGTGCCTGTAAGCAAACCAAAAACGCACCGTTCTGTGATGGCTCACACTTTAGGGTCATCTTCCAGGATTTAGTGAAGTCAGTGAAAGGCATCTTTAAATGAACAGCATTCAACATGTCAGCTCCGGGACGCCACGGACCAGTAACTGTAACAGAAATGAAAACAATGGCCTTTATATTGTCTCAACAAAGATACAGCAGCCCTGGAGAAGTTATCATTCTGTCCTCTTCATACTTGCCAAACTGATATTTTGTCTGTATAAATGACATTGTTTTTACAAATGCATAACCTATTAAAACATGCTTTAAAAACAAATTTGTGTTGTCAAATACATACGTATATGTATGTATGTGTCGGGAAATGATAATAATAATAAAATGCATTTTATGCATTTAATGCATTTCTTTCTTAAAAAAAAAAAAAAAAAAAAAAAAAGGGGGCGGCAGTAAATCAGTCCGTAAGGACTTGGGTTAGGACGCGGAGGTCACCGGTTCAAGTCCCCCATGGACCAAGACCAACTGGTTGCTGGAGAGGTGCCAGTTTACCTCTTGGGCACTGCCAAGGTGCCCCTGAGCAAGGCACCAAACCCCCAACTGCTCTGGGCGCTTGTCAGGAGCAGCCCCCTCACTCTGACATCTCTCCATTGACATGTATATGTACTGTGTGAACAACAGAGTGTAAAAAACTGAATTTCCCCACTGTGGAACTAATAAAGGAATATCTTTCTTTCTTTCTTTCTTTCCTTCTTTACAATGTAATGTATATAAGTGAACAGAAACTAACCTGACCTCTATTTTTTACAGTTTTAAAATAAAAAAGGTTTGAGAAACTTTTTGAATTATTCTTTGTTACTTTTGACAGCAATGATTAAGTCTAGACTCAGGTGATTTACTCATCAGGGCTTTAATGAGGTGAATCAGGTGAATATGATTCCAAGAAAGTCCTTTCCTTCTGACGTATCCGGCTGCAGCAGCTGTTCCCATCTGTTGATAACAACCATGAGTTCGTCTAAACGGTTGTCCAGGGATGTCTGAATCAAGATAGTTCACTTCCGCCGACAAGGAGAACGCTACGAAAAACTGAAATATTTCAAAATACCTAGGCTATTTCTACTGTCAGAAACATTATCAGAAAATAGAAGATAACTGGAACAGTTGAAGTCGAGGCAAGATGTGGTAGACCAAGAAAAAATGTCAGCTAGAATAACCACACATTACTGCCAATGAGCTGCAAAAAAAGAGCGTCTAGTTGTTGTCAGGACAGCAATACAACTCAGGCTACTTTAAACAAAAAAGGCCTACTATGATAAAACAAAATGAAGCGTCTGAAGCATATATCAGCTGGAGGCTCATGAAATACTGTGCAACTGGAGGGAAGACTGAACTCAAGAAATTCATTGAAGAGGTCGGGTATTTCAGCAAGACAGTAACCCAAAGCATGCCTCAACCTCAACCATGAAGTACCTCCAGAAAAGACGGAAGGTTTAGGAATGGCCACCACAGTCGTCCGACTTGAACGTTGTTGAAAATCTGTGGAAAGATCTCAGATATGCCGTGCATGCAAGGAGGCCAAAGAATATCTCTGTGCTAGAGGTGTTGTGTTCTGCCAAGAAAAAAAAAAAAATCCAAAACCAAGAACTGTAAGACTCTCAGCTGGCGACAGGGAGCGTTTGCAAGCTGTTATAGTTTCCTGAGGAGGTTTTACAGAGTCATAGCTGACAGGGTTCTCAAACATTTACACAGGTCTATTATCTACGACTCTTTTGAAACAGTAAAAAATGTCAAATAAAAGCATTCTTGCTTTAAAATGTGAAGAAATGTGTCATGTTTAACTTTGTACCATTTAGAGGTCAGGTTACTTGCTGTATTATTTTTATTGTAAAGGAGTTGCCCACATGTTTGCACACCACTGTAGTAAGTATAGTAAGGGACAGTTATCAAAGTGACTTGTGCCAAAGCAGAGCAGTGGCAGCTAACTGTTACATCTGTGGTGAATTTTTATTTATTGATTTAATAGTATAGTATAGTCATATGTCCCGGGGTTTCTCTACATAATGATCTGGTACCTGAGTTTTCTTTCAAATTTGTTTAATTGTAGTATTTATTTGTAGTATATTCTCTTTATTTGCCACATATCAGGCATCTCAAAAATATTGGCATTTGCCCCTTGAAATACCCACTGAGTGTAAATTTAAATATAATACAAAAACTACATTGCAGGTAGACAAATTCCCAGAAACAAATACAGTAGCGGGGCAGTTCAGCACAACAACTGTGCATTTTGTGATAGAAAGCAACACATCTGGCACAGATGTAGGTTTATATGTTATGACAGTTAAAGTGATACTGGATCTCGAGGTTGTATTGCTAATCAGCTGTGATATATGCCCAGCTACAGGAGAAAATTGTCATCAATTGCTCCTGTCCTCCTGTGAGTAGATTACAGTTTGTTGTTATGATGTGTTAATATGTGTTGTCATGAAGCTATGTGCTGTCATTCGTTTTTTTTTTTTTTTTTTTTTTTTTGAATGTGTGTGTTATTCATTGTTATGAAGCCATGTGCTGCTTGCATGTGTTGTTATGAAGCTGTGTGTTAGCTTCATAGTGACAAATAGCTTAACCACTTTGAAAAATGGCCGCCATGATCTCCTAAACCTACATCTCTACAAATGTGTTGATTTTATGGCAAAATGCACAATTGTTAGGTAAATAAATCAATTCAGTTCAGTCGGCTGACCGATATCCGCCTCCTGATTGGCTCAGACTCGTACACGTGACTCTACAGGAAGTGATCTCTCCAATCACCTTGGTCTGTCATAGTCACTATTTACTGTTATTGAGTTTAATTCTTCTTCTCCTGTTTGATGATCGTTTCTATTTCCTGTCGCCGTGACGTATTGGCGCCATTTATCCCTCACCGAGTTGCGTTCATGGCTGTTTGACCTGCGCGGAACTTTGAGCAGCACCAGGCTGAGGCTGCACTGAAGTTCAGCTGTCACTGGAAACATCATGAACACGTTGGTGACCAAATTAGACCGTAAATGGATAAGTTATACCGCGAGGCAGCCTTGGAGGACCGCCATGGCAGCTCCCAAGGTAAAGTACGTCTTCATGTTAGCAGCTGCCTTATGTCTTAATGTTACGCCTATCTTATGTAAAGGTGACACTGCTGGGCTGGCTCTCTATTTAGGAGCAACATTTCTTAACTAGCTTGGTTGTTGTTTTTATGTTATCTGTATTTTTCTGTATATAAGTTAGACCTGAATATAATTTTGAGGGATTTAAGTGCTGCTTTAGACTTAATTTCCACTACAACACACTCAAACGGAGACACTTGAACGTACCACCGTTATTAACATTTTCTGACGTTTCACAGATAAAACTAAAGTCAACTAGCAGCTCTAGTCTAGCTAGTGAAATCACAGACTGATTAGACCTCTCCTCAGGACTGTCTGGGCTCGATTAATCGATCATGTTAGTTGATGAGAGAATATGGACTTTGGTGACCAGCAAATATTCAGCAGAGCTCAGCTTCCCTTCACTGTGAAAAGAGGTTAAATAAAGACAGATACACCTGAGTACTCTGCTGCACACCCACACAACGTTTCCACCTCCAGTCAATCTGATCTTTGCTCAGGTTGATGATTATCAAACTTAATGACCGGAGTCATTGACATGTCAGTTAAGGACAGTCTGTACACTCCCACACAGTCCTGAAGAGGTCTCATCAGACAGCATGAGTGAAAGTGATTTTTATGGTCATTATTAAGCTCTGACCATCACTCACAATGAGTATTGATGATTAAATTCATTTTAGAGCTACTCTGTATTGTTTAGAGTGCTTTAACAGCAAAGAGCCTGCAGCTTCGGTGGAGTGTTTCGAGGGGGGTCCAGGGGGTCTTTAGGGGGAGATAGCAGGTCAACAGTAGATGAAGTGGTGAACATCCTCTGAAAGCTGAGAACCTGAAGATTCATTTGAGATGCAGCCAAGCTGCCAAGCCAAGTTCATCTAGTCATGAATCAGAAATAAACACAAAATAATTAATTACAATAAATTCAACAGTTTTTTATACCACTCGAGGAAGTGATAAAAATGATCCAAAAAATTGCCTGGTTTTGGCCCCAAACTGAATAGGATTATCATAAAGCAGACATATCTGTAAATGGGAGACTCATATACCCACTGAACCCATTTTCATTCAAGGGACCCCTTTGAGGGAGGGAGGGAGGGAGGGAGCCTAAACTTGTGTGAGTGTTCTTTAACCTCCTTCCCAACAAGCAAGCGTGACATAGTTGTTACCAACTGGTTCCTTAGGTTTTCTACTTTCATATGATGTCTAAACTCTTGCTCTGAAACTGAACCTGCGACTGAAGGACAGTAAAGTTGGGATTTACACCATCCTGTGGGTCTCACGGGGTTAAGAACAAGTGAGTACTCTATGTATCCCTGTTGGGAGTGTATCTATGTTCCCCAGCTTAATAGCCTCTTAATATGACACATTAACAAGACAAAGGGTTTTATATTCTCAGCAATATTTCCAGGGTCAATATGCTGAAATCACCCACCTACAGCTTATTGATGTTGTACTCCTAGAAACCTATGCCCTCACATTTGCAGGCAAGGCAGTTTTCTCTTTTCTTTAGACATTTATATCTCCATAGTGGCTGAACAGATTTTTTTTTTTTTTAAATGTCCATCTTCCTTCGTATATTAAAGAAGGACCCTGGGAACATAAGCTCCGTTTCCACTGCAGGAACTTCCCCCCTGAACTAAGAACCTTTTGAGGAACTTATTGTGTTTTTACTTCAGGTACCAGAGTAGTACTTTTCAGAAAGTACCACAACATTCAGGGTGGAGTTTGCAGGAACACACACACACAGCATCTTTGTAAGTCTTTATAAACACAGACAACAGTGGGCTGAATGAACCTTTAGTTCCTTGTCCTCCAGGGACTAAAGCTGCCAGGAACCTGTGGTGGAAACCCAGCTATTGTGATGACCCCCTCCCCCTGTCCACAGGTCCAGGTCTCCACACTTCCTCCAGAACCTGTCATCCCCTCTAAGAAGCCTTTCAAAGTGGAGCTGGTTGGTGGAAAGCGCTACTCATGGTGCACCTGTGGACACAGCAAGAAACAGGTAAAACCATCTTTTGACTTCACCTTTTATCACTCCTGTTTGAAGTACACGTCCTGTATATTCCCTGATCCCACCTTTTATCTTTCAGCCTTTCTGCGACGGAGCCCACAAAACCAAAGCCCCAGGCCTGTTCCCACTACGCTTTGTTCCAGAGAAAGACACCACAGTTTGGTTGTGTGGTTGCAAGCACACAAACAACCCACCGTACTGTGACGGCACACACAAGCAGGACTTCATCGTATCTGCCCCGCTACATGAAGAAACCTCTTGAAAAGCACGGCAGAGACGCCTTTGAACTGAGCATTTATCTCATTTTTGTGGAATCAGTGCACTCGATCAAATCCGCACAGGTAAACTGATTGATCGTGACAAGTGTTTGAATCTCGTGTCAGTATTTCTGTGCTTGACGGAGAAGAGAGCGGCGATGAAAGGTTAACACCACAGTCCTCAACTTCATTTGTCCTTGCTTTGTCTATTCTAGAGGAGAGACAATGTTGCACAACAGGGTTAAATGATGTGATGACATACTCTGATATAATAGAGGATCTTGTTTGGAGAGAGAGATTTTACCACACTGGTTATACTGAGGTGGCTAAAAGATCTTTGTTGTATTTGGATATTATGGGTAATGTTGCAAATTAAGAGTACTGGACGTCCATGTAAAAAGATGTTAAAGATGGGATGTACTAGCGATGTACTAGACTAACGATCTAGACTGTCTTTTACATGGTGAAGTGTCTTCATGAAGCAATGTATAATTCCATCCCATAGTCAATGTGAAGAACAACAAGCCTCTTCTCTATTTATAAAACACCACCTCATCTTCCCTTTTGTGAGATGTATTTATATGCATTTATTGTTGATTTAAGTTAAGAAATAAATGGTATATACACTTGAGTTGCCAGCTGGGTTGACCTAATTATCTGAACTGAAACTGACTGACCTGAAAACACAGGCAGACTACAGACAAAATAGCCCAGTTTGATAAGAAACGTACTGTTATGGACATATAGGTAGGATCGACAGAGAAGACTCTTCTACTGTATGTATCATCCACCAGATCGCTGTGCTCCTGTACTGTTGATCCAAATGTTATCAAAATTGCAACATGACCTTGTGCAATTTTCAAATCACAGTATTTGTTAAAGGTGAAATGTGTATTAAAATATTTAAATGTAATATCATCCTGCTGCAGAGCTGTTCTGGGTGACATATTGTACAGACGTAAGACAACATCTTTGCGACAAATTGCTTCAAAAATTGTAATCATGTAATAATTTAGATATTTTTCAATGAAAATATGTAAAAAAAAAAAATCCTAATATCACAAGTCATCACAACTGCAATATCAGTGAAAATAATCACAATCAGATATGTTTTGAAAATCGTGCCCTACTGTATATGCACACAGCTACGACCCCGAGGCTCCATGACCATTTATCTCTGTATTTGTGTGTATGTGCTGGATTTCTTTTCTCTCTCTGCTGTGTGTGATGAGCTGCAGGTTGGCTGAGTGTTTGATTGATTGATTGTGTGAGTGTGTAGGTGGTGCCATGGAGCTGATTGGTGCAGCCTTCAAGCCAGTGGTGTAAAAGGCCGGCTTCCCTCAGCCTCTGCAGGGCTCTCCTCTCCACCTCCAGTCAGATGGTCCTAACAACACACAGTGAAGATGACCTACCAAAATCATGGGTGCTCACATCCTAACAGGCTGCTTGAGTACAACTTATTGAACTTAACCCCAGAGCTTGATAGAAATGCTGTCAAATGGAAGACAGCATCTTTACGTTTACCAGCTCATTTTTCACCCTATGACTTTCATCACCCACACTGTCGCAGGGGGTCTGGCCTGTTATAGGTCACATGACTTCTTCAAGGGCTGTCAATCAATCTATAATATTTAATTTCTCCTAAAAAATAAATACCCTTATCAACATGGGAGTGGGCAAATATATGTATATATTTATTATTTGAAAACAATGACAGATATTGTCCAGAAACCCTCACAGCTACTGTATTTAGCACAAAAAAAATGCTCAGATCATAACATGGCAAACTGCAGCCCAACAGCCAACAACAGCTGTCAGTGTGTCAGAGTGCTGACTTGACTATGACTTGATCCAAACTGACTGTGATTATCATAAAGTAGGCATGTCTGTAAAGGGGAGACTCGTGGGTACCTATAGATCCCATTTTCATTCATGTATCTGGAGGTCAGAGGTTAAGGGACCCCCTTGAAAATGGCCATGACAGTTTTTCCTCACCAATATTTTGCAAAAGATATTTACTGGAGCATTATTTACTGTCTCACAAGACGCTAGTACGACATGACTGGCACTAATGATGAAAGATTTGCAGATTCCTTAGTTTTTTTTAGTTGTCATTTTCACTCTAGCTTTTTAAAATCAAGTTGCATTAATGCATTAAACAATTTATTAGCATTAAAACAAATTTGCGTTCACTTTGACAGACCTAATATACTGTATACAGTGTATATGCAGTATATACTTACACACTTGGTGTCTACTATTAGTCCAATCTGCTATTAAGTGTACTTTTATGATACCTATAATGTTCTAATACTCTGCTCCACTCATGTATGTAAATGGGAAGGACAAAAAAACAGAAACACCATTTCTGACGTTTCACATACTGAACGTTATGAGCTTTGTTAAGGTTGTTATGGTTGATAGACTAGATCAGGCAGGTGTACCTAATAAAGTGGCCACTTGATTAGGTATATCCTGTGTATAGCCTGTGTTTATCCTGTATATATCAGTGGTTCCCAACCTCGGAGCTGGGTCCTATAAAGGGTCGCAACATAATGAAAAAGGAAGACAAAAAATCTGCAATTCTCCAATTTTTTTAAAATTTTCTTGCCATGTCCAGAGAGCACAATCTCTGACCAGGGCTCATGAGTAGATACCACATGGCCATAAAGGGTCACATGTGAAAAAGGTTGGGAACCAGCGATGCGTATGGTGGTATGGTCCCGTATCAAGGCACGTTGAGCCTCTTTAACCAGTTCTGTTCAGTTTATTACTCACAAGCTCTGATTTGTGGTTTGATATTTTGAATGTATAAATCTAAATATAGAAAAAAGGAAGAATACAATTAAACCTCTCCTGTTCTCAGAAAATTATGCCAAGATGATGGAGTGACCTTAACACTTTAAGGTTCTCCTTTCTTGCTGCACAACAGCATATTTTACAGCCTGTCAAGTTTGGGGAATCATAAACGGGACAGTCAGGTCAGAAAAACCTAGTAAGTAAACATTTTATTGACCTAAAACATGCACATATGGCTGATAAAAAAAAAAAAATCATTGTTTGTTGAAAGGAAACAGAAGGAATGTTGAACTTTATGGAACTACAACATACACGGTCAAATATTCAAATCCCTTTTGAGTTCTTCGACTGCCATGAGAGAGAGAACATGGTCTGCTGACAAACATCTGCTTGCAGGTGCGGTAGTGCTTAAAATTTTGTAGATATAAATGCTTCTCCTGTTGGAAAATACTCGTCGGTTTGGGTTGTGTGATCTGACCGTAACAAAGTGCATCAACAGTTTAATGTACCTGTGTTACCTGATGAGCAGTTGCTTATACTGGACACTTACAGCAGTTATTAACATGACTGTTCAAAAGGCAAGGATTAGCTTCTTTTTTTCTTCTTCTTTACATCCAACTTCTGCAGTGATGAACCACTGCAATGCCCTTCCGCATTTAGTCTCAAGTGTTATGGAGCCAAATCAATGTTGATGGATCTACAGTATGGAAATGAAACAGACCCACTGCATATACAATACAAAACGATTACAATATCTTGTATAAAAGATAAGTTTATACATATGTATGCACACATGCTCACATTTGATACATACTGTACAGTTTGTATGTGTGCACTGTTCTAGTCTAACACACATAAACACACACACACACACACACACACGCACACACACACACACACGCACATACATACATACAAGTGTCTATTTGGCTGCACTTTCAGTCTTTCCCGCTGAAAGATGAGAACAGTAATCTGCCTCCTGTCTGTCCAGAAGGCTCCAGCTCGTCTTTTTGCTCTGTAGAAAGAAAGAAGGGAGCAATTCAAACACTGTCCTCCCCTGCTGCCCCGCGTGCACGTTAGGTCGTCGGAGGCAAACCGCTTTTGTCGCCGCCCCTCGCCTCTTCTTTGCCAGCCCCAGCGCTCGTGCCGTTGACAGTCACCTTCCGAGTGCTGGCGCCCTGTTTGGAGGCGAGTGCGTGTCGCTGAGTGTTGTTTGGCACAGTGGTACCGTTGGAGCTTTGGATGGCGGGAGAGAGGCTGTGGGACACGGGGCTGGACTGCGAGGAGGCTCGGGGCGGCTGAGCCGCAGCGGGACTATGGACTTTGTCGCTCTGAGAGTCGCTCTCTGATGTCGGGCTGGTGTTGACGCCGTCGGAGTGGCCCTGGGCGGCAGACTGGGACGGCCTCCTGCGCTTCCGGGTGGGCTTGACCAGGTACTGCAGGGGGATGGGTCCAGTCTGCACAGAGGGTACATACATGGTTAGGGCTGTGAGGATCAGAGCTTAGGTTTTATTATTCATCAGTATATACAAACATGTATAGACTGGACTTTCTGTCTGTAAAGGTTGAATGATAAGACTTTGAAAAATGTTCTTACTGTCACAAAGACCAGAACCATCAATGAATAGATGTTACAACCACTTCACACTCCACCGGCAGGCCCGGCCGCTATTCTGTCTTTCAGAGGTTGTAGCGGGCCCAGTTTTTAGTTAGAGTGAAGATACTGGTATCATATAAAACTAGAAAACCGAAGGACTCCATCGGTACCAACCATTGGAAGCTTATAGGGAAGAATGCTAAATAACGTTACAAAATTACGTAAAAACTGGCACGGCCATTTTCAAAGGGGTCCCTTGACTTCTGACCTCCAGATGTGTGAATGTAAATGGGTTCTATGGGTACCCACGAGTCTCCCCTTTACAGACATGCCCACTTGATGATAATCACATGGAGTTTTTAAATGCAGTGCAAAAGTGTGTTATTTTCATGCATACAGACATATATACATATATTTGCATACTAGGGTCCCTGAACTCTTTGAATTACATTATTTGGGCATCACTGTAAAGCTGAGACTGTTCTGGATTTAACTGTATTCATGTGTGATGATGTTAGTCCCAACAGTAGAGGATAAACACCGATCAGCCATAACATTAGGTCATCATGGCCGCCCTGACCGGTCTGCGGCTACGCAGCCCCATACGCAACAGACTGATGCACTGTGTTCTGACACCTTTCTATCAACCAGCATTAACTTTTTCAGCAGTTTGAGCTGCAGTAGCTCTTCTGTTGGATCAGACATCACAGGCCAGCCTTCGCTCCCCACGTCCATCAATGAGCCATGACCCTGTCACCGGTCTTCTTCCTTAGACCACTTTTGGTAAGTCGTGACTACTACAGACCAGAAACATCCCACAAGAGCTGCAGTTTTGGAGATGCTCTGATGTCGTCTAGCCATCACAATGTGGCCCTTGTTAAAGTCGCTCACATCCTTATGCTTGACCATTTTTTCTGCTTCCAACACATCAACTTCAAGGACAAAATATTCACTTGCTGCCTAATATATCCCACTCCCTCCCAGGTAGCATTGTAAAAAAATTATCAATGTTATTCACTTCACCTGTCAGTGGTCATAATGTTAATATTATGGCTGCTCGGTGTACGGCTTCCCTTGGTAAACTGACAATAAGTGGTGTCTGAGCAGTTTACACAACAGAAGTGCTCATCGTCCACTGCTGAAAAACGCAATTCTTGCAGAAATCTTCAAATGTCAAAAGTTTTTGATACCAAATCACAGCATGGCTTTTTCCTATGCTGTTCCTCGAGGTCTTGGTGTCTTAATGTGGTATTTTGGAGGGATTAGTGATCATTTTTATCAATTCTAGAGTGGTAAAAAAAAAAAAAAAGGTTAAATTCAGCACCAAATCTGTGTAACAAATGGTATCAACCCAAAAATTGCTGCAACAACTTATGAGACATAATATAGCATGGGGATGACCATCATATACTTCTATCTTACTGTTTTAAGCCCTTATATACTTTAACAATTTTAGTTACCCAGTCATGAATTCATTTTACTGACTAGATCAACTTAGCACGCTACTGAGAAATTAATCTTCAGGTTCCCAGCTTTCTGATGATGTACACTACATCATCACACCACACACCACATCTACTGTTTACTTTTTAACCACCCCTGAACATCCCATGTCCCCCACCCCTACCCCTGTAAAAAAAAGGGGCTGGAATGGTAAGGGGTTAACGTGCTGTCAGTGCAGTCAAAGTCCTCTGTGCCATAAAGCTCCATTGTTGAATTTGCTGCAGAAAATAGTCCACAACAAATCCACCGCTTACTCCAGCTTGAATAACATTTGCCAAAAACTACAATGCTACTTGTTTTATGAAATTACTGAGCCAAATTTAAACAACAAAACACATGAATGAAATATATTGAACAGTTTTCAAAGAATCACATTCAGTCAGAACCACTGGGCTAAGAGCCGTAGAGGGGGTAGGGTGGAAAGGTTGCAGAAGGCATTTGGTCTGTTCATTGGATTTATTGTCAATAACAAAAACATAATTTAATATACCATAATCCAAATATCACAGTTGTTTCTATAACCACATGATAACTGACTGAGGGAGACTGATATTAGCAGGAACTACTCATTTCATGACATCAGTCTCAGAGCTCAGTGTCCACCCAGGATCTTTCAGATCTAGTTATGAACACATCCACACAAAAAGGGAGTGTACAGCAAACGGCCCACCACATAACTCCAGAGCAACATACTCAGTAAGATGGATGACTGATAATTTTTGTTGGAAGGTTATGCCACAGCGGCAGCAGCAACATGAACTATATGCATATAACTTAAACACAAATGTACAAGAACAGCAGAAATTTAAAAAGCAAACTAAATAAAAAATGTTTGTGCGGTTGTAAGACTGATGAAGGACCACCTTGTGTTTTCCCCTGTTTAACCCATTGGTACAAACTGTGTGTTAGAGCATCTCCTTGTAAAACACTTCCTTCCATCCATCCATACACAGCTCCCATTGGCTGACTTTACTTAATCAACTTAAGACCATATAGCATGCGCAAAAAGTTGTCAGCAGTAACAACAAGTTATTTTTACTATGTCAAAGTCCGGAGAAAGTCAGAAAACAGAATGTAATAGTATAATTTGGATCAGAGTAAAAAGGTATGAAAGCTGCCACTCACTCGTCTCCACTCATAGAAGTAGGCAATATCCATTAGTGTGTAGTAGTCCTTCAAGGGCTCATCTCCATACAACACCTCCACCTGTAACACACAGTCAAAAACCACTTAATACAATGTGACCAGACATCTTTAGATTTGTGTGTGAAGGGACTCTAAAGGTCCCGTAGGTGTGAATGTGAGCGTGAATGGTTGTCTGTCTCTATGTGTCAGCCCTGTGATAGTCTGGAGACCTGTCCAGGATGTACCCCGCCTTCACACAGCGCCAGCTGGGATCAGCTGCCCCACCCCCACACTACCGCGACTCTGAATAGGACAAGTGGTTACAAATAATGGATGGATGGATTACGTGTGAAGTCCATCAGATGTGCTCTTGTCGAGCAAATCAAAGGACAGACAGAGAGAGACCCGATGTTACTGCTACTGCTGCCGTCCTATCCTGCCTCCAGACCAGCTTTTGTTCTATTGGCCTCAATTATATTTGCATAAAAAGCTGACTTTTAGTCCCAGGAACTACTTTTCAAGGAGCAAAAAGGTTCCTTCAGCCAACTGTTGTCCAGCATGGTCTAAAGACCTGTGAAGATTAGGGAAATTAGTCTGCATGCCGATGGTCACAGCAGTAAACACACTCTGCAGTTCAGTGTGTCCACCTGTTTGTTACTTTTGATATTTACAGACGCACATTGGATGTAATGAATGAAATGCAGCGGAGGAAAATGAAACTTAACTGTCTCAACAGTAAATAATCTGTTTGGGGTTATTTAGAAAGTTAACAATCAGAAAATCACTTGTCTTTCTCTCATTCACAACACCATCACACTACGTCTCTCTCTCCTCTAGCACTCGCCCTCAGCTCACTCACACAACTTCACTTTTAATGTTAATGTTATGTATCTGTTATTAATGTTATGGGATGAAATTAGTGCAGCTTGATTTTGCAGCAGTGATCTGGTCTCTTTGGAGCTTTGTTATCACGTTGCACCGACAGCTCACATATCAAAGCACTGATTTCCAGAGTCAACCTAACTTGACCCACCTTTGTAGCAGTGTTTGCAACTGTGATTACTTTACTTTAGATTTAAAAGTCCTTTTACATTTATAATCTAGTGACTAAACCCTGAAGTTTGCCACGCAATCAATACAACACGAGCTGCAGCGTACGGGTACAAAGTGTTTAATTACCCGATAGTTGTTGGGAATATCCATCTTGCTTCGGAGGAACTTTGCTAAGTGCATGACGGACATGGCTGCTGGGCACTGCAGGAAACGTTTACCGTTGGACTGAGAATAAAGAAAAGAGCAGCGAGGGTACACATAAATCCAGGGTGAAAACCAGAAAACCACATTAAACTTGAAGCGTGTCGGCTTCAGCTACTGCTTTACCCAACTCTGCTCTCTTTCTGAAATCAGGCTTTACCTTGTCTCCTTCCATCTCTGAATGCTGCCTCTCATTATTTCTGCAAGCAAACATTAAACACAAAAAAAGTTGTTAAACATGAATTAACAATTCTTACCACACGTCACTATGATGATCAGTCATACAGTCAATAAGCCTCCAACGCCAAATATCCATAGCTGCCATAACTGACTTAACTTAGTCTTTAATATACATTTATTATAACTTGTACATATCATCTGTCACTTTATGTACACACTGTAATATGTACAGATCTGTCACTGTAAATATAAATCCAACATGCTGTACATTCAGTTTATAGACATCCAGTCCATGTACATCCATCCAGTATTTACTTATTTGCACTATTTGTATTGTTCCACAACATTTGACTTATACATAGACAATTTATTTTTATATTCTTACTTAATTGCTGTGTTGTTTGCTTTGTGCATGATCAGATAGCCTGGCCTAAAGATTCCCACTGCTGTTATTTATAAGAACGAGAAACGACACACTCACTTGTTCCTCTCGTAGAACTGTATGGACAGACTGATGATTTCATCCTCCGCTATGTTAAACGTCTCCACCACTTCCCCCGGTTCCAGCACGCGATTCTCTGCGTAGAAGTCCCGCCTCCGTTTCATCTCATCTGGGTTCAGAAATATATGTGTCCGTTGGCAAAGAAATGCATCATAAAATGGAAAGAAGAGCTTCAAAACAGTCAAGAAATGTGGCCTCACCTTTGAATAACCCGGGAACAAGCTTATAGACAATATCTTGAAGAGTTTTGTCTGCTCTGGAAAAGAAAACACCGATGATAAGTATGATACTCACAAATCAAAAACCACTGATATACTGTGTGTATGTATGTATGTATGTATATATATATATATATATATATACACACACACACACACACACACACACACACACACATACATATATATATACACACACATAATATATATATATATATATATATATATATATATATATATATATATATATATATATATATATATATATATATACACACATATATATATATATATATATATATATATATATATATATATATATATATATATATATATATATATATATATATATATATATATATATATATATATATATATATATATATATATATATATATATACACACACACACACACACACACACACACACACATTTTATATCTCAAAATTCAATCCAGATTTGACTTTTGTGACCTCGGGACTCTGGGTGCAGAGGATGTTGTGACAAGACTGCAGAGCTTCAGAGCCTCCGTCATGGTGGAGATGTCACAAGTTCACACTGAATTTACATCCAGCTCTATTTTCCTGTTTGGTATTATTCATATCATACACTGTATATTGTTTATATTTGGGATTGTCAAGCCAGCCTTCAGAAAATTTGCATTTACCCATTGTGGCGGTTCAATCCACAGCCCTACGCAGAAAGTTGGATGACGTTGGATGGCATCTTGTACTTGGGACAATGCCGCTCGAGGCGAAAAACAATTCTGTAGCCCTTCTGCTGGCAACAGGGACAGACTGGAACAGAAATCCATCCAGGGTCTTTGAGATGGAGAGGCCTTGTATGCGAGGACCCGTAGGGCGCAGGCTGAAACATTTTGGCCAGTTTTTGTGGCATAAAGAGAAGCTGATGATGATGAGGACCTTCAAGACACTTCACAGTGAAGGACGCCTCTGCAGTTTGTATAAGCGCGTCAGCACTGCACGCCGGGGTGAGCTGGAACACGAGTCACTGTTGGTCACGCTCACGGTGAATCAGATTTGGATGAGTTCAAATCGGGAAGGGCTGCTCACCCCCTAAATATTCTGCCTGCCTGGCCTTGGCTACTTTTTTTTTTAAAATCATTACACTATTATTGTTGGGCTGCATGGTGGTGCAGCAAGAGGGTCGCAGGTTCGATTCCGGCTTGGGACTCTTCTGTGTGGAGTTTGCATGTTCTCCCTGTGTAAGCGTAGGTTTTCTCCGGGTACTCCGGCTTCCTCCCACCGTCCAAAGACATGCTGTTTAGGTTAACTGATCACTCTAAATTGCCCGTAGGTGTGAATGTGAGTGTGAATGGTTGTCTGTCTATATGTTGTCTGTCTCTATGTGCCCTGTGATGGACTGGCGACCTGTCCAGGGTGAACCCCGCCTTCGCCCAATGCGAGCTGGGATCGGCTCCAGCCCCCCACGACCCCTAACGGGATAAGCGGTTGACAATGAATGAATGAATGAACATTGCTTTTGTTATTTCGCTGCCCTTGCCAAAGTGCCGCCTTAGGTGATTGTCTAGTTCTATGTGACATACAGATAAAAGGCAGCTCTGTGTTGGAGTGTGTTCAGTCACACACCATTGCCTATTTCTTGTCTTGCTTTTGGCTACATCAAGCTTGCTCTCTCATACAGAAGTAATTATTTTGACTGCAAACACCATCAGAAACACTGTGCTCTTTGTATAATCAATATATTTTATACTCTATTTTCTTTAATCCATACTTATCCAGACCTGGAAATGACTAAAATCATATTCTATACTTTTCCAAACTGTGTAAGAAGCCTGTATGAACCATGAGAACTTACCTGATGCTGAGCTGTGGACACGTCTTGTGAACCTGAACGTCACATCGAGGGCAGAACTTATTTGTCTCCAGGAAGGCAACGATGCAAGTTTTACAAACTGTACGGAGAGAGAGGGAGACAGGGACAGATACTACATCACTGCTCTGTATCACCAACAGTGGTAACGTGAAGTTCATGGAGTGGACTCAGGATCGTGGACTCCTGCAATAATGCAATGCTAGAGGTGAATCTAACTCACAATGTCAACGCAAATGTAAATATTTCACATGCATTTGCACAGTGATGGAGCCCTGACACAGAGGTGGGATCACTAACATCACCTCCTCACAACCACAACATGAGCTCCACAGAGGATGCATCCAGTTGTAATGTCTGCGATAGCTCCATGCTGGGGTGAATGAAAACACCATGCATGCATAAAATGTGTTGAACTTACAGGAGTGCAGGCACTCTACGATGGTTGTAGCATCAATTAAGTAACCAGCACACAGCGGGCAGGTGAGGTGTGGATTCAGATCTGTGATTTTGATCCGGTTGGGCTGCATTTTATCCATCTGGGCAGATCTGCAGAGGAAACAGATAACAACACGAGAGGTTCTTGTTACACACAGGAGCCTATGGAAATGTGCTTGTTAAGACTATTAGGTCTCTTCCATATGGTCATATGAGGGGCTGCCACGGTGCCCCCTCAGACAATGTCTGCAGCTCGTCCTTGGGACAGCAGCTTGTGAAAGCGCAACAAAGAGCTCCTGGTCAGCACATACGGCTGTAATGACATGTTGTAGCGGTAAATAAGGTCGGGAGAGCAGGGAGCCGTGCAGCTAAATGCAGGCTGCGCGCTGCTGCTGGTACACAGCAGCCGACTATTGAATCGCCCCTGCTAGTGGCCTCATCTTGTGCATCAGCTCCGCTCCTCGACCAGCGGACCAACAAAGAGCGTTTCCTTTCTCCGGAGCTCCGCCGACCGACCGGGCACCACGACCCGACGCGGCCGGTGAAAACGCCAACACTGATGGGGGTGCAGAGCCGCAGAAAACCTCACTGGTACACAAAGCAGCCATCTTAAATTCACTGACAGGGCTGTATCAGGAGGCGAACAAGAGAGACTCAAAATGTGACACCGTGCACTCTGTGTGCGCCTCAGCAAACGGCGGCGCGACGAGCCCGACGAGCGCGATCAGCGACGCCTCGTTCCTACCTGATCGGACATCAAAGTTTCCCTCTCCTCCCAACGAGGATCCAGGTCAATTATTTGGACTTGGACTGAATTTGCAGCAGCGCCAGAAAATGGCTTTTTTTCAGCACCGTCAGAGGACTGCCCATTTTGGATCACGTGATATTATTTTGTCGCCTCGCTCACGGGGCACACGGGGTATCCGCTATCCTCTGCAGGCCGCGCTCAGTCTCTGCACGTCCATCTCCCCTGCGCGGGCCCGCCGCTACGGTATTACCATTTCAAAAATTACCCACATTTGTTTATGATTTTACTTGAATAAGTTGTCGAGGACGGGGATCGGCCCCGCCCCGCGTGGGTCTCACTCACGTTGGAAACGATCTGGTCGTGGAGGCCCTGCAGGCCTCATGTCACGGGCCCCGGCTCTGAGTTGTCCCACAAAGACATCAGGGATTTAATTGGAAATGCGCAATCCTTGCTGCATTTTAACGTTTCATTTCAATAAAACATCTATTTTGTATTTATGTCATATATTCATATCAGAAATGATAGGTGCAACTACAAATCAAAGGATGGTAATAAATTAAATAATAAAATTATTTACACGGATAGAAACACTTGAATAAAAAGTGATGATCTGATCCATCTTATTCTTACTACCATCCACTGAAATACAAGTTAAAGGTGATAACATTTTATGTAGACAAATTATTATTATTATTTAAATAATTCATCCACAGAGGATGTAGAAAGGTGCTGAGTAAAAGGCTTTTACGGAAAAAAAAAAGTGACCTAATCATTTAAATATTGGCGGGTCCAAAATGAATGTTTTGTTTATCTCTGTTGAAGATAAGCCTAGTGAGCCAATAGTGAAATGACCTTGGTATCACGTGGTATCTCTGGGTCGTCAGTTAGGTTGAGATTGACAGTAAGTGCTTGGCAACGACTTGTTGTGAAGTGAATGCAATGGAACGGGGAGGGAGAATCAGTGTTATCAATAGCACCTTTAAATTATTTTTATTTGTATCATGCATCAAATTAATGTGTAATGATTTCCTTTTCCAGGTGGTCCTGCTCGCAATAAAAGCAGCACACATTTAGAGACAGATAGTACGGCAAATATTACTAGAACTGCAGTACAAGAGGATAAGCTAATACTAACTAGTGTAAACTAGTGGAGGGTGAGCAGTACACTTATTTTACAGGTAGAGATGATCAAAGCTTTCTTCTCCAACGCTGTGAGTCCTGGCGTCATCATACAAAAACACTGTTCAAACTATACTGACTTCCATACTAGTGTAAACACCCTGTCTTTGCTGTATATGGATAAGCGATTGCTCTATTAATCCCGCTCATCTCACTATGTCCAAAAACTGAACCTTCCCATGTGCAATAATGTCCTGTGTGCAATACTCAGTGAACTTGTACATAATTTCTTATTTAAATTGTACATAATCTCATGTTTACATATTTTCTACATTTTTTCTTGCAGAACTTTACATATTTAATTATTATTTAAGTATTTATTATGTATCTTGTATCTGTATCTAAAAATGCACCAAACGAGTTGCGCTGTAATTTTGTTGTATGCAATACAATGACAATAAAGGTGATTCTGATTGTGATATGAAGACTCAGTCACGACGCCACCGATGGGGGGAAATCTGACGGACTGGACATTTGACAGGGCAAATACAGTGCACATGGGTAAATGGTGACTGCATGCTAGCAGTACAATGAACACATACTGTACATTGTGTTGTTACAGAATAGTTCCTCTAGAAAATGTAAGGACAAATATTTTCATTAAGGGGAGGATAAAAATCATGCTAAAGGGAATTTTATTCCTTTGGTTTGGGGCTGTGCAGTCTTGAACATGAGGTCTGCTAAAAATAAACTAAATGATTACAACTGGGTGCATCTTGCAGTGAAGTTATATATTTATTAATATCTTTAAAGGGATACTCCAGCAATTTCGTATTTCACTGCCATAAAACTGGGGGACTCACAAGTGACAGATTTAAAAAAAGAAGAAATAATCAAATTCAAAGCAGCAGCGGCCAGGATAAATACAAAAATACATTTCCCATAATGCAGCTCAATAGAATCTGTTTGTAAGACTCATCCTGCCTGATAAACACCTGTGGCTTGCCAATGCCTCCTGTTTGTTACGCAGGTTTACTTTTATATATTTGTCATAACCCTGACGATCATCAGCCCCCGTTGATGATCATCAGGGTTATTTTGTCAGGTTATGTCAGACTTGACGCAGCTCCACACAGAAAATATGACATGACAACTAAAATGAGCGTTATGTATAAAATTGGTGGTGGAATCATTATCATCCAGAAGAATAATCAGACTTATTTTCACACTTACTTTCTGGTGCTTCCTCTTTGAAGAATCGTGTGAGAAAGTTTGTAACTTACACTGTTTTTCTATCTGTTTTTCATCACATCACCTGGTTGAGTTTTATCCTGAAAATATTTTAATATCATCATATCTAACCATCTGAAACTGGTGTAAATGTGCAGAATATACAGTGTCCTCTATGCAGTCTTGTCAGCCTATAGTGGGTTACCTTGGGGGATTGCACTGTGTGTGGATCCGGTATCTTTCTGTATTTAGGTTATTTTACCTAATTGAAGACACATAACTGTAATTAGACTAATGACACACATTGATGGCTCATTTATTAACATGAAAATCTGTGAAGGATTCTTGTGATCCATCAGATTCTGTGACCTGATGAAGAATGTCCACCACCTTTCCAACACTTTTAACCATGGTGGCATAATTTATTGTGATCTGTTATCAAACAGACAAACAAAATAGATGTATGACCCCATGTAAATGCTACAGATAGAAACAGGAGCTCAGCAGTGCATAGATGTGTCTTTAAAGCACCTCTCAGCCAACCCAGTAGTCTTTTTTTTTCATAGCTGGATGTTCAGTGACACAGGTAACAGATTTCAGTGCAACAGCTGTTACAACCAAGGCCATGCCTGCTGTTGAGGGCACTGAGATCATCCATCCATCCACCGTCAACCGCTTATCCCATTAGGGGTCGGGGGGGGTTCAGGTCGCCAGTCCATCGCAGGGCACATAGAGACAGACAACATATAGACAAACAACCATTCACGCTCACATCCACACTTACGGGCAATTTAGAGTCATCAATTAACCTAAACAGCATGTCACGCTAACATGGAGAGAACATGCAAACTCCACACAGAAGAGTCCCAAGCCGGATTCAAACCTGCGACCCTCTTGCTGTGAGGTGAGAGTGCTAACCACTGCACCACCTTGCAGCCCCACTGAGATAATGTCTGCTGTATTTTTTTTTCAGGGAGTTTGGGCATTTTAGCACCCTGTGGGGAGTTTACACGCTAAAAACTTTATTTATTTCTTTATTTATTATCAATAAATAAAAATCAACTGCTGGTGTTTTTTTTTATTTTTTTTTCCGGACACAGGCAGTTTTTAGTTATATTTAAAGATAGTATTTCCCCTGCTTGAAATGTGTTCCAGGTGGTGTGTACAAGGCTTTCAAATAGTATTCACACCTTCATACTGGTTATTGACTTTGATAAGATATATAAAAATATCATACAAAATGTGAAAAAAGCCACCTACTAACATTTAACAGATAGGTACGTTTGGCAGACTTGCTCTCAGTATTTTAGTCCAACCCGATCTAACCAAAACTACCACTTCTTTGGGCAATACAACTACAACTTCTTTAGGTTTAGGCAATAAAACCACAACCTCTTTAGGTTTAGGCAATCCAACTACAACTTCTTTAGGTTTAGGCAACAAAACTACAACCTCTTTATGTTTAGGCAACAAAACTACAACCTCTTTAGTTTTAGGCAGTAAAACTACAACTTCTTTAGGTTTAGGGAACAAAACTACAACTTCATTAATTTTAGGCAATACAACCACAGCTTTAGAGGTTGAGGCAATAAAACTATAACTTCTTTAGGTTTAGGCAACAAAACTACAACATCTTTAATTTTAGGAACTACAACTACAACTTCTTTAGGTTTAGGCAACAAAACTACAACTTCTTTAGGTTTAGGCACTAAAACTACAACTTCTTTAGTTTTAAGCAATGAAACTACAACTCCTTGAGTTTTAGGCACTAAAACTACAACTTCTTTAGGTTTAGGCAATATAACTACAACTTCGTTAAGTTTAGGCACTAAAACTACAGTTTCTTTAGTTTTAGGCAATATAACTACAACTTCGTTAAGTTTAGGCACTAAAACTACAGCTTCTTTAGTTTTAGGCAACAAAACTACAACTTCTTTAGGTTTAGGCAATATAACTACAACATCTTTAGAGAAAAACATTATGTTTTGGGTTAGAATAACTACAAACACAAAGGCACACACGTTGGTTTCAGGATGCAAACTCCAGTCTCCTGGATGACAGTCCTGTGTTTGTTTGACCAATACCTACTGGTGGGTGTAGTAGGGCCCTCTTGAACCACATCTATGGGGTTATAGCGACTGATAACGCCTATTTAATAGCCTGACAACGGTCTAATCAGTTGTGGCTGATACCCACCCATCTACCCTCCTCGTCCCGTGGGTAACCCAGGTGTGGGAACCCCTGTAGTTCTACCGGCGGCCTGCTGAGGGCGCTGTTGACCGTAAAGTACAACACGGACGCCATCTTGAGGAGACCCCGAACGCAGCGCTGTTTGGTGATTGACAACAATCTCAGGCGCATCATGATGGGATTACTCACTGACAAGTAAAACAGCATCACATCAGCTCTGCGGTACACACGTTGAAGGGAACGGAGAGGAGCTGTTCACCTCTCCAGGTTGTCCCGGTTTGAAGAGAGAGGCTGCGCTGTAGCCTGATGGCCGGCTAACTGCTCTCTGGACTCCACCGCGGCCTGCTCGGGAGGAGGAAGGGTGGTGACGGCGCAAAATGCTCTACCGCTGACTCCCAGCAAGGCAGTTATCCTACCCAGAGACTCGCTGCGAGTTGGACGACGAGCACGATGCACTTATAGATTTTTTAAACGCTCTTAACTTTCCGATTTTTTGTTGTTGTGTGTTGGGGCTGTGAACGACAGTGAGTGCCGTCTTGCGTACCCTGAATCCCCAGCCTGAGACATGTCATCCAACTGCACCAGCGCAGCGCCTGTCAGCGCTAGCAAAACCAAGACGAAAAAGAAGCATTTTATAGGACAGAAAGTGAAATTATTCCGTGCAAGTGAGCCCATCCTCAGCGTTTTAATGTGGGGTGTCAACCATACGGTAAGTACACATTAAATGTGTCGTTGTCGCTGGTACGCGGTTTGTTTATGCTGCTGTTTTGATTTAGCTAGCTAGCCTGCTAGCTTGTTAGCCAGCTGCCATCATCTGTCAAGCCCGCTTTGATGCTGTGAGTCGGCCATGTAGTTTGTCTATTTTCATGGATATTCACCCGGTGTTTAGTAGTGTGCTTGGACAGAAATCTGCAGGCTGTCTGCGCACTGAGCTGCTCGTTGTCAAACGGTGTGTAGCTAACTGCTGAAGCCGTAATAGCTAGCCGCGGGTCGCGGTGCCCGAAGCGTGCGTTTTGCAGGGATTTGAAGTGTTTCTGATAAACTCTGCAGCAGCGGGATGATTATACCAGCATGCCCGCGGCAGGTTGTGCATTTTCACTGAAAGCGAAGCATTAACAATGCACCATCATAAATCATGGATGGTGAAGTGTTTTGGAGCCAAGTCGTGAGCTGCGGCTGCTGTAGTGCAGGCATGGAGTGGGAGGGGTGTGACAGCCAGGCAGCCGGAGCAGCAGGTTACACAGATTTTCAGCCCACAGCTGCAGACAGCAGCAGCCTCCCTGCTGTTTAAATAAACCTGCTCTGAGCTTGCATGTGCAGCCCCAGTGCTTTGTGCATGCATCCAACTGCTGCAGATTACTCCATCACATCATTTCCCTATAAATAGAGCTGAAAATATATCACATTCACTTTTGGCCGAGACTGGCTATGGCTATGAAAAGCACAGAGAGAGGCAGATTCAACCCCGGTGATGGATGGGCTGAGTTTGCGCCAGCAATTTGGCCTTGCCTAATGTGCAATACTCCTTGTAACTGTTTAGTCAGACAGCCACTGTGGTTTGGCACCATTTGATTGATACTTTGAAAGTAGCAGGTGTGAGAAATATGTTCAGGGTTGAAACTTTTTGATTCGGTCTGAATGACCCGTTTTCTGCATTGTGTGAGTTCATTGCCACAGTTAAGTATACCCCCCCCCCCCCCTTTCCTCTATTTTTACTTCCCTCATGTCAGTTAAAGTACATTGGTGCTGTTGTGATGAAATGACAGTACTGGGTGGTAAACTGACTCTTCTTCCATACATAAATGTTATCAGTAATTTGTAAGAAGTAAACTGCCAAAACAACAGATAGTGATGTTGTCACATCGGCAGATTTGACACTGCAATAGTGGGTCAAACCATGCTGATTTCTGCAAGACATAATATAAGAACCACAAACACTACCTTGCCTGTTAAATGAATTGAAAATATAATGCATACAGCCAAGGAATTAAGGGAACAGCTAATGATATGGTTATCACTGCAGCATCTCCACTATTCAGTGGGTGATCTTTGGCTGTGGGCGTGTGGGTGCAGGCAGCACACAGGCCTGGTGATTTGAGTTGTGGGTGGGAAGCCGATTCAAGACATCAAACAGACCTTTCATCAAAGCCCTCTTCTTCCAGTCAGGAGTTGGGTGCATTTTTAATAGTGCCCCCCGAGCTGTGATGCTGCAGGAGTTCACTTCCACACGGTGTCAGATAGTGTTTAGATGATGTACTACACCACCTGTCTGATGCTGCTGCTGCTGTTCAGGCTCTGGGGTTCAAGTTAAGGGGATGTTTTTGTGTTGTTTGTATTTTACTGAGTGAGCCCATTCTGCATTATCAGATGACACCTTTACAATTAGGGATGCGCCATTTTGACTTTTTCAGTCCTCCTGATACTGACAGTGATACCTCGACTACAGAGTAAGACTAATAAATCACGCACCACCAACATTACAGTTAAAGAGTAATTTTAATGCAGCAACAAACTGGTCAAAACTCAACAAATTCCAGTATATAATGTACTGTATATAGTATATAAACATAGAATTGAATTGAGTAGATTGGCCCGATTTCTGATCCGGTGTTGCTGTATCCCTGTGTACAATAACAGAGTCTGATGTTTCTAAATAAAATAAATGACTGATATGTTCATAGAGAAACTTTCCATTAGAAATGTCATATTTATTAACGTTATACCTCATTTTACTGCGAACATCTGAGTTCATATAATTAACAGACGTCTCTCCACTAGAAAGCTACCTGACCTCGCTGTTTATTCAGAAATTATACTCAATGTACAAACAACAGCCATGTTGAATGAATTATATTTTTTATTGTCTGATATAAATAAGATTGTTTTGTTGTTATTTATATTATAAATGGTATTAAAAGCTTGGAATCAGATTATTAAGTCAGGTTTGCAGTTATGAACTCATTTGTGTGGAGGGCTGTGTATTGGCAAGAGCCTGGCGATATGATCCATGTCATGATACAGGGTAGCGATTCAATATGTTGCAGAGCTGTAAGCAAGGAGATGTATTGGGATTTTGTTAAATTAAATTTTAGGAAGACAGTCATAATATAAAGAACACATCAGAAATACACCATTCATAGAATGGGCAAAAATAAAACATTTCTACTGCATGTAAAAAAACAAAAAGCATAGTTGCATGTGATTATCATAAAGTGGGCATGTCTGTAAAGGGGAGACTGGTGGGGACCCAGAGAACCCATTTACATTCACAGATCTTGAGGTCAGAGGTCAAGGGGCCCCTTTGAAAATGACCATGCCAGTTTTTCCTCACCTAAGTTTAACGCAAGTTTGGAGCGTTATTTAACCTCCTTCCCAACAAGTTAGTATGACATGGATGGCATCAGTGATTCCTTAAGTTTTGTATTATTTATTCATCAGGTTTCATATGATGCCAGTACCTTCATTCTAGCTTTAAAACGGAGCCCTCTACAACCTCCTAAAGATTGAATAGTGGCCGGGCCTGACGGCGGGCCGTCAGATTTTTAAGAGGTTAATTAAAAATCGATAGTTTTGGAGAATCAATACAATATCACAACACATAATATTGTTATATTTGTGTATCAATATTTCCTTACACCCTTGTTTGTATGTGTGTGATCTCGCTAAATATTGGACCAAGCAGCTGTTACACTGGTATAACAGCAGCATATTTTCATCGCATTAACACTGATGCACCATCAGGTGTTTTTTTGAGTTAGCTGTAGTTTAGTTCAGTTACCAAACAGCACTGTCAGGACTGTTACTGCCCCGTCAGTTTGTACTTAAGGCTGTTTTGACTTTCTCCCTGAGGTAGTGGTATCTCTTCAATCTTTACCCCCTGTTTCTCTTGTATGGTTGTTTACTTGCTAATCTACGAGGATTTTTTTCTGAAGTTCATAAGCGTGAGCTTTTGCCCTAGATGTGTTTCAGCAGATAAGATCAGGGTTGGGGGGGGGCTTAGCAGCAGTAGCAGGAAAAACGGTCAGCCTGCTCTTTGGTCCCAGAGTTAATGATTGGTGCTGGTAAACACTTGCTGAGATTTGGCAGAATGTGTTTGGGTCACATGAAACTGGTAATACATATTGTTTTTGAATACTGAGCCATGTTGCAGGTATTCACAGCTCATGGGCCGTACTTGAGGGCAAAATGAGAAGCTTATGTTTTTTTATCTTTATGATATGGTGTTTAAAGCATATGTTGATTTATTTGACTGGAACTGCACAACAGTGAAGTAGTTTGAGGAGGAGTCTGTTTTTAAAACATAATTTCAAACTGTGCCAGTATTGAAATCGCAAAACGTCATGGATGGATGGATGGATGGATGGATGGATGGATGGACGGATGGATGGATGGATGGATTTCTTAGGGATACAGTCTGTTAGTGTGTATATCAGCTTGAGGTTCTTGTCTGATCTCTCTCTCTTTGTCACTTCTCTCCCTCAGATTAACGAGTTAAGTAATGTGCCTGTACCAGTAATGCTGATGCCAGATGACTTTAAAGCCTACAGTAAGATCAAAGTGGACAACCACCTATTTAACAAGTAGGTACATCACAGCTTATACACTATCAGCCTAGTCTGTTAAGGCCCAGACGCAATAAATCAACATCAAACTAGTGGCAATGAAGGATGACTGTTTCGTCACCTCCCGTCACCTTTGTCTTGGCCGACATGTTGTATTTGAACGCACCGCGAAGACTACAGCCGACGGCCAGTTAGCACATACGTTCTCCGCCTGCTTGAGATGAAATGACTCTCCACTCCAGCAGGTGGCAGTAGTCTGCGTTCATCATTCAAAAGGGGAAACCGGTGCCAAAGACGCGCCAAACACCGCTCACCGCTTAGCTTCATTCCAGATGGTCGTGTCACTGTGAAAATATCCATTTATTGGAATCATCAGATGAGATGAAGATCCTCCTGAGTCTTCTGTTTACTCCTGATTTTACTCATTGGCTTGCTTTCCTCACTTCCTTTTTTTCTTCTTGTGCGCTGATTTGTTTAAGCTGATCAGCCAATGAGAGTGATTTTTCTTACCAACAAGCTGCGGCCTTGATTCAGCATTCTGAATTGGCCACAAAACCTCCAGCACAGGAAGACTAGAGCCGATGGTGCAGGTCACACAGAAAACTAGGCTGACAGACGCTCACCGACGGCCACAAACTGTCCGACAGTCGGCCGTCGGCTTGGTGTGTCAGGGCTTCAAAGCTGAGAAAAGCAGCAGTCCAAGAAATGTGCACTTTTGGTCCTGTATACAGGAGTGGACAAAATAACTAAATAAATAGTACTTTGAGTCTAAAGTAGCTAGGTCACCATAGCAGTCTTAATCACAAAGGTGGGTCCAATTAAGGCCCTGACTCACCAAGCCGAAGGTCGGCTTTCAGACATTTTGTAGCTATCAGTGAGCATCCGTTGGCCTATTTTTTTTGTGTGTGTCCTGCACTGTTAGGCTGCCTGTGTCCGAGTTTTTTCGGCAAATTCAATATCTTGAATCGGCGGCAGAGCCATTCTGATTGGTGGTTCAGCTTAAATGAGTCAGTGCACAAGAAGAGAAACAAACGTGAGGAAAGCAAGCCAACCATCAGGCCAGTCTTCTCATTCCTCATCTTCATCCCGTCTGATCATTCCAGTACACAGATATTCTCACATCGACATGATCGTCTGGAATGCAGCTAAGTGGTGAGTGAGAGTGGTGTGAAAATGGCTGCCAAACACCGCTTTGTTTCATGTACCTATCAATCAGCAGCTTGTATATCTGCAGTCCTCCGTCTTTCGGTTTCCCGCTATGAACTACTGCCACCTGCTGGTGTGGGGAGTTATTTCATCGTACGCAGGTGCAGAACGTACGTGCTAGCTGCAAACTGCAGCCCAACAGCCAACAACAGCTGTCAGTGTGTCAGTGTGCTGACTTGACTAGGACTTGAGCCAAACTGACTGATTATCATAAAGTGGGCATGTCTGTAAAGAGGAGACTGGTGGGTACCCACAGAACCCATTTACCTTCACATATCTGGAGGTCAGAGGTCAAGGGACTCCTTTGAAAACAGTCATGACAGTTTTTCCTCATCAAAATTTATCATAAGTTTGAAGTGTTTTTAGCCTCCATTATGTGAAACCAGTATCTTCACTCTAGCTTTAAAACTGAGCCACTACAACCTAAAAAATGCAAGTTGTGTTAATGCATTAAAGAAATTACTGGTGTTAAAACAAATTTGCCTTAATGTGTTATTATAGCGTTAACTTTGATAGCCCTAGTTTCTTTATATTTCAGATTCGACCTTCTGTCATATTTAGTAGTGATAAAGGTTTTTGGTTGGTGGTATTGTTTGGTAGTTTACGATCATACACCTCTTTGTATTTCTTTACTTGAACAAAATCAGTTCTGTATGGTACCAATAGGAATACAGATTTAACCACATTATGTATGTTCCCTGCAGTATCTGTTTACTGATGAGATTTGTAGAAATCTGACTTTAGTAGTTAATGGACATGATGTCAGTGCCTTTGTTTGCAATACTATGTTAAAATGAGGTGTTGATGAAAAGCCTGATGTTAGGGTTGACTTTGCTATTTAATGCACTTTAAAGTGTTCCCATCTTGCAAACAGGCAGCATCTAAATTTCTGCTCTCAAGTAGAACAAATTCATGTGGAAAAGGAGCTCAAAGCTGTAAATGTCAACTCCGGATTGTAATATCGCCTGTGCAGGATCCACACAATAGCAGAAATAAATCTAACAAGTAAATCAGCCAGTCTTCTTCCTCATTGTTGGTAATTAGCCTCTGAGCCTCCTGTTTGTTGACTGTGTGCGACTCTCTTGTGTCTTCCTTGTCAGAGAAAACCTGCCTAGTCGCTTTAAGTTTAAAGAGTACTGTCCCATGGTGTTCAGAAACCTGAGGGAGAGGTTCTGCATCGATGACCAGGACTACCAGGTGAGCCCCTTCTGGTCAGAGGACACAAACTTTGATGAATGAATTAAACACGATTTTAAAGTTAAACTTTCTACTTTGACGTAAGAATACCAATGATTGTCTCCGTTTTTTGTTTTCCGGCAGAACTCTCTGACGAGGAGCGCCCCACTCAACAGCGACTCCCAAGGTCGTTTCGGCAACCGCTTCCTGTCCAGCTACGACCACCGCTTTGTAATCAAAACCGTGTCCAGTGAGGACATCGCCGAGATGCACAACATCCTAAAGAAATATCACCAGGTAGAAGGTCCTCGTAGCACCACACGGGACATACAGAGACAGACAGAGCTGGCAGAACCCAATACCAGAGTATTTCTGACTCAGTACTTCAGTATCTGTAATAAATGTTGGGTATGAGTATTATTGTTTTTGTATACTATATAATCTAATTGTTCGTTGTTTATATGGATTGATTATGGGAAAGAAATTTAGGAAGTATCAATCTATGAAGCTCTGCTTCCTTCATTTGAAATCTGAAGTCAGTGATGCATTTAAATGATGCACAAGTGTTGAAATGATATAACTGTAGAGCAGCGCCGTGTCCAGTTTTAATCAGTTTTCATATTTTATATTCGATTCCTTACTCCCACACTTTCCATTCCACTGCTCTCCTCCCTTGGTTGTCTCCAGTTTATAGTGGAGTGTCATGGCAACACGCTGCTCCCTCAGTTCCTGGGCATGTACAGGCTAACAGTGGACGGCGTGGAGACGTACATGGTGGTGACCCGGAATGTATTCAGCCATCGCCTCACGGTACACCGCAAATACGACCTGAAGGTAAAAACATGTCGGTTTACTACACTACACCAACATGTATCGACCACACACGTCTTTCTTAGGATAAATCATGCACACACACACACACACACATACACACAACTAAATACTATAAGCACAGACTTCAGTCACACATTTGAGCAACATGGTCTCTCTTATTCCACCTGTAACTGCACTAAAAGAAGATTGATGCATTGAAAAAGTATATACAGTACATTATGGATTTATTTGAAATAATGTATGACATGTCACACCTTTGAATGGCTTTGCACTACACATGCTTGCTGACTTGCTTCCTTGTTATGTCATTTAATTTTAATTTTCAATTTTTCAGTCATGTGATTATAAACAAATGGGGAATAATGAAGTACCGGTAATATTTGAAGTGAGAGAAAATAGCAGGCAACATTAAGGATTCATGGGTTAGACTAGTGGTTCTCAAACTTTTTTCAATAATGTACCTCATTTTAAATATTTTTGTCAGCTAAATATCCCCAGACCTGCGCGAAACATTTTTGGTAGAAAATGAAAGCCGACATAAAGAGGCACAAAACAGACAACAACAAATCAGTGTCTGATTTTCTAAACGGAAGATGAAAAACACTTAAATTCATTCAGATGTAAAACCATTTTTTGGCTTTTTTCTTGGCTTCACCAAGGATCTTTGTCGTTCTCGGTGACAGGGAGGCAGCTGCAGCGATCACGCTCTTTGTCTTTGCTTTTGCTGCTGTATTGCTGCAACGTTTCAGCCACAAATCCATTTTCTTGATTTCTGTCTGTCATTCAATATTGAAAGTGGCTTCCCAGTCACACTGAACAAAGCTGACAGTTTCTGGCAGTTAACGGTTCCACTGAAAATAGAAATATTGAATCTAAAGTCTGATTTATTGACCTTTTTTACATTTACATTTGTATTGAACTTATTATAGCATAATTATTGTAGGAATTATGCATGACTGATATTATTCAACTGAAAAACCTCACTTAACCCCTGCAGTTCTCCAGAGTATTGATTTGGATTGATTTATGATGGAATGACCCCATTGTTAGATCAAAGTAAAACTTCAAATTTGTTTTAACCATGTTACTGCTACTACTTATCGTAGCATGTTGTGAAGGAGGTTAAATAACACTCCAAACTTAAGTGACATTTTGGTGAGGAAAAAACTGTCATGGCCATTTTGAGAAGAGAGAAAGTCAAACAGCTTTAAGTACAAACTGACGGGGCAGTAACAGTCCTGACAGTGCTGTTTGGTAACTGAACTAAACTACAGCTAACTCAAAAAAACACCTGATGGTGCATCAGTGTTAATGCAATGAAAATATGCTGCTGTTATACCAGTGTAACAGCTGCTTGGTCCAATATTTAGTGACACATACAAACAGGGGTGTAAGGAAATATTGATACACAAATATAACAATATTATGTGTTGTGATATTGTATTGATTCTCCAAAACTATCGATTTTTAATTAACCTCTTAAAAATCTGACGGCCCGCCGCCAGGCCCGGCCACTATTCAGTCTTTAGGAGGTTGTAGAGGGCTCCGTTTTAAAGCTAGAATGAAGGTACTGCCATCATATGAAACCTGATGAATATATAATACAAAACTTAAGGAATCACCGATGCCATCCATGTCATACTAACTTGTTGGGAAGGAGGTTAAATAACGCTCCAAACTTGCGTTAAACTTAGGTGAGGAAAAACTGTCACGGTCATTTTCAAAGGGGTCCCTTGACCTCTGACCTCCAGATATGTGAAGGTAAATGGGTTCTCTGGGTCCCCACCAGTCTCCCCTTTACAGACATGCCCACTTTATGATAATCACAGTCAGTTTGGATCAAGTCATAGTCAAGTCAGCACTCTGACACACTGACAGCTGTTGTTGCCTGTTGGGCTGCAGTTTGCCATGTTATGACTTGAGCATATATTTTATGCTAAGTGATGTACCTGTGAGGGTTTCTGGACAATATTTGTAATCGTTTTGTGTTGTTAATTGATTTCTAATAATAAATATATACATATATTCACATAAACAAGCATATTTGCCCACTGCCATGTTGATAAGATAATTAAATACTAAACCTTTAAGGTACATTTTGAACAGAGCAAAACAATGTGAGGTTAATCACAATTAACTATTTTAATCAATTGACAGCCCTAGTAATAATTAAAAAAAACACTTCAATAATTAAAATCATGTACTATACTCTGTTTAGATTCTATAGTTATTACTTTTAATATCTGAGTAGTAGCTTAAGATGAATATAAATCATCCAGCAAACTTGCAATGAATAAAATGGTTATGTCTGTGAATTTAATACTCTCCTGGTATAATTTGCAGGAGATTACAAATCCAGCTCATCAATAAAGAATTTGGGGTTTGCGCTGAATGTAACTGCACCTAAAAACAATCCTTCGTAGCACAAGCCTCTTCTCCTGCCAAGTACTTTCTGGAGAAAACAACCTTACTGCTCCAATATTGACACTTACAAAGAATCTGTCTGAGTTAAAGTGGGTGATATGCTAACAATGCCTCTGATGTGTCTTGAGCTGCCGTCAGTGAGTACTATTTTTGTTCTCATTTCCTTCGTTCTTAGGGTTCTACAGTCTCAAGGGAAGCCAGCGACAAGGAGAAGGTACGTTTTATTTCTGTGCAGTGACGGCTGCTGACATGATGGGACAAAAATAAACGCCCTTAGCTCACCCCTGAGGGAAACTAGTCAAATGACAGCTAAATTAAGTGTGTTTTATATAAACAGATGTATTTTAGTAGTACGTTTTGTACTGGCCTCTTGTGGTCACTGTGTAATACTCTGTTGTACCTGTTTTGTTTGTTAGCATGTGCTGTAGACTGTTGTTCACTTTGAGTTGGTGGAATAGGACTTTCTGTCCCAGAAATCATGGAAAGACTATTGATTTTGACCTTATTTCTATGTCTTAGGGCTGGGCAATATATCAATATTATATTATTGTCATATAAGACTAGATATCCTCTTAGGTTTTGGATATCATAACATTGTGTTATTGTATATATTGTTCTAGCTGTTCTTTTTCTTTTACACTTTGTCATTATGTTCACATTATTTATGATTATATTTTAAAAATAATCATAAAAAATATGTTATATTTGTGAAAGCACCAAAATTCAACCCTAGGTTATCAATCTAGAGGTATGTGGTTAAAAATATGTAGATTTTCTCCATATTGCCCGGCCCTAGTCTTTATCTGACATTTATGACAGTGTGAATTGTAACACTTGCAGGTGACTTCTAATCATCCTTATTACCAAAACTTCTGCCACTGTTTGATACCAAATCACTTCCCCTCTCTTCAGGCTAAAGAACTCCCCACTTTTAAAGACAACGACTTCCTGAATGAAGGCCAGAAGCTGCAGATAGGAGATGAAAACAAGAAGTACTTTTTGGAGAAGCTAAAACGGGATGTAGAGGTAAGAAACACATCCAGGTTTTAGAATCGATCAGCTTTCAGCATAGCGCTCCGTTTAGGCTCTTCTGACCGTCCTTCATTGTACACACAAATAAGTGCCGTGATAGTACTTTTTACCACAGTAGAATAATCCATATGAGCAACTCCGACTCAGTTTTACATGCCGTACCTCATCATCTTTTAATTGCTTTTACACAATTTAGATTTTAAACAATTTTAATCTTGTTATTTTTTATCCATTATTTGATTAGTTTGGGTGTCAAACCTTAATACTTAGGTATCGGTGCATTGAGTATTTAAAATGGTCAGATTGAAATCCTTCTCTACTTGTCCTTTGATCAGACAGTTGATCATTTATAGTAGTTACCTTACACTCTACTAACTGGACCATATTTAAAGCTTTTATTAAGGCATCACAGTGTATTCATCCAAGTAAATTATAAAAGGGTACAAGTGTTGAAACAGTTGGTGCAAATGGCACTGTAGTTGTATTTCAGTGAAATCAGGAGGTTGTACTCTAGTGTACAGTTCTATTGTCCATATTTAAAACCTCAGTTTGATAATACTGTGATATCACATGTTAAAGTAGTATGAACTGATTTCTTTGGGCACTATGATCCTATAAACAGTGTTTAAAAGTTGTTTTGGCAAACAGTTGTCTAATTACACATCCAGCTAACGTAAAGCAACTCTAACATTCATTTGGAGTTTCTGGCAGTCTAAACAGTCAGACTACAGAGCCTACTGCCAGCTTTAGTTTACTACTAAGATCCATGACAAACTAACCTAAACAGTCAGACTACAGAGCCTACTGCCAGCTTTAGTTTACTACTAAGATACATGACAATCTAACCTAAACAGTCAGACTACAGAGCCTACTGCCAGCTTTGTTTACTACTAAGATACATGACAAACTAACCTAAAGAGTCAGACTACAGAGCCTACTGCCAGCTTTAGTTTACTACTAAGATACATGACAAACTAACCTAAACAGTCAGACTACAGAGCCTACTGCCAGCTTTAGTTTACTACTAAGATACATGACAAACTAACCTAAAAGTCAGACTACAGAGTCTACTGCCAGCTTTGTTTACTACTAAGATACATGACAAACTAACCTAAACAGTCAGACTACAGAGCCTACTGCCAGTTTAGTTTACTACTAAGATACATGACAAACTAACCTAAACAGTCAGACAACAGAGTCTACTGCCAGCTTTAGTTTACTACTAAGATACATGACAAACTAACCTAAACAGTCAGACTACAGAGCCTACTGCCAGCTTTAGTTTACTACTAAGATACATGACAAACTAACCTAAAGAGTCAGACAACAGAGCCTACTGCCAGCTTTAGTTTACTACTAAGATACATGACAAACTAACCTAAACAGTCAGACTACAGAGCCTACTGCCAGCTTTAGTTTACTACTAAGATCCATGACAAACTAACCTAAACAGTCAGACTACAGAGCCTACTGCCAGCTTTAGTTTACTACTAAGATCCATGACAAACTAACCTAAACAGTCAGACTACAGAGCCTACTGCCAGCTTTAGTTTACTACTAAGATACATGACAAACTAACCTAAAGAGTCAGACTACAGAGCCTACTGCCAGCTTTAGTTTACTACTAAGATACATGACAAACTAACCTAAACAGTCAGACTACAGAGCCTACTGCCAGCTTTAGTTTACTACTAAGATACATGACAAACTAACCTAAACAGTCAGACTACAGAGTCTACTGCCAGCTTTAGTTTACTACTAAGATACATGACAAACTAACCTAAACAGTCAGACTACAGAGCCTACTGCCAGCTTTAGTTTACTACTAAGATACATGACAAACTAACCTAAACAGTCAGACAACAGAGTCTACTGCCAGCTTTAGTTTACTACTAAGATACATGACAAACTAACCTAAACAGTCAGACTACAGAGCCTACTGCCAGCTTTAGTTTACTACTAAGATACATGACAAACTAACCTAAAGAGTCAGACAACAGAGCCTACTGCCAGCTTTAGTTTACTACTAAGATACATGACAAACTAACCTAAACAGTCAGACTACAGAGCCTACTGCCAGCTTTAGTTTACTACTAAGATCCATGACAAACTAACCTAAACAGTCAGACTACAGAGCCTACTGCCAGCTTTAGTTTACTACTAAGATCCATGACAAACTAACCTAAACAGTCAGACTACAGAGTCTACTGCCAGCTTTAGCTTCAGTTTGTGTAGCCGAGGGTTACGCTGCTCCTAAATGTTATGAGGATAATAAATTAATAACAAGGAGGCTCCGTAGTCAATAACAGCTCATCACTGCTTCACTGCTACTGTTCCTCCCTTCACAATAAACTCCTGAACACAACCACTGATCACTGCTGACTAGAAGGAACTGAAGTCATTTACTTACACGTTTACTATTTGCTGTTAGCTGCCGTGCTAACGTGCAGTGACGAGCTAATAGCTGTGGTAGTGTGAACACTGGTGTTGAGAGACATGCGCAGTAAAATCTGATCCGCCCTCACCGAAATTGAGCCAATCACAATCGTAACGCACAACCTCAGCTTCAGTTTCACTGCGCATATATTATACCCCATACCTCTGTCCACCATGTCCCAGCCTCTTTCTATAGGCCTTGATTTCTAGTGTGACAGTAAACGTGATGAAAAAAGTACACAATCTGCCTCATAACCTATTTCAAATGAACCGAACGAGACATACATGACCTGAACCGTGACTAGTGAACCGAACGGTTTGTTTTTTTACCTGAACTGTTCCCATCCCTGGTATTATCTGTATCTGACACTATGCAGTTACATGAATAAATGGTGGATGAGTGTGAACACTCAAAGGATGGTAGGACAAAGGACGGCTCTATGTCGATCCCAAAAAAAGGTCCTTCAGACCAGCATGACTGAGAAACCCCAAAAGTGCAGATGTGACAATGAGGCAGTACTTTGAGTGTTTTCTGTGTGTATTGTCTGTGTGTGTTAGTTCCTGGCAACCTTAAAGATCATGGACTACAGTCTCCTGGTGGGAATCCATGATGTGGAGCGGGCAGAGCAGGAGGAGATGGACGTGGAGGGCGTTGGAGAGGAGGAGGAGTACGAGAACGACGGGATGGGTGGAGGCGTGCTCACAGGGTCCTTCGGCACGCCTCCCGACAGCCCCGGAAACCCTCTCAACTGTGGGGGATTCTTTGGCCCCGGGGAGTTCGACCCCTCTGTGGACGTTTACGCAATCAAGAGCCACGACAGTGAGGGTCTTTGACATCCATCTGACTGACTGACCTTAGCTGTAGCTTTAAATGAAACATTGGCAGCTGATTGGATGACAACTTTGTCAAGAAAAAAAGAAATCAAGCATAAGAAATAATATGCATAATCTTAATTTTTTAAATGTGTTAAGTTTTACCTTAAATGTCTGTTTATCAGTCAGATTAAGAGCACTTAAAATTAAGGAGTAGGACGGTCAAAGCTGCAGTCCTCATGCAAAAGTAGTCCCACCAAAGACATAACAGCACGGCAGCCTTTTAGCAGTTATTTTTAGATGAAAGTAAAACTTTGTAATGTCGTTCTTGTGCTAGGTGCTGTGAAGAAGGAAGTATACTTCATGGCTATCATCGACATCCTCACGCACTATGACGCTAAGAAAAAAGCTGCACATGCTGCCAAAACTGTGAAACACGGGGTGAGTGTCAAGATTCCATCATGAGCCATCAGTCTATGGCTTCACATACAAAGGGCAGATTCTGTATAACATTTAAATAGATTAATAAGAGATAAGACGTTATGAAAACTTGATTCAATAATATGATGAAATGCTTTTTCATCATTATTTTTGTCATATTAACAGAGTATTGTTGGAAATCATTATTTAACTTTTTTCAGTGAGTCTCTTTTGATGACAATAGGAGTTTTCATAAGATAAGATAAGATGAACCTTTATTAATCCCCAGAGGGAAATTCAGTTGTCATAGCAGCAGCAGCAACAACAGAACAGATGAATTACAATATAAGTAAAAGAGAAGGTGCAATGAAAGGAAATGGCAACAGAATAAATAAGTAAAGTAGTAATAAGTGAAGTGCAGTAGGTGGGTGCATCAATGCCCTCTCACCTTTCAGCCAATCACATGTGCCCTCAGCCTCCCTGCAGACTAACCAACTGTTAGCATGCCAGCTTCATCCAGTAAGCTACAACAACCAACAGTGACAGTGGCTTTGTTCCAAATCACATACATTTTCTTTTTACTTTTAGTACGTACTGTAGCGGCCCTTACAAAGTACGTACTGTTGTATGCTGTATGCATACAATTTGGACATACTACTTCACTCATACAATATATCCGCTGTGCAGAGTATTGTGAGTCAGAATAACCAGAAAACCTGGATTTCATACTGCAAAATGCACCCAGATGCATTAGGACAATCTGGTGTTTTAAGCATGCTGCATTTGACCTACTTGGCATACATAATATTTTTCTGACATACTAAATAGTATGGAAACAAGAGTATCTGTGATATTACATGTATGCCTCCACGCTGGCGCTCTCCGTGGCTGGGGCAGTATGTTTTCAGGCTGTCCGTCCATCCAGCCGGTTGTGTTATCTCAGGAACGCCTGGAGGGAGTTTCTTCACATTTGGTACAAACATCCTCTGGAACTCAAGGATGATTAGATTTTGGTGTTTAAAGGTCACTGTGACCTCGCGAAACACATTTTTTGGCCATAACTCATGACAACTTCACACAAATGACTAATAGGTTAAATTAAGTGTTGACATTTTGGACAGAGTTTGCTCAGAGAGACTGGGAGTGATTAGCCGACCGATGAGACATAAATGACAACAAATGAACTTTTCCATGATAAAGTAAAAATGAATCACATTTCATAATAATGTGTAGTTTTCACAAAATATTTTAGAAAATTATTTTTATGAAACGGTCACTATATTCTGACAGTAGTGCATGAGACAGATAATCTGAAAACAAAAGATCCTCTGTCCTCCAGTGCTCCTAACGGCATCTGCAAGATTTCACAGACCGGAGGAAAACAACTAATCAGAGCTAATCTGGCATCAGCTGTCAATCACTCACAAACTCTGGTCAAACTTGGCAGCGCTGATCAAATATGAATCAATATTCTGTTACTGTAATGACTATTTCTCTCCTCAGATGTTTTCAGAAACATCTTGTGGTTACTGTTTAGCTGTAAAATGAGAAAGTTTGTGACCCGGCAGCCATGTTGAGATCTGTCAAGGAAATACCAAGCATTGCCCACCAGGTAGAGCGCAGCCAATAGGATCGCTCTCTCTGAAACGACCTGTGATTGGTCAAAGTCTTAAATCGCAGCTAGATTATTTAAAGCCTGAAAACAGAGTCATGAGGAGGTGCAGAAGAACACTTGAATTATAGTTATATTATAGGAGTGCATTTTACTCTGAAAAAAATATGGAAATCAAAAGTATTAATGCCTCATATTATATGTGCAGTCTATCTCATTTCTTTTTTTTGTGTTTCTCAGGCGGGGGCCGAGATCTCGACGGTGAACCCGGAGCAGTACTCCAAACGATTCTACGAGTTCATGTCCAACATCTTATCATAGACTCATCTCCCATCTCCCAGTCCAGCCACCCACTTCCTGTCATAGATCTGTCAAATGCCACACACTTATTTCTCTTCTCCGTCACCCAGGTGTAGGTCCATCTCCCCCCTGCCTCTCTGCGCCCATAAAAACACCTACCAGTATCCTCCCACAGCCGGCGCCAGCCTGGCAGGAAGGATGACCCGAGCCTGTTACGCTGTCCCACACAAACACACCGCCACCTCCTCCCCAGCTCCCTCATCCACTGCAAGGAAAACTCGTGAAACCGCTCACTGAATTCGGAACAACATCCCGATAATCTCCCTGTTCTTTTTTAACATTTTCTGCCTCCCAGTCCTCCTCAGCCTCCTTGTTACTCCTCACGCCAGCACGGAAACTGTCTCACTAATGCCTTGAACGAGCGTGTCCGCTTCAGCAGTTAACAGTCCGTTAGTACAGTCTCTTTGGTTTCTGTTCATGTCGTTGTTGTTCTTATGATTTCTATTAGACGCAACACACACACACACACACACACACACACACAGATGTAAACAACTTGCACAGATGCTGAATGGTCAGATTGCATGACAAACTCTTTGACAGTCGCCATCAGGCTTCTCTCTCAGCAACAACAAAAAAAGTACAGCTGACAAATAGGAAGGACAGGGGATAAACACGTTCATATATAATGGTGTATTAAGTAAATGAATGCAATATCAAAAATGCATGGCTGATGTGTACATGAGACTCCACCAGTAAGTTGAAACATCAAACCACTGAACTTAGCATCTGAGTGTTATGACTAAAATGACAAAAAAAAAAAAAAAAAAAAAAAAAAAAAAACTGAAAAAAATTGGTGTTTGAATGTTACGTTGCCATATTGTTTTTGAATATTTTTCAAATTTTAACCGTGAGCTTGGTGGAGGTTGGTCTAAGAAAAAAAATTCACATAAAAAGGGGAATTCTGCAGCAAATACTTGTTTTATTACCATAAGGATCATTTTTATATCTTGTTTACATTAATGTAGCAATTTTGTGTTTGTATACAGTATTGTTTTGTTACCAACAGACATTAGAAAAAAAAAAGTTACTTGAAAATGATTCATTGCATATTAAAGGGAGTTTTATCTTGTTTTCGCTGTTCTTATTTCTTTAGTGGCTGCTTGTCAAACAGTTTAACAAAAGGTTTTATTTAGGTCACGTGATAACAGTCAAGCTATCTCCATGGCAACTGACCAAACTCCATCTATCAAGGCAGGAAAGTGTAGCTAAAAACTAAAAAAAAAAAGCTACTAAGTGGACCCCAGGTTTGGCTTTTTTTAATGTTAAAACACCATAAAACATCTCATTAAGCAATAATATTTCACTAAACAGGGTTATGTTAATATGGGTAAAGGGGTACTGAAGCGATTTCACATTGTACTTCCATTAACTGGGGTCTATAAGAGAGATTTTAAACAGAAAAATCACAATTGAAGCAGCAGAGGCCAAAATATCCTGAATTTCATGGTGCCTTCAAATGTTTACCATGTTTCCAAGTTGGGTCCATGTGAACGCCCCCCTCATCTCATATTCACGACCTCGTGAGTGGAAAGTTTCTGAAAGAGTTCATGACTTGTGACGTGTTTGTTGACGTTGTGAGAAATGGTGGAGCCCATAAAAAGTTAATATTGTAGAGTATATTGTAGTTTTAGTCATGTATTGTTTTTCTGGAGGAACATGTTGATACTCTCAACGACTTCATCTTTCTCCTCTGTTATTATGTCTTTTCATTTCCTTCCTTATTTTACCCACATGCTAGCTTGCTAAATTGTTAGCCTCTGTGGCCTCTAGACTGGGACATCAACGTTAATATTGCCGTTGCTTAGCAGCGGTGTTCTTCACGACCTAACCACGAATTCACGAGTTCCATGTGAAGGCACCATTAGTCTTTGCTTTGGGTCAAACTGCAAAATCACTGTATGCTACACTTCCCATAATGCAACGTGGTAGCCTATTTTGTTACACCAAAGCATTTTCATCTCTTCCGTGGTCTGTGAGGGTTCCATCTATCCATCCACTACTGGTGATCCCGTTAGGGGTCGCGTGGGGGGCTGGAGCTGATCCCAGCTGGCATTAGGCGGGATAGACCAGTCCACTGCACATAGAGACAGACAACACGAACGCTTCATGCTCACATTCACACCTACAGGCACATTAGAGTCATCAATTAACCTAAACTGCATGTATTAGGTAGGAGGAAGCTGGAGAAGCCCGTCTTGCTGGGACGGGCTCAGTTTTTCTTTAATAAAATGTCAAATCATAGCATTCATTGTTTTTAACCCTTTAATGTTCTGCTGGACTGTTTGGTACAGCTAGAGCCCTTTTTGAGTCACTGTATCTGATTGGAAAACCTCTCTACCCTCTATCACTCAGTTTAAACATGTTATACTAGAAAACTTCCACTAGATGTCGCTGTCTTTAAATAGCATGCCTTTTCAGTCCTCCTCCTCACCGGAAGTTAAAACAGAAATGAGGCCTCGGTTTGGGCCAATTTTCAAAGGTAGGCATATCTTTCGACTTAGTAATCAACAGGATTATGCAACTTGCTACTAAAATAAATTAATAATGGTCAAATCATTTTCTAAAAACATACTCAATTGTAAAAGTATTAACGATAATGATGTAATTAAAATTGACTCTGCTATGAAATAAACTTCTGATTATAGATTGTTCATACGATATATTTACTGTTGTTCCGTCACATATCTGTTGAAATTTAGTAAGTTTTTTTTTTTTTTTTTTACGGTCTAAAAACATGCTCTACCAAAAAAACTAAATTGTCCTTAACTGGTAAAAATAGTGATGCCAAGACAAAAAAAACAAAACAACATATAACATTCACTGTCTATATGGTTAATTTTATTTCATTATATATTTGATGAAACAATGATTTTTTTCATCATTGGAGATGCTTTCAAAGTTGCCTTCTGTAAATATGGTTATATCTAGATTAAATACACATCTAGAATAAATACATGGAAATAACAGTAGTACTTTTAATATTACTTCCATGGTAACAAATGCAAGAAAAGAAATATGTTGGTATATTAACCTATTATTAGCATAATAACAGTACGTGGTTTGTATTTTTCTTTTACCATGATTATTACTGACCTAAGGACACTGTAAAAAGAAAGTCTGTCCATTGCTTAGTGAGGACATTAAAGGGTTAAGACAAGTGTTTGGAGATGTCTCTCTGCAGCGTGTCATTAGTCTGATGCTAACTGCAGTGTGACGTACGCTGAAAAACAGCAAACTTTCTGTAATCTCTGTTTTTTAAACTGGTGCATAGTCGAAGCTAGCTGTGAAGCTGCAACCTAAAGTATAAAGAAAGGTGACCATATTTTCAGGTAGGCCAACCCTGCTTGCATCATCTTCCTTTAATTTTGATTCAAGATGCCAAGTATGTTGCGGTTTATTGAAGAACCTGCGAATCAGGTTCACGCAATATCCAACATGCAACAAAGACCTGAAAAGTAGTGTCAATGTAGAGGAAGTTCTTCCACCAATAACATCAGTCAGGACCATTGTTTGAACCGATGTTCATCCATTTATTGAAGGAAAAAAAGACAGTAGAAGCATTGTTTATTATTTTTATACAAAACATCTGTGTTGGTGAAGTGTGTTCGGGGGGGGGGGGGGAGCAGAAGCTCTAGTCCATCCTAGCTTTCAAGGTTCGTGTGGTGATCTTGTCTTTTTCACTGCCAGAGAAAAGAAAAGGCTGTCAGTCAGTGCAAACCTGTCATTCCACCTAAGCCCAACCTGTTCATACTGTACGTCACCCCTGTACTTACATGACGTGTACGATAACTCCCATACCAGACACTGCATCCCTATCAACTGCATTCAGCATCGCCTGGGAGATGGTCTCAAACAGGTCCTCTGGTTCCTGCACGATCAAACACATTTCTCAAATAAAATAAATAACTAAACAATTCCTACTGTGGCCAAAATGACTGCAGCCTTGGTAGACTTCACATACTGTCTTTAAAACCTCTGTACTACAAATGGCATAAACAGATCCCAGATAGCAAAAGTCGCAGATTTATACTCCTAAAGTTGAACGCTGGGTTGTAAACCATCAGTTGTGTAAAGAAACCACTCAGTAACCAAACATTAACTGTATTCAGATGCACAAAAATACACACAAAGGGTTCCTCATTATCATGTAGGATCCTGTAAACGACAAATCTTACAAAATTAGAGAACTTCTTATTTGCACATAAATAAACTGGTAGTAACTGTCGTTAAGCGTCCAGCAAGAAACCCGCAGGAATAAGAGTAACTTCAAACATCACACGTTACTTACCATGTCTGGCTCCCACAAAGATTCACACATGCCGTACATCTGCTCTGAGCAGGTGCCGCTTACAACGAAGTCCTCTGTCACCATGGGGCAGCCAATCAAATCCAAGGAGCAGATGAATGGCTCTGAGGTTTTGGGATCTAGTCCGGCAATTACAGGCTCAATGTAGTATGGCCCAAACCTAATGAGAACATATTAACCAGATAGTCCTTTTCACCTTCCATGCAAGTATTTATGCCTGCAGTATGCCATCTGTCTGCAGCTTTTAAGTTGGACATGTGTCTTGTTTCCACTAAAATGGGTCTATATAGAAATATAAGTTCAGTGCACTCACCTCCTTTCATACAGCAGGTTGGACACCATGCTCATGAAGGTCTTGGGCTTGATCTGGCGACCCTCCTTCAGCTCATACAGGTTCAGTCTGAATTTAAGCCTCTGGGCTCTACACACAAGGAAAAGACATCCATCAAACCTGAGACATTTTACATGTGAAGAAGCTTTAAAAAAAATCATTCGAAAGTTCACAGAGAATACAACTTTAACTTATTTCCTAACTGTGTCTAACAGCATTACCAATCACAGTTTCCCCTGAATAGTCAGCAATAAATAATAATGGTAAAGACAACTACAATACTGTGTCGTTGTCTCAGGTAAATATTGTAAATGTGGTATTGAACTTGAGACTGGCTGCAGGCTTTTCTCTACACTAACAGACAACATTTAAAGCTGTCAAAGTCATTGTGTAGAGCTTCAAAGAAAACCTGTCATCATGTCCTGGTGGAGGTTAAACACTCACACTGTCTGAACATCAGTGGCCAGTCCTGCCAGCCCGATGTACAGCTTCTCTCCCATGGGGAAGATCTTCTGGAAGTCTGTGGTGACCATCTGAGCTTGAATGCCAAATCTCCGGTCTGCTGCTATCGCCACACAGTCCTTCCCCCGCATGGCCATGACGGCCCCTCCGTTATAGGACATAATAGACTGGATGAAGAATGACAAAGGTAAGTCAGTCAGAGCTGAAGCGATTAATAGATCGATTAGTCTATCAACACAAAATGTATCAGGAACCTTTCCGATTAACCAAATAATTGTTATATTGTAGTCACTTTCAGACTACAATATAGTCTGAAAGATAAATTGCTTATTTTTAAAAGATAAAATAAGCAATTTAAATATCAATTTCAGCTCTGAGACATTTTGGTGAACATTTTTAACTTGTGCTGATATTTTTACCGACTTAATCAATTTCTTAATTAAGAAAACAATAGACACATCCATTGACATTAAAAATGATTGCTAGATGAGGCCTTACTATGAAGCATATAAAGAGGATTAACAATACAAGAATCAAAAGGCAGAAATAAGAACCTCAACCACGTGACTAGGATACATGTACGAATACTGCAAATGTGTGTGTAACATACAATATACAAAATATTTTAATCTACAAAATAAAGTATGATGAATGAAATCTATTTCATCATGTGCTTTAAAGGCAAAATATGTGTCCATTTAATTTAACCTGCATGTGTAAACATGGAGCAGTGATTTAAAATAAACTGTTATAGGACCAACAGTGCGATACATTTATAAATCAATGATATTCAGGTAATACCGTTACTGAGCGGTCACTGTTGTGACAGCAGCTTTACATCATGAGATTGCTAACTAGCTAGCTGCCGGTATATTAAAATGAAGTTTCCGCTAACCGAGCTGACAACATATAATCAAACATTGACTTATGTTGACAAAAACGGAACTACAACCAAGAGTTTGCGTTGATGACCGAGAGAGAGTCCAGGTAGGGATAATAAGCCACCGTAAACAATACAACGTTAGCTAATGTGCAGCTAGTTAAGCTAACTAATTATTTAGCTTACCGGACATGGCAATCACAAGGTTTCTTCCGTACTGTTAGCTAAAACGATTAAACTCAGTTATCTAAGGAATCACGGTAACCTGTTAGCGTTGAATTAGTTTCCAGAGAATATTAGCAAACATTAACTTTAGTGAACATGCTAAGAGCTGTCTATGAGCTAACTGTTAGCTACCGATATTAGCTTAGCAAAGCTCTTGTAACTATCAGACTTATTAACTAGTTACTTTCACTGTTTTACCTGAGAAAACATTCTCATATGATCTAATGTATGGTGCTCTTACCATCGTGAAGGTGTTGCGGTATATCCCTAAATACTAAAACTTCTCCTTAGCTTTTCTGTATGACTGCAGGTTAGTATCTCAGAGTGACTACACGATTTAGAATCACAGAGGATCAGACTACCATGAATATCTACGTCATCGCTTGCGCAGAGCCCATTGGCTGGATAAACTGCTCTGGGTGCAAAACGCTGCTGTCATTGGAGAATATTGGCAAAGGCGGAACGGTACATGCATAGTTTGTTCGAGGCGTGTTGAAGTGAAATTAAAACCGGGAGGGTTCTTTCAAGTTTTTATGCTTTTAAAACTGGACTGACTGTCAAGTTTAGGTCCGACGTTTTATTTTGTCTTCAGATAGTTTGACCAACGGCTGCAAAACGTAAAGCCTAGTCAGTAAGTACAAATTGCAAGACCACCTGTTCACATTTACTCTCTGACCACTGAATGTCCTGTTAGTTGACAAGTTAGTGTTGTATATACAATATATATCCATAACGACTTGTCCCACTGAGAACAAATAATGTTATTGACTGACTTATTATGTTGAATGAGGTTTTGAGCAATCCTACTGTTGAGGATTTTTACAACAGTAAATAATAATAATAATAATAATAATAAACACAGACAACACAACAGATTTATTTGTGTGACCTGGAACTGTTCCATTAGTAGTGGGGTGTTGATGTGGCTATTTGGCCAGGTTTCTGTTGGAAGGTGTGTTTTATTTAGCTGTATGTGAATGACAGCGAATGACAACATAAGTTTATTTTAAAAAAGCAAAAACAAATAACGGAGCTCTACAAGTATTTATTACATTTGCCACTCACAGGAGTACAAGTAACAAATATATACTACAAAAACCATATTAGATCCAAGCAGGATCTATTATACTGTGAAAACTTGAATACACTGTACAAAGCTCAGATCATATGAACCCACTGGCTTTTAAGAAAGTAACTAGAACAAATCAGTCACAGTAGTCTGAAATATACCATTGTGGAAAAAAAAAATTCACAATAAAAGCTAGGGATAGGCATGGAGCCATGTGGTTCCTTGTTTGAACTCATGATAGATGACCACCACACCATCTATCCTCAATGCATTAATACATCCACACCTGCTTCAGTACATTAATGGGGCAGATAAAGGAGCGAGTGGCTTGCCAAGCCTTTGCACTCAGTTCAGTTCATCTGTATGATAAATATGTCGTGTCTTCATCTCTTCATGAAGTTGTCCAGGGAGGCTGCCGTCCTCTGAATGGAGTGGATATTCCTCTTCACTCTGTCCTCTAAGGAAGAGCTGGCAGCGCTCTCCAGCTTCATGTTACTGCAACAGGGAAAGGTGAGTGTTACTGGAGCTAAAACTGAGGCATGCAAGAGAGGTGAAAAATGTCGAGACATCAGGACATAATCTATGAATTTCAGACAGAAATAATAATAATAATAATTAAAGCTGTCAATTGATTAAAATATTTCATTGAAAATTAACCACACATTTGTTATCTGTTCAAAAATGTACTTAAAACTAAGATTTGTCAAGTATTTAATACTCCTCCTTTGTGACAAGCTTGTGTGACATAGATGGTACCAATGGATTCTAGATATTCACTCTTAAAACTTAAAACTGAGCCTGCTACAATTTAAAACTTGCAAATTGCATTAATGCGTTAAAGAAATTAGTGCTGTTAAAACAATTTGTGTAAACTTACATTTAAAAGCCCTAATAATAGTAATTGTCACACCCTCTGATTATCTCCATGTCAGTGAAACTTACTGAATGAAGCCAGCATGGCGGTCATGCTTGGCGTTTTGCTCTCGCTGCTTTTCCTGCTCGTCTTGCCTCTTGTATCGCTTCACATTATTCTCCCTGTCCTCCTCCCTCTGCTTGGCCTGGTCCATCATCTCCCGCCTCTTGCGCTCCAGCTCTTCAGCAGAGAGCTTCCTACACCAGACAGAAAAAAAAAACATGAGAAAATGACTGGAATCCATTCAGTGTGGGCGGTAATTAAGACAATGCTCTGAAGAACACATTATTATTTAAAAGGACATTTTCTGATTTCCTTAACCCAGAATTTTATCATGCTCATACTGCGACTAACCTATAGTCAGAGTAAGCATCGTAAAATTATAAGCAGAGTAAGAGACAGAAATGGTACAGCTACCAAACTGTTTGATGGAAAATACTCTGACATTTTGAATCTACTTAAGAATGACTCAAAACAGTTATTCAGCAAAATATGCAAAAAGATAGAGACACAGCTATCAAGACAGCATCGTGACAGAGGATTTAAGATTGAATACTGGAGGGAAACACCAACATCTACATATAAAGCAAGGAATTTCTGTTTGTCTGTCATTCACCTATCCTGAGAACCGGTCATCAGATCTACTTCACATTTGGTGGGTGGTAAAGTGGTTAAGGGAGTGTCCAGTGTGGTGAAGTTTGGCCAGATGATGGTGCTATACAAAGAACTGAACGATGAATGGCGTACTTCTATAAGCAAGGAGGTAATAAATATTACAGTCTTAGAGTAATGTCAGCATTTGGACTACAGCCATCCTTTACAAGAGCGTCTTCACTTTGTGGAGCCCTGTGAAGTCTTACTTGGACACAGGATGCCTCTGTCTGTGGTAACGCTCTCTCTGTGGGCTGGAAGCTCTGGGCTCAACCTTCCGGTCACTTCTGTGTGAGGAAGAAGAGCTGGAGTGACTTTCCCTGTTGTTCCTGTGCAGCGATCTGGAGCGGCTCCTCTCACGCCGCCCTGAGTGATTGGAGATAGCCGAGGACTGATGATGTCTGCCAGTGGGGAGCTGAGAGGGAAGACTTCATTGTTAGGACTTAAGGGTTCTGGTCCAGAGCAAGATTTATAATTGAAGCTATAAAAGTGTGATCAAAATAACAGCGGTATAATGAAGTACTGCTTTTTGCTACTGACCTGTAGGCCATAGCCTGGAAGATGATGGGAATGAGATCTGATGTTTCCTGAAGATTCATCTCGTGAATGTGACCTAAAAATAGATCACAGAAAATAATTAAAACAGTTTGCACTAATTAACTGAATTGGAAAAAAAAGGTGTTTTTGTATTATACGTCATGTACTGGCAGCGTACACATAAATCACATATATAGTAGGTTCCAGTTATTTCTTAAACATTCTCCTTTCCATACCTGTGTTTCTTCTCATCTTCCTCCTCTGAGCTTGAGCTTGAACTCCTTCTCTTATGTTTCTTCTCCTTCCTTCTATCTTTGTCTCCTTTCTTCTCTTTTCTTTCCTTCTTCCTCTTCTTCTTCTTCTTTTCTTTCTTGTCAAGATTCTGGCGCAGCTGTGAGAGAACCAACTAATGTTTTACAATAAATAAAAATACTTGACAATCTTCCCGTCCGACACAGTACCACTTGTATAACACAAGGGAAGCTGTTTTATGTTAATAAAGATAGTGGAAAAAAATCATTATAAGGAAATTACATGTAAATGTCAGACATAAAATACCTCAAATGTCAGTTAACGTTGGCAAGTTAGACAAATGTCAAAACATCAAGTTATTTTACCATTTCTTTAATTTTCTTCATCTTCACTGGATTAGTCAAGACTTCCCTCTTCTTTTCTTCTTCACGTTTCCTTCAGAGAACAAAAAAAAAAATAACTAAAACAACTTACAACTTTTAATGTAATTTCAGAACAAATTATAAGATATATAAGGGGCTTTCTAACCTGATTTCAAACAGGGGATCTTCCCTGATCTTGGCAGCCAGGTCGAGGTTGGAGGCAGGAGTTGTGGGGTTGAAAATGGACCCAGGCAGGAGGCCAGTCTCAGCCGACGGACCGCTCTCGGGCTCCTCGTATTGGTCGGTGATCTGCTTGTCGATGGCACGTCCCAGCAGATACTCATCTCTGGACACCTGACCAGCAGGACCCTGGTACATCCAGTCCAAGCGATCATCCTTCTTTCTGTCATATCATCAGATTTATAATTACGTACATAATACTTTTTTGTCTTAAGCCACAGAAAAGCTGTCATGATAATATCAGAGAACTAACTTGATGGAACCGGCTTCCTCTGCAAATCTTGTTATTTCTTCTCGGGCTCGTTCCTCCTTCAGTTCTTTCTGGAGCTCCTCAATCTTCTTGCGTTCAGCTTCGTGTTTCTGTTCAGCTTTCCAAACGCGCTCAATATTTTTCATAGTCTGGGGATGCCAGCTCTTTTTCAAGTTCTGGCAGAAAACAAAATTGGTGACATTTAGTAGCTGTGACTGTGAAAACTGGTACACGTTTTAGTGAACAAGTTTGACTTGAATGGGTTTAACATTATTACCCTGTTAATCACAATTATTCACAGACTGAATGAGTACAAAAAACAGCAAACACTCTGACGTGATGTAACCTGCTTGCTTACCTGCTGTCTGCACTTTTTTCAGAATAAACTACACGCAGACCCTCTTTTTCATGCATGTATATAGTGTTATATTTTTTTAAGCTATTGTCCAATATTTAATTCCTGTTCCATATATTTATGCACTACTGTTGAACAAACCTGTCACTTGATTTTATACAGTCCTCTCTTTATAATATTTTGTATGTATGGTACTTTATTTATGTCATTACGTGTATCTTATCTTGGCCTACATCTTATTGTATTTTACCTTTATATGACTCGTGCTTTTTATTGCTGAGGCGACCCGTTCTCTCGCCAAAACGTTTCATTGTACCGTTGACCCTGTGTTAATCTCTATATATATAATATATAATAATATAGTTCACCTGTTTAAAATGCTCAGTCAGTTGACCTTAAGCTAAAGCAAACTAGCTTTTACGTTAATAGCTATTGAAATAGCTATTACGACTGAGATAAGACCACAGTTAAAGTGAGTATTGCTGAACTGAACTGTGACTTGTAACAATTCACAGTAGGTATTATCTCATGTTATAACAGCTGTATAGACACCAGTAAGCAAAACAACATCTTGAAGTACTCATATTCTGAATGAGCTTTGGTATCAACGGTCTCTGAAAAGCGTCTGTTCTGGATGAGATCATACTTACGAGATCGCCGCCCCCCATCTTGAAAAAAATGTCTTTTCTATCCAACAAAATGAAATAGACAAATCTGTCCCAACAAGTATAAAATGTAGAATGACGAAAGTTCAACGCTAGCTAGAAAATGGAGCCATCGAGGCTTGTGTGTGATGTGTTTTGTACATTTCCTGTTTGGTATAATTCCTTTTCCGGTTCCAGCTCATGGTGCCTTCAGGTCCCGTCGGACATTACAGACTAAGCTGTGAATATGACTCAATGTGACTTTCAAGAATATATATATATATATATATATATATATATATATATATATATATATATATATATATATATATATATATATATATATATATATATATATATATATATATTAGGCGTGGGACCGTTCATAAAAGTGACGGTTCGCGGTTTGGGGTCATGGTTTTCAGTTCGGTTAGGTACATTTATGGTACAGCAAGGAGCCCACTTTCCAACTTCAATTTAAATATGCTTTTCCTTTATTTGACAAAATAACTGTTTGTCTTCACAACAGTAGACTAACATCAGGAACAAAACACGTCTTCATTGTCACATCTCATGGCTTATAGTTTTCTTTTATTTGGCAAAATAAACAGTAGACTAACATCAGGAACAAAACACATTGTGTAACATTGTGTCTCACTGTCACATCTGATGGCTGGACTTCTGATCTAAAAGAAAAGTGGCACTGTGTTATTTAACAATAATGAATTAATAAAATCAAATCATCAACAAAAAGGTAAGCATCAGGTCAGCCAGCAGAAGAGCTTTTTAAACAACAGTAACATAAACTAAGACAGCATTATATGAGGAAAACCTGCCATGTGCAATAACACTGCTCAGTATTGCAATGATATGACTTGTGATAAATAAATATTGAAGTGTTCATATTAACTATACTGATGTCAGCCTGGTTTTTTTTAAAGTCAGAACCTGATTAAAATTGAATATTTAAATCCAACTAGGACACATGTTTCTAGAGCAGCAACAGTAAAGCTTACAACAGCAAAGTCACCATAGAAACTCATTAATATCTCACTGGAAACAATCTGACATATTAATGAAATAAATCATATTCCCAAGTTTATAAAGACTGAAGAACACAAACATCAGTAAGTATCAGTCCTTCCTCCTGTCCTCCTGTCCTCCTGTCCTCTATCCTCCTCCTCCTGTCCTCTATCCTCCTCCCTCTGCTGATGGTCCTGCTGGTAGAGAGGAGGAGCTGATGAGTTTACTACCAAGATCCATGACACACTAACCTAAACAGTCAGACTACAGAGCCTACTGCCAGCTTTAGTTTACTACTAAGATCCATGACAAACTAACCTAAACAGTCAGACTACAGAGCCTACTGCCAGCTTTAGTTTACTACTGAGATACATGACAAACTAACCTAAACAGTCAGACTACGGAGTCTACTGCCAGCTTTAGTTTACTACTAAGATACATGACAAACTAACCTAAACAGTCAGACTACAGAGCCTACTGCCAGCTTTAGTTTACTACTAAGATCCATGACAAACTAACCTAAACAGTCAGACTACAGAGCCTACTGCCAGCTTTAGTTTACTACTAAGATACATGACAAACTAACCTAAACAGTCAGACTACAGAGCCTACTGCCAGCTTTAGTTTACTACTAAGATCCATGACAAACTAACCTAAACAGTCAGACTACAGAGCCTACTGCCAGCTTTAGTTTACTACTGAGATACATGACAAACTAACCTAAACAGTCAGACTACGGAGCCTACTGCCAGCTTTAGTTTACTACTAAGATACATGACAAACTAACCTAAACAGTCAGACTACAGAGCCTACTGCCAGCTTTAGTTTACTACTAAGATCCATGACAAACTAACCTAAACAGTCAGACTACAGAGCCTACTGCCAGCTTTAGTTTACTACTAAGATACATGACAAACTAACCTAAACAGTCAGACTACAGAGCCTACTGCCAGCTTTAGTTTACTACTAAGATCCATGACAAACTAACCTAAACAGTCAGACTACAGAGCCTACTGCCAGCTTTAGTTTACTACTGAGATACATGACAAACTAACCTAAACAGTCAGACTACGGAGTCTACTGCCAGCTTTAGTTTACTACTAAGATACATGACAAACTAACCTAAACAGTCAGACTACAGAGCCTACTGCCAGCTTTAGTTTACTACTAAGATACATGACAAACTAACCTAAACAGTCAGACTACAGGGCCTACTGCCAACTTTAGTTTACTACTAAGATCCATGACAAACTAACCTAAACAGTCAGACTACAGAGCCTACTGCCAGCTTTAGTTTACTACTAAGATACATGACAAACTAACCTAAACAGTCAGACTACAGAGCCTACTGCCAGCTTTAGTTTACTACTAAGATACATGACAAACTAACCTAAACAGTCAGACTACAGAGCCTACTGCCAACTTTAGCTTCAGTTTGTGCAGCTGAGGGTTACGCTGCTCCTAAACTTTATGAGGATAATATATTAATAACACTGAGGTTCTGTAGTTTGGACCCTTGTCAATAACAGCTCACCACTGCTTCACTGCTCCTGAACACAACCACTAGCTAGCTGGTGACCTAACATGCCACGACGAGTTAATAGCTGTGGTAGTGTGAACACAGTGGCGGTGTTGAGAGACATGCACAGTCAAATCTGGTCCGCCCTTGCCAAAATTGAGCCAATCACAACGCACAACCTCACCTTCAGTTACACTGCACACCCCTTCTCCTGTCCACCATGTCCCAGCCTCTTTCCATAGGCCTTGATTTCTAGTGTGACAATAAACATCATAACTTATTTCAAATGAACTGAACACTACATATACGAACCCAAACCATGCCCACCCCTAATAATATATATGTATATATAGGGCTGCACGGTGGTGTACTGGTTAGCGCTGTCGCCTCACAGCAAGAGGGTCGCAGGTTCGATTCCTGGGACTCTTCTGTGTGGAGTTTGTATGTTCTCCCCGTGTAAGCGTGGGTTTTCTTCGGGTACTCCGGCTTCCTCCCACAGTCCAAAAACATGCAGTTTAGGTTAGGTTAGGTTTAGATCACTCTAAATTGCCCGTAGTGAGTGTGAATGGTTGTCTGTCTATATGTGCCCTGCGATGGACCTGTCCAGGGTGAACCCCGCCTTCGCCCAACCGCCCATCCCGCTAGGGGTCGCGGGGGGGCTGGAGCCGATCCCAGCCGGCACAGGGCGAAGGCGGGGTACACAGGGTATATATATATGTATATATATATATATGTATATATATATATACATATATAAATTGTTATATATGTTACATTCATTTTTTTCACCTTATGCTAAAATTGTTTCAATTATTTTTTTACTACATCAATCTACACTGATACTCTATAATAACAAAGCAGAAACACGATTGTAGAAAGTCTGGTAAACATATTAAAAATAACAGACTGAAACATCACAGTGACCAAGTGTTCAGACAGGTGAAATAATTATCCTCATTGTAATCTGATATTTGATACATTTACAGGTTCTAAAAACATACAACTTACTTCTTCTTCTTCTACTACTACTACTACTACTACTACTAATAATAATAATAATAATAATAATAATAACAATAATAAGAAGTTTTATTTGAGTGAAAATCAAACTGTATAGAATAATAAACCACTAAATAAATTTTTGGTAAATAACGGCTCAACATGGACACAGAATATAGCTTTTTATTTTTTATGGGCAATAATAGATTAAATACAAGTTATTACACCATGATACTTAACTTATCAAGTTTTAGAAATTATTTTATTACAGTCAACTAAACATTTACTACAGCAACCAAATAAAACAAAAGTTGTCCATCTTGTTCTACTGACCAACATAAAAGAAGACTATCAAAAATATCATCAACAACATACTGTATAATAACAGTCAATACACAATAATTCACTAATCTTTAAGCACAGTCTTCCATTTCTTATCTTCTATACATATACAGCGATCGCGAGCCTCCAATAATGCAAGCTCCCTAATATATAGAGAGCTCAGCCTAATGTCTGTGATGGGTTACATACATCCTAATAGTGTTTAAACTGTAAAGCTGCTCACATTGCTTACTACAGAACTATTGATCAGATAATATTGATTATGAAAGTTATGAGAAACTACTCCAAGCAAGTAACCTAAACAAATTCTGACTGACTGATTTGTGTTGTTCAACTGCATTTTATTTCGTTAACTAGATGTGCTAAGAAAGGTTTTTTTTTTCTGCGTGTTAATTCAGAGTCAAATGCTTGAAAAGAGACTTTTGTTAGATGAGTTGTTGGTGTCAGTGAAATTGAAAACTGCCGACACAACAACAGCTCTTAATAAAATGTGCTGAGAGATAAGCCCTTCGCACCCTGTTTGTTGATGATTGGGACGGTAGCTTGATCTGACATGCAAACGGTTGGCTGAGGATATTTGGAAGAACTGTATAAACCCATTAATGAGGTACACCTGCATAGTACTGGCAGGACAACCTTGTGCTTCCACCGCTGACTGACCGTTTAAATTAAGGTACACTCTTTAAAATAGGGATGCACCAATACCGATACTGGGTCAGATATCAGGCTGATACTGACTCAAATAGCTGGATCAGGTATCGGTAACAATGGGGCCAATCTATTCAGTTTAATACTATGCGTATATACCAAATACATTAAATACTGGATTTTTAATTCAAAGTTTTGACTAATTGGTTGCTGCATTAAAACGCTTACAAATGAATTGTAATTCCTGATTTTTGCCATTTTGCTGATGTACAATTTATCATTTTGATAATGAATTCAGTAAATTTATATATATGTATTTGTTTCATTTTATTTTATAAAGTTGGGAAAGCAATGTTTAAGTCAAGCTTGATGTTTCCTTACACATAAAAAATGATTCCAGTGACTTCAACAGTGAGGCATACAGCTTATTAATTAAACACTGGTACTGGATCAGTACTCAGTATGGCTGATACCCAAAGCCCGGTTATCACTATCAGTATCGGGACTGAAAAAGTTGGATTGGTGCATCCCTACTTTAAACACACTGACATACATTATTATCACCATGTAAAGATGTTGACGAGAGCAGTGAGACTGAAAAGTAAAGTTACAGGCCAAAAAAAACAAAATAATGAGCTCAAGTACGCTAAAACATAGTGTACTCGGTTGAGCTGCACATCTGTTAATGTAAAAATATTGATTAGTGCAGCTTTGAATCTTGTAACTGCTGAGGATACTGTAGTGAACTATCCAGCTTCGTTTTATTAAGCACCAGCAGCCTCTAGGGTTGACAGGGTGGACCTGGGAGTGAGTTTGCCAAATATGATCAGATGTCATCAGCAAAAAGATTCATCTGACCAGGCGGCATTTTCTGTCCATGTCCAGCATTGGTCTTAAAGCACAGCTTGGTCTTTACCTGCCAGGAGTGCAGGGTGCCACATCATGTCCTCAGCGGCTCCGACCACTTTCCATTTTTCAGGTTCGGTTAGTTGTGATTTGTGAATGTACCTTTTTCACATCATTGCCACACTTAATGTTGCATTGTTACATCTGGTAACCTGAACCAGTGTTCACATTCTCCTGCTGTGTCTCATTAATGAGTGTTTGCCATCATAACTGTGATGGCAACAGAAACACACAATTCTTTGGTAAATACGAGCCTTTGTAGTGCATGGAATATCCACTTTTTATATTATGTTATATATTATATTATCAACATTTCAGCATGCAGCCACAGTACAGCATTATTGTCTGTTGTACTTTCATTGTTTATCCACTTTAATTACTTACATGCTAACATTCACCCACACCTAGCGTGTGCCATGAACTTTCACAATCCAACTGGCTACTGACATTTTTAAAATGACAAAATGCTGTATTATATTCCAGTGTCTTATCACAACTTGCACAGTAGGCTACACACTCATATGGTGACGGGCTGAGACAAAAGCAAAGTCTCTTTTCTCCGTTCAAAAGCATGCTGCCTTTGAAATTGGTATATTAAAATGTGTCGGAGACCAGCGTTTCTCCAACACTTCCAGCAACACATTTGATTCATTTCATTGTAAACATGTTAACAAGCCACCTTCAGTTAATCTCATCCCAGTCTCTTGGTCTACTGGTAGTAGTAGCTCTAGCAGCAATGGAAGTCCAGCAACAAGCTGCAGTTTCAGCTTGGTCGCCTCTGTAACCAACTTTCACTTTTAGTAAACAGAGGAAAGCTGCATCCACAGCATCAGTAAAATTCCTGTTTTTTTGTTTGTTTGTTTTTTTTGCTGTGTGCTATAACATTTAGATTATCACTGAGTTAGCCCAGTTGATAAATTCAAAGGACCACATACACTTTCTGTTGCATCCAACTTTCATCAGTGAAAGTTTGCCCAGACCTTTTTCCTATTCTCTATTCTACTGTAAAACTATGACACCTCGATGGCAGAGAGGGGAACAATACCTTTAACTGCAAAAACATCTTGTGAAATTGATGAAATTAACCGGACTGCCCCGTCACGCTGGAGACCGAGGGGTCTGTCTCACATTTCAGCTTCAGCGGAGGCTCTGTGGTGTCGGAGGCAGACACATTTGAGGAGGACTGAGGAGGTGTCGGTGTTTCGAAGCCCTTATCCATCCTCCCGTCTCCGTTTACCCTCTCTTCCCCATGTCCTGGCGGGGATTCGTGGGTGCGCATGTGCTTGGCCAGGTGGTCATTGCGCATAAACACTCTAGGGCATAATGCGCAGCTGAACTTCTTAGCACCAGTGTGCGTCTGAAGGTGGCGCTGCAGTTCATCAGAGCGCGTGAACCTCTTGCCGCAGAAGAGCCAGTTGCAGACAAACGGCCGGTCGCCGCTGTGCCATCGTAGGTGAGCCTTCAGATGGGAGGTCTTGGCATAGGCTTTGCCACAGCCAGGGATGTGGCAGTTGTGCATGTGCTTCCTCCTGCTGTCGTCAGTGCTCTGGCCCAGCTGTTCAGCATGGACGCAGTTAGGGCAGCGGCATGCGGCCTGGCTGGCGCCCCTGGAAGAGGAGCGGCGCTGGGGCTTGGGGCGGGCTGAGACAGCATTCTCCTGTGGTTCCTCCAGGGAGAACGGTTCTTGCTGCAGCATTTCAGGAGCCAGCGGCTCCATCTTGAAGGCATCCTGGGGGAAGAGGTGGGATGAGTGCGAGGCTGGAGCGAGTTGAGCTGGTGGCAGGGTGCACAGCTGTGGGTCAGATCCGTAGGGCCCTAAAGAGTGCTGCAACCCCATGGAGCTCCCTGGATTTACCGAAGGCAAGCCGACACCCTGCCCCGTCTGCAGGTCTATCCAGCTCCCTGGTTGGACATCCCTGTGGAGGTCCCACCAGGAGGGGATATTCATGTCTTCTGAGCTGCCACTTGGTGGTGCTGTCCGTAACCAAGGCTCATAAGGGTGGGCCATGAGAGAGGCTGGTGCAGGTGCAAGACTGTCAATGAGGTCGGCCGTTCAGAGTGTTCACTTTCTTTTGGGTAACGCTGAGAAGATTAGCACATGGTGGGATGGCAACGCATTGAAAAAACCTGCAGAAAGAAAGAAAAGACAAACTGTTATCTCTTCAGATCTCAGTCTCTCTCACTCAGTTGCATTTTCTCAATGACTTCACTGAACCACATGCAATCACTTTGAAGCCTTGAGGTCATTTTCTTCCACCTGAAAGGCTTTCAAATTACTCATCTTCTGCTGATCTAACGTTTCTGAACTTCAGAAGTGCAGACATTCAGGCCTAAATCCTCCCGTCTACAACGTTTAAACCCCGAGCACACCTCCTTCATCGCCATGGATACTGCAGTTCTCACGCTGCGTGGCCGAGGAGACAGAAGAGAGGGGGAGATAGACGTGTCCAGGCAGAAGCCTGCCACATGCATCCGCTGCCAGGTACTTCCCACGGAGGACAGTCAAAGACAAGCGCAAAGAAAACAACATCATTGGCCCTGTGCAGAGGCATATGCAGGGAAGGGAGGGGGGATAAATGCTTGCGAGATGGGGGAGGGACGAGAGTGAAGGGGAGTGTTGACAGGAGAGCAGTTTGGTAAAGGAAGAAGTTCCAGGGAGGTATGGCTGCAGGCCAAAGTCTATTTGTATGTCTCTGAGGTTTGTGGAGATGAAACCTGGCAGACAGGAGAACCTGTTTTATGAATCACACATGATTTACAACAACAGCCCTCCAGGCAAGTTACAAAAGGAGCCCCGTAAAACGGCCCGCCTCTTACACGCTGGCGGCAGAAAGCATCAACAGTTGCAGACTGACGGCATTCAGGAGCCTGAGAATGGGAGTCCAACAATGACATGGGAACAATTACTTTATGCGTATAATTACGGGCACACGCTCTAAAACAGCATCCTGTCCCCAGCCCAATCCAGTACACTTCATCAGCGTCAGTCAGCAAGAGGAGGGGCTTTGAATAACAAAGGTGACACAAAGCTTGTTAAAGTCGGACAAGTCAGTGGAAACATATGACAAGAAGCGACCAGCTGGCAAAACCTGTGCTCGGCTCCAAACATGTCCTAGCTCCAAACAGTCTTGTTGACTTCCACCACACCCCCATCCTCGAACATCTACAATTATCTTTACAGCAGGAAACCGTAAAGAACGCTGTAGCTTTAGAGGCTGGCGTCTTAGTCTTGAGATCACCAGTTGTGAAATCTGACATTCCAAACTGCACAAGTTTGCCAAGGCCCAAGTGGTCAAGCTCCGGTGGAAGACACACATCCCGTCTGATATGTAGATCCATAAGAGGCAGGTGGAGCGGTGCAGCACCCAGCTGGTGTCACTGGGACTGACAGTGAAGGATCCCCTCAGTAGATCTCAATTTGTTGAGTCAATACGGCCTAACCAAGAGGATTACACATCCTTCTCAAAGGTGCAGTCAAACCAACCCAGAGATGCTTTCTAGTTGCAATGAAATCGTAAAGCAATTAGTTTGGAATTCCCTAATGAAAGGTCTGGTGTTAAAGGTCAAGCTGATTTATTTCATGTCGGCCTGGAGGTAGAGCTACTGCTCTGTAATCTTTTGGGAATGCGACTCAGACGCACGGCGGAATGGCCAGCTCCGCTCGTACTGACAGAACCGTAAACAAATGAAGACAGCAGCATCCTCCTCCGTTCGCCAAAGTACTGGGAGCGCTACGATCTCCTGAGGGAAACAGCTGGCACCAGGGGGGCCCCCGGGGGGACGGCAGCCTGGGAGGAGGAGGAAGGTGAACGGCAATGACAGAGCTGTGGTCATAAAACCTGCCCGACCAAGACCCAGCACAGCCCCCGGTTTACAAGGCTGCCATCGTGAAGAGGCACAGAGAGGGAGCAAGCTTTTCTCTTTTCATTTTTTAAATGAAAACGCTGCTTTGAGGGAACAATTTTCCAGAGTTTTGACATTACATTAACATTTTTTTCACTTTTTGTTCTGATTTGAAAGACGATTAGGTGTTACAATGAATAAATGATTAGGTGATTCCAACGTAAGATGCCCTTTTTCAGACTGCTCACCTGCTAGTTTAAACTTTCGCATTAATACATTTTGTGGTCCATTTTCCAGAACGATTTACACAGGCCCAGTTTAATCCTCATTCTACCCACCACAAGTCTCCCATCCATCCCAGACGTAGAATAACACGGTTAAAATAGTGAGGCTGTCACTGTGTGGACACTCCAAACAAACCAGTTTGGGTCAAATGGGATTTACAAGTTGTTTGTTTTAACCTGCTTGGACGACAAGATGGATGGAGCGGAACATCAATTTGGCAGAGGTCGGGTCAGTTGTCAGAAGTGGGTATCACAATGAACGTCAAACACTTTTCTATTAAAATCAAAACTTTCTGACCTTTGCTCGGTGCCTATGTGTTGGAAAAATACTTGACATCTCCATAAAAACCCTTAACATACTAAAACAAATGCAAAGTACTGGTGTAATGCCCAAAGTCTGATACAAACAACAAATCAGGACTGAAACTGACTTTATATTATAATTTACAAAATGCTATGTTAATGTTGCTATATTAAATCAAAATGTCATTTGCACACACGAGTGAATGGTTTAGTTAATGAGATGGAGGGCTGATCTCTGCTTGTCTGCACTCTAACTGTATGATTAAGTGCAGACTAGAGATAGTTTAGATATGGATGACAGTTTTACATCCTCAGTGATTTAGGAGTGTGTGTGTGTTACTGTATTCATACACACTTGCATAAAATGCATTTTATGCTACATATTTTTCAACAGTATGTACCGCAGTTAGCATGACAGCAGCTTTTATTAAGAGCATTTTTCTCTTCTGGAGTGGATAAGAAAACTTTCACATTTGGTTTATAAATGTTCAACCCACTGTGCATTAAGTGGATTTTATTTCAAGTTTGACGCTCCTGATTTTCACAAAAAATGTTTCAAAAACAACATGTTTCATTCGTCCAAAGCTGTCATTCACAGAGTCCTCCAACAGGTATTTCTTTGAATACAATTTCATGTACTTGTTTGATTTGTTTTAGTATTTATATGTTAATGGACACAGAGATTAAATACAGACAGGATTTGATTTAAAATGAAAAAGTCACAGAACCTGTTCTGGTTTGTATAGAAGTCAAAATCTGATTTACTAATTGTCAATATACACATAGTGTGGTGCTGTCCTTTACACCACTTTACAGTGGTTACTAAGATTTACTTTAGACTATTTACTCAATACTACTGTATTTAAGTACACTTGAGTGATTCCATTTGAATGCTACTTTATACGAAATAATATACTTTCTTTACTTTTCCAAATAAAATTTTACATACAAAACATGTAATTGGTTCATAAAAAGTCTGCATTGTTTTAGAGTTAACTACCCAACATAATACAAAGTAGTTCAAATTAGCTTTGCCTCACCAATTACAACATTAGTACCACATGCATATTAAATCATCAATAATAATGATCCAATAAAATGATGACATAACACTGACATGGGTCATTCTACAAATATAAACTTTACTTATTATTATTATTTGTGTATTTATAGATTTGTGTATAATAAAGATTAGCTACCAGGAGGGCCGGTGATGGTCACACACGCACTAAAATATTAACATACTTTTGTGCAATACTAAAATACGCATACATCCCATATAAAGTTGTTACCTCCCTCTGTGGTATTCAACGATGGGAGTTAGTGCTGACAGGTGGAAAAAAAAAAATAAATAAAAAAATATTTGTGTATTTACTTTATTTTTCATGCTTGTAGTACCTTTTGTTGCTACTACGTCTTTTTGAATGCATGACTAGTATTTCCACCACGGCATAATCGTAATTACTGCATTTGATCAATAACCACACTAAAGCCTGGTCATCTTTGAATAAAACCCCCTCTATACAAAGATAATCAATTAAAGCTCCAATCAGACACACGAGCAAACACACTAAGTTAATGGATATTATTAGATCCCATCACGTGCACTTTTTAATAACTGTTTGCTCTAAATAGTCCATCTTAATTCAATAATTCTCCCGCTGTTGCATTTACAAAATATTTGTCTGGAAATATTTCTTTATTCTCCAGTTTTAATCAGTTTCACAGAGTCCCGGTGGGATTATTCCTATATATAGGGAATATTGAAATATTATAGCCGTCTACAGGAAAATAGGAGTAATAATGACATTAGACCAAAATGAACAGCAACAATGAGTGTCTGCAAATGCTCTCAGCAGCATAAATGTACAGATTTGATTCCATTTTCATAAAACACACACACACACACACACATATATATATATATATATATATATATATATATATATATATATATATATATATATATATTGCATGTGAAACATTACAGATCTTAAGACCTAAAATTTGCAAAATTATTTGTATCTGAGCGTATTTGCCTCCATCCCATTGAAACTGACCCTCTACACCTACCATACAGGTCAGCTTGTTGACTACTTGCAGCAGAAACCTGTCCGTTAAATATAATCCATATTAATAATAATAGTAATAATAAACTTTATTTGTATAGCACCTTTCATACAACATTGCAACTCAAAGTGCTTCCCAATAAAGAGCATTAAAAAGAACATAAGAATAATTAAAAACATGACAAGGGGAAAAAAATAAAACAGCAGGATTTGAGTAAAATACATATAAAACTAAATAAGAGTAAAATGGATGTTATGACACCTGAGAACCTGGACTTTATATTTTATTCTTATAAATATTTTATCTGCTAACATTAGACAGTCTTAACAAATTAATGCTTTAACTACATTCTCCAAAATACAGCAAAAAGGGCAAAAATTACAACTTAATTAAAAAATACAATATTTTAGGTTTGATAGCAGCTCTTAAGGTCCCTTTGTGGGCAATATATGCATTTTTAATTTATGCATAGGAGTTTTAGTTCATATGTTGTATCTATGTTCTGTTGATTGAAATTTTATTTTGTGTTTTTTTTGTCTTTTATCTGCGTTCAATATGAAATAACTTTGATTTTCTCATGTAGTTACAGTTCCCTGTAGGTGGCTTGAAGCTGACAGTTTAATAAATGATTAATATAGCTGCTGTTTATGAATATCGGTTCATTTATAATCCACCGTGTCAACAGATATACTATAGTAAGACTTCATGTCGGTCGCAGTGATACCAACAACAACAAAAAAACACCCCGAGTTACCTGTTTGTCCTTGGAGCTGCTGCTGTTATTTTCTCTCTGGACTAAATGCAACCTGGTTGGGGAAACTTTGTCTCAGCTCCGCTGCTTCTTCCCTTCGTCGAAAAACGTGCACAGAAAAATAATATCCTCATCATATTTCATCTGATTTGCTCCATCGCGGACGGTCCATGTGAGGCCGTGTCGGCGTTTTGGCGCACAGGTAAGCAGCGCTCTCGGTAGTGACTAACTTTATGATAGGCTGTGCGTGTCGAGTCGCTCCAGGCTCCGCCCCCTGCTGGCGCGCTGTCTGCCCCTCTGAGGATGCGCCCTCCTCGGCTGGAGGTGAGGAAACGGCCCGCTGTGGAAAAAACACCAGGGTTAATGGGACAGTCTGCCAGAGCTGCCAGATGTCCAGCTGCTGTCTAAACCGTGATCTGGTTTCCTGTCACAAGAGGTTCCAGTATATGTTTATTCTACTAGTATCAAATAATACACAATAATACACAAAAAATAGGCTGCATATTTTTCTTACACTTAAACTCATTTTACTTTATACTTCTACTCCAGTTTTGGAGAAATATTGTACGCTACTTTTTATTTGATCACATTTATTTGACAGCTGTTGTTGCTTTTTCAGATTAAGGTTAAGACAAAATACATGATCATAGTTTAGGTGAGAGTATTGTTATAGATGAAGCTGAGCAGCAGCAGCCTATGAGGCATTTTGGATTAGTTCCACCTTGACAAACAGCAGTCTGCTCACTTAAAGGTTCCTTCAAGGTGCTACATGCCAGTTTGGGAGCATTTCCGTTGCCTCCGCGAGGCTCTCAACATGGTGCCCGCGGCGCTAACTGTAAAAACAATGTTAACCTGAGGGGGGAATCGAAGAATGGGCGCCATGCTTCTGCGACGGTGCCGTAGTTCAGGACGGCGTTACCGGCTGTAACCGCCGTGTGAGAGCAGTGGCTGTGAGCTAGCTGCCGGGGAACGCTCACATCATCGAAGCCAATGCGTTAGTGCATTAAACTTATTTTATCTAATATCCAGCAGGGGGCGACTCCTCTGGTTGCAAAATTTAGTCTGACTGTATATGAGAAAGTTTCTGAGTTTATTACCTCAGTAAACATTGTAAACATGAGTTTATGTCCTCAGTTGCCGGTTTCAAGTCTCCATCAATACAGCAGGATGTTCATTTAGTAAATTATGTCCCATTTAGAGTCAAATAGACCATAAAGAAGAGTACGCTTTGGGGCAGACCTGGGCATTATATGGCCCGCGGGTTGGATCCGGCCCTTGTGATGGTTCTGTCCGGCCCGGAAGGTTTAAAAAAAACACACAATTTTACTTATAAAGCTAAAAAAACAAACAGTAAAGAAGCTTTTTTTTAAATGCTTGTGTGGTGTTAGTGTGCTTCTTCCTGTCACACCTGACATTGATTGACGTGAGTGATGTTTGAAGTAGCGTCAGCTGCTGAGGCTGCAGTGTTGCCAACTTAGCGACTTTTTGTTGCTGTATTTAGCGAGTTTTCAGACCCCTCTAGCGACTCTTTGTCAAAAAAGCGACTTGCAACAAATCTAGCGACTTTTTCTGGTGTTACTGGAGACTTTTGGAGACTCTGATGTGAAAGCACATCTTAATTGTTAATGTTAAGTTAAATGTAAGTGTTAATGTTAAGTTAAATGTTAAGCTTTTTTAATTGAAACGTTACTACCCAAAACAGTCAGTCCTGTACGATTCAAAGACTCCTTCATATAATTTCACTTTATTAATAATCTGCTGTTTGGAGTGATTTTCAGTATAATAAATGCTGAGTCCGTGGGGACTTGGTTTAGGAATCGGAGGGTCACCGGTTCAAGTCCCAACATGGACCAAGACCAACTGGTTACTGGAGAGGTGCCAGTTTACCTCTTGGTGCCCCTGAGCAAGGCACCAAACCCCCAACTGCTTGGGGTGCTTGTCAGGAGCAGCCCCCTCACTCTGACATCTCTCTATTAATGCAGGTATGTGTACTGTGTGAAAAAACAGAGTGTAAAAAAAAAAAAACAACTAAATTTCCTTACAGGGATTAATAAAGGTTCATCTTATCTTAAAGGTCACATCTGACAGTATTTGCTTGGCCTTCGGCAACAATCTTGGTTTTTCATGTGGCCCCACAGAAATAATTGCCCACCCCTGCTTTAGGGCGTGGTTACGTTGTGATTGACAGGCTGCTACCAGGGCGCTGTCCGGTCTGGGAGTCAGGTTTTCGTCTTCAAACTTTAACCATTTCACAGCGTGTTTTCACTTCTTGAAAGTTAATTATAACATTTTGGTTGCGTAAAAAATGTCTTAGTTAGCATTCGGTTGTACTTAGCTCCACTTTCTCGTGTCACTTCTGGTTGCATATAACCAAGATGGCGGCGGCCAAAATGCAGAACTTGAGGCTTTATAGTTTTATTTATTCATAGTCCACTAACCAACGGGTGATGTCATGGTGACGCAGAAAAGCTCTGATTGCACCACACACGGTGGGAAAGTGACTTCATTTACATCTTTACATAATAAATAACTGTGTGCTGCTATATTAATGCTCTAACCCTAACCCTAACCCTATCATATAGAGCACATTTAATTATGATAAAATAATAATCATAATAGTCATATAACACAGAGATCATTCTCCATACTATTTACATTTGACACTTTACGTGCATTTAGTTGCTGACATGTCTGTACTTTTACTTGCAAAGGAATACTGTGGTACTTTTATCTGAATTTTTCTTCCGCCACTGTCAACGATTCAACTGCAAAAAGAGCCAAAAAACATAATCTTAAACAGCGAGGTCTTCGGTGAAATACTCCTGTTTTTTAGGATGTAAGTTGGAAATTTGACCTCTCAAGGGCAGGCTTTTATTTAATCAGCATGTACATCTAGATAAATATCATAACGGTGTAGCAAGTTATTATTTATTTATTTACAGCTAGTCTACTCACTAGCTTTTTCTAGTTAAATTGTTTTTTGTCAAATTACAACTTTTGTATTATTGCTTATTCTTAGCTGACATGAAATTAATGATACACTCATAAGTGTTGTACTTTATTTCTACAGCATTTTCTGTAAAAACAGCAAACTATTGAAAACCAAACATAAATACAGACAAAGTTAAGAGATCTGGTTCATCATCGTGATGTCTTACGTGACACTGTTAGAGTTACGGTGATGTCCTGAATCAAGACCAGCCTGTACACACTGTGCAGCGGTGGTGCAGTAACCTGGTCAGTGTAGTGACTGCAGCCTGTGAATCAGATATAGTTGAGACTATAGTTGAGACCTGGAAATCCTTTGATTGCGGACACTCCTGAGAGGTGGTTTGGCTCAGGCCAAAACACAGGCACAAAACACAAATCCGGAGATCTTACTTTGCAGAAAACAGTGCACCGGTTGTGCTTATCGGACCACCTGAACCATTCAGCGAAACAGCATGCGTGTCTCACATTAGTATGAACTGTGTTTAATACGACGATTGAGCTGCTGCAGAAGCGATTCTAGCATGTGCCAAATGTTGAATAATATGTCAGAGTTTAATTGGCTGCAGTGGCTTTGAATGTGCATCACACATTTAATAGTTTTTAACATCATCTTCCTTTGAGGGATTTTTTTTTTTATTTTGTCTCCTCGCTGAGTTAATTCCTTTCCTGTCACAGCATGTTGGTGGAGCAGCTTCAAATCAACTGACAAACACAGACCACAGACAGGCCGGCGGGAAGTGACTTCCTACAATCTCTGCTCCTCTTTCTCTGGAGCAGCACTCTATCAGTGCTGAGTTTGAACTGATTACAGGACAGTCATATAATGGAACCGCACGGCGATCAGCAAATATTGACAGTCTTGATTCAGCACGTACTGTGATTGATTTATACACCTTCAAGCCATAAAGAGTGATCGCACTAAACAGGAAATGTGTCCATGAGCACATTACTTGAGCCAGCAACAGTAGGCACCAGACCTCTTATTACATTTTAGATCTTCTATGAGAAATCTGATATAATTGCAAGGATATTCAGACACATGACAAATTTGTTGCTTAGTCCAAATTAAATTTGGTATAATGTCTCGGTATCTTATATCTTTCGGTATAATGTACTTGTACGCATAGTGGAGATCAGGCCACCGAATAGAAGACCACACACCACGTCTAAATGGTGTTTACAGACATCTTTAAATAGTCAAGCATATTTCCTCATGAATACAATGCAGCGCAATCAGAAAGAGACTTCCTAACATTTAATTACAGTGCAAATTCAAGTAGGGGCTTACAAATTCTCCTAATGATTTAGATGTGTTTAGATAGCTTGTTTGACAGTTTTTATATCTGTCACTGCTTACATATTTTTTTGTTAAAGAGTTTTTGCTGTGTGTACATGAACATGTTTGTGGTTCTTTAAACACTCTCGCAAGGGGGCTTTTCCTGAAGTACTGGCATTTACTCTTGTCATCAACCCAGCAAACGCCTGGTGACTTTCAATGTGGTGAAGTAACATCTATTTATATGACTGCAGCACCTTTGAAACCCTTCCACCTACACAGGTTTCATCTCGCTAATAGAAAGCATACACAATGTACTAATCAATCAATGTCAATGTCAATGCTTGGCACACGGTATAATGCTTGATGCATTTTTGTACGAAGAGTAAATAAGACTGGGTGTGTACTTACAGATCTGGTTGCAATTTTGGAACAAATTCAATTATGAAAACATCATAAATGTGAGTGGAAATGTTTCTGCCTTGGATTCATTTATTACTTAATCTTTGGGTTTTATAAACTGCTGTTGAAGTCCAACCTGTTGCGTCATATGGTTTGTTTCACAGAACTATCTGAGAAGCCATCCTTGGAAATTGTTTGGAAAAGGGAAAGGCACTTTCAAAGAATACCTGGCAGGTGATTAGACAAACTGTAAATCAAACTCTTGCTGAAGTCAGTCAGGAAAACATCTTTTCCATCAAGAAAAGCCTTTAGTTCCTTTCTTTGCAAGTCTTTCGGTGAATAAATGCTCTCCAGTTCTGATATAACATGCTATTGCAGCATCTGCTCAGGGCCGTCTCCAGTCCTTTTGTTGCCCTTGGCGAAATTTGGATTTGGCACCCACCCAACCAGAGTGTGGTGCCCAAAGTGACCGCCTATATGGGCTACGCCTTAAACCAGCCTGCATCGACGCTTGGTCTGTGCTCTAGTTTGCTGGATAAAACACATTATTTGAAGCCTGACCAGATGGGTTTTTGCGTGATATGTGAGCCAGAATCCTGCTGCTGTCCAAGGTGAGCTCAAGCCACCATGAATTCATTTTGTGAGTTGCACTGTGGGACAATAGACACCAGATTTAAAATTAATGAAAATACCGTATACCTTTTTAACATTTTGTATCTTTCTCAGTGTGAATTTGTATGTGTGTGTACAGCTGAGAATCAGCATTATAGGCCCAAAATGGTGAAAAGCTTGACCCATCTGATTTAATCATTTAACTAGACGCCAACTTTCGATGGATCACACAAGCTGTGACGCCAAATCCGACCAGGAGTGTAAAGTGGGGCCCAATGGCTCTTCCTTGGACCACACCTGCACCTGGCTCTAAAGTTTCATGATGCCAAATAGGGCCAAGGGTGTAAAGAGTTGGCATTAAGTGAGGAGGGACCCTCTATCTTCTTGCTTGGACCGCTCCATCTTCAAACTCGACTTTCATTTTGCTCTCAACTGAAAGTTTTGTAACTGCATTTTGCGTGGTTGCAATGCTATCGTGGCCACTCAGACAGACAGAAAAACGAACACCTGACAACCATGAAGATTCTCATTCATCCAGGTCATTGTTCGTCCACTGTAGTAAATCAGGTCAACTGGACGTAGAAGGTTTCTTGAAGACGTTTCACCTCTCATCCGAAAGGCGTCATCAGTTCTGAACTGAGAGGTGAAACGTCTTCAAGAAACCTTCTACGTCCAGTTGACCTGATTTACTACAGTGGACGAACACCTGACAAACTACTCAAAACTGTCTCTATGGTAGTTTCGCATTTTGCCACAATGACACACACACCTACTCACAAGGTGAAAACAAGCGGCAGCCTGTGGAGCTGAACAGTGAAGCCAGTGACTAAGTACCAAAAACTACAGTTCTTCAAATGGCACTTTGAGGCTGGCTCCAAAAGCGAGCCAGTCTCCATAGACCCCCATGATAAAATGCCAAACTTTACAGGCACAATTTTTATATAACTCATCCATTTAATTACTATTAAGGCTAAAGTTGCGCGTAATGAGGGTGTTGCCGCTCTGATTGACAGGTGGATGCCATACCATGTCACTAGCTGGAAGCTGTTTGCTCTGCTGCATCGCCCTGGGCCTGCCCCAGCCCCATCAACGGGCCACCTTTTTTCCCGTTTTTGGATTAGTTAGGTTGTGTCACTGATGGTGAAGATGGTGACGACCGGAGCCACCCACTTCAAGCTTCAAAACAGTTGTGTCTAGAAGGTTAACTCACAGAAAATTGTGAAGACTCGCTCGAATCTTAGGAGACTCGCTGCCTGATGACCTATCCTAACCTTGACCCATTCATTCAGAGAAACAGTTCAACATTTTGGGACTGCCGATTCACATTTATCACATTTTGCATTAGAAAAGCAGATTGATACCACTCTCATGTGAGATGGGGGTTATATCTTGAGGGTAATCCATGAATTGAGAAACTGGTTAGGGTTAGGCATTGACCTTGAGTAGTTGAGGTTAGGATAGGTTGTCAGACAGCGAGTCTAGTGAGAGTTTTTGCCTGATTTTGTAATTTGCGGGTTACCCTCTAGACATCTTTTGGCAAGAAAGCCCATAAATGTCTTTCCAGAAATGTAAAATTATTCATTTAATTTTTATGACTAGCTATTGAAAGAATAATTCAACACTTTTTATTCGCTGGAATAAAAAATGTGCTCATGTCATACACACCCTAAGCACATTGTATCATTGTATCTATTGTGTTTTTAATGACAGTAATTAGTCAGTCTGTATGCTGGAGCTCACAGTCTGTGTGTGATTGTATTTTCATGTGTATAACTTGGGACTTTCCTTAAAGAGTTTATGTGTTTTGTATACAAGATTCCCATCATATAAAGTTGGTTCTGATTCTGATTCACTGGCCCCTGGCTGGTTTGTCTCTAGTCCCATGGGAACCACACCGCTGTCCCAGACAAATCCCCCTGCCAACACGCCAGCCTCCAGAGAGCTAGGCCGGCTAAAGCCTCACTTCCCCTCCAAAGGCAGAAAAAAATCCAAACAAAGTAAACAGTAAGCACCTAGTAGTCAGCTTCCTTATCCTTGTTAATTATTCAAAATCCTGGAGGAGAGACCGGCCCACAGTTGTCTTCTGAGTCACTTTTTTTTTGTTTTTTCAAATACAGGCACTCACTCACCACAACGTCCCCCCTCTCCTCCTGCCTCCCCTTTCAACTTCAAACCCAGTCATTTCTGCAAGCTGCGCTTTGATTGTACCAAACACCTGTATTTTTCGAGGAGAGACTTCCTCGCGAGCCCCCGCCTCCCATCTTTGATTGTTAAACAGCAGTGGCGCCGTCATTACTGTCTGTGCGACTGATGCCGCCCCGCTTCCCCTCCCATCTTCCACCTCTGCCTTTTAACCGGAACTTTAATTGCTCAGAGAAAATTTGAATTGCTTTATTTTATCTAATTTTCAAAAAGCCTTTTCTTGTGTGTGAAGGGTTGTAAAACTTGAAATGAATCTCCTGGATTTATCGGACGAACTGGAGACGATCACAGATTTGTTAACACCTATAACTGGAGGACCCAGAATGTCCTTTTTAAATTCAGGGCTTAAAGTCTGGAAGCAACCAGATGGACACAGACTCACCAGTAATCCTCCAGGAAGACAGACAGACTGACACACCACACACACACCTTTGCAGCAATAATACCATGCTTTATTAGACGGCCTCTTCTGCCATCCTGTCTCCCCCCTCAGATTAATATCCTCTGGGCTTCTCACCAGCTGTTTCCGTCCCATAACACCCCTCATCTTCCTCCGGCCGGCCCTCCACTTCACATGGCAGGACTTACAAACTGGGCCAGCGTGGCTCTAGGAGAGGTCTTTGTCTTAGCACTGTGTGTGTGTGTGGGCGTGTATTACTATATATTGTGGAGACATGAATCTGTTTACACACTCACATTGTGGCAACTTGCCTTCCTTTTGGGGACAAAATGCATGTCCCCATAACATAAAACATTATATTTTAAGATGAGGACTTGGTTTAAGGTTAGAGTAAGGTTAGGGTAAGGGTTAGGATTAGGCAAGTTACATTTATGGTTAGGTTAAATCTCCAAGAAATGAATGTAAGTCAATGTAATGTCCTCAAAAGACATGCAAACATGAAGGTGTGTGTGTGTGTGTGTGTGTGTGTGTGTGTGTGTTTGTGTACGTGTGTGTGTGTTGAACGCCGGATCTCTTGTCCACGCAACTGCAAAACAGCCATTTAAAGAAGGACAAACACAGACGGACTGGAAATGAGGTTAAATGGCAAACAATAGGATTTTACAGGACAAATAAAGGCCAAAAACCACATAGCCAATCTTATTTTGGGCTTTAATTGATTGAATCTGTCTTCTAAATCATTTTTTATCAGTTTATCATTCAACACAACTGTTTGTTGTCACCATGATTTGATGCATCGGTGCATTTACAAGCTTTTTTTTCACAAGTCTGTTTCGTTTCTCTCTGTCTGTGCATGTTTCTGTGCTCGAGCTGTGTGTGTGTGTGTGTGTGTGTGTGTGTACTGTATATGTGTGTGAAGTCTCTCCTGGGTGTGTCTGCCTTTGGCTCAGGTGGGTGTTTACTTCTCATGGTGTTTTTACTGTTTGTGTGCAAGGGCAGACAGGATGTGCAGTGCTTGTCAGCATTCTCCGGGAGATGAAAGGCCGGAGAGGGTGTGGAAGTAGCCGAGTGCCGTTCAGGTAACAGGTTGTCTTCTCAGAAATCTCTCAAGAATTCAGTCCTGTTGCCCTCAGCATTCCTCGTGAGCCACGAGTGAGCACCACTCACCACCAAGCGGCTTCAGAAAAGAACTCAGCGCCTCCTACAAATCTGGCCAGAACTGAACGCCAGTAGGGTCCAGGTGCTCGATCTCAAAACACAACCAATAGTGTAGCAGCTCGGTTGGCGCTCCTTGTTTCCTGTGCGCTTGGGTGTGCGTGTTAGTTATTACACTTCTGAAATAAAGCTGATTGCGTCACCAAAAGACACAACATAAGTCAGTTTTAAGAATGGGGCCTACTGGCATTCATATTCATGAGCAATAGCTGCTGACACGACAGCAGTCTGGTGTGCACACTGACGTAAAGTAGTCAGCCACTGCAATGCAGTTGGGCAGGTTTACATTATTAGAATTATAACTTACAGCAACCACATCCTTGACATTTTCTATTGTCTCATTACTTGTTAGCACAGGGGAAGTTATTAGTTTGACTCCATGTTGTCTGTCTGCTGTTCAATCAATGGAACTAGTATGAACTACAACCAACAACAGCCTTTGATTTGAACATTGGGTTGACCCAAATTACCACAAAACATTTATTACTTGTGGTGATATCTTGCCATGCAGTTCCTCCCCAATACAGTGAAAGTTAATGGAATATTAGCCTATTCATCAAAATGACTCCAGCCATTATTCAGAGTGTCATCATGTCCGTGTTAGCTTATTTCTGTTTGGGTTGGGGTTTTGCCCAACCAATCAGTGCCATGTGACGTATCCGCCCACAAGGTTAACACTGTTAGCTCGGTCAGCACTGTTGCCATTGTTTGCACTGTTTTTGCAGTTAACTGCTAGCCACCAGCTTATGCTCCATGTAACTGTGAACCGGAAAGTATAGAGAGCAGGAAATGCCATGTAGGAAGGAGGACCATGGATGTATAAAGAGAACTGGATACGGTGTTGGAGACGGGCGTCCATTCATTCCTATTAGAGTTGCTTAGTGGTACATGAAACCGAAATGGCTCGACTGCTGAGAGATAAGTACCTGATTCATCCGGCGATCCTCTGCACCTGTTGGGCCCATAGCAGCAGCGTTTCCTTTAACTCCGCCTCCCAGCCATTGGTCCAGCCTCAGTCTGGGTCTCATTCACATGAATGAAGGAAGGAAAATAACTCTGGATTCAGCTATTAGTGCATTTAAAAACTTTTAGGACCTAATGATCTAAATAAGGGCTATTCCTGTGTTTGTACTGGGAAGTTTATTTACCTCAAAAAATGTATCCGCTGAGTTACAGACATTTCTTTCCTAATGTAAATCTCTGGGAAAAGTCTTTTTGGGTCCAATGGCATCACATAAAGGACACGGAAGATGTAGTACTGCTGTTTGGCCACTACGAAGACTCGGCATTGAAGACTTGTTCAAGCGCTCCTTGACATAGTTATGTTGTTAAAAACAGCATTGTTTTGTATAGAATGGGACATGGTGAAACAAAAGCATATGATCATCATTGGAGTGATTAAAAGAGTTGAAACCAGCTGCACTTTATTTGTAGCACATTGCGCCCATCATGCAGCGACACGTATCGGGTGTCAGTTTGTAGCCTCATGTCCATCGGCTTCCATCGAAGTAAAATGTTGTGGTGTCGCCCGTAATGTGAACACAGCTTCAGCTGTCGCCATGTTGACAGCCACGTGGAGGCAATTCCTCAATCATAGATATGCTCTGACGCAAAACCTTTAATATATAAGTATTGATTAGTGAAGCTTTAATATTTGACACGCTATTTCTGTAATTGACTTACAGCAACAACAAGAGACAGGAATCTTGAGACAGTTATCTCCAAACCTGGACAAATCAAACCAAAAATATTTGCATTGCTAGATACCACCAAAGATAAACTAGAAAACATTTCTGCTCATAATTTGGGTGATTTGACCCTTTAAAATCACTGAAGGATGAAGTGGAGTTTAGATTTGATCGACGCAAAGAGCAGGTGGACACACAGGTATTCTCCCAACTTTAATTACACTGATTAGCCAACATGTGATCCAGAGTACTGGTAATAAGCAGTAGTGTGTGGTTTTCACAGTGCACCAACTGTGACTCCTCAGAGAGGACGCAACAATTTAGACTGTAAAAGAAACATATTTAGCAGTCTGAGTTTGCCTTGCTGCAAACTAGTAGGCCCATAGCTGGGTGAACGTTTCATAAATTGCTAAAATGTGGTAAAATTTCATTTATTGAATATGATAAGTTCAAGTACAAATAAATATTTGGCCATTCTGCACAATTTTGCTCAGTTCAGTCAACGAACTGATGGTATGAAATTCAGATACATGGATTTCTTTGCTCAGTGACAAAGTGCATGAAGCTTTACTCTTTCTTTCAGTCTGTTATGTGTCAAACCAAAATCAGACCCATGATCAGTGGTGATCAGTGGCGTGGTATATAAATACATTTACTTAAGTACAATTTTGAGGTGCTTTACTTGATCATGTCATCTTATACTTCCGCTCTGCTACATTTCATAGGAAAGTACTGTAGTTTTAATGCTACACTATATTATTTGACAGCTACAGTAACATTTTTCATCCATAACATATAATCAGCTTACAAAATATGATATGCATTGTCATGATTACCCAACAGTATAAAAAGTAGGCTCGTTAAATTGAACTGCACCACTAACAACTACAATGTTAATGCTGCTGACTTGTTAAAGCATCAGTCATAATACGAACTATAAAACTTCAAGTGTAAAGATGTAATGACGCAAACAATGGCAAACAGATTTTACTAACGCTTAAAAGCCATTAATAAGAGGAACTTTTCAGTTGTCAGGTTATGAAAAATCCCATGTTTATCCTCCTCCAATCACAGACCACATGCTTTGTCTTTTTATGAAGCACTTTATTTCATCAGGGTTAAGGATTATAATATACCAATACTTATAATAAATTAGAAACAAAGGTACAAGTATAGACGGACTGTATACAATGTTATTGGTAACAGGAGAAAAAACAAGTATAGACAAAAAACTACAAAGGTACCTTAAATAGTCGCAGATAGATATATACATACATATACCAGCATATCAACAAATCAACAGATAAACACTCCTCTCTGACCTGTAGCCTAAAAGAGAAGTTAAAGGAGCAGTGCATCTGATTTAGGAGGACATAATATTAACAACTATGTTTTCATGAGTGTATAATAACCTGAAAACTAAAAATCATTGTGTCCTTTTACAGTATATCGCTGATCGGTTCCTCTTCACGTAGTCCGCCATGTTGCTACAGCAGCCCACAACCGACAAACCAGACAGACTTGACACGCTTGGAAAGGCAGGGTGAGTGGAGGGGTGTTACAGTCGGTTGCAATCTGCAACCACACCATTAGATGCCACTAAATCTGACTCACTGAAACCTTAAAGGGCCGCTCCGGTGACACAGTACTGTACTTTGTTAGAGGACTCCGAAGAGACAGTTTTTAAAAAGAACAGTCAAAATTGAAGCTTTTCATCTTGAGTATCGGACAAGCTCTTAAAACACTGGATACCACCTTTCCCATAAAGCAACTCATGATATCATGATGGGTTATTTTTTCAAACCTTGTACATTTCCCTTCAGAGCTACAAAAGACATTATACAACAGGCTGAGTGCTACTCTGTCTATGTGACTAATAAACTAAACTTCATGTGTAAAATCACTGCAGTGCCCTCTCAGCTCTGGTAGTTAGTGTTTCTCATGAAAATGTGAATGCACGGTAAGACGTTTGTCCAGCTCAGCACTTTGAGTCACACAGACATTATAATCAACTATTTTTACATTTGATTACACTGTTGTGTCATACTTTCTTATTAGGGCTGTTGAAGTTAATGCGCTAATAATGCATTAATGCAAGATTGTATTAATGGCGCTAACAATGTTTCAGAAGTTAGTGGGCTCAGTTTTAAAGCTAGAGGAAAGATATTGGTAACATATGAACCTAGAAAACCTAATAGCATGGACATTTTCAAAGGAGACCGTTAACCTCTGATGACCGAGTCTCCCCAGACGTGCCCACTTTGTGATAATCAAGTCATAGTTAAATCAGTACAAAGTGCAGTGCCTGTGAGGGTTTCTGGACATATTTGTCATTGTTTTGTGTTGCTAATTGACTTCCATTAATAAATATATACATACATTTGCATACAGAAGCATATTTCCCTCTTATGTCGATAAGAGTGTTAAATAGAAATCTTCCTTTAAAGTACATTTTGAACAGATTAAAAAATAATTTGCAATTAATCATGATTAAATATTCTAACTGATTGACAGCTTCTTGTTATTATAGAAATGAAGCTAAATAAACTGTCCACAGCAGTATAAGCGCCTGCAGGTTGTATGATGGAGGGTCTCCATGCACCTGGAGGTTTGCAGCCCTGACGAGCAGGCAGAGGAAGAGGAGGCAGACTCCGGATGAAGAGCTGCCTCATGATTCGGGCGGTTTATGGCGGGAGTGGACCGGACTCGTGTGAGACGGTGAGCTGTGCTTGTGGCCAGACGAGACGAGACGAGACCTTTAAGTACATACCTTTGGATTTCTGGGTCACGTGACTCGGTATCTCCAACCTGCCATCTCCGAGCCGGCCGGCCGCTCTCTCTCAGCAGTGAAAACAAAGGTAAACGCTTTCTCTAGCAGCATCCGAAGACCAGCTGTAGTTTACGCACCAGTAGCCCTGAACTTCACCCTTTTACCCCCCACAAGAGACGAAGCGACGGGCACGTCGCCGCTCCGGAAGGAGGCGGCCGGGGAGCGACGCTCCGTGCGCCACTTGGCTCAGACAGGCCTCATCTGTGTTAAACACCGACCACGAGCCGAGCTCCGCCACGAGAATCAGCTGCGATCACTTTTTTGTTGTTGTTAGCGACATTATTTCCGGATTGTAAACGATTTCAAATGCGAGACGAGGGCGATAGTGGAGCGACGTGGCGGTCGGATTTGTGAAGATTACAGCCAATAAAGTGTTGCGCCTCCTAATCCCTGTGCGGAGGGACGGGCGGTGCGCCGGCTCGATCTGACTTTCTGCAAAAAACTGGGTGGGGAACATCTTCCTCTTGACTCCACACATGCACATTATGGTCAGAAGGGTGTAGGCACTTGTGTATGATTAGTTTGAAGTAGGATTGTTTACATGAGGTAGCTGCTTGGTTCTCATCACTTTTAATTCCTGCCCCAGAGCCATCCGGACTTCTAACAGGTTTCCACCCAACTGACAGGATTTTTTTTGTTTTTTTGTGCTGTGTCTTTATTGCAGGATGGCAGAGGCTCCCATGTCATGTGATTGTTTTGTGTCCTTGCCCCCTGGCTCTCGCGATGACCATGTGATTTTTGGGAAGAACGCAGACCGTCCCCGGGATGAGGTGCAGGAGGTGGCCCACTACCCTGCAGCATCTCACCCTCCAGGCTCCACGCTGGAGGTAAAGCAGCCCCGGACTCCCACAGTCCCACACCAACACCTCCTCTGCTGCTGGCACAGCTGATCGACAGCAGCCATCATGAAATACACTCATTGCAGAACGTGAATTAAGAATAAAAAGATTCAAGTCCTGTATTTGCTCATGCTATTTATGCGTTACTGTTCACAATAAACCCGTGGAGACCAGGAAACTTGATGTAGAAACTTTCTTTCCTGTTAATGTTTAACGGAAAGGAACTGAACGTTTGAACCCACTCATTATATCATGTCTGCTTTCCACCTTAACTTTGCATTACACTGTTAGTGGAAGAAATACGGGCTGATACAGGGTCAGGTCAGACTTATAGTAACGCTATGAGAGCGATGATATACAAGGACATGTTCTGTCCAGATGTGCTAATTTGCTTCTGTTTTTTTTTATTATTATTATTTATTACCTTCATGTTGGAACACAGCGGCATTAATTATATCTGAGTTATTATCCCTAGTGGTATATAATCATGATGTTTTGACAGGTATTGACAAATCTATCTCTGCTATTTGCACTTCTACCTACATACAGTGGAGGTTATTATGTTGGGTAAAGGGTGAACTTAAAGCCTGTTGCCACAAATAAAAAAAATGGATGGTGTTCTTAAAAATCATACCCCAAATAACTAGGGCTGTCAGTCGATTCAAATATTTAATCACAATTAATTGCATGATTGTCCATAGTTAATTATGATTAATGGCAAATTAATTGCACATTTTTTTATGTGTACCTTTAAAGGAGATTTGTCAAGTATACGCTTATCAATATGGGAGCGGGAAAATATGCTGCTTTTAGCAAATGTGTGTATATATTTATTATTAGAAATCAATTAACAGCACAAAACAATGACACATATTGTCCAGAAACCCTCCCAGCTACTGCATTTAGCATAGAAATATGCTCAAATCATAACATGGCAAACTGCAGCCCAACCGGCAACAACAGCAGTGTGTCAGAGTGCTGACTTGACTATGACTTGATCCAAACTGACTGGGATTATCATTATCACATATCTGGAGGTCAGAGGTCAAGGGACCCCTTTCAAAATGGCCATGACAGTTTTACTTCCCAAAATTTAGCACAAGTTTGGAGCGTTATTTAACCTCCTTCAAGACAAGCTAATATGACATGTTTGATACCAGTGGATTCAGTAGGTTTTCATATGATGCCAATATCTTCACTCAAGCTTTAAAACTGAACCTGCTGCAACCTGTAAATTGCAAGTGGCGTTAATGTGTTAAAGAAATTAGTGGCGTCAAAACAAATTTGCTTTAACTTGTTATTATCGTGTTAACTTCGACAGCCCGACAAATAACACATCTGAAACCAACAGGGGTAGGCGAGAAGAAAGTAGTTTTTTTTTTTTATAATGTGGATGAACAAACCCTTTAAATTTCAATTAATCAGTTGAATTCATTCAATTTGCAGTCCATTTGTGATACAAATGCTAAAATTTTGCAATCTGCACACAACTAGTATCTGTTCTTAAAATGCAATATGACTTCAAAATCATGACAACAGCAGCATTCCTCTTCCTCTCATTACTGTTACTTCTGAATGGATGCATCAGTAGTAATAAAGGCCATATTGATCTGATGGGATTGCTGCATAGATGTATTAAAATACATCAAAAATAATATATAGATGTATTATAATGCAGATTTTTCAAGCAGGGGGTGATGAGATACGTTCATGTGCGGCAAGAGGAAGTCATTTTGCTCTTTGACTTTGTCCAAAACAAATGTGCCAGCTTTACATACGGTGCAAAGTGAAAGTGCAATGGGTCCTTAATTTAAACAGCAGTATTCTTTTGTCTCATTCTCAGTCCAGGTCCTCCTGTGTCTCACTCTTTTATTTTTGTCTGCAGTGCACATACATCCAGATTCCTCAGGTGGAGCAGACCCACGCCGTTGTCCTGAGCAAACCTGCCTGGATGTGGGGTGCTGAAATGGGAGCCAATGACCAGGGAGTCTGTATCGGGAATGAGGCAGTCTGGACCCGAGAGCCCGTCAGCCCCGGAGAGGCTCTGCTGGGCATGGACCTCGTCAGGTGAGCTCAGGAAACCTTTTTGTATTCTTAAAATACAAATACATGGATTATAAACAGCTTATCCAATGATTTATTTCCAAAGAAAAAAGTCTTCAGAGCTGATGGAAGCAAGAATTGACTACATCCTAATTAAATACAAATGGGATATTGTATTGTCAGTGGAAATATTAACTTGATCCTCTTTGGCTTTTATCGGAAGGGTGTGTAGATTGTCACGAGCATGTTATGACAGGTGTAATAAGTACTGTCGAAGCGTAGCACAGTAGTGCTTTTCTACTAGTCCCAGTGTATAAAAATACTCAGCCAGTATGGAGGGTCGCCAAGAGATTCTCAAGCATTTCCTCATCGACACATGACGGGAGGGGCATGTATGTATCGCCAACTTGCTCAGCTGGTCTCCGTGGCTAGTTAAAATGTTTAGCTGATATAACTATGAATAAATAGATAAAAGTAGGTTAACACATGAAAATGAAAGAATCGTTACCATTAATAAATAACTTACTAGCATTAATAACTACTTGGGCTGTCAAAGTTAGCAGGATAATAACACATTAACGCAAATATCATATCATTTTAAAACCACTAATTTGAGATTGTAGCAGTCAAATGACATCAAATGAAACTAGAAAACCTAAGGAATCCACCACTGCCAACTATGTCATAGCAGCTTGTCGTGAAGGAGTTTAAATAACACTTCAGTCTTGAGCGAAATTTTGACGAGGAATAACTGTCATGGTCATTTTCAAAGGGGTGACTTGACCTCTGACCTCCAGATATGTGAATGAAAATGGGTTGTATGGGTACCCACCAGTCTCCCTTTGAGGTACATTGCAGATAAAACATGTATGATTAATTTGCCATTAATCACAATTAACTATGGACAATCATATGATTAATTGCAATGAAATATTTGAATCGATTGACAGCCCTAACTACATAACTGATACAGAGGAAGACTTTACTCTGGTGAGACTCTCTTGTGATCATCAGACTGGGGCTGGAGCGTGGTGACAGTGCCTGGGCGGCGCTGACAGTGATCACCAGCCTCCTGGAGCAGCACGGCCAGGGGGGGCAGTGCAAGGAGGACCCTGAGCCCTTCAGCTACCACAACACCTTCCTCCTGGTGGACCGCAACGAGGCCTGGGTCCTGGAAACTGCTGGAAGGCTGTGGGTGGCACTGAAGGTTACAGGTGAGGATGGAGGGTTAAAAATTGAGGGTGCGGACAGAATAAAGGGGACCTGTGTGGCAGAGGTGGGAGCAAGTTATTGTTTTGCAAGTCACAAGTTTTTGCCCTCAAGACAGACAGTTCCTGAGTCAAATCCCATGTCCTAAACTCTGAGTTTCGAGTCACAATGAGCTCATTTGTGTATATAATTATTTGTCCACCCTCACACTGGTTAGCCAGGGGCCTTTGGCACCACATCCTGCGAGACAGATCTAGTGCAGCCCAGCCCACAACAATCATGGTTCACTGTCTGTCTATGTAGAACTGTCCTAGGCCATGGAAGGTACATACTAGACTGGAGACTTGCGTCTTCATGTGCTAACAACCACTTCCTCTTCTCAGAGGGTGTGAAGAACATCTCCAACCAGCTAACCATCGGTGCTGAGATCTCCGCAGAGCACCCGGAGCTGCGGAGCGTGGCCCAGGCTCAGGGCTGGTGGGATGGTGACGGGGAGTTCAACTTCTCTCAGGCGTTCACCCCCGAGAACCCGCCTGCCAGGATGGAGCTGGCCAAACAGCGCTACAAGGGAGGCACAGAGCTACTCCAGCAACATGACGGTGAGGGTGGTGAAGTCCTGCGTTTCCCAGAAAGCTTGTGGACATCCCCCTTAGAAAATGCCAGTGATAGTTACAGTGAGAGATTTCCTCCTTTTTAATGTCGGTCTGCTGTAACGTTCATCCTCTCCGTGTCTCCTCCGTGTTGTCTCTGGTCTCAGGCTCAGTGACAGCAGCAGTGATGATGTCCATTCTGAGGGACAAGCCCAGTGGCATCTGCGTGGACTCTGGAGGTATCCGCACCACAGGCAGCATGGTGTCCGTCCTGCCTAGAGACAGCAGCATGCCCTGCATCCACTTCTTCACTGCCACCCCAGACCCCTCCAGGTAGGTCACTAACCAAACTACGAGTTCCTCTAGACTATAAACATCTGTTTTAATAACCCAATTATACCACAGCACATTCACATATGAAACTATAATTCAACACCTCTATAGCCAACTGCTTGAAACAAAATAGTGCGGTAATCCCTTTACATGAAAGATTATAAATGTGCTGCTCTAAATAACTCTTTCTTATGCAGCACTGCCATAATGTAGGAAACACCTTTTATCACAACCAGTGGCAAATTGAACTCCTATTGCAAGGTTTAAGCACAGTTCATCCTTTATTTGTTTGTGCGCCGAAATCAGGGAAACAAATGGTTAAAATAAATGGGTAACACTTTATTTTAGGTGTCCATAAATTCTTAATAAAGGCCATGGTTATTTCTCTCCTTGAAATAAGTGAAGTTGGTGCTAATTACAGAGAAAATAAAGGGTGATCAGATGCTGTAGTTGTCACTGGTGTGTGTTAGGTTCATGTCTGGGGACAAAAATCGTGTTTTACCTTTATGGCATCAGGAACAGAGTTGTTCGCAGAAGCGGCAATAGCTAGATTGAATAGACAGTGAAAGGTCAAGAGAAAAACTTGAATAAAATGGCTTATATGCTGATCAGTTGTAGCAAAATTAAATGTTATTGAAATGTCATGTCAATACATTATGAAGATGTTGGGACGTGACACGGGACGAGTCGATGGGAGTTTGAGTCTGCCTTTCTCTCTTTCCTGTCCCTCTCCCTGTCAACCCACCCTACCCTCGCCCTGGTAGGTCTATATTCAAGCCTTTTATCTTCTCGGACTTTTCCACCCCAGTGCCGAGGGTGGTCTCCCCACAGTTCGGCCCAGACGACCCTGTCAGGAAGCAGCCTCGCTTTCAGAGCCAGGTGGACCGCAGACATGACCTGTACAAGGCTCACCAGGTGGCGCTCAACACCATGGAGACCAACCCGGTGGGCACTGATGGATGACCTCGGTCAATGATAGCGCTGTGCAGATCCTGGCAGAGCTGGAAGCTCGCATTCAGATATCATACATACATCCAAAGCAGAATCAGTTTTACTGAGTTTAATTTGGTCGGTTGAACTACAAAAGAGTCGCAGAGTGCAGGACTAACACTCCCAGTGCAGAGCAAAACACAACAGGACCTCACAGTTAGTCTAGACTAGACATACGAGTGTAGACTAAACATAAACACACTACAAGTACACACTCAGCGCCGAAGAGCAGGGTTTCAATCATTGTGCAGCCGAAGACCGACATGAGATTGCTGGGAGGTATTAGTAATACAAAACAAAGTGACATTTAAGTTGTTTAGCTGACTATCCTGACTGAGATGACTCTTGTGGTTTTTGTTGAATCAGTGTCAAATATTAAAAGCACATGCATTGACGGAGCTTATTAAATAATATCTGAGGTAGCATTATGTGAGGTGACAGTCACACAAAGAGTCGTGTGCTATTTACAGACACACAAGAGTCTGGTGTAGTAACCAAATTCCCAATTTCATAATATGTACTGATTCAAAGCAGGTTTTTTGAGTGAATGCTGTGCATTCAAAAGTGAAATAAGTATACTCAAAAATGTATGAGTATCCATACTAAAGTTGTTTTTCTTCCTGGGTCTGCTCTTTTTGTACCCTACTGTCCCACAGTAAAGAGGAACCTGATATACTCCAGGGTTGCACAGTTTATCTAAATTTTACTGAAATAACAATATGCCCTATGAGGAGGAAATCACAATATGTGTTAAAGGTGGAATGTGTGTTAAAATCCCATTTAAATGAATTATTGTCGTGCTGCAGAGATGCACATCATATTCTACAGGCTAAAGAAAAGATCTTTGGTCCCCAACAATAATCACACCGTAACTAGTTTTATATGTTTTTCAACGAAAATGAGAGTAAATGATGTAAAAATTATCATACCTTCTATATCGCAAATCATATCCCAATTGTAATAATCAAAAATACTTGTGCAGCACTAATATACTCACAGCTGTAACATATTGTAATGTATTTTATGACTTAATCTCAGTTACACAGCAGTGTCTACCTAAAATGTACTTACATTAGCTAACAGTAGTCACCATAAGCTACTCTGATGCAGTAAAATCAACTGTATTAAATCTGTGTTTTATTACTCAGGACTTTAACTTTTTATTTGTAAGAGAAAGAATGTGTTTTATTTTTCTTTTAAAAGTGACTTAAATAATTGCAGATGATAATGAAACAGCATGTGAAGCCTCTGCTGGGCTTCTGTAAATTTCTGTGGCATTTCAGAGTTGGTTGATGTATTTTGTATGTCATTATTTCTTGTTTGTATAAAGCAGTTAAGAGTTAGATTTTTTTGTAAACTAATTTCAAAAACAGTATCCTCTGTAGTATAGAGAACATATTTTATATTACCAGTTACCATTACCCAACCATTACCTGCTGTTTTGGTGAGCAACTAGAGTATGTAGACACCCAGATTAGCCTGTAGAGGTGTGTGATAGCTGGTGTGTAACTGCTGTCATTAAGTCTACGTCTCCCGCCGCAGACGCCAGGTTGAATTACACTCAGGACTTGTAAAAGGCCAAGACTGAGATCTGGATTCCTGTAACTCTACGTGGTACATTCAGGGGTTTGGCCATAGCTGAGGATTTAGTCAAGTGACTCCACTGCTTAAACAGGTTTAAACATACAATATGCAAATGCTGTCCAGGTGTTGCTGCTGTTTTGACATCTCTGTCTTTCTGTCTCTGTGTCAGGACGAGGGTTTAGCAGTCTATGAGATCCTGAGGGACCTGGAGTCGCAGTGTCTGAGTGAGATTTCAGCCATGCTGAGTGGAGAGATCCCAGGTGAAGAACTGGGGGACTTGTTTTTCGATTCTGTGGACACAGAGATAAAGTTCTACCAGTGAGAAGGTGAGAGGCTTCACGAGCTCTGTTCAGTGTCGTGTGGTGCATGAATGTGCTCCTGTTGTTAAGAGAATGGACAAAAAGAGTGGAGATACTCATAGAGAGATGATTACTGTAATATAATGATAAATATGCATGACTATGATGTACAGACTGATGATGAATATATATACAGTTTATCTGTCAGAATAGGGCCACATCATAAACCAGTAGAAAATGGTGTAAAACAGGAGTTCCAACCTATTTTCCTTGAAGCCCTGGACAAACCTGACCAGGATCCTGCAGTTTTAGCTGGCAAGAAATCTGATAATTGACAATTGTGATTTGCAAAATGTGTTGAGAAATGTGATCATAACAGTCATCTGTGTGTTTTTTGGCCAGCAGTCCTTTGACTCTGATCTTGAAGAGTAAAGCACGTAAAACAGACATAAGATAGTGACAACCTTTCTACAGCCAGGCAGCAAGATTAAAAGGTCGAAGCCATTATGAAGTTGAACTCTGTGTGTTTCTGCTGCTCCAACACTTCTGCCTTCCCTCCTTCTTTGCATGCAAATCTAGAAATATCCCTGTGTGGAAGTGTGACTGACTGTGTCCCAGCAAAGCTCATTAAGTGCTTAACATGTACTGTGTTTAACTGTCCTCTGTTACAGCGCCATCAGCTGGACGCGCGTAAGGCTCACAGGGTTGCAGGAGAAGGCCTCGCTACTGTTAAAAACTCTGTTCCTCGTCTGATTGGCCTCCGCCTCACTCACACAGCACACGTCCATCATTAACACAGACTAAATGTCTAAGCTGCACTGATCGGAGCAAATGTATCATCTGTATCACCCAGGGAGCAATGAGTGCACCTCGTTAGTGAGTATAATGATGTAGACCACACAAGCGCCTATGTAGAGCTGTGTGAAGTTGCACAAATACTGTGACTGTGGCAATTGTGTAACATGTTTTTTGTTGTTGCAAAGGGATGGGTTGTCGTTTGGTGGCTACCTGTAGGGAAAAGATCTAATAAAGAACGTGCATAGTCTGTCTGTGAGCTTTCTTCCCCCCCAGTGGTGAGGCTGTAGGTAATGGTACTCATTTACCCCATTTCCACCACAGGAACTTTCCCCAGGAACTAAGAACCTTTTGAGGAACTCACTGCGTTTCGACTGCAGGGACCAGGGTCTAAATTATTCATAGGACCTTTGCATAGTGCCTTTTTACCTCCAAAAAAGGCTCTGGTTGGGGGGTAGTATTTTCTTAAAGTACCAGAACTTTCGGGGTGCAGTTTGCAGGGATGACCAGCGCTGATTGGTCAAACACACACAGTGCACTGCGGCAACCGTAACCCTTCATTCCTAAAACAAGCAAGTATTCCAGCATTGATTTAGGACCATTTTATGACAAGGAGAGGGAATTTCTCTTTGTTTGACAACATTAAAAGTAAAGCTAGGCTCTGCTGTCGGCTTCCTGACTCATTTAAAAAAAGACAGAGAGAAAAAGAGAGAGCTGAGAGGGCGAGTGGTAGAGGAGAGAGAGATGAAGCGCGACAGTGCTGTGAATGAGAGAAAGGAAAGTTGTTTTCTAAGGATGGGAACAGTTTGCGTAAAAAAATCCAAACCATTCGGTTCGCTAGTCACGGTTCGGTTCATGCATGCACCGTTGGGTTCATTTGAAATAGGTTATGGGGCCGATTGTGTATCGTTTTTCATCCTGTTTACTATCACATTAGAAATCAAGGCCTATGGAAAGAGACCGGTACCCAGGCGGACAGGGGTATGAGGATTAACACATGCGCAGTGTAACTGAAGCTGCGGTTGTATGTTGGTATTGGCTCAATTTCAGTGAGGGCGGACCAGATTTTACTGCGCATGTGTTGTACCGCCAAAGATATGAGGCGTTGATGACGCGTGACCCAGCAGCCTTTCTTCTATAACTTCTCAGTTGACAGAGAAGGAAATGGTGCAATAAAGTTCAGGTAGAGGATCGCTCTGCTGTGTGGGAGCATCACATCACAGTTTTGGTGTTATGTATAACAGTGATGGGAAAAAAGTGGTGGATAAAAGGTACATAAGCACTGTACATAAGCACTGTGCGACACGTGTGGCTTATGCTAGCGGCAACACTTCCAATATGATGAATCATTTACAGAGACATCACTCTGGTGTGTCCGTTGATGGGAGGAGAGAGTCGGGGAGGAAAGAGCAACTCCTTCTCCAAGCAGCATTTAAACAGCCTCTAACATGCAGACTCAGACAGAGCAAAAAACACAACGAAAATTGGGGATGTTCATAGCCAAAGATATGCAGCCTTATGCAGTCATGGAGGACGGTGGATTTCAGCATATGATTCGGGTACTGGAGCTGCGCTATAATACATCGTCTGGCAGAAACATAATCTCCACAGTGATTCCCGAACTGTATGAACACACACGACGAGGACTTGTGAAAGACCTGTCCAACACAGACCATGTAGCTCTGACTACAGACGGATGGACATCCAGGGCTGCTGAAAATTACTTAACTGTGACGGTCCTCCTCATCACTTACCGTGGTACCGAACCGAAAACCATGACCCCAAACCATGACATGAACCAAACCGTGAATTTTATGAACCATCCCACCCCTTTTATTTTCTGATTATTTCATAGCGTGAAGTAGAATTGGAGCAAATCTGATTAAAGTAAGTTATTTTTATAAAACGGTCACTATATCCTGACATTAGTGCATGAGACAGGTAAAAAAAAAAAACGTGCCTCTGTGTACTCTGGTACTCCTAACAGCATCTTCAAGATTTCACACACTGGAGGAAAACGACCAATCAGAGCTGATCTGAGGTCTGCACCACAAAGCAAATTCAACCCAGGGTATCCTCCTAACAAAGCAGATCCCACTAAACGGTCCTACGACGCTGGGTATCAGCTCGGTAAGTCAACCCAGGGTTTCTTCGTCTGTTCACATAAAGGGACGAGGTTTGCAGCATCTGACCAATCACAAACATGGACAGGTCTACTGTCAGCAGAGCAGCATATTTTACAAAGGAAGAGCAAACTATCACGTTAGACAAACACAGAGAAGTTAAATAGATAATCCAGACTAATAGTAACACAGTTGAAGCTGCCAAATGCAGGAAGGACAGCTAGCGAAAAAAAACTGCAGATGTGTGAATGCGTAAATTAGCAGATTTTTATTTATTTAATTGAATACTCAAAAGTCAGATTAAGTCTAGATGGTGCAGTGATATATACATAGCATTCAGACCTGCAATAGATTAATAGACTCGCGAGAGTTTTGCAGTTTTCTGATCAGATTGCACATTTTGCGGGTTACCTTTCAGACGAGAGCACAAATCGGGCTGAAAGTACGCATGCGCAGAAAGGACCGGGCAGCTAGGACGGGTTGGGCAGACAGTGAGGTGCACGGACTAGCTACAACTTGGCTATAAATGTTAGCTAACTGCTTCAGGATTTTGTCCATGTTATCCCCTTAAAGAAAGTGGAGTCCAACGGTAAAAGGTAATTAAAGGCGAGGTTGTGACTCAATGCTATACTCATTATAGCTAACGTTAATGGGTCAACAGAAACTGTCCCCTGCACTTTAGCCTCTACTAGAAGCTAGCCGATGTAGCTGAACAGCGACCCGAGGGGGTTAGCGCAAATATGTCGCTTCTGGCTAGAAATAATCGAAAGACACCTTTGATGATAATAAATTGTTCCTTTCGCGTTTAATGAACAGTTTTATGCCAGTTAAAGCTAACTACCGTTAGCAAGATGCTTTTCAGCAGCCGACCTACTAGCAAACAGCCAGTACAGCTAGCCTGCTAAGCTAATATTAACGCTAACTACATCGACAGCTACAACGACCACCGCTAACCTCTCCACCAAAGCGTACTACAGCAGGTGATTTTACTGAATTATAAGTGTGTGGTTGAAAGTAGGCGTTGTTTCTGTAATCTGGAGTGAACATCTGCACATCTTTAGCTTGTCCATGACTAGGTTTGGGACTCCTGCTGTCGATGTAGCTAATGTTTCTTCATGAATTTACGTTAATCCCTCTCAAATCTCAACATAGTTGAAGAGAAATTCTTCTTATGGTCTCTTCTAACTAGTGACCAGAGCAAATGAACTTGCACACGACTATGTGATCGTATCCACCTACTGTTAGTATGATTGAATTGTAGAGTGGGTCCTCTGTGGCCTGTTTTTCAAACACATTTGTGTGAGATTGTTAGATATCTGTGATTTGGTTCAGTCTTCCTGAACTCTTTACCTCATGATTTTTAAGTTTGTTTGTTTGAATTTCCCTCCGGGGATTAATAAAGGTTCATCTTATCTTATCGTATCTTATGTTATTGTTTGTTTTTTTTACTGCAGGCTTTGATAGCCACTCCGCTGCTGGAGTTGCTGTGACATTATGCAGTCAAACAGGTCTGAGTACAGTCACAGGCGGCAGTACAATGACAGAAGTTCAAGACAGTGGGACGACTATGATCACAGATGGGAAGAGAGGCGTGAACCTCACAGAGATATACCACAGGATGCCTATCAGAAATATGGTGGGGATAGACATGGTTGCACAGAGGGAACAAGCAGAAGTAGAGAGTACAGCTGTGCACCTAAGATGGTGCACAGCAAAGACTCAATGAACAGAGACTGGAGCAGGAAGAGCTCAGCGAGCAGACGCATGTCTTCGCCTGATTGGAGTACTTCTGAAAAGAAAAGGCAAAGGTTCACAGAGAATGATAAAGATGATTACAGATACAGACATGAGCCTGAGGATAAATCAAATAGGCTGTCACCAGACAGTTTTTCACATGCACATGTAACTAAGGATTTTAAACATACGCTACCACAGGAGGAGTATTTCAAATACAGGAAAACACCTCAAGACTCCAGACACAGATATCAGCATGAGGAGGCCACCTATAGGCAACATGATGACTGTAGACAGTTGTCTGGATATTACAAAGATAGAGATGGTTGTGAAAGGAGCCGAGACTGTTCACAAGAGAGGACACAATCACGAGAGCCTTCCACCAAGGTTAGTCACAACAAACATTGTGTGCTGGCATCAGTGTAAGCATTGTGACAGTTGATTTTTAATGCAGTGTAATAAAACTTTCCTCCATATCAAACAGAGTTATGCCAAAACCAGAGAGAGGAATGACAGCCCCTCCACAGATCACGATGATTATCGTCAAAATAGATCAAGGTTTCCGTTGAATGGATCTAATGGACAGGTGGGTTTATTTCACATGTGGGAACTGGGACTATGTTGATCATTGCGGGCACGTGTTTGGGGAACGAAAAAGATTGTTTTATGGGGAAGAAATTTGTGCTTATTTTATTTAACTTTTATTTAGTAAGGGATTTCTCATTGAGACTAGAAAATCTCTTTGTCAAGAGAGCCCGGGCTAAAATGGCAGCAATGGGGTGTTTCAAACACACAAACATTGAAATCCAGTAAAGCAAACATACAGTATTTGAGATAACATACACACAAACATTTAAAATGCGTAAAATGAACATGCAGTACCAAATAACAGTATACACCATACACGCAAACATTGAAAACATAAAACAGTATCCACGATAATGCCATGTGCCCAGGAAGACAGACAAGAAGAAACATATCTAGCTATGGAGGCTAGTACAAACTCCAACTGAATTGGCCTGCATACCCTTCACTACATTTGGTATCAACTTATCTAGTTGCAAGTCTGTCTGCAAATGGTTCCAGGGTGCAGCAGCAGAGAACATTAAGGCTTGTTTGCTCATTTTAGTGCAAACGTTAAGTCCCAGACACAGCAAGCTGACATCAAACAACAGGCAGCAATGAAGGCCCGATGTTGTGTCGCCTCACATTGCCTTTGTCTTGGTCACCAAGTTGCATTTACACCGCAAAGACTACAGTTGACTGCAAGTTAGCATGTATGACCTGCATCTGCATGGGAGTAAAAAACTCTAACCAATTGCAGCTTAAATGACAAAGCAACAATGCCGTGAGAGAGATTTTGCCAACTTCCTCCATGTCGCCTTAACCATCAACAGTGTTTACTGGGAGCACAAGCAGCACCTCAAGCTGGCAGATCACAGTTGTGTCCAGTGTGATTCCTCTGTAAACCCCCGACATTACTGCAGTTGAACTTACCGTGCGGCTACAAATGTAAACTTTGCAACACCCTGACACAGAAATAAAAGTCCAGCATGTACAGTATATCATTCTTTTGATTTGGTCTAATTACTAAAAAGCTAAGAGCTAGCTTTTCCTCATCTCCATGAAAGGGAACCAGTCATCTTGCCAATAAAAACTAGGGCTGTCAATCCATTAAAATATTTAATAGTGACATGATTGTCCATCGTTAATTGCTATTAATTGCACATTTTTTATCTGTTCAAAATGCACCTGAAAGGGAGATTTGGTAAGTATTTAATATTCTAATCAACACGGGAGTGGGAAAATATGCTGCTTTATACAAATGTATGTATATTGATTACTGGAAATCATCTAACAACACAAAACAATGACAGATATTGTCCAGAAACCCTCACAGGTACTGTATTTCGCAAAAATCTGCTCCAGTCATAACATGGTGCAAGCGTTATTTATCCTCCTTCATGTGATGCCAGTATTTTCACTCAAGCTCCGAAAGATGGAGATTGATTTTTAAGAGTTTAATTAAAAATGTGTTCAGGTTTTGAAGAAGTTAGTCATGAAATGAATTCGTGTTAAAGTGTTATAAACTTAACTTAGACAGCTGTAATAAAAACACGATTGTCTTCTAAAGAAAGCTTCTGTTAATCAAATAAAGTGAGAGGGGTCCAGTTCACTCAGTCAGAAAGTGCTGTTTAATTTTTACGATCATAGAATTAAAATTTTAGAGAGATGTTTAATGGCTAAGGTAGTTTCACGTTCTACAAATATATTTTTGTTGAACAAAGACTGTATAAGGTCCCATAAACTGGCGTTTCTTCTGTGTGTTTCCCTTCAGTCTTTGGAGAGTGATGCCACCGACCAAAGTGCTGCCGTTCCTGAGCCGATGAATTCCACCAGGGGTTTCCAGCGGTTCCTTGATGTGCTCAACAAAGGTGTGAATGTCGCCACGCTCACTAAGATAGTGACTCAGACCCCCATAGAAGTAGATGATCGATCGCGTTGTCCAACTAATTTCATTGGCGCCGATCGTCCGTGGTCTCCCAGTTTTGCTGGGAGGCAACAGGGAAGCCACCAAAATAGCAGCCAATGGCCTGACAGCGAAGGATCTCAGAGACTGGCTTCTCCACAGCCTCTTCACAGGTCCTTCAGCCCAACGGGGCGCTCTCTGTCTGATGAAAAGTCTCTGCAAAGGGGTAACGGAGAACGAAGCAACCTCAGCTCCAACAGTAGATCCAGGTCTCCCTCCGTGGTGGAGAAGATAACACAGACACCTGAAGATGAGCACAAGCACAGGCAAATGCTGGATGTTTTGCAGGCCATTGGCATGAATTTAGGATCCGAGGAACTGGGCCAAATGTCACATCGGATCCAGGAACGGTTATATGGAAAGAAGGATGGTGACCGCCATCGTACAGGAAGCAGGGAAGTGGACGCAAGGCGAGCGATTTCACCAAGGCTGCAAAGTAGATCGTCATCATCAAGCAGATCTAGTTTTAGCCCAATAAATCAGGAGTATTACAAGAAAAAAGACTCATATAGTGCTCAGAAGGATGTAACGGAAGTACACCAAGCACAAGTACTTGAAGCTGTCGAATATGGCCAGAACAGCGGCAGTAGCACTTTGCAGGAGAGTGAGAAATTTGAAGCTTATTCCCAGGAAAGCACTGCTGCATGTCAAGCATTTTCTCAAAATTCTGCATACACTTTATCAAATTCATCTCCAACCCCTGCTATACCGATGTACTCTCCAGTTACCTGTTCACCGCTCCCATATCCAGCTCTGTCTCCAGCTCTGCCCCCTAACTTGCCCCACCTAGGACCCAGGTTTTACTTGCCTCGCCTGCCTCCCGTCTTCCCTTACCCCCGTGTCCCACCTGTGAACCTCCTTCCAGCAGTACTCACTCAAACGAGACACCTGCTCCCACAGCACGTTAGTAATCCACCCTTTTTTAACCTGCCAGGTATCAACCCAATTCAGGCTCTGAACACTACACAAAAACCCAAACCGGTGTCAAGGCCCCGCTGTTTGCAGGTCATTGAGACCAAACAACCTGGATGAAAACTGTTGCATAGGTTGATAATCTGACTGACTGATATAGTTTAAAAATTTTCATTTTTGCCTCTGGAGAATGGTAAAAGATCTTCATAAAATAAACAGCTGGGACTTCATGGAGTTACGTTTTTACCACGAATCCCATTTGAACACCACTTTCAAGAATGAACATTAAACATTAGCGAGCAACCTGTCCAGCAGCAAGAAAAAACAAGGTAAAAAAATCAACACAGACACTGAGATTAATGCCTAGTTCACACTACACGACTGTAGCCCTGATTTTACACTCCCTGACAGTCGCGCTGCTCACGTCGCCGCTCTAATGTCATTTGTGAACTGCTTGCTTGCCGATGCCTTGCGGACACATTCCAGATGTCTAGCATGCTAAATATCTGGACCTGTCGGGAACTCAGGCCACGAGCTGCAGCCAATGAGAGCGCAGGACACGGATAGAGGGGACAACATGGAGCAAAGTTGTACAAAGGAATAAATGGTAACAGAGCGTGGAAACAGGCTATTTTATGAACACTTGCGTATGGTATCATGTCATTTACTGTATTTCTGACGTGTGTTTTTGTGACAAAACCTAGTTTGGAGACCTTATCATGGTCTCCTCTCGGTGAAAGATCCTGTAGTGTGTGTTCTGCTGTTGCCGGTCAGTCATGCAGTGTGAAAATCATGACTTAAAAACTTCCCATTAAAAGACAGCAAGTTTTAGTGCGAACAGTACTGTGATCTGATGACTTTGAAAGACTTGTAGTGTGAACTTAGCTTAACAGACCACAAGTTAACTGACAAACATACAGGTGTTGTTGGAGCTCTGTCCATTGCCCAGCCTGTTCTCATAGCTCAATGTCATGCTAAAGGAAAACGCTCTGTGAAGAAAGTGTTCATTGATTTCTGAAAACTTGATTTTGTTAAAACACTGATGATACATTCAAATTTTTGTTGAAATTGTATTTGTCCACAGAGGTCTTATTTGAGGATAATTAACCATAGTCCAGTGTTTTAGCCAACCCACGACTATAAAATATGCTCTCCTCTTAGTTAAGCTTCAGGTTTGTATATTTTCTTTTTGTGTACACATGCAGAATATGATCTTGTCAGTACAGTATTTGAATAGCATAATATTGACTCTAAATGACTCTAAGGATATTGCTAAGAGCCATATACCTTTTTTTTTGACTATGTGAAGGAGAAGAAAAACAGTTCTCAGAAGAAGAAACCGTTGGATGGGACTGTCGTGCACAAAAGTTGAAGTTCCACGTGAAACGATCGTCCTTGGCAGGCTGCACAGCACATTCAGTTATTGAGCTGGCACAACATCGGATCGTGACACATCAGTGACTAATCAACATGTTGGAAAACACTACAGCGTGGTTTGGAAAATGATTTGCAGTTGGTGTGTTTCATTTATCCATTCCTGTACCAAGCAGGTTAATCACACGTTGCATTCGTTATCCTCGTATACGGTATAGCTTGCATGGTTTTGAATTATGAAGTCCGTCACTTTTCTCAACTCATTAAACCTATCTTCGCCTACATTTTTTTTTTTTTTTTTTTGCTAAATTGGCACCAAACGTCATACACTGCATCTTCTGACTGCCCTCCACATATGATCCATTCAGATTTTTGAATTATTGAAAACAGTTTAGTGTCGACAGCACTGTACACAGCTACTGCTAAATAAAGCTCTATTTTTCATGAAACTCAGGTCATGGTAGATGAAGGGTGGTAAATTTCAGACTTTTATCTGAAAAACTTACAGTATTTTGAATTCTTGCCCAATATAAACCATTGCAGTAAATGGAAATCAAGCCTCTTTAAACAGTTTGTCACTAATGGAGCTATCAGGCATCTCTATGGTGTCGAGATGAAGTACGCACATTCTCCTAGTTTGAAACCTGCCTTTACATGCAGACCTGGCGACTGTCATTGTGTGAAGTCGCAGAGTGACGTAGTTTCCCACTGGTTCATTGAGATAGTCCCATGTCTGTGTATGAGGTTATGAGTTTGAGACCTGATCGAGGCAAAACGAACTCGCTAATCCCTTAAAGGATTAATGATTATAGACTGTTCTGTACTTCTCATTTGTCTTTTTTTAAATCTTCCTCCTCAGCATCTATAATTACGTGACAAATGGTTGCTTTGGTTCGGTATTGATCAGCTCCATTTCAGATCTGCTGCACCTTCAGGCAAGCTCAGAGAGGTGAAAGCAGCGTTCCAGTGTCGCGTCACACTGCCGTGCACCAAGAGGAGGTCGATCAATGCTTGAGCTGCTCTTCAGAAGAACAGATAAAGATGTGCTCTCTCCAGAATCTGGTACTGCTGCTGGAACAATGAATAAATTACTTCTCTGTTGACCTTTAAGATTTTGTTCATTTTAAAGAAAACACGTCTTATCATTTTTATTTGCAGGCAATAAACATCAACAAAGGCTGGTTTAACGTCTCAGTGACATCACTCAGGTTGCTGTTATTAAGAGAGAGTAGTGCAAGTTCACCAACACCGACCAAACTGTCTATGTGCAGATGAGTAGGACATGTTATTGTATATCATTCAACTTTTGACAAGTGGAACATGAGCAGAAGTCAACGCCTTTAACCCTCTGAGACCCACTATAGACCTGATTGTCTTTTTTAACGGCGTCCAGGGGGTCCTCGGGGAGATAGCAGGTAAAGAGTAAATGTCACATAGAAGTGGTGAACCTTATCTGAAAGCTGGAAACCTGAAGATTCATTTGAGATGCTGCTCAACATTAATTTTTTTTTATTCATCAAGCGCAAATAAATTAAAATATTTTGAAAGTTTATAAAGGTTTAAGAAGAAGAAGAAGATAGTCCTTTATTAGTCCCACAAGGGGAAATTCAATTTTTTCACTCTGTTGTTAACTTATACACGGTACATGCAGAACACACACATGCACAAACATGCAACAATGGAGAGATGTCAGAGTGAGGGGGCTGCTCCTGACAAGCGCCCCGAGCAGTTGGGGGTTTGGTGCCTTGCTCAGGGACACCTCGGCAGTGCCCAAGAGGTAAACTGGCACCTCTCCAGCTACCAGTTCACACTCAGTTCTTGGTCCATGTCGGGACTTGAACCGGTGACCCTCCGGTTCCCAAGCCAACTCCCTACAGACTGAGCTACTGCCGCCCCCATGTGTAGAACATTATGATGGAAGCATATGATGGATATGATCCTCATGCTCTAGTATGTCTCATAAATTGTTGCTAGAATTGATAAAACTGATCAATAATCCCTCCAAAATACCACACTGTGACACCAAGACCTCGAGGAACACATTAGAAAAAGACATGCTGTGATTTGGTATCAAAAACTTTAAACATTTGGAGATTTCTGCAAGAATTTCTTTTTTTTTTTTTGCAGCTGAATAGCGAGCATTTGTTCTTGAAACTGTCCAGGAAACCCCTTGTTGTCAGTGCACTGAGGGAAGCCGTCCTCACCCTCTGGATGCTCCAGGTCTCTGGATTGAGGCTGTAAAGTTTCATGAGGCTGTGATTATCCTAGAGGTCACCACAGCGAGGGCAAGTTTCAAAATATGGTCTCACTACAATGAAATGGCTTCGATCAGGACTAACATCACACGTGAATAGTAATACCCAATTTTTTCAATTTCAAGACTGATTAGGGCGCCCAGTAAGCTGAAATATTCAGATACACTACTTTCTGAATATACAAAATTAACACATTTATACTGTGTAGTGACTTTTAACGCTAAGCCACTGAGAGATGGGAGAGCTTGTTTGGATGTGTGCTCTGAAAACAAACCAATGTGCAGTGCGCTGTATGACGTTGGATCCGTTATATTAATACACAGTTTCACATCTCACTATCATGCAGATATCTGTGTATTGTTCTTCCCGTTTCCATTCAGCAGAAGCCAAGCCAGTAACGGTTACGTACGGCACGACATGGCCAAAAACTCAAACACCTGATCCATCACCTGAGGCATATGTACTTTCATATCAGTGTTCCACAACTGCTTGTATACATTCACTCTGTTATCCACAAATAAAATAAAAAGACAACAAACAAAAGACTACATAACCCTCAAATTTACTACCCTCCGGACACCTTCATGGCCAAAAACAAAGTGTACAAAAAGCAGCTTTTGCTTTTTTTTTTTTTTCTTTGTTTTCATAAGTCATGTAAACAACTTCAGGCTTGCTCAAAACTACCAAACATTCAATAAGTTTCTGGATTTTAACCCTTTAAATGCCAGTTTAATTATTTGAAATATTGGTAATTTTTACCAAAAAAACCCCACCAAAAAAATAACTATTTTTTTGCAATAAATAATTATAATTAAAATAACTAAACTGGCATTTAAAGGGTTAAAATCCTGAAAATGATTGAATATTTCATTATTTTGATCAGGGGTGAAGCTGATTGCAGGATTCAAACAAAGACAAAGAAAAAATATTGATGTATGAGGATTTTATTGCAGATTTTGTGCGTGTACATTTTTGCTGTGAAGGTGCAGTGGTTAGCGCTGTCGCCTCACAGCAAGAGGGTCGCAGGTTCGATTCCGGCTTGGGACTCTTCTGTGTGGAGTTTGCGTGTTCTCCCCGTGTAAGCGTGGGTTTTCTCCGGGTACTCCGGCTTCCTCCCACAGTCCAAAGACATGCTGTTTAGGTTAATTGATGACTGGGGGCAGCAGTAGCTGAGTCTGTAGGGAGTTGGCTTGGGAACCGGAGGGTCACCGGTTCAAGTCCCGAGATGGACCAAGAACTGAGTGTGAACTGGTGGCTGGAGAGGTGCCAGTTTACCTCTTGGGCACTGCCGAGGTGCCCCTGAGCAAGGCACCAAACCCCCAACTGTTCGGGGCGCTTGTCAGGAGCAGCCCCATCACTCTGACATCTCTCCATTGTTGCATGTTTGAGCATGTGTGTGTTCAGGTCTGCATGTACCGTGTATAAGTTAAGAACAGAGTGAAAAAATTGAATTTCCCCTTGTGGGACTAATAAAGGAATATCTTCTTCTTCTTCTTCTTCTAAATTGCCCGTAGGTGTGGATGTGAGTGTGAATGGTTGTCTGTCTATATGTTGTCTGTCTCTATGTGCCCTGCGATGGACTGGCGACCTGTCCAGGGTGAACCCCGCCTTCGCCCAATGCCAGCTGGGATCGGCTCCAGCCCCCGGTGACCCCTAACGGGAAAAGCGGTTGACGATGGATGGATGGTGTCCAAAGGGAGTATCTGACACTACATAAAAAACACTGATGCAATCAAATCAACTTCGTTGCTAATCTTTGACATATCCAAGACTCTAATCAGCACTAATGTCCCACCCTCTACTATTTATTATATAGAAAATAACTCGTTTTTTGTGTTTTTTGATAAAACAAATTAGCAATAATTCAAATAATTAGACTCACATTTAAGGGTTAAAATCCTGAAAATTACTGAATGTTTGGTAGATTTGATCAAGTCTGAAGTTGTTTAAGTGATTTATGAAAGAAAAAGCAAAAATTTAACAGCTGTTTTTTGTAAGTGTACATTTTTGGCCACGAAGGTGTCCAGAGGGAGCAAAATGCATCAAGATTGTAAAAATATAATAATATAAAAGACATGTAAGAGTTAAACACATCGGAACTCAAAAATTTGACTAAAAAGAAATGTTTTTGGAAAAATTCATGCCACAAGCTGTAAGACAGCCAAAATAATCACAAAGTCAAAAAAAGAAAAAAAAATTTGAGAAAAATACAAAAATGACCGAGGAGGGCATCAGGATTAAGGCTCCAACATAAATGATTATCATAATGTGGGCATGTCTGTGAAGGGGAGACTCGTGGGGACCCATAGGACCCATTTACATTCACATATCTGGAGGTCAGAGGTCAAGGGACCCCTTTGAAAATGATCATGTCAGTTTCATCCATCCATGCATCATGGGGGGGGGGGGGCGGGCTGGAGGGGCTAAATTTAGACTCATCAATTAACCTAATCTGCATGTCTTTGGACTGCGGGAGGAAGCCGGAGCACCCGGAGAAAACCCACGCAAACACAGGGAGAACATGCAAACACACAGGTGAGCCCCAAGCCGGATTCGAACCCTCCTGCTGTGAGGCGACAGCGCTGACCGCTGCACCACCGTGTGAGCGTCATTTAGCCTCTTTCCTTTTAGTTTTCTAGTTTCATGTATCTGTACCCTCACTGTACCTGTAATACTGGGCTGTAGCAGGCTGTTGGTCTCAGGGGTTAATCATCATGTACTACACAGTATAACCGCTACTCATGAGCTGGTGTCTGTACTCCGTCCACCAGGTGGCGCCGTTAACATCCACCAGTCACCACCACCGAAGCAGTGAGAGCACAGTTAGCACTAAAGGACTCTGGACCCTTTTCCTGACTTCAAGCTATTGTCCATCACAAATGGTTGTCCCTACCTTCACCTGAAGCTCACTAAAGGTCAGCGTTGGTATTTCACTTTTCACGGACTTCACTAAAAGCCTTTAAATAACAGGTTTCCCGCGATGCGACAGAGGAAGTGACAGTTTAAGCTAACAGTCTGTTAGCTGCCAAGCTAAGCTATTTAACCAAAACACGATTTACTGTTTTCCGGTGCTTTATTTGTAAGATAACTTATATTACATAATGTTACTGAACCATAGAGGTTGAGCTGTTAACGCTGTTATTTGTTTTACCGCAAAAGTAGTCGATATGTAAGCCAATTTAAAATCTTTGGTAATGTTACTGAAAAATCAGTGTTGCGAAGTTGTGTTGTGTAAAACTGAGTCGTCTTTTTCTATTAAATAATGTTACTGTGCTGTAAAGTAACAGCCTCCATACAGGTCTGTTCACATTAATTCAGTCATTTCCTCTCATTGTTTCTACTTTACAGGGTGTACTGACTGACGTTTAAACCCAAGAGACTGGATGGAGGATGAATCCACTCGAGTGGGAAGATCTCCAAACACAACGGAGGAGTCCGGACCCAGCTCGCCAGAGGGATGTTAGTAACAGCATGGATAATACCTCCATAACTAACAACGAGTGGGATACGTTCTGCAAATACCTGAGACACACTGTCCATGAAGCAAAAAGCAGCATGGGAGAGACTGTGGGATGGAGGGGTCTCAGTCCTCCCTCGCATAACTTTGACCGTAGAGGGGACTCAGACGTGGAGGACCCAGATGGAGAAGCACTTGAAATGGATGAAGAGGATCCAGAGCTGGTGAGAAAGAGGAAACAGCTCAGAGAGATAGAGGAGCGCATAATAGAAAAAAAAGCTTGTATTGCTCTGAAAACAGCCCAACCGCTTGTGAAGAAGACAACGGCTCCCTGTCACGAACAGTCTGCTTCATGCAAAGGTGCAACTCTTAAAGACAGAGTGAATGTAATTTTGCAGCAACGACATCCTGCCAGCTTTCTGTCAAAGGTGGGTAATAGATTGATGGATCAGATAATCAATCAGCTGTTTTAGACAATTAGTTTACTTTGAAAATAAGGTGTTTTCAGCTTGCAGAGGCCGACTGCTTTCCAGATAATACACCGTATCACCTCCTTGTTTTTCAGGTCTGGCCGCCCAAAGAGGGAATGGCGTCTTTCAGTCTGACGCAGGACGATCATCCCCTGAAGCTCAGAGTGAAGGCACTAATGAAGCAGAGATGTAGTAGTGATCCGAGCGTTTTGCCAGCAAGCAGAGAGGTTTGTAATATTTTTTTGCCCCAAGCTTTGTCGAAAATAGCCATCACTTTCACGTCATATTAAATAATCATATAAATAAAACTTCAAATATACAAATCACACACAAATTAGTATTTTGTCTTAGAGTTCAATACAATTTAATAATGATCACATACAGACTTTGTCTGTGGGTATTACCCACAATTCATTGTGTTTTGACATTAAACAGGATTGTCATGGTTTCCAGGGGAAAACCAGTGGCATTAAAAAAAAGAAAGGTAATCAAAGAGCATGTGGGTGTTAAGCCAGGCATGTTAAAATCTACACAGAAACATTACATTAAGTATTTAATAACATAATAATAACATGTGACATCAGAGGAATGCAAGCATTAGACAATATTACACACCTGGTTTATTTAGCAACCATTTCTTTTAATTTTGTTTAATAAAAAACAAAACAAATACATTGATTATTTGACAGTTACGTCTAGTCTTGTAAGGAAAGAGCCGGGAAGACATTCAAATAGGCAGTAAACTAAAAACTCACAATTTTCATCGTCAAGGTAATGTGGTATGTCCCGTATAGTGTTGTCTCATTCATATTTTAAATATTCTTTATATCAATAAAGGTTCATCTTATCTTATCTTATCTTATATTTATATCATTTCAAGCCCTTGAAGCCTCTCACACTACGAGGTGACGTCATCAAGTCCCTGAGAGTTTTAGTGGGGACACTAGGGTTGGGCCATAAAGACAACCATACACAATCACATCTTTAGACAAATTTGTCATTTATAATTAGGAAAATGTACATAGAGATAATACATAGAACATAATTTCATGTTGGTTCGAGTTAAAGGTGCTCTATACAATATTCAGAGCATTAATATGGCATCAAACATCTATTGTCTATATAAGGAGAAAATGTAAGTAATGGCTACCTGAGCAGAGAATGAAGTCACTCTACCACTGTATGTGTTGTAATCAGAGCTGCTTGCATTGTTGACATAGCCAGGCCGGCCACGCATGCATTTAGTGCACGTGAGCGTGCCCCACTCTGTACTGCGCTCATGTGGCGGTTACAGCTGATTACAGTGTCTTGACCAATGGTGGCGTTGAAGAAGCGTAGCACACAAACACGCCCCAAGTAGGACTGGGCAATATGCCAAAAATCAAGTATCACAATATTTTTGACCAAATTCATCGATATCGATATTGCAGTTATGTTGTAGGGTTGACTATCGGTGCTTTCACAAAATATGTAGACAATGAGCAAATGAACAGTCTGGTGAGTTTAGTAAAACTCAGGAATAGACAGACATTGACATGCATCCCAAAATCTGTTGCACTGTAAGATCTACAATACTGATAATTACTGGACCTTTTCCAAGTAAAACCCAAGAAAAATGATGTGGTTTGACAGACCATGTTTTTATATTTATCAAACACATAATGTTGAGATAACAGTGTAAAAAATATTACAATATTGGCTTTTGGTTTTCAAGACCACTTTCCGTACATAAATATGCTTAACTCAGTCACTCCACTGTGTTTCTGTAATTGTGCCAAACCGATAAAACGACATTCCAAAATTGTGAAAACATGACGGTACTTGTTTTTTCCGGCGTTTAAAATCCAAAAGGACGCATTAAACTCACTATCAGCATGTTCAGGGCCTATTTTTTCCCTGATAATCAGAGTCTGAAATCATCAGGACCTCTTCGGCAGACAGGGAAAATGCTAGTGATGGGAACAGAGAACCGTGGTTGTCCACGTTCTTGGCATGTCATGCCTCTGTGATGATCGATTCCTCCGATTGATGCTTACCAACAGTTGTGCTGCTCAATGACGGATATGCACGCTGTATCATTCAGTTTTATTTTGGACCGGAGCCACGGTGGAGAAAAGAAAGTGCTATTGGGGCGGCTGTGGCTCAGATGGTAGAGCAGGTCATCCATCAATTGAAGGTCGGTGGTTTGATCCCCGGCTGCTCCAGTCACATGTCGATGTGTCCTTGAGCAAGACACTTAAGCCCAAATTGCTCCCGAAGGCATATGGATGAAGTATGTATGTATGAATATGTAAGGCATATGTGAAAGAGTATTTAGATTAGATCCTCATGGGCAAAGTTGGCAGCTAGCAGCCTCTGCCATCAGTGTATGAATGTGTGTGAATGGGTGAATGTGACATGTAGTGTAAAGTGCTTTGAGTGGTCAGAAGACTAGAAAGGCCCTATATAAATGCAAGTCCATTTACCATTTACCATCTAAAGAATGACGCTACTACTACTACTAAACCTGAGGACACACACACCCTGTTTTTCCCTGATAATGCGACACTGAACAACATATCTGAGTTAAAAATCGGCAGGAGAAGAGTTAGTAAAGTTACCTTTTGGTAGCAGGTGGGCAGCACAGTCCTGCTTGGATAAAAAGCAGACCTACTAACATTAACGGAGCAGCCATTGAGTTATTATTATGAGACGTTTGTAGACGGTAAAATTAAGATAAGATTAAGATTAAAATTAAGTTTGTGGCAAGATACTTGAATGATAAGATAAGATAAGATATTCCTTTATTAGTCCCACAGAATATTGAGCTATGTTATATGAGTTATCATATGATAACTCATATAACATAGCATATTTTTATGCTAAATGCAGTAACTGTGAGGGTTTCTGAACAATATTTGTTATTGTTTTGTGTCGTTGTATGATTTCCAATAATAAATACAGTATATAAATTATTTGCATAAAACAGCATACCGTGGTTTCCCACTCCCATGTTGATAAGAGTATTATATACTTGACAAATCTCCTTTTAAGGTACATTTTGAACAGATTAAAAAAATGTGATTAATCACAGTTAACTATTTGATTAAATACTTTAATCAACTGACAATACAAGTTACTAATCATCTTACTATTCTCCCCGTCTCTTGTAAAGGAAGTGGATCTAAAACAGACTTGATGCTGTTTTCTGATAGTATTTTTGACTTTTGGTACTCCGACTAAAAAACTGTGAAATAATATGTCTAGTCTGGTTGCTATACAGTTGTGGTCAAAAGTCTGCATACACTTGTAAAGAACATAATGTCACGGCTCTCTTCAGTTTCCAGTTATCTCTACAACTCTTATTTGTCACAAAAACATTCATGAAGTTTGGTTCTTTTATGACTTTATTATGGGTCAACTGAAAATGTGACCAGATCTGCTGGGTCAAAAATATACAAACGGCAACATGAATTAGCAATTTTGGTGACTTAGAAAGTTGTGTCAATGAAATGAGCTTCATAGCATGGCCTCTTAACGTCTTGTGAGTGATTCTGAGTGACTACTGCTGCTGACTTCTCTGAGGCCATTTAAATAGGGCTCACTGGATACAAACGCCCACAAACGCTACATTGGGAAAGTCAAAGGTGCTCAGCACGGATCTGACAAAGTGAATCATTGACTTGAACAAGTGATGAAAGTCACTTGGAGCCATTTCAAAGCAGCTGCAGGTCCCAAAAGCAACAGTGCAAACAATAGTTTGTAAGTATAAAGTGCATGGCATTGTTCTGTTGCTGCCACGATCAGGAAAAAAAAAAGCAAGCTATCACCTGCTGTTGAGAGAAAATTGGTCAGGAGGGTGAGGAGTCAACCAAGAACCACCAAAAAGCAGATCTGCCATGAACTGGCAGCTGCTGGACCACAGGTGTCAGAGTCCACAGTTATGCCTGTTTTGCATCGCCACGAACTGAGAGGCTGCCGTCCAAGAAGGAAGCCCTAGGTCCAAAAGAGGCACCTTAAGGCTCGACTGAAGTTTGCTGCTGATCACATGGACAAAGATTAGACCTTCTGGAGGAAAGTTCTGTGGTCAGACGAAACAAAAGTCAAGCTGTTTGGCCACAACGCCCAGCAGTATGTTTGGAGGAGAAAAGGTGAGGCCTTTAACCCCAAGAACACCATGCCTACCATCAAGCACGGTGGTGGTAGTATTATGCTGTGGGCTGTTTTGCTGCCAGTGGAACTGGTGCTTTACAGAGAGTAAATGGGATAATGAAGAAGGAGGATTACCTTCAAATTCTTCAAGATACCCTAAAATCATCAGCCCGAAGGTTGGGTCTAGGGCACAGTTTGGTGTTCCAACAGGACAATGACCCCAAACACACATCAAAAGTGGTAATGGAAAGGCTAAATCAGGCTGTAACTAAGGTTTTAGAGTGGCCTTCCCAAAGTCCTGACTTAAACCCCATTGAGGACATGTGGACAATGCTGAAGAAACAAGTCCATGTCAGAAAGCCAACAAATTTAACTGAACTGCACCAATTCTGTTAAGAGGAGTGGTCGAAGATTCAACCAGAAGCTTCTGGATGGTTACCAAAAGTGCCTAATTGAAGTGAAAATGGCAGAGGGACATGTAACCAAATATTAGCATTGCTGTATGTATATTTTTGACCCAGCAGATTTGGTCACATTTTCAGTTGACCCATAATAAAGTCATAAAAGAACCAAACTTCATAAATGTTTTTTGTGACAAAGAAGTATCTGTTCCAGTCACTCGATCCGAGAAAAATCAGAGTTGTAGAGATAACTGGAAACTCAAGGGAACCATGACATTATGTTCTTTACAAGTGTATGTAAACTTTTGACTGCAACTGTAAGTTCTTGTTTTAATGAATTAACATTTTAACAAAAAACTGTGTTTGTGTGTATCTGACTTTTCCCAGGTCCCTGATGTCACGCCACCTCCTCCCAGCCAAAGTGTTACTTCACCAGCTAAGGAGGAGAATGGCTTCAACCAGGGTTTCCAGGGTTTCGAGCGCTTCCTCAGCGTGCTCAACAAAGGAGTGGACATGGACCTCCTCAGTAGGATTGTCACCGACGACAGTGTGGATCTTCCTTTAGGCGAAGAGGGCCTCAATGTTCAGCTCCCTGCAGTGGAGAACAAGTCTGATTCACCCTGCAGGAGAGAGAGCCAGCAGTCGAGTAGTGGAGTCTCGGTGCCGGGGCGCAGTCGGACCAACAGTGGAGATGGGAAGACTGACCCGTCCAGTCAAGAGACATCCCTCAATGAGAAGCCTTCCTTAACTGATGATGACAAGGAGAAGAATGACAGAGGAGACCACCGTTGTGGCTCCGAGAGTCGATCCAAGTCTCCCGAGGAAGTGAAGAAGAAGAAAATGAAGAAGGAAGAGGAAGTCAAACCGAAGGGGGACAAGCAGCGTGAACATCTCCAGAACATTCTTGAAATTCTGGGGTTGAGCCTGGAAGTGGAAGAAATGAGCAAATTAGCAGACCGGACACAGGAGAGGCTATATGGGAAGAAGCATGAAGACTCGGGGGCTGACAGCAGAGGGGAGCAGGAGAGTCAGCAGTGTGGCTCCCAAAGACATTACAGGAGGTCTTCTTCCTCCTCCTCCTCCTCCTCCTCCTCGTCCTCGTCCTCCTCCTCATCCTCCTCCTCCTCTAGAAGCTTTAGTCGCAGCCCCTCTCAGCATCGGCGCTCCCGCAGCAGAGGCTCGAGACGGAGGTCTGACCACAGCTGCTCCGGTGACAGAAGCAGAGATAGGCCAACACATCAAGACAGCAAAGAAGCACAGAGGTACAGGAACGAAGATGGAAACGTCCCCAAAGGAATCTCTCCTTATCAACGTCCATATCCACAAAACCAAGTGTATCCCCATCCCCACCCCGCTGCTTTCTCTGTATTTCCAGGTTACGGTCTGCCCCAGGGCTCACAGTACACTGCCTACCACAGTGGCATTTACAGCACTGCTATGAATTCTTACTGGACACACACTCAGGGTACCATTCCTCCCTCCTTCTATCACAGCGGGTGCCCTTATCCACAAAACACCTACCACCACTTTCCTGGCTCTGTCGTGGCACCTAACATGGTTTACCCTCACCACCCCTCTCTTGACTTTAACTTACTTGTAAATCCAGCCCTGCCTAGGAGTGAAAGACGGATTGGTTCTGTGTCAGGCCCTCGCTGCCTCCAGGTGATCAGCACTAAGAAGCCAAGCAATGATCGCTGTCTACAGAGACTCACTGAAGGCCTCAAGAGGAAGGGGACGTTAGAAACTCACCAGAAGTGCGATTTAAAAAACAAAAATGAGATCCTTGAACAACAAAAAATGGTAGCAAGCCCGAGTGTAAATTTGGTGGGGAAGGAGGAGGCTCCACAGCTCGATGAAGAGGTCTCCGAGCAGTCAGAAGAGGAAAAACGGCCGCCAACTGACGAGGAAATAAAGGCGAACCTGAGGAAAACGGTTGGTGGACTATTAGTTTTATCAGCTTCCTAAATATCTCATTTCAGTCGGTTGGGTTATGAAGGGTTTGTCCCGTTTGTCTGTACGCTTGTTAGCAGAATATAACAAAATCACAAGATTTTCATTTTGGGTCAGGGCTATTTATCAGCTCTCTGCGATTAGGAAATTACTCTAGACTGACCAAAAAGAAGTAGAGATATATGAGCGCATTTTTTGACAGGTGTTCATTGTTCAGCATATTTTAATTCAAGTGTTCTGAGAGAAAACTAGTTTCCTGCACCTCCTCACGGCTCTGTTTTCAGGCTTTAAAAATCTAGCCTGGGATGGAAGACTGGCCAATCACAGGTCATTTCAGAGAGAGAGAGCGTTCCTATTGGCTGTTCATTCAACGGATGCAGCTGTCAGTCACTCACAAACTCTGATCAAACATCAAACTAGGCAGCGCTGATCGTTGTAGTTACTGTTTAGCTGTAAAATGAGAACGCTTGCTCCAGCTGGTGGGCAGTGCTTGGTATTTCCTCAGCTGATCTCAACGTGGCTGCTGGGTCACAAACTTTCTCATTTTACAGCTAAACAGTAACTGTAAGATGTTTCTGACAACATTTTATGTGACAAATAGTCATTACAGTAACAGAATATTGATTCATATTTGATCAGCGCTGCCTAGTTTGACCATTTGATCAGAGTTCGCGAGTGATTGACAGCTGGTTATCGACGGCAGGCTTCAGCTCAGCTCTGATTGGTTGTTTTCCTCTGGTCTGTGAAGTCCTATAGATGTCATTGGGAGCACCGGAGAACACAGAGGAACATGATTTTTTTTGGAGTACCTGTCTCATGCACTACTGTCAGGATATAGTGACCATTTTATAAAATAACTTTTATTAATCATATTTGCTAAGTTATGGAAAAACAAGCATCATTGACTCAAATTGTGGATTTATTCATTTGTTTAAAATTACAGATGACAACCGTTAACGGAAATATCCTCCATATTACAGTGCATTTCCATACAGTAGTATTACAGACATGGTAAATTTCCCCCACCTGTAAGTTAGGCTACATCAGTTACCATGTGGTGTAGATAAAAGATGGGTTGAATAGTGGAAAAAGAAGACAAATATTTTAATGGATATGTGCCCACAGTCCCATACTAATCCACTGCTGTGTGTACAGTATGTGCAATATGTCAGAGCTCAATCAACTGATCTAATCAACAGGTTTAACATGTAGTGGCTAATGTGATTGTGAGTGTTCAGCCACTCAGAAAAGCCACTTAGAAATGTAAATGGCATAACTCATAAATTGGCATCATATTATTGCATCCATAACTGTTATCTATCTCTAGTATTTACCTATACATATAAAGCCATACAAAAGGTGCTTTATTCTGCATTTCGCATTTATCCATTGATATTTCAAATTGCAACTGTCAGAAAAGTACAATGTGATTATACGAACTTCTTGCTGAAAGTCAGTGTTGAGCAGGAAGCTTTTACTTACAAGTCCTACTATGAGGTCCGAGTGTTCATAGAGTCCCCGAACATCAAGCCAACGTCAAAGTGTGTCATGGCCTTTAGTCCTAAGAATGATCCTGGTGCTTGATAAATACAGGAGTCTATTTTACAACATTTTTAGGATTTTTTCATGGAGTACTGCACCTGCATATTTAAATGTTTTTCATCTTGAAAACGTATATTATTGTGTTTTGAAGTGTATGCTGGCTACGTAGTGGTTTAAAATTGTCACAGTAATTTATATATTGTTCAACCACTTTTCTTTCAAGCTGGAAACATTTAACCAGATGGCGAAGCAAAAAGTCACACAGCCAGCCAACTCCCTAACCTGATTAAAGTAAGTAAACTGAAGTGTGTGACTGTGTGTGACTGTGTGTCATTAACGAATTGAAAGCTTGATGTTCGGGCTTGGGGATGTTTCTGGTTGGTACGGTAAGCACTCATCAATGAAATGTTGGATTGATCGCTAATTTCCACTCCAATAATTCACACAGTATGATATCAATTCAACATGTTGTAGTTATATTATGATGTTTCATTTTAGGGGTTAAAACCGATTCCAACCAACAAAACATCCAAATATCTTTCTCTTCCTTCATGTGGTAATAATATAGAATTAAATGTCCATAACAATGACATGAAATGCAAATGTCTGAAGTGGATATAGTGTTTTGAATATTGTCTTTGTTAGGGACGCACCGATCTGACTTTTTCAGTCCCGTTACTGAAAGGGAAACCTGTGGTTTGGGTGTCGGTCCGATACCGAGTACTGATCCGATACCAGCGTTTAATTACGGTAATAAGCTGTTAGCCTCACTGTATGTAAGTGACTTTAATGTGTAAGGCAACAGCAGGCTTGTCTTAAACACTTTGGAGAACAAAAGTCAACAAATAAATGCATATATATAAATTTGGTGTTATTTATTAAAATAATAAATCATACACCAGCAGCTGGGCAAAAATCTTCAAAATTAACAGGAATTTCAGTTCAGTTGTAAACCTTTTTAATGCAGCAACAAATTGTGAAACACTTAAATTGTAAATAAAAATTGCAGTATGTAATGTATATAGTATATAAATGTAGAATTTAATTTAATAGCTCATGATACCCGATTCAGCTTTTTGAGTCAGTATCAACCTGATATCACGATGATAAAGGAAATTTGTCAACAGCATTGATTAACTGTCGCTTGGTCTTGTGTTTCACCATCATTTTCTCTGTTTTCTGTAGACCTGTGGCGTGGCGTGAAAAGCTGAACCTGCCGTGAGCTGCGACGGATCAGGTGGACCTCATGTTCAACATTCATTATTTACACGTACAGTTAATGGTGTTACAGCACCGTTTAATATTTTGTTTTTTAACATTTGTACTGAATCATCCTCGAACACATACGAGTGAATTACATCTTCCTCAAGGGAATATTTTTGTGTCATTATTTACCAGTTTGCGTTAGACAGATTTTACCCTTCTCAGCGCTACAGATCCATGAACATATTTGTAACTCTGTTTCAGCCTTGTTTCTCTTGGTGCTGTATATATTTGATTAAACAAAATATGTTTTGCAGGCTCTGTCTCAACTTGAAATATACAGTATACTGTATATGGATAAACAAAAACATTCATCTTTATCACAGGTGTTACTGCTACGTCTGCTACTGTCTCTACGACAGTACAATAAAATACACTTCATGCATAGCCTACCACAATACTCTGATACACATACGCCAATACGCTTTGGTAATTTACTGTAAAATAAGCAATGAATGGGTACAGCTGTGGTTTGCTTTTAGCCAGCACTTAACGTTTGTTGTAAAGGACTTTATATGTGGAATTAGTTTGATTTTGGTAGGTAATGTGTTCCAGAGTTGGCTGCCCTTTATAGAGAAAGCTGATTGTCCAAATGTAGTTCTACGATGTGGTATTTACAGTTGCCATTCACCATGCTCCTAGCTCCACTATTGCTGGCTGGTCTTTGAAGCTCTGGGGCTAGACTATTAACACATTTATAGACTAATTTTTGAAAAGAAAAACGAGTAAGGCTCTCAAAGCAAAGCAGATTGTGTCTTTAGTATGTGACAGTGATGCCACAGGACAGGCTTTTTGTCCAGTATTTTCAGTGCCTGATTGTACGAGGATGTAAGACGTTTGATTATAGATGGTGATGCTTGAGCCGACACTGCTCATACAATATGAAAAAGGAGAGAAGAGAAAATCACAGAAGGCATGAATAACTGGGTTGCCTGAGTGGGTTTGTAATGTCTGAGTAATTTAAAAAAAAATTAAGGTTGGTCATTTTCAAATCAATCCCTAGTGTGGACCAAACAACAGCACCCTGGTCCGCCTTGAGGGGTGGTCTCAGTCCCCTGTCAAGTGAACTCTGGAGTGGGTCATTTCTGGTGTGAACACCTTTCAAACCAGTTGTTGACCAGAAGTTGAAACAATATAATTCAGAGTGAAAAAAGTCCAAAATATAAAGCTGTTTATCTCCTCAGAAAGTGCTGACTAACCGAGATTGGAAACAAAAATACACTCGCTAAACCTGCCACACTAGGATAAAGCAAAGAAACAGAAATAAATACCAATAAAAACATACAATAAAATGGGACCCCTACATATCCAGTGCTATTTACAACATGTGAAGTTATGCTCTTTACAAAGTGACTCTGAACGGATGGATTCGCTCTCAAAGATCCTTACAGACACAGAGCGCACACTCTGAAGCAAACACAGCTCCACTAAACACAGCAGCACTCTCAGCAGAAGATAGATGTACGGCCTGGGCTGAAACAGTGGTCGCCGTTCAGTCCTGTTTGGTGCTGAGCAGGTAGCATGCAGTGGCTTTATCTGAGCTTTACTTTAGTTAAAAACAGTTGCTGCTGTGTGTTGAACCAAACGAGTAAAGCTGCAGGCTGTAAAACCTAAACAACGAGCTGCGAGCTGCTAAAATGCACTGCAGACTACCTGTAGTCATTTGATCTGTTATTAATATGGAAATATAGATTGGTACAACCTTTAACTTTCACACATACAAATTTAAAACTTAGTAATAATTTTGAATCTGGACCAATATTTGAAATAATTAGCTGGTGAAAAATAAAGTGTGGTTTTTTTTATTTTTATTTTGCTTGCAATATCACATCAAACAGAAGTAGTGTGAGCGTCAAACATAGAGTAGAAGGCTGTGACAAACTGTAAAGATTCAATAATGTTAATAAAATCTGTATCAAGAGGCTGACCGTCATCAATAATCCCCCTCCTGCTGATACATTTTCCAGCAGTTGTCCGTTTCTGCCACTTACTGGTGTCTACATGCTTCTGCAAAGCCCTGCAAAATTTCAGTGTTTCCTGGTTAAGTAAACAATCAGCTTTATAATAACGTTAAGTCATAAATGATTTATAAGCCTTTAGGTAATAATGAACTACTTATAAACAAAAATGCTAAGATTATTAATAAATGCTATGTTAAATGTTTTGTAGGTAGGCTATTAATCTATATACTGTATAATATATAGGATAATTAATTGTGATTAATAACATGATTGTCCATAGTTAATGATTAATTGTAAATTATTGCACATTTTTTATCTGTTCAAAATTTACTTAAGGGGACATTTGTCAAGTACTTAATACTCTTACATGGGAGTATTAGTAATAGTAATATGCTGCTTTATACAAATGTATGCATATATTACGGGAAATCATCTAACCATACAAAACAATGACAAATATTGTCCAGAAACCCTCCCAGGTTCTGCATTTAGCATAAAAAATATGCTCAAATCATAACATGACAAACTGAAGCCCAACAGGCAACAACAGCTGTCAGTGTGCTGACTTGACTATGACTTGATCCAAACTGAAGAGGGTTTATTTATTTTATTATCATAAAGTGGGCATGTCTGTAAAGGGGAGACTGGTGGGGACCCAGAGAACCCATTTACATTCACATATCTGGAGGTCAGAGGTCAAGGGAGCCCTTTGAAAATGGCCATGTCAGTTTTCCTCGCCAAAATCAAGTGTAAGATTGGAGTGTTATTAAGTCTTCATGATAAGCTAGTATGACATAGCACCGGTACAATGGATTCCTTCGGTTTTCTAGTTTCATATGATATCAATATCTTCACTCTTAATTTAAAACTGAGCCCGCTACAACCTAAAAATTACAAGTTACGTTAACGTGTTAAAGAAATTTGTGGCGTTAAAATTAATGAGTTAACGCATTACTATTGCATTAACTGATTAATCATCAGTAAATGATATATATTATGATATATTTATATAATAAAACACAAATGCACACAAAAAGTAAGGAGGGCCCTTAAAGAAAAACCTTGCTACGGCGCCCCCTGCTGTCTAGAGCCGGGCCTGGCTGACTGCCTGCTCCTCAGACAAATAAATGCAGGTGAGTTTATTAGTTTTGGGGAAGACAGAGTATTCATGCTTTAACTTTAAACACACGGAGAGGCTGAGATGTGCTGATGGGAATCACAGCTAAATGTCTCTGACTGGATTTTCTTGTGTTTCACCCTCACACTTTACCCACCCATTCAAATATGTTTCTTTTCCCTTATTTGGGGTTTCTGTTCTTTCCATTTTAGCACATTTTATAGCATTCCTGTGGTCATGTGCATTTCTTTTTATCACCATTTAACAGTCACCATGATATGTTGATAATATGATGGTTAGAAGATAAAAAAAACCTGTAATAACACCAGGAAAACCCCAAAAAATCCCCAACATGCATGGCCCCAGGAAACAATGTTTGGCTTGTAGCCTACATACTGTGAAAAATGGGATGTCATTTTCTCACAGCAGCTACAGGTTTGTATATTTAATGTTATATATCTGTGTGTTCTCTCAGCATGAATCCCTCCTCTGTGTTTCTCAGCCTACAGCCAGTTAGACGGTAAAGTAACACAGAGAAAAATGTTTCCACGGATGAAAAAGTCTTTAAAAAACACTCAGTACACTTCATTTGGAGGTACATGTGATAAAAGTTATTTAACTTCATATATTTGTTCATATATTTGGCAAATAGCAAAAAGCATGCTCACCAGGAAAGTATGGAGGACGTCACCTGCCAAAATCAAAAGTAAACGAATGAATAAATAAAGGAATCAATCAATAAATAAATGTCATTAAATGCTGTAATAACAATATATCTATCTCTATTAATTCCCTTATTTATTCCTGTATTTCCTGTTTAATTTCCTGTTTTTCTATATTCCTTTTTATACATTTTTACATTTATTTTTGCATTTATTTAGTATTCCTTTATTTTAATCATACATGCAAAAAAATAGATAAATGAAAAAAATGAAAATCAAACAGGAGTAAATAAATAAGGAGATTATAATAAAGACATGCTAAGATAAAGAAGTAAATTAGAACAATTACATTTATTTTTAACATTATTTTTGCTACATTTAATGACATATTTATTTATTGAGTCATTTATTTTTGATTTTTGCAGATTTCGTCCTACTGCTAAAGTTTGGACAGCTTACAGGTGCTTCAGCGTTTATAGCTATGCATTTTAATGTTACACGTAAACCACAAAATACAGTATTTCTTAATCAGACAGACACCGGTGTTGTCTTTGTTGATGCTTTATTGACAGAAAGAAACAAGAAAGAAGCAGAAGAAAACACTGTTTTTCTCAAATTGAAGATTAACGTATGTAATTACTTTTGCAAACAGAAGTCAAATAACAGTGTGAAAGATGCTATTAACTAAATGCAAGATCGCCGTTGAGTTTTCATTCTCTGATCACACCATCTTACGTCAACAGCTGGCCTTAACCTGACTGACTGACTGATCTAGCATAGCTCTTCCCCGCCTCTCCAAGAAGCACCCCGTTTCTGGTGTGGAAGACCTTGGCCAGAGAGGGACTCATGGGGGAAGGTATGTATTCTTGACACTGGTCGCCACCAAGACTTGCCGCACAGTCTACCATGTAGGAGAAGAAGAAGGTACCATGATTTAACATGCAGCTGTCACTCACGTTTCCTCTACGCAGATTAAATGAACACTCCCCGAGCAGATCACTATTCCAGTAACTGTCCTCATCATACACTCTGAACGTGAGTTTGTTTATCATGTTGATGACGATGGGTCCAAACTCAAATGTCTCCCGCCATCTAGGATTGTCATTGTTACTGATGATGACAGTGCGCTTGTTCTGATCACCATAACTGACCTCAACTGACCCATCTGTCTGAGTCCACCTATCACCATACAGTCCTTCTGCGTACATATTAAAGACCTTTAAAGTTGCAAGACCTTTCCCCGCAGGACAGCAGTTTGACTTGATATTCTGATTACTGTTGCAAACACAAGCACAAGGATCCCTTTTGCTGGATCTGTGCCCAATGGTACAGGTTTCTGAGCATTTGTTCAACACTGCATTTTTCTTGATGTACGTCTCCACCTCTTGCTTCAGCCCGGCCCTGGCAGGATGGCCACTTGGCAGTATGGTGTGCAGGGGATTTATGTTGTATCTGACCACATCCGGTGCAGTTTTCAGTGAGGTAAGCCAATTGCTGTAGACATCAGGGTTTGATTGGCCTGCAAAGAGGATATCAGCGCCGTTGATGTTTCCACCAATGACCTCTGTGTTACGCTCATTATACATGCTGCTGAAACTTGGACTAGAACCTAACTTCTTCTTTATTGCCTGACAGTGTTTGTACATGGCCCTAATGCTGGCAGTCATCACAAAGCTGGCTGAGGCCTCGACCGACAAACAGTCTTTGACTTCCGTTGTCGACAGTCCATTCATGGTTGCCTCGCAGGTCTTGATGGAGGTGATTGCTTTTATTTCCCCTCCCAGAGACACCTGTGTGATGTAATGTGTACCGTACGTGTCGATCAGTCTGCGATATGATGGTGATGTGTTACGTGAATAGGAAGGAAGGGAGTTCACGGCTGATTCAAAGTCACGACTCAGGGGAGGCTTTGTCGCCAGTCTGTAGCTGTGAAGCACAGGAAGTATATAGTTTAGTCAGATTTTATTTACATCACTGTTTATGTTGTTAGTTTTAAGCAAAATTGCGGTCATTATTCCCAACTATCCAGTGCCGGCTTAAGGCAGGCGGTAATATAGGCGTTTGCCTAGGGTGCCACCTTCTGGGGGCACTTTTAAGCCAACAATATATGGACCAATGGTTTACTTATATTATAATAAATACAGTTATTCATGAAATCCATGAATGAATTTTGGGGCTGGCAGGACCTTGCAACTATCCGGAACACTGAAACGAAGCATTTCTGAACAAATAAAGTCAGAGTTAACGATAACAAGTCAAATATCTGTCCAACACACTCACCGGTAGAAGCTACAGTAGACAGAGTGGCGATAGAAGGTGTAGCGGTCTTCTTTTGACTTTCGCATGCCAAAGGTAGATTCTCTGGAGTGGGAACCTCCAAAGCCGAGACCAATACTGACAAACGGGATTTCAAGGCCAATTTTCCAATTGTTGGACACAGCAGAGGTTGAGTCATTGACAAGAGTTTCGACAGAATCGTAGAGTACACTGGAGACCTTTAAGCTGCACTTGGGGAGGGTTCTCCAGTCCACCACGGCCGCTGGGACCTTCTGGCTCTCACTGTTCATGTAGCTGTTGCTGAACAGTCTGCAAGTGCCGTTGCCAAGGTTCCATGTTTCCGTGTCAATGACATAGGCACCTTTCCGCTCCATTGTGACGATGTCGAAGCCTTCACCACCCAGATTGTAACCAGGGACAAAGTGAGCCTTTTCACAGTCCGGCTGAGTACCAAAGAAGCTTCTGCTGGCTGCCAGACACAGAGGACTCCATGCCCACAGGAGCATGAGGTGCCACAGCCTTGCCATCTGTATGGAAGCAATTAACAGCAACAGAAAGTAAAACACAGGATAAGTCAAACAATGTAAAGTTTGAATTGTAAAATTGTCACTGAGGATTAGGAAGAATTTGATATTAATGATTACTCAAACTCTGGGGTCTTACCGTGACTGCTGACAGCAAGCTCTGCTCTATAGGTAACAATATCTGACCTATGTTATAGTACTGATATGGAGGAGGAGTCTTGATTCCCTGTGTGACTCTCACACATTTTATATATAACCATCTGCATTTAAGCAAAGTGAGTGTGTGTGTGATGGTTGTGTCGTCAGTGTTTGGAGGGTGGTTGCCAGTGTTTTTCTTTTCTTTTTTTTTTATTCCCATGTCACTTGTTGCTTGCACTTTAATGTAAAGTACATGTAGTTGACCTGTAATGAAAAACGTTATATATCAAAAAAATCACCTAAGTCTCAAGTTGAAGCCACAGAGGCTCCTCATTGATATACAATGATTAACCCAAAAGGAGAATATCATATTAAAAGGTAGTGTGGCACACTGTGCTCTGTGCTGATGGACTGTGGGGCATGGTATAATTTAATTTAACACTACCCGTTCCTCATAACTATAAAGCAGACTGTACTGTAGGCTGCCATGATCTGACATTAAAGTTAAATTTAATCCAGATTTTTATTTAATTTGAATTAAACTAACGTGAACTTCAAAATGCTACGCTTGCTACCCATGCAGTCAAGTGTTGGTCATTTTGACAAATACGAGCATTTCACAGTGCAATATGTAAGAGCTGGCCACCAAGCAAGTAGGGGCAGCATTTCACCTCTACTAACTGGGTCCATACAATTTAAATTTACAGTCATATAAATAATATACTGTATAAATAAATAAATGCATACTTTTAAGAATAAACATAAAAGAAACAAAAATTAATAAAAGATGCACAAACAAATACAAAACTAATAAAAATAAATACATAAATAACATGGAACAAATTAAACAGAAGAGTGAATAAATAAGGAAATTAACACAAAGATAAATAAATAAAGAAGCAAATTAAAAGAGATATCAATTTATGTGACATTTTATCAATTAATCAGTGGCTACATGTATTCTCAATATTAGTTTTATTACATTTAATGACTATTTATTTTTGATTTTGATTTTTGATTCCATCCTCCATATTCACTAACAGTAACATGACTATCAGCAGTTCAGAAACATGCAAAATCCAAAATATGGGGTTGGCACTGTCTGGATGCGAGTTTCTACAGCTAACCGCTACCTGAAGGCCCATCTCCCTGAGCTGCCATCTATCCCCCTCCCGCCAAAATAGTTTACCGGCGGGAAGCATGAGATAAAAAATAAAAAATATGTGATGATACTTTACGACACCAAAAACGTGTCTCTAGGTTCATATATTGAATAATGTGTGCAATGATTAACTATGATTAAAAAACATCTCAAGAAGCAAAATGTGTTATCTGTAAACAAGTGTGTCTTTTTACTGTTTGATCGGTGCTCCATCATAGCAGCAGTGCGTGCTCTGTTTCCGTACTACATGAACCACAATGTCACACGTTTGGTCTTGGTTCAGTTTTGTTCATCTGACTCATTTCTCACTGTGTCGCGTGGTTGAGCTCATTTATTTGAATGAGGAAGCTTCAGTCGACAGTAGTTTTATTGTATATGGAGCTTGAAGTAAGAAGAAAAGTTGCACCATGTACTGAGTAGTTCTGTAAGATTCATGGCCAGAGGAAAACTACAAATGCAGAATTAAGCCGTAATATCAGAAATAGAAAGAAAGATATTCCTTTATTAGTCCCACAGTGGGGAAATTCAGTTTTACACTTGTTGCTCACGCAGTACATGTACATGTCAATGGAGAGATGTCAGAGTGAGGGGGCTGCTCCTGACAAGCACCCAGAGCAGTTGGGGGTTTGGTGCCTTGCTCAGGGGCACCTCGGCAGTGCCCAAGAGGTAAACTGGCACCTCTCCGGCAACCAGCAACCAGTTGGTCTTGGTCTATGGGGGACTTGAACCGGTGACTTCCGCATCCTAACCCAAGTCCTTACAGACTGAGCTACTGCCGCCCCCAATACCCACGAATAATAAAAATACAGAAAAAAGCAATTTTTGCAAAAGCAAGTTTTTGACACATCTAAAAGATAGTGACCCCATCTCATATCCAAACCAAGCCCTGCAATGTCAAGAGATAAGTAAAAATGAAAACCCCTTTACCCAGCTGAGGCTGAGTTCACAAACCTGCTCCACCAACACACCAAGGCCTCAGGAACAGAACATACCGTACCAACAATTAGACGCAACCAAATTACTAAACAGTTACAATGAAACGACATCACCCATTGTGAAACACAAACAAAGGCACAGAGCGAAATTAGGGCTGTCAATGGATTAAAAATCTTATCACAAAATTAAGTTAAGCGTAATTAATTGCAAATTCATCACACATTTTTTTATGTTCAAACTGAACCTTAACGGGAGATTTGTCAAGTATTTAAAACTCAGCATGGGAGTGGACAAATATGCTGCTTTATGTAAATGTATTCCAATATTTATTATTGAAAATCAATTAACAACACAAAACAATGACAAAAATTGTCCAGAAACCCTCACAGGTACTGCATTGATTATCGTTGATTGCTGATTCATCATTGCAGCCTGGCTTGGTTGTTACCAAACACACAGATGAACCCAAAAGGCAGAAGAAAGAAATGCCGATGTATAAATCCAACAGTTTACGTTAAAATTATTGTATTGGCATAAAATGTGCAATCATCCTCTCAGGTACTGCGTTTAACACACAAAAAATCTCAGCTCATAACCTGACAAACTGCATGTGATTATCATAAAGTGGGCATATCTGTACAGGAGAGACTGGTGGGGACCCAGAGAACCCATTTACAGTCACATATCTGGAGGTCAGAGGTCAAGGGACCCCTTTGAAAATGGCTCTTACAGTTTTTCCTCACCAAAATATTTACCCTCTTTGCAAGGTAAGTAAGATACAGCACTTCCAGAGTTATTTTAACCCAAACTGTGATCTTTTCCTAAACCTAACCTAGTAGTTTTGTTGCCTAAACCTAACCAAGTTGATCTATCCCTAAACCTAACTAAACTGTTTTATTTTGAAAAGACAGGAGTGGAAATTGACGCATACGTCACATGTTGCTGGACATTTGTTGGAAAACACATGAAAAATATGCTGTTGAAAGTCGTGCTGAGCGTCACGAAAATAAAAAGCAAAATTCATGTCTATGTACACAAATTATATAGATGAAATTTCATGACTATTTCACAAACTGCCATGAGCCCTTTAACTGCAAACTATGTACACTTATATGGGAAACCATGTTGAACTTTCAACACCTTGATTACACACATGTGATCTCTGTGACTTGTTACACCATGAAGAATAGTCTGGTGAATATTTAGATCCAGATCAACTTTATTAACTCACACAATAACAACATGATGGAGCACTGTTCACCAGTAGATGGTGGTTGAATAAATGCCACACTAAATTATGGTACTTGTAGCTTTTCGGATAAAATCCCATTTAAAACAGTGACAGTCATCTGAAGAGATGCAAGACTTCCTGTGTCATACCGTGGGAGTGTGCTCTGTTGGTGCTGCAAGTTTGCAGATGCATCCCACTTCAAAACACTACAAAACAATCTCTGGGAGTATGTACTGGCTAATGAGTGAAATGATCACAAAAGCTTGTTTTGCAAAGTCTGTCAAATCTGTTTTTGTCTGATTAATCATGGCATGATGGCATTAACTGGAAGACAGTTTCTCCTTTTACTATTTGAATATGTACAAAAGCAGCAAAATGTCACCTTTTTTTTTTTTTTTTTGCTCACATCTGACGTGTTTCACACTTTGTCTCGAGTGGTCTAAGTCTATAACTGGAATGAGGAAGCTTCATTTTCCAGTAGATTATTTTATTTTTTGTGGTTAAGCACCAGTCCGAAATTATTAAAAGAATATACTGCATATCCTGTATATAATATATATGTATATATTTATATATAAAATCCCGAATTCCCTCAATAAAGTACTATCTATCTATACATACAGTATATATTAGTGCTGTCAAAGTTAGCACGATAATAATGTGTTAATGCAAATTGCCACTAATTTCTTTAACGCAGTTATGCAACCAGCAGTTTTTAGGTTGAGCGGGCTCAGTTTTAAAGTTAGTGAAGATACTGGTATCACATAAAACTAATCCTAAAGAATCCATTGGTACCAACCATGTTATGGTGACAAGTTAGTACTTGTAAGGATGGAGGCTAAATAACGCTTTTTGGTGAGGAAAAACTGTCCTGGCCATTTTCAAAGGTGTCCCTTGACCTCAAGATATGTGACTTGCCCACATTATGATAATCAGTCAGTTTGGATCAAGTCATAGTCAAGTCAGCACACTGACACACTGACAGCTGTTGTTGCCTGTTGGGCTGCAGTTTGTCAGGTTATGTATGAATTGAGCATATTTTTATACTAAATGCAGTACCTGTGAGGGTTTCTGGACAATATTTGTCATTATTTTGTGTTGTTAATGGATTTCCAATAATAAATATATACAGTACATACATTTGCATAAAGCAGCATATTGTCCACTCTCATTTTGATGAGAGTATTAGATACTTGACAAATCTTTTAAAGTATATTTTGAACAGACAAAAAATGTGCGATTAATTCATTAATTTAATATTTTTAATTGATAGACAGCTGTAATTTGTGTTGTGTTCTGTAAGTTTGTGATGTATAGGTGATTATTTTGCGATTAATTGCCATAAAATAATTGCATAATTGGTATATAAGAGGCCATTTCATGTCATAAGTAGCACTGCCCATGCAAAGGCCTGGAGTGGTTTCCTGCTTACATTAAAGCTGTAGCACAACTCAGAAGTTGTCAGCTCTCTCATAACGCCTAAAACAAAAGAATTATGTGAAGCCACAAAGGCAGCCATCTTGGCACTGCTGGAAAGTGGCATGAATGAGAGGCAGGTAGCCAAAAAACTGTAGATCTCCAAGACAGCCGTTCATTACACCAAGAAAAAACAAGCCGAACATGGTACTACCAAACTGCTTGTTGATCGAGGCAGGAAACGTCTTTCTACGCCACGAGATGACCGTGAACTCATCCGGTCCTGTGTCAGGAATCGTCATTAGACCTCCAGGTACCTTAAAAATGAGTGAGCACTGTCGAGAAATGTAACTTGTTCGGCAAGGACAGTTCGAAACCGACTTCCTGAAGCTGGTTTGAAGTCACACAGGTAGAGGCTCTTCATCAACGAAAGGCAGCGGAAGGCCCGGTTACTCTTTGCTAGGGATCCCAAGGATTGGACTGTTGATGATTGGGCTAAGGTCCTCTTCAGTGATGAATCCAATTTTGAGTTGATGCCCACTCCAGCCACCTTACTGGTTAGGAGGAAGCCTGGAGAAGCCTACAAACCAGACTGTCTTGCCCCTACAGTAAAACATGGGGGTGGATCAGTGATGATCTGGGGTTGTTTCAGTATGGGTGGAACTGCGCAAATGCAATGAACCAGGTCGTGTAGAGGGCTACTCTTGAAAATAGTCTTCTTCCATCAGCTGGAAACCTCTTTCCTGCCTCGAATGACTGGATTTTCCAACAAGACAATGCCCCTTGCCACACAGTAAGGTCAGTTAAAGCCTGGATGGAGAACCACAACATTCAAACCATGCCTTGGCCTGCTCAATCACTAGATCTAAATCCAATGGAAAACCTGTGGAAAATCATCAAAAGCAAGATAGAGAATCACAAGCCCAAAAACAAAGCAAATTTGTTTGAATTTGTGCAACAGGAATGGGATGCTGTGACAGCAGAACAATGTCAGAAGCTGCTGGAGAGCATGCCAAGACGCATGGCTGCAGTCATCAAAAACAATGGTTATGAATCAAGTACTAACTTGTGTGTGTATCATGTGACTAAAAGAGACAGAAAAGAAAACATGGAATGCCTAAAAACACTGTTTTTGGCAGTACAATGCCATAGCTATTGATGTAAGAACTAATTTTGGTTGGAAAATGGGAAATGGCTAGATAGCAGCTCTGAAATTAAACTTTTATGAGCTGTTTTTGTTGTTCGGGCAATCTTCCACATCCATTCAGCCTGTAGAGCAGGCATTTTATAATGTATTTACATTTTATAACTTTTAGGACCTAATGGTTTAAATAAAGGTTATTCAAGTAATGGGGAGTTGATTTACATGAAAGAAAAAAAATCTGCTGAATTACAGACATCTCTTTCCAATTGTAAGTCTATGGGAAAATGTTTTTTTTTGGCCCAAAGACATCATGTGATGGGCCTGGAAGTTGTAGTTGGCTTGGTTTACATTCCTAATGATAATTTTGGGGGAGTGGCTTTGGAGGGAGGCCTGAAGGGTCGACTGTGGGTCGGCTGGTGCTGCTAGCTACTGCCATTGGAAATGAGTTTACAGCACTAGGCTGGGTTTTATGATTGGATACATGTTAAAGTCTGGTTACTCTTGTTAGTTTCTGAACATTACTGACCCTTGAGTACATGAGTAAATATATGTAGTTACTTTCTGCTATTGTATTTAACCTACACACACTTAGTAGTATGCATACTGTATCTAGGTTATGATTAAGGTTTTTGTCAGTATTGGAAGGTGTGTATATTGTATTATGCAAGAGATACAGTCAGCAGTGGTTTCCTCCCTGTGCATCTGTGCTCATAACATGATGTTCCCCCTCTGCTGCTGCTCCTCCAGTACTACAGGCAGCCTCCCATCTCCATTTTAATAATCTGGGATCTCTGACTAGCTGTAATTCATATTGTCACCACAGAGAGGCACTAGGTCCATGTAGACTAGAAATGTTCAGTACAGCTGCATGTTCCAGCAAATCTTCAAGATACCTTCTGTGTTTCTCTTAGCAATAATTCATAAATCATTATTAATATTTAATGTTGTTGAACTCAAGGTTGCTGTCTGGCAATGAGAAGACATCTTAAAAGTGTCAAGCTCAGATAGATGGTATCTAGCCATCAGTAGAAAACTGTGTCCTAGGATGTAGTTTTAAGTTCGGTAGATTGGTATTTCTGTTACAGCAGAGTAAATTTCTGTCCATAGGAAGAAACAGAATAATGTAGTGGCAGGTTGGCGCTGTTTATCAGCTATCGTCTGTCTTTGTGGAGGGTGTCTTCTTCCTTCCGTCAAAACAAAAGTTTCTGAAGTTGAGCTGTGCCACACAAGGGAATTGATGTATCCGCCATCTATTTATAACACATAGAACAGGTGTGCCGAGGCAAAGTGTTTGGTTGGGCTCTTCAGAGGACTCTTTGTGCTTGTGCAACACACACACACACACACACACACACACACACACACACACACACACACACACACAAGGGACATATGCAAACATGAAAACACACACACATACATTGCTTTATATGAAACCTTTTAACAGTGTAGCCGCATGCATGCCCGTACGTACAGAAGACAAATGCATTCCCATGCATTCATACACATTCAGACAATAAAACATGTACAGCTTGCTGCTGGCACACAGACATACAAACACTCATTTCCATCTAAGCAACTGTCAAATGAAAAGGGAGACGAGATGCTCTTTGCATTATTAGCTTCTTCTCTCCTGAGGATAGAGCAGATCCACACTCACAACCAGATCCTCTTAGCAACACTTCACTCAAACGATCTACTGCACTCAACAAATCAACACATCTTGTCTTAAAGCCGCAGCCGGGCAATTTGAGCAAATATGATAAAAAGTTATTTTTATTAAACTGTCACTATATCCCAGCAGTTGTGCACGAGGAAGGTTATCTATGAAACAATCATGTTCAATCATGTCCTCCTCGTGCTCCACTCAGAGCTGAGCAGTCTCCACGGCAGCTGTCAATCACTGTTTGCCAAACTCATTAACTCCAACCAAACGGTCCAACTAGGCAGCGCTGATCAAATATAAATCAAGACTGTTACTGTAATGCCTATTTCTCGCCTTAAATGTGTTGTTAGAAATACATATTATGGTGCCTTCAAATAAATCTTGTGAGCTTGTGTTTACAACATATGAAGTCATGTAACACATATGCTTGGCGTTCAAGTGGTGAAGCCGTGAGGACATCGCTGCTAAACAACAGCAATATTAACATGGCACCATAATTGTACTGTTTAGCTGTAAAATGAGAAAGTTTGCTCCGGCCGTTGGGCGGTGCTTGGTATTGACTTGAATGTTTTCAACATGGCAGCCGGATCACAAATTTTCTTATTTTACAGCTAAACAGCAACTAGAAGATGTTTCTGAAAAAAAAATTATGTGTAAAATAAGCATTACAGTAACAGGATATTGATTCATATTTGATCATCGCTGCCAAGTTCAACTGTTTGGTCAGAGTTCACTATTTTCACAAGCAGTAAGCAGAGACAGCTCGACTCTGATTGGTTGTTTTCCTTCAGCTGTGAAATCTTGCAGAAACCATTAGGAGCACATGAGGACACAGAGGAACATGATTTTTTTCACAGATTACCTGTCTCATGCACTACCGTCAGGATATCGTGACATAATTCTGATAATCCATCTGTAACCACTTATCTTGTTCGGGATCGCAGCCAACCCCAGCTGACGTTGGGCGGAGGCGAAGCACACCCGGGACAGGTCGACAGTCCATCGCAGAGACAGACAACCATTCAGGCTCACATTCACACCAGTGTGACATTTTGAGTCAACAATGAATCTAACCTGCATGTCTCTGGACTGTGGGAGGAAACCGGGGAAAACCCACGCTAACATGGGGAGAACATGCAAACTCTGCACAGAAGAGCCCCAAGCCGGATTCGAACCTGCGAAACCTCTTGCTGTGAGAGGACAGCGCTAACCACAGCACAGACCTTGCCCATAATTCTGATAATAATTATCATAATTTTTTTTAAAATCTTACTTACAGACTTCAGCTTTAATTACAAACACTTCACAGGCAGTTTCAACCACCATGGACACAACTACTCAGAGAACTGCCTGTGACCATATGCCCCCAACAGTGAGGTTAAAGTGGTGGGAATGTAATGCTTATTTAGTCAGAAGAACCTGTACCCACAGTAGTTTATTACCTCAGAAAAAAAGGGAACAGTATTTCCAGAGAATCAAGGTTGCGAGGAAGATAACCATGTTTGCATATGTTTTTATTGTGGTCATTTGCACCTACCTGCAGTGAGACTGAAAGTACTGCTGCAACCTCAAAAAGGAAGTAGGCGAGGCCTATAGTGCTGCAAAATATGCTCCAAGACATACTATTTTGAAGTTTTACTCTGTATGTAAAAAGGATGAAGCAGTGGTGATCAGAGCAGATGAAGGTTTGTTGGAGCTGACTGTTTCCATGGACTACTGAACTATTCTTTGGAGCTCAACATTAGACCGATATTTTGGGAATGGTATTACCTGGGTGACAAGACTTTTGGATTACAAATTGTTTTTTTAAATAAATCCAGAGGAACTGAGTCTGAGGTATTATTTGACAGACCAAGATTACCTTTTCTTGTGGATACTGGATCACTCAACTTCAACACTGTGGCAATGCCTGTGATTGTACTAGAAGCCAAGGACTTCACCAGTCCCCTTTTCTTGGTGCGTACATGGGAAGTCTTATCTAGCTGTACCACTTTCAGTATTGTGGCCTCGCTGGAACCTTCAGAGTTAAACCTCCAACACTTCAACACATTCAGGATCTTCTGCATGTTCACCTGGTGCTTCTTCTTCACCCTTACACTCCTTATCCACATTCTCAGCATCATCCAGTTTCACAGCCTCATCCCAATATCCTGGAAGAACCTGACTATGACGGCGGGAGTCTTAGGCGCACTGATGTGTCTCAGTGCCTCTGTGGTTTTCCCTTGGATCATTATGGATCATCAAGGGGCGTCGCCACGCCCTGTGGCGGCTGCCGTGGTCTCCTGCATCACTTTCCTGGCCTACGCCTCAGAGTCCTACATTCTTCGCACCCAAGGCCCTGAACGAAGAGGCTACATGGGCAGCATGCCTGGTCTCCTCAAGATACTCCAAGCCTGGGGAGGCTGTCATATGATACCTCTGGTTATGGAGGTGGTCTCTGGACTGCCTAGTGGTGTACACAGTTGGCAGTTGTGGGTCTCCGGCGTGTCATATGGTGTGTGTTTTCTCATGTCTCTAGTCACACTTGTGGTGTTATTAGGAGACTTTACTGGGCGATGCTTTCTACCTTTTGACAGGTTTTTGGCTGGCTTCAGTCTGATTGGGGTGTTGCTGTACATGGTGGCCACTGTGATTTGTTTTACCAAGATACTGCATCTGAAAGACCTCGAGCAAAGAATGCCCAACAAAAGCGCAGAACTGGTTATCATGGAAACAGTGGTTGCTAGTATTACGCTGTTAGCTTATACAATGGATCTTGCCTTCTCTGTTAAACTGTTGTGTGACAGGAGTCATGCATGAAATATCACCTTTGAAGTTCATCATGTATAGTCCTGAAAAGTTTAAAAGAAAATGATGTCTTTGGCAAGTGTGTCAAACTGAGTGGATGTTTTTACTTTTAATTATTGCTGTGTAATCAAATTCTCTCTCTAGACCCCTGCATTTATACTTACAAGTCATATACAAGTTAACATATTAAACTTGGAAAAATGTATGAAACTGATAACATCATTTAACTGTTGTGAAAGTGTTATGTGACATTTATGGTGCAGTTCAATGTGACACATACTGTACAACCACTAAACCTGGGTTATGTGACAGGTGGACTGACTCATAAACACACAGTAGTCACTGCCAATAAAGCTTAAAATATAAACTGTGGCTATTTAATTGAGAGTATAGGCCCTACAAAACTGCAAAGTGACACTAAAAGGTGCAGACTAATAACAAATGATCAGAAACACTTTAGGGCCTTCAAATCAAGCTTACATTAGCCCCAGTTTAATGAGAACCATGGCAATTCACCAACACAGTGGCAACAACAACAGCAACACAACATATACTGCGTGTCTGTTTAAATCAGTCATGGTCTTTAAAGCTGAAGTAGGCAGATTGGAGCAAATATGATCAGAAGTTATTTTTATAAAACGGTCACGATCCTGACTGTAGTGAATGAGACAGGTAAAAAAAAAATTTAAAATCATGTTCCTCTGTATCCCCCAGGGGCCATAATGGCATCTACAAGATTTCACAGACCAGAGGAAAACAATGAGAGACGAGTTGGAGCCTTGCTGTCTCTGAGCAGCTGTTAATCACTGAATTAATTAATATTCTGTTACTGTAATGTCTATTTCTCATGTAAAATGTTTTCATCTTGTACTTACTGGCAGCCATGTTGAGATCAGCTGAGGAAATACCAAGCACCGCCCACCAGCTGGATCAAACTTTCTCATTTTACAACTAAACAGTACACTACACTGTGTTTTACGCAAGAAATAGGCGTTACGGTAACAGAGTATTAATTCATATTTAATCAGCACTGCCTAGTTTGACCATTTGATTGGAGTTAGAGTGACTGACAGCTGCCTCCACAGAATGAACAGCCAATTGGAACGCTCTTTCTGAAATGACCTGTAATTGTCCAAAGTCTCCCGTCACGGGCTAGACTTTCTTTACCCTGAAAACAGTGCCAAGGAGGTGCGAAAGCCTGTTTTCCCCCAGAACACTTGTACTACAATATGCTGAAATGCAACTGTAATTTTTGCAATAATGATGCCAAAAACATCTATTGCACGTTTAAATGAGAAGGGAGAAAATGCAGTCTGAACTGCATGTCAAAAGCTTAAATGTACACATTAGAAACAGGAAAAATATCGATTTTAGTTTTGTTTTGCTTAATGACGCCAACAACTTTCTACCTACAGCTGCGTTAAGCGTAGAATATATTAAAAGTTTTCATACAGCACTCTCAACAGTGTTTTTATTGTGAGGGAGAAATAGTTAACTAGTTTTCTGTTGGATAGGTATTGGCTAGGTATTAATTTAACAAGGGCTCACAGTGTCATTTAATTACGAGGTCCTGTAAGTTTGGTCATACTGTTTTGTTCCTGCATCGATAAGAAGAAGAAGAAGAAGAAGAAGATCTACCTTTATTAGTCCCACAATGGGGAAATTCAATTTACACTCTGTTAAACTCATACATGGTACATGCAGACCTGAAACACACATACATGCATTAATGGAGAGGTGTCAGAGTGATGGGGCTGCTCCTGACAAGCGCCCCGAGCAGTTGGGGGTTTGGTGCCTTGCTCAGGGGCACCTCGGCAGTGCCCAAGAGGTAAACTGGCACCTCTCCAGCTACCAGTTCACACTCAGTTTTTGGTCCATGTCGGGACTTGAACCGGTGACCCTCCGGTTCCCAAGCCAACTCCCTACAGACTGAGCTACTGCCGCCCCCAGAGTCAGAATAAGTCAGAAAACATGATGTATTATTGTAATAACTTGTTTACATTGAACACTGTTCACCTACTCACATCTGCCTCATCTACTCCAGACCTTAAAAGACGCTCCGTCGAGAAATCGATTGCCAATCCCGGAGAACGAGTCATTCATCGCCTCCCGCCGCTCGGTGTCGATTACTCTGGCCTTGATCAACTGCTGCGTGTTTGTCTTTAAGGAACTGGGTCCAGTCAGTTAGTCAGTTGTCAACAGGCTGAGCGAGGAAACCAGACGGTGACACAACTTGGTAACACAAACGTTACTGTACGTTAACGCGTTAAGAAAAGCCTCGTGTGGGAAGTTCAGGTTTTGTCCGGTGTATCCAGAGAAAATGAAGTCGTCCGGACACGGTAAGCGATCTGTGACTTGCCTCTTTTTGTTGAAACAGTCGGCGAGTTTGGTGAGATGACGTCGGCCAACAGGGACTTTAAAACTAATCGCGATTAAATTTGTAGCAAGCTAGTTTTTCAGCCCGTCTGTGCAGTTTGATGTGAAGTCATATTTAAGCTAATAAAGGCAGAACAAGTAACGTTATATTCCAGTTAACGTTGTTGTTAGCTTATCTTACACGTATCAGAAGACAGGCTACTTTCACTGCTCGTTGTTAGGTTTGCTCTTAAAGCTTGACATGTCTCTATTTAGACAACGTTAGCTTGCGTGCTAGCCGAGATAACTTCCAACAACACCCATGTGTTAATGCTACTGGGAGTGTTTTTTTTATTGTCTGCCATATGGTTAGATCCCTGTCTACAGGCATTGTTCACAACGGCTCCCAATGTAACTGCTTACTCACCCAGAAGCAAAAAAAAAAAAAAAAAAAACACTCTCTGTATTGTCAGTTTTTGTTTTTGTGTTTTTAACCTACATTTGTAACGATTTTGCATTTCTCCCGCTGACAGTGTGTTTCTCAGAAGCCTCCTGAGCATCACGGACATGTGAAACTTGACTCTGCAGTAGGCAGATGCAAGTCCCAGGCTGGATTGAATGGCACTGAGGATACAAGGTAAGCACTTTGCCAGTAAATTTGAACTCATTATTGATCCGTTTCCTGAGCTACAAATGACCTCAGTGAGGGCAAAGTCTAGATAGAGAGAGAGAGAGAAGGGAGAGAGGAAGAGCAAACATGGCTCAGGAGAATGAAGATCGGAGTAGGAATACATAAAATTTGTGTACACAAATACTTCAGGGATTAGTAGAAACATTAAGGAAAGTCCATATCAAGTGATATTCCTAAGCTTAATGCACAAAAATGTAGGAGATTAAAATATATTGTGTTTGTCATCATAACTGCAAATAGCAGTTCCATCTTTGTCAGTCACCTGTAGTTGATGATGTACATACCATTTGAAAATGTATTAGACTGATTAGCTCTGAGCAAACCTGACCGCAGACGTTCAGGGCCTTCAACTAAAGGCCCTGAAGTTTGGATGTTTAAAGTCAATAGCAGCAAGGTGTTTTACAGGTTTCTTTGTACACATTGACCTCAAAGTATATTTGAAATGTTAAGTAACTTGCTTTACAAGGTTTCCATGCATAATGACCCCATTTAACCAGTTTACTAACTGACATTGGTCCCACTAGTTTTTGTCTCTTTCTCTAGTTTCGGCCTGTAGCTGTTGCTCTTGTATAGAATATTATCAACGATGCTCGCTGTTTGCAGTTCAGTGTCGACTAGGGTTTCACGGTTCGGTTCATATCACAGTTTGGGTTCATGGTTTTCAGTTCGGTTCGGTACGTTTATGGTACAGTAAGGAGGCCAATTTCCAACTTCAATTTAAACGTGATTTAATTTATTTGACAAGATAAGTCAACAACTGTTTGTCTTCACAACAGTAGACTAACATCAGGAACAAAACACTTCGTCATTGTCACATCTGATGGCTGGACTTCTGATCTAAAAGAAAAGTACCACTGTGTTATTGAAAAAGAATTGAAGTTTATCATCAGTCATTATTAGTCCTTCCTCCTGTACACTGCTGATGTGAACCACTACAGGTCCTGCTGGTAGAGAAGAGGAGCTGCTTTGTGTCAGCCAGCTGATGTTAAAGTTTACTACTAAGATACATGACAAACTAACCTAAACAGTCAGACTACAGAGTCTACTGCCAGCTTTAGTTTACTACTAAGATACATGACAAACTAACCTAAACAGTCAGACTACAGAGCCTACTGCCAGCTTTAGTTTACTACTAAGATACGTGACAAACTAACCTAAACAGTCAGACTACAGAGCCTACTGCCAGCTTTAGTTTACTACTAAGATACATGACAAACTAACCTAAACAGTCAGACTACAGAGTCTACTGCCAGCTTTAGTTTACTACTAAGATACATGACAAACTAACCTAAACAGTCAGACTACAGAGTCTACTGCCAGCTTTAGTTTACTACTAAGATACATGACAAACTAACCTAAACAGTCAGACTACAGAGCCTACTGCCAGCTTTAGTTTACTATTAAGATACATGACAAACTAACCTAAACAGTCAGACTACAGAGTCTACTGCCAGCTTTAGTTTACTACTAAGATACATGACAAACTAACCTAAACAGTCAGACTACAGAGCCTACTGCCAGCTTTAGCTTCAGTTTGTGCAGCCGAGGGTTACGCTGCTCCTAAACTTTATGAGGATAATATATTAATAACACTGAGGCTCTGTAGTTCAGACCCTTGTCAATAACAGCTCATCACTGCTTCACTGCTACTGTTCCTCCCTTCACAATAAACTCCCTGAACACAACCACTGATCACTGTTGGACTAGAAGGAACTAAATCATTCACAACTTAACTAAATAAATTACACGTTTACTATTTACTATTTGCTATCAGCCAGTGAGCTAATGTATGGTGGCGAGTTAATAGCTGTGGTAATGTGAACACAGTGGTGGTGGTTGAGAGACATGCGCAGTAAAATCTGGTTCACCCTCGCCGAAATTGAGCCAAACACAACTCACAACCTCAGCTTCAGTTACACTGTGCATGCATTATACGTCATACCTCTGTCCACCGTGTCCCAGCCTCTTTCAATAGGCTTTGATTTCTAGTGTGACAATAAACGTGATGAAAAAATACACAATTGGCCTCATAACCTATTTCAAATGAACCGAACGGTACATACACAACCCGAACCGTGACTAGCGAACCCAACGGTTCGTTTTTTTTTTTACCCGAACCGTTCCCATCCCTTGTGTCTACTAAGGGAATTTCAACATGTCACATTATAGGTGACAAGGCTACAACTACTGCCCTCAGAAGGCTTATATTAGGCTGATTGTTTCTGACCTATAAACAGGCGTTGATATCTTGTGGCCAAAGTCATGTAATGATGATTTATTGATCACAAAAGCAGCTGAATGGATCTAAACAAACAAACATCCAGGCCATGGTCCAGACCTACACACCAGACCATGCTCTTTGGTTTGTAAAATCCTTTTGTCTCTCTCCTTATCCTTGTTATGATTTATCACATGATCATTTTTAGGTCTTCGATATATCGCTACACTACTGTGGTCCTGACCCGTGCACTCCTATACTGTTCACTTTGTAATGTTATTACAGTATTCCCTAATTTCTTTGCTGAGGCTTATAGTAGATTGTGAAGTCTTGCCTATTTCAGAAAACAGTTCAAACCACAGTGAATGGTGATTTGACTTTCAGAGTTGCGTTATGGTATTAGATCTTGTATAATGTGAACAGACTATTGTCCATACTGAATATTTTCACTATTCTAAAAGCCTTTGTACAGCGTTGTTAGGGCCAAGATGCTGTGAATATCAAGAAGAAGAAAACTATTTGTTTTTTTGGAGAGAGGCATTAAGATCCTCAATAAATTGTAGATATTAAAGGACAACTTTGGTATGTTTCAACCTGGACCCTATTTTCTCATGTTTTTGAGTGTGACTAATGGGGGGGGGGGGGCAACAATTTTTGAAATTTGTCCAGTACTGAGGGAGTACACTACAGATGCCTGCTGCTAAATGGGCTGTAATGTAATCAGTTGGGGCAACCTGGCACCGTCAGTTTACATCCACTAAAAGTCCTCGTTTTTGCAACTGACAGGCTCTGATAGTTATTATAAGTGTCTGACAACATGATGGAAAGGACCCAACAGACAAATGACACCTGAGATGAGAGGAATGCCACAGGACACCAGTGTTGTCAGAGTTTGATGTGTTGGAGTCCAGAAAGCGTAGCTTAGTGTTATCTAAAATATTTTTAATGCCATGGCTGAGTATTGAGCTGATTTTGACAATGTGGTTTTTGAGACTTCTCCAAGCGAGACACATGATAACAGACGGACCGGATCAAGTGAAAGGGAAGAAAAAGGTTTCATTTCTCTGTAGGGGCCTTTCCATAGTGTTGTCAGACACTTATAATAACTATCAGAGCCTGTCAGCACTTTTAGTGGACGTAAACTGACGATACCAGGTTGCCCCGAATGATTACATCACAGCCCGTTTAGCAGCTGTGGTGTCTGATCCTCAATACTGGATCAGTTGCAAAAGGTTTGGTCCCCATTAGTCACTTAAACACAAAAACATGAGAAAATAGGGTCCAGGTGGAAAAATGCTGACCTTACCCTTTAAAGGTGACATAAAGGTCCAAAAGCATAGTAGTTGTTACAGGTATGCTGTAATGTCATGTATTGTGTTATCGTTCTACAAATTTCTGTGTGCACATATCAAAAGTTTGGTCTTATGTAATACATACAAGTGGAACTTTTCATTGCGTTGAACCTTAGTTTCATTATATTATGTGATTTTTCTGAAATATATCTGCTGCATATGTTAACCATGTGTGTCATAACATGTTGATTTCAACCATATGGATGGCCTTGCCTTACATAGATCCAAACCACTAACCTGGAATGTGTTTTTGTGAAAAAACTGGCATGGCCATTTTCAAAGGGGTCCCTCTGACCTCAAGATATGTGAATGAAAATGGGTCCTATGGGTACCCACCAGTTACAGACATGTCCACTTTATGATAATCACAGTCAGTTTGGATCAAGTCATAGTCAAGTCAGCACTCTGACACACTGACAGCTGTTGTTGCCTGATGGGCTGCAGTTTACCATGTTATGATTTGTGCAGATTTTTTATGCTAAATGCATCTGTGAGGGTTTCTGGACAATATTTGTCATTGTTTTGTGTTAATTGATTTCCAGTAATAAGTATATACTGTACATACGTTTGCATAATGCAGCACCTTTGAGAGTATTAAATACATAACAACTCTCCCTTTAAGGTACATTTTGAACAGATAAATATGTGTGATTTTTTTGTGATTAATCGTGATAAATTATGGACATACATGCGATTAATTGCAATGAAATATTGTAATCCTTTGACAGCCCGAGTTCTTTTATAATGGGATTTGCACAAAAATAGATTTCCGTGGCAGGGAGGCATGAGGTGCATCAGGTTTGGCTACGCACTCGTTGGTGGGATAAATTCATTGTTTTTTTTGTTACAGCAAAAGAGAGAAAATGACGCCAGGGTTGTACATTACCTGACACCTGTCACCACCGAGACACTGTGTGTGCTTAGCTGTGTGTCATGTTAAAAAGGAAAAACAAACCAGGAGTCTAACGCCTGCGAGAGACTGAAAGAGGTTTTAGGATTTGAGCAGCAGGTGCGGTGACCTTTCACCGGTGTTATTTCCCTCTATGGAATGTGCCGTATTCATCTATCAGACTGTCACGCTGAGAGAAGGAACATTATCATACTTTATGGAGGAACTGGCCTACACCCTGTTGACTGTACACCTGCTCATAGCTTTGACTCACATTGTGGCTTTCCGGGTTCTCACCAGGTGTGACCTACATTTACATTACAGATTTATTTTGGTTTTTGTCAAGGCTTAGTCCAGCTCTGATGTACGCAAGTGTTATATTTCGTTTCAGTCAAGTAAACATGTAAAAAGCAAACTAATAGGAGGTCTGCTGCCCGTACAGCCTACTTGAGGCCAGCTGATGTGGAGTTGACTACCTTGTGCTTTTCAATGTGTTCATACATTTTCTGAAATTGTTCTCTTTCCTCCACAATAGCCCATGACAATACAGTTTAATGACGCCTTACAACAGAATATCAGTTTACCATGAGACTATTAGTCTACTTGATAGAAAAAGAAGGCTTTTACACTGTGTAGTGCTCACGAATTTTACAATACTGTTCCACTGTGATCTGCTTTACCTCTGATCCGGACCTACAAGATAAGACACTTTGAGGCAAGTGTAGCTCAGTTTGTCTTCTCTCTTATGCTAGCCTTATTTGGCTTTTGGCTATTAAACATGTCACAGTTTTCAGGCTCCTGACTCACAGCTTATTTGGATTAAAATTATTACAAAACAGGCCTCGTCTTCAACAGTACTGCCGGCTGACTGAATTAAGAAGGGGTGGCTAGTGCCTTGCTTCAGGGTAACTCGCTCACTGCTTATTCAACCATCTTTTCATTCTGCCATAGACAATTTTCTCAGTCTACAGAGAGAAGTTTGAGGAGGAAGAGAAGATGTAACAGAGTAAACAGAAGTTGAAACATATCTCCAAACTGCTTTAAACAAACCGGTAATAGTAATTATGCTATGCTGTATGTCTAGTTGGTTGTACCAGCATTAAATCCAAAACGCTGATCTCCTATTTGTTCCCCATGTCCTAAAAAAGATATAATAGAGGGGCTTTATGGCTCCACGCTATAGACCAGACCATCATGTTTGCAGAGGCTGCGCTCCCTTCTCAGAGAAAGACAAGCTGCAGTAGTAAGTATGTAGTCATACATTAATGTTATAGTAGCATCAGACTGTCATCTCCAACTAAATCTCAGCCTATAGATCAAACAGTTGGCTGTTATTTACAGACAACACTTAGCCTAACGGGATTCTATGAAATATGTATAGAAGTCAATATCCAACCACTGTCTCGGACATGGGAAGACTGAAGGGACATGGCGGTGATCAACTGTCATTTATTAAGTTATTGTGAATGCTCAGGTTCAGGCAAGGTTGTATAAATAAATAATCACATGTGGATAAAACCAACGTTTGTTTAAGAGATGAATGCATACAAATGTGTCAAAATTACAATCCAAACGCATCAAATTGCATCTAAGTCTATGGGATCCTCAGTTTTATTTCCCCCAAAAGGGGGCGTGGCTTTAACTTTTTGTGAAGTACCCAGTCTGATGTATACAAAGCCAAGATGTACCGTATATGTTTTTTTTAATGACTCTCTAGTTCTGAATCTATATTGACATCTGTTGTGCTTGTCTGTGATGAGGGAAAATAAGATCTGCCATTCAGAGTTGGATATTTGTGAGCCCTTGGTTATGTAGCTTAGCGTTGCTTCCCCTGAGCTTCCTCCTCATTTATGAAGGTGTCAACAAACCTCAAAGTTTTTTCAGACAGGTGCTCCACCCTCTGAAATAATGACCATTACCGAGACATCAGGCGAACGCGTCAGTCTGCCAGCCAGCAATGTCTACAGGGCTGCTTCAGGTGCTGCTTCCACTGTGCGCTGGCAGTCCCATTCATCTCGCATACCATCATAATAATCACTTGTTTCCAGAGGAACACAGAGGAATGAGACAGAGGCGAGGTAGGAGGTGGGAAGATGTATAAATATAGCCTGTCTATAAATACTACTTCGGTTTCTCACTTGAAAGTGAGACATTATTCACAAAGCTACAGCATTTTCACACGCAGCATTTTGTGCACAAGCTAAAGGCTGGGAAAAAAATAGAGATGTCTGAGCATCAGTGAATTCATTTGGTGTTTTACTTTGAGCTCTGAGTGCAGCTGTATAAGATTGAAGCCACTCATTTCAGACTTTCAAGCAGTCGTTCACCGTGATCTGCAGATTAGTCTGGAATACATTGACATGGCAGCATTTCAGTCTCCCCTTTTTGAGCCAGTCTCTCACACTCGATAACAATGCAGTCTTTTGTCATTACAGTTTGGCTGACAGATGCTTTTCCCTGTTCCTGCTGTTCCCAGTCCACACTAATGGTTAAGTTTCTGATTGATTGTTGGCCTGGGGCTCAAATACTGTATATGTTGATAAGAGGAACAATTTTAAAACATTTGAATTACATCAGATATTATAAATTAAATTGTTCCGTAATTTAAAATCATTCGTTTTATACAAGAATTAATGATTTATTGATTTTTTTTTTTTTTTTTTTTTTCGCTGAATCAGGACAGACGATGGCCGATATATGATGCTGATTCTTTTTGGCCGATATGTTTGGGTGATTTTATTTTTTTCCTCCATCTGATTAAATATAACAGCTTAATAATAACAAGTGACGCACAAAATTTCTCATCTTCAGTAAACATTTACTGAACAACTCCTATGGTTTGTCTCTCCAATCTACATTTTGTGTCTGCGCTGCAGTGCACTTATATATTTTAGATGAAAATGATGTATAAACTAAGTATCCAATACATGAAACAGGTAATCAAAAAAAAATTGTCAAATAAACTTTTGGATGAAAAAAATAAAGTTTTAGTGCACCTAACAGCATTTATGACAGATGCAGAGCAGTTACTTTTTTTTTTTTTTTTTTAAATTCAGGGTTTGATTCCCACTCCTCTGTATTTTAGTGTGTACAGCTTAGACTGAGACGTGATGAGCCAGCTAGATGTTGCTTACCTTCACTGCTTGAAGGTATCCACTGTATAGAGAGGCTCTGAGTGAAATGCAGCGCAGATTTTAATGCAGTGATTTATTTTTAGACAAAGAAAATTTTACATTTACATCCAGCCAGCGGTGGCTTCGTGTGATTCATTTGCAGTCTGGATGCGGAGGGATGAACATCTCCTGCTCCGACTGCAGTTCGGAGGGACTGCTGCGCGACTAGACCCCGGACCAGAACGGCCGCTTGACGAACGCATGGCGGCCGCCTGTGAGTGCTTTGGAGTGGGGGAGGGGTCCACGGCAGCTCCCACTGCTTGTTGAGAAGATTAAGAACGATATGTGATTTTATGTCCGTCTCCAAAAGTCTCTAAAAACACCAAAAAAAGTCACTAGATTTGTAGCTAGTCGCTTTTTTGAAAAAGAGCCACTAGAGGGGACTGAAAATATAAATATAGCGACAAAGTTGCTAAGCTGGCAACACTGCTGAGGTCTGCTGGTAGAACGGCAGTTTGATTGACACAAGGGGGGCGGAGTCATACCCAGTCTACAGCAACAACAACACTGGGCTGCCCGCTGATGCGCCAGCTTGGTAATCGGCTTTATATGATCAGACATCGGCCGATGCCTATTATGGGAAAAAAAGGGGTAAAATAATCGGTCGACCTCTATTTTAAAGTGCAGTGTTGTGTCAGTGTTTGTCTGTATCTTAAAGCCTGCTGTTGTGAAACTGTCAGGAGTTGAAGGACTTAATTAGCCTAGACAGATGCAGGCTGACAGTTACAGGTGTGGTGAGGAAAAATCCACACAAATGGCATCACATATATCATATGACATACAGTATACGGGGAATTGTTTGGGGTAAACAGAAGAATCTTTGTGTAGACAAAGCAGGAAGTTGGTCCGGTCCTCTCCTGGGTTCATCCAGATGTGCCCAGCTGAGCAGACGACTGCCCCAAAGGCCTCAATGCAGACTGTAGCTTGGCTTACTGTACCATTCCCATGTTGTTGTGTTGGAAGGCTTAAGCTGTGGTCAAAAAGTCTTTTTTGATTAGGAAGGTTCCTAGCAGAGTGAAATGACCTTGATAAATGAGTGAAATGACCTTGATAAAGCTTGATAAAAGCTGTTTGAATTCTCCAAATGCTAAGGAAAAACTCTGCTGTGCTTCCTTTCTTATGCCCTTTAGCATAGGACACACTGGACCATATTATAGATACTGCTGTCCCACATCACCATTCATGTAAACAAACAATATGCTTATCTTGCATATTACTTTTATACAATCATATACTAATTGGGAAAATATGAGGTAAATATGAGGAGACAATGTGATGCAACAGTGATTTCCTTCTCCATAACTAACAATTAACTCAACATTTATTGTCCTTTTTCTATTTTAATTACAACCTTGGTAATGAAGTGTTAATATTCATTGGCTGTCCATGTTCGGTCACATAATCCTTTGTTATTTAGATGTAAAGTGTCACAGTAGCAGAGGGACCTCTCTTTCATACACCGGGGGTGAGCCAGAGCTATTTAACAACGCAAGGGGCAAACATCCACCTTTTGTAGTCTGTCTTTGGAATATTGTGGTTTCACCACAGCAGACCTGTGTCACTAATGGTGCCTTCAGGGTCGTGTTTCCGTTTTCGTGTTTACCGTGTTTACGAGTTGGGTCCATATGAACACCCCCCTCAGGTTGTATTCACAACCTCGTAAGTAGAAACTTTCTGAAAGCTCAGAGTTCACGACTTGTGATGTTTATTGATATTGGTGCCCATGGAGGTTCATTTATCGGTGCATAATAAGTTAATATTGTACAGTATATTGTAATTTTAGTCATATATTGTTTATCTTGGTAATTTTAATATGTCAGAGGAAAATGTTGATATTCTCAACAACCTCATCTTTCTCCTCTGTCATTATGTCTTTGCATTTCCTGCATCATGTTACACAGTTGCTAGGTTGCTAACTTGTTCTGTGGCTTCTAGACTCGGACAGTAACGTTAATATTGTCGTTACTTAGATGCGGTGTTCTTTACGATTTAAACACTTGAACGCAACGCATGTGGTGTTCAGGACTTCCCATGTAGTGAACATGACTTCACAAGCTCCATTTGAAGGCAGCATATCATCTGCCGCTGTCTCATCATACGTAGCCTAGTGTAAGGGCAGCCGGATTCTCTTAACACCACGGTTGTCTTTTCAGATCTTTCCTCGACCCTATGACGTTTTCCATCGAGGTCAAGGAAAAGTGGTTTAGAAAAGACCTTACTTTTCAACCACAGCCTTAGTTTCACTGTGACTTGTTTTTGGATGAATATATTGGTTGGACCTGATAAACCTGCTGGGCTGATGGCCAGTTTTTCTGTTTTGTTTTGTTTAACGATTCAAACTTGTGCATTATCTGTGTGTAGCTGACTGTTTTACTCCATTTCTCCACCAGTTTTCTCAGAAATAGAAACCATGACTAAACTCAAGCAGTAGGCCAAGGCCTTATGAAACGAGCCCTGGTTTGTCTTGATAGTCTGTTTGGAAAACATGATTATACCGTTAAACTTAATTAAAACAGTAATCTCAAGTCGTTACTCCTTACCAGTGCCATGTTTTTAACGAGGGGCTTGTTTTTATGAACTGTACATTTGACTAGCTTTTACTAAATAGTAACTGAAGTGAGGCTGGTAGATAAAATAGCAATTGAAGAACTGTCTAAATAAAATAATGTAAACTAAACCACAAAAGCTAAAATGTCTGCTTTAAAAACTAGTTAAAATGCTGTTAAAAATAATTCTTATGTTTTAAAATGAAAACAGATGCATCCGTTGTGGGAGCTAATGTCAAGGCAGCGAGTCAGCATCTGTAACTGGAGCAGAGAGGCAGATCGCTGTACTTGATCCATGTCACAGTTTTGTCACTGCAGCAGCCAAGTAGCTCATTAATAATAATGAGGGCTTGTTGATGAGGTTAAGCAGTTAAGTGAGATGTGCATTATTTAACACAAACGGCATCTGGGGCAGTGAACTGACTGAATCTTACAGAGTATTAACTGCATTTAAATACAAGGTTTCTTTATGTTTTTTTGTTTAAAGCAAGTACTAGTGTAAGCTCTGAGTAGTGGTCGTGTAAAACCAGGCAGGGTCACTGTGCTATGAAATCCTGCTGTTACAGTCTTTTTCTCCCTCTCTGTTTCTTAATACAGGATTATTTCTTTACTTCCTTGCCTCGGTGAACGCTCTGTCACATGCTCTCCTCGAGCCAGTGTGTTCTCACTGTTGTGATCAACAACAACAGAGTCACTGCAGACAGTAATTGAGCAATCCAACTATCCTGATGGTCATTTGAGAACAAGTGTTAAACTGCAGAATGCGTCATAACAACGTTGTCATGGGAATGTTTGAACATGAGCAAAAAGAGGAAAAAAAACTTGAATCCAGCAAGTAACTTACTTGTTCAATCAGCTCATCTTTACATCAGTTATGGACAAACAGCACACTTATCACATCTGTCCCAGTACATTGATTGTAAATGCTGAGGATGTGCATTATAGTTATACGGGGTAGGGTTAAAGTCAAGTAGGTCTGTTACATGCTTACTAAGGTCATTTAGTCACACATTTGCAACAGTAAAATTGGTAAAATGAGTAAAGGCTGACCAACATAAAATACTGACGTGTTATAACTGTGGCTTCACAGGATAACAGTGGTACACTGGCTTCCTGAAAGCAATAGCATGATCATATTTTGTCAATCCAGTGTTGGTTTATCTTGTTTGTGTCAGTGTGCTCCAGTTGGCAGAGGAAGGCTGAGACGTCGTGTTCTCACCACCTAACATTTCAGTCCCTGCCTGTCTCACCAGTTTGTCAGCATTCTTGAGGACAGTTTCGGTTCTGTTGGGCTGCTATTGTTTATCTGTCCCCAGAACCTGGAATCTGAAATGACTGTGAAACGCATTAACCACTTTACCACTGCCTCTTAGTCACTCAGTCAAACATGCCAGGACACACACCTTTGTCTCAACTAATGCAGTTAGCCACCTGGAGCGCTACCTTACTGCTCTGCTTACTCGTCGTCTGTCTACGCTGTGTATATTTCTACATTTACAGGAGGGAAGAGAGAGCGAAAGCATGACATGCCAGACTTGCATCTACATAACTGATGAAGGTTATTGCCCTCTCTTTTCTTTGTATCATCCGGTTAAAGCTGAAGTGGGCAAGTTGCAGCACATTTTTATAAAACGGTCACTATATCCGGACAGTAGTGCATGAAACAGGTAATCTGAAAAAGTCATGTGCCTCTGTGTTCTCTGGTGTTCCTAAAGGCATCTGTATCCGATCAAATATGAATCAGTATTTAATAAGAGTTACTGAAATGCCTGTTTCTGGTGTAAAAAGTTTTCCGAATCATGTTTTTGTGTACTGTTTAGCTGTAAAATGAGAAGGTTTGTGACCCGGCAGCCATGGTGAGATCAGTTGAGGAACTACCAAGCACCGCCCACCAGCCGGAGCAAATATCCTCATTTTGCAGCTGAAACGGTAACTACAGGATGTTTCTGAAAACATCTGAGGAGAGAAATTACAGTAACAGAGTATTGATTCATATTTGATCAGCGCTGCCTAGTTTGATGTTTGATCAGAGTTCACGTGATTGACAGCTGCCTCTGCTGAATGAACAGCCAATAGGAATGCTGTCTCTCTGAAATGACTTGTGATTGGTCACAATCTCCTGTCATGGGTTAAATTCTTTAAAGCCTGAAAGCAGAGCCATGAGGAGGTGCAGAGGTCTAGTGTTTCTCTCAGAACGCTTCAATTACAATATGCTGAAAGGTTATTATGGGATTTTTGCCCAGTGATGCCAGAAATATTCTGCCTACTGCAGCTTTAAAGCACATAAGGGGCCATGAAGTGTTCACATAATGAGAGAAATGTAAATCATGTTACGCTTTCTCCACTTCAACGTATACTTTTTAAAGGGAACCCAAACAATGGGCTGTATATACATGTGTATATATAATCCTTGTGCAGCCATTAGATATCTGTAAATTGTCATTGCCTTTGGGCGGTTAACTGTTAGCTATTGTAGGCAGATTGATGGCTGTAGAATTAATGGGAGCACTGAGCTGTGAGACACTTTGCAGGTCATTAGCTAAACTGACAGTGTAAGCACAGAGAAAGCCATTACTACTGCAAATAACAGTATTATTTAAAGTGGGACTTCCAATCCCCTCCTAGGCAACCTGGATAAGGTATTGTGATCTGGGATTTCATTAAGTCTTCCATGGGGGAGTGTGTGAGCATGTTTGCATGTCTTGTATAAGGTCTCTTTTCTCCAGTAGTTTAATCTTTGTCACTTAGCGAGCCTCCTCTTAATGCCACTATGTCATCAGAAACAGTGGCGTATGACATTTGTGATGCTCTGAGGGGGATGGCATGTGGTGTTGTGCTGGCAGAAAGCAACAGGCAGGATGACTTGCAAAAACACCCTTGCAGTGTAGATACTGACATCGGAAACACTGTCTACCGATATTTTAGGCCCACATGCATTTAGAAGATAGGGACATTAATGTAGGGAGGTTGAAAAAGAAGTCTTTATGCAGACACACTTTTTAGCCTCTGTGCTATATGCGTGATCATTGTCTATTGTTGTGGGCTGAAGGCTAGTGGTGTTCTCCAGGTGGCTTTTCCCATAGTCCCTTAGCAGCAATTTCCCTTCCAGTTCTGTTTACTGTGATTCAGGATCTCTCCCAAGAGAGCTGCAGAGTTGTTGACTGATATTTGCTTCCTTACTGGCTCTTGGGTAGTTTGTCGTTCAGAGTGGATATAGTTAGTTGGACTGAATTAAGGGATTTAGGAAAAGTGTTTATAGCTGTTCCAGAAGTCCACACTCATCATATAAAGAGGCTAATACAAATGGATATAACGTGAAAACATTTGTGTAGGGTGTACTTATTTGTATGTACGCAAATGCTAATAGAAGTAGATGTGTTAGAATACTTAAAAAGGGTGCTTGAGAGAGAAGTTCATACACTGCTCCTACTCTTTCACCTCCTCACACCCAGCCGATCGCTGCATGAAGTGGGTGTGTTTGTCTGAAGCAGCCTCCCCGATAGGTCTGTCTTTGACCAAAGAAATGCTTAGATGACTAACACTCATCCAGTTTTACAAGTTTTGACTAATCAATTAGTTGATTTAATCGACAGGTCTGTGAAATTGAGAATCACGCAAGAGCACCACTTTAAATCTTGTGTTTTCCAGAGATGCAGCCATAGTTTTCTTGGAAATAAAATGGGAGTTATGAGTTTGATTCTGAATCGAAATTTGATTGAAACGAGCTTTCAATTTTGACCCTCAAAGTCAAAAGCAGTATCGGTGATTTTCCCGGGTTTTCCCCCCCGCCTACTTAAGTGCATCCGAATGATAAAAACAACAACACCTCAGAGACGACTCAGCATGTCTGTGCTGCTCACAGCTGCAGAAGATTAGACTGCAGTAACCAAAGAAAACAGCGCTCAGTTAACTGTTTGGCGATTTCAGCTGCTTGATTGAATTGATTGTGTACATCGCTTTGTACGGTAAAGGCAGCTGATAGGGACTTCATGGTGCATTCAGGTACCTGATAAACTCTTCTCTCTGTCTTTAAAACTGATGCAAGTTGTGTCAGTGCGTGATTATCTCGTAGCTTTGGCAGACCTAGTCCTAACCATTGACAAACTGGAATGGCAGTATATTGCCTGTTAAGGTGACTCTCTATGTCCCTGTGTCAAATGTTAAATAGTAATTTAAATGATTTTTTTAACAGCGCCTGAGAGCCCATTTTATTTCTTGTTTTGGTTGTGTGGTTTTATTTTATTTAGGTTTTATTTGTTTAGAATATTTGAGTATTTGAGTTATTTTTAACATTTCAATTCCCATGAATATTCTTGAGACTTAAAATAACAATAATATTGATTATATTATGTGTTTCTGGGATAATATATCGACCAAGAAAAGTAGTTATCGCAATAGACTGCCATGTTAGACACAAAACAAATGTAGAGAATGACACATGGCACGGTACTGAATTAGGGACGGTTTCTTTCCTTCCTGACTGTCACATCCTCAGTGTGATCTGAGCCTATGATGAGGTCATGCAGTAGGTGGTCACATTGAGAGACTGAGTCATATGACCATAAAACTGTGGTAACTTAAGGTACCCAACATTTCTCAAATGTGACACCACAGTAACATTCTGAGGAAACAAATCATCAGTCAGTGATGGCATAATGTCATTTATCTATCTTGTAAATTCCTGTTTCTTCTTTTGATGAACCCACTTTTCCTCATCTGACTACATGTAGCTATTTCTGCTTCTGTTGGAGACTTGTTGTTCACTGTTATGACATTGTGAAATCCCGAGAGAAAGGTTGTGAACTCGTATTGAACTGACTGGTCATTGGTGGAGAACCCAGTAGAGATACAGGAACAAGAGGTCATCTTGTTAAGAATAATTGACAGTTGCACTGCGCACTAAAAAGGCAACATGTCTTGTTACTGCATTGACCGTTGTTAACTGTGGCACTGTCAAAAGATGTCCACCACAATGAATTTCTCCCATCATTTACCTTCGAGGATTAATTAGCATTAAATCATAAACAGCAGAAGAACACTAACATTTTCCTCAAACTACTCTTAAACTGAAAGCATGTTAGGTAGCTCATCCAGCCTTTCGGCTGCATCGCACTACACCACAATGAATAATGGCTGAGCGCTTTTGTGATGGATTAGTCAAAATATGGGGCTGTTGGCAGGACAACGGAGGTCAGGGGTCACGTTCCCAGAAAATATTCAGATACTGAGAGAACAAGGGGTCGGCAGAAGCCAGGCTGCTCTCTAAGCAGCTCATTAGTTGCAGCATGACAGTCGGGAAGCCAAGTTGGGCTGCTGGTTCAGATCCTGGCCCAGATTACAAAGGTTCTAACCAACAACCTCTAGTCTACACTGTCCATTTTTAATTTTGCCCTTTGCTTGACCTTGTTGTATGAACACTTTCACAAATATTCTAACATTCATCTTATTTTCATTTTTTACTCTTTACTGCTAATATTAATATTGAAGACTGCCAGCAAGTAAACATGGATATAAACAATACTGGATTTCAAATACTTTAAAATTGGCTTTGCAAATGTTTTATGAGGAAGGAAAATGCATTCAGCCTGTTTGATAGATGCAATGAATTTTGGAGACACTGAATGTAAACATAATGTTAGTTTGTTTTACAAGAAAACTTCACAGGGCTCATTTTAGGAAATCATACAGTGAAGTAAGTGTGAATGTTTTATAGGCATGTTAAACATGTACAGAGATGATACTAGGAGGGCCTTTTCATGCATATTTTTTTTCTAGAAAACATTGTCATCTTTTTTAGTATGGATCTCTGAAAAATAGCTTTTTGATTTTACTCTACCACACATTTGATTCCTAAATACATAAGCGGTTTAATTCACAGACATTGGATGAATCTATCTATTTCACATTATAAGACATCACTGTGTTGAAATAGCAAATGCCAGTTTTTAATTGCAGCTGCTATCTTCTCACCCCACCAGAGTGTCCTCCAGTTCATTTGATCAATACACACAAAGCCATGTACAGCTACTCCCTTCATTGGGAATGTGTAATAGCTCCGTGAGTCTCGTCTCATTACCAGTGTGGGCTGTGTTATACAGAAGACGTGAGCTGTGAACATGTCTCTAATGAGTGCAAAACACGAGGGTTAATGAGGTTGTCTTCCTTCTGTAATTGGCTTCATCAGCATCAATGGCAAGATTTCGTCTTCACTGTCCTCTCAGGCTGTTCATTGGCTCAGGGAACAGCACTGGGAACACAAGACAAACACGAACTAATTGTCAGCTAGTACTTACGTACACACTTGTATGGACAGCCAAATGTGAGCAGATGTACTGTACATGCCCAGTGTTTTGCTCTGTTTGTTTGTCCATTTCCATGGTGTTAAATTGGGATGTAGAATCAGCTTACAGACACATACATGTTATAGACATACACATACTGTTAGCAAATGCTACTAAGTCCTTTGAGTCTTTTTATGTTGAAATAAAATCCATGTCCAACTGGCGATCCATTAGAATGGCCTCATTGTGTTGCTGCTGACTGAAGGCTGGCTAGCTAGGGACAGAGGTGGTTGGCAGACTGCCTGGCTGGGTAACAAGCTCACTCGTGACCAATGTGACAATGAGTGACCAAGTTGAGTCTGTGTATGAGTGAGCCAGCGTGATCTCATGGCACCGCTGTTGTTCAGACAAGGCACAAGAATGCCATTACCAAATGTCAACAAGACATGCCCCTGATTTTTTCATTAGCAGAGGATGTCCTATAGATGCAAATGGAAGCAACAGTTGGTCGCATTGTGTTGCCAGTTCTTGGGATGTATTTTAGCTAAGGAAAAGTACAGCTTAAGTATGAATTGCTTTCCATCAGTGTGTTGTTCTCTGCATTACACTGAGCACCTTGGAAGCTGACTAAGTTCATAGCTATATTCATCTAAACTCCGAGATCTAGAAGTCTGAACGCTCATACATGATCACATAAATTCTTACGTTGGATAGACAGTGGCATACAAATGGTGCACTTAACCTATTTTTCGTACTATAAGGCACAACGGATTATAAGGCACACTAAGCAAAACAAAACGGTCAGATAAGTCAAACTGTATTCAATTCATTTAATAACTCAATAACTTCAATAACTCAACATTTTTCAGTTGTAACACATGAAATACAAAACAGTACACTCACTTTCAGTTCATTCCTCTTCCACAAATCCATCAAATCCTTTATCATCAGTGTCTGAGTTAAACAGTTGGGCGATTTCTGCATCAAGCACACTCAAATCCCTCTCGTCATTATCCGACAATCCATCCAGCGGTGGGGCTTCGTAGCTTACCAAAGTCGTAATAAAACATTTTGACAGATTTTTGTGCGTCCTGTACCACATAAAATTGGTTCAAGGTCATTAAGCACAACCACAGTTGATACATGAGGCGCGCGGGATTATAAGGCGCACTGTCGATTTTTGAGAAAATTAAAGGATTTTAAGTGCGCCTACTGTGAAAAATACGCTACCTCCTTTTGTATGTAACCCAAGGCTTTTTTTTTTTTTTAAATAATCATTTTTGGTCAACTTCTTTTTTTTAGATGAAATTCTTTTTTCCACCCCAAAAAAAGATTTAATTTCCCCTAAAAAGGCCATTTTTTTTTTTTTTTAATTTTTTGGTTTTAAAAAAATTTTTAAAAAAAAAAATTTACCAAGAAAAAATTATAGAATAAACTCAAAGTGTAATTGCTTAAGAGTACTCCACCAGTGTAGCATTGACTCCTATAACCTTATCGAACTAATGATGAGCAGTTTAAATAAGTTTCAGGCTAAATGTAGAAGAACCAGAGATATTATTCCACACGTTCTTCTTCCTTGTCAAAGCCACAGTGACACACACCCACAGTGCAACTCATCCACCAATGATTCAGTAAGATTCTGTGTGCTGTGCTAATAGCAGCTAATGTAGCCTCGTGCTGCTAGCCTCAAGCAGAGATGAGGAGCTACAGAGGTCTGGTAAACACTTCTTTTTAACTCCACACCCTCAGATTGTTTTTTTCCATTTTTAAATTTGTAGTCTTTAGACCCAACCGACTCCACAAGTGGCTTTATACAACTTATCTCACATATGCAGCACAACTCCCCAAGACCTGTAAACAGACTTTGATGTGTTGATTATTATGGTTAGCTGTTCCTTAAGTTAAAATGTTGGCTGAATTGGTTCTGAATGTTCTTTGTTGAGTGTGAATATCTGTCCATTGGCCTATCCCCCTGGCTGCTGTAGTAATGAACCCTTTATAATATGGAGCCTTTTCTTTGTGCCAGGGTCACAGGTTTGAATCTGCCTTGAAGCTCTTCTGTGTGGAGTTTTTTTCTGGGTTCTCCGGGTTCCTCCCACAGTCCAAAGACATGCAGGTTAATTGACTCTAAATTGCCCATAGGTGTGAATGTGAGTGCGAATGATGACCTGTCCAGGGTGTACCCCGCCTTCGTCCAGGCCAACTGGGATTGGCTCCAGCCCACGACCACTAACGGGTGGTTATAGATGGATGGATGATCACTTCAGGCATCTTGTTGTGCCACCAAACAATGGTCATGCATCATTTTGCCATGTTACATCATCCTAACCTCAATCTATAATCTGGATTTTGGCTGAGGTCTGTTGTCTCTGGACATGTGACATTGAAGATTGTGTTGTTGTGCAGTTTTTGCCAGACAATGTGACTAAGTTATAAAGACTTGTCACGACTGTGGAAGCATCATTGGAATTGTTAAATGTTTATTGGGAAAGGTTTAAAATAGGATTCAGAGTCTGGTTTATGTGGTTTGAATGTTTACAATGTAATATGCAGAAGCTCAAGCTTATAACTAACTACTTGCTGCAGCGTTCATAATGCCTAGTAAGTCTTGATTCTTGTTTTAGCATGGCTATCTTTGTTTTTGATTGTCCCTTATTGAGTCCTTGATTTTTCTGAATATCTGAGCAGTCTCTGTGGTAGGTATTTGCAAAACTGTCAGCAGGCGGTGAGCGAGATTGGGGGTGTGTGAGTCTGTGTGCTTTTGGCGATTTTAAGATTCCTGGTTGCTGCTTTTACTGAAGTCTGACGCAAGTCACACAACCAAACTGGTTTAGAGATACAACACTGCATTTGTGAACACAATGCAAATATTTATTTTTGTCTGGAAATAGCATCATTAACATAAAATACAGTTGTTGGCCTTCCTAGATAGATGGGTAGCGACATCAGTGTTTGTCTTGAGAATATGGTGCATCATCTTCTCTTTATTTTACAGGCCCTTTGTCACTGCGTGGGGAGGGTGCAGGTATAGGTAGAGCAGGTCACCCAACGGTCAGAAGGTCGGCGGTAGGATCCCCGGCTCCTCTAGTCCAAATGCTGAAGTGTCTTTGCGCAAGACACTTAACCCTGAATTGCTTCCTAAGGCTGTGGCATCAGTGTGTGAATGTTTAGATTAGACCCTGATGAGCGGGCTTGCATTTTGCATGGCAGCCTCTGCCATCAGTGTGTGTGTGAATGGGTAACTGTTGATATGTTGTGTAATGTGCTTTAATTGGTTGTAAGATTAGAAAGGCACCATAAAAATTCAAGTCCATAAGGTGATCCTAGTCCCCCTCAGCGCAGGGGCCCAGACCATACAATAGGATTTGCTAGTAGAGTGACAAGGACGTGCTCCCTCACTGGCTTCCCACCTTGGAATGCTACCACCTCTGTTTGTGTGTGCCCTTAGGATCGTTTTTGTGATGGATTTAGAGATTGCGAGTCTTGCATCATACGTAAATGTTGTTTATAGTCGGCTCAGCAAATAGTGCAAATGAGCAGCAGTTGTGGTGGTCTCCCACATTTTGAGTCTACAAATTACAAAATTCCTAAATATAGGATCATGGGAATATAGGAAACAATCCAGGGATGACTGATCACCTGGCAAAGTGATATGAAGAGATATCTTCCGTTTGCTTGGACAGCTGATGTTAGTTTTCTAGCCTGCAATACTAATAAGCCTTTTCACTGAAAAGGACTCGTCAGAGGACAAATAAATAAAAAAGAATCTTTGATCGAAGGTCTACTTTTACCAGCATCTCATGATCCAAACCTATAACGATGATCGCTGCATGCTATGAGGTGGCAGTGGCAACCACTGCACTGTTGTTCCCAGATATACTGAATCAAGCAGCAACCAACAATTATTTTCATTATAGATTAATCTCCAGATGTTGTCTTGAATAATCAATGAATCGTTGTCTGTACAATGTCAAATATACTGTAGTACAAATGTATGCTGAGGTCCATAACATCCCAAACCCCAAAGATATTCTGTTAACTTAACTAATACTGTATATACATACATTTGCATGAAGCAAGTTGCATGTTTGCCCACAAATAACTATGTACAATCTTCTGATTAATCATGATAATCGGCTGATTGATTAACTGACTCATCATCCCAGCCCTAATTTAGTGGCATCTCTTTTTCTTTCTTCACAGTTTGCAACTCAGTGGGAGTACTGCAATGACTAGCCGGCATCCTAGCCATGCAGAGAGCGCTCACTCCACCGAAAAACAGCCACCTGCCTTGTCCCCCAAGCTCCATGTCCAGCGATCGCCATCAAAGGAGACCATCACCATTCACTTCTCAGCTCTTGGGAAGGAGGAAGAGGAGGAGGAAGAAGAGCTGTATTGGACAACTGTCTCCACTACCTCAGATGATCAGGATGACTCAAACATTGTGACAGCCGTAGAAGCAAGCGAGGAGATGTTTGAAGGTGTGCCTTTGGACTCTGCACCCAAGGTTGCTGTCTTGCCTGAATCATCCAGACTTTCTCCAGCTTCACGACATCGCGCCAACCGCTCTCCTACACAAGCTCCACCATCGCTTAATGCTGAGCAAAAAGGCTCAACTTCCACTTCCTCTCCTACTAAATCTTTGAGCTTTCCCTCCAGTGACAAACCCTTCCTCAGCTTGGTGAAATCTCTCTCCACTGACGTGGATGGGATTCCTTCTGTTTCTGGTCCTACGTTAAGGCATAGGCACCTGATGAAGAATCTAGTCAAATCTTTATCTTCAGATACATCCCAGGACACGTCGTCGTCCTCCTCTTCCTCCTCCTCCACACCCTACCGTCTTCCAGAATCCCGCCTCAACCTACAACTTTTCAAGCAATTCACACAGTCCCGGATGCCGTCTGCTACCACGTCGTCAGTTGGTGATTCTAAAACTGCCCCTTCCTCTCCATTAACCTCACCAGATAACCGCAGCTTCTTCAAAGTCTCAGAGGTCGAGGCAAGAATTGAAGACACTAAGCGGCGTCTCTCTGAGGCCATCTCCGAACCGCTCCAACTGCTGAGTAAGATCATGGATGAAAAGAGTTGCAGCTTAGGTAGCAGCAGTATTTACCGGCCCAAGGCCCTCTCTGCCAGTGCCTCAGAACTCTCCAACATTAATTCTATCAATGGTCACCTGGAGAACAACAACAACAATTACTGCATCAAAGAGGAAGAAGGAAGTGAATTAGAGGCTGAGGGCCCCAACAGCAGGGCTTCTGGTTCAGCTGACTCACCTGTTTTCCCCAGTGGTGAAACTAAGATCTCCAACAAATCATTACTCTCTATGTCTCTGGACAAATGTTCTATGTCCGCTCTTGCTAAACAAGAGTATGAGGACTTTTGCATCCTCTACAGTGAGGACTTTGAGACTGACACAGAGGGTGATGGTGGTGGTAGAACTGGTGATACTGGAACTGGGAGTCAAACTAAAGTGCCACTAAGTGGTAATACTGAACTGTGCAGTGAAGATGAATCCCAAAGTATTGAGGCGGTCCCTAGTGTTCCACACTATACTCTCATCATCCTTACTGTACTGGTCTATGGGTATTTTGTAGTACCTCTGCCGACTTACATTGGAGGAATGCTGTTTGGAATTGGGCTGGGATTCCTTTTAGCCATTGGTGTTGTGTGGCTGACAGGACCAAAACCTTCTGGTAGTACTTGTAGACATTCCAGACACCATGAGAAGCTGTGGAATCTGACCAAGTTGGACATTAAGGAACCAGAAATATATAAGGTCAGTGAATATTTCAAACCTCCTTGAATTAATTTAGGGGTGCCTCTGTCATGCTGCGAAGGCCTGGAACGCCTTAAAGGATCTGGCTGATATATATGTTGTTGCCCCTCTTCTCTCATAAAAAAAAAAAAAAAAAAAAAAAAAAAAAAAAAAAAAATCTGCCAATTCAGTACTGAAAGAGAAACAGCCAATACAGCCTTATACTGTGCATGGTCATGGTGAACTGGAGCTCACCCTAGCTTAGCATTCACTGGGCTAGAGGTGGGGAACACCCTGGACAGGTCACCGGCCTATCATAGGGCTAATTATGAAAATATTGATACAGCATAGTATCGTGTTATTTTGCATGGCAACATTATATTGATACATGGACGTCAAGTATTGTTCTTTTATTATGTAAACTATTAACCGCTTAATGATCCAACGGCCTGCCGGTGGGCCGGAGTCTGTTTGTAGTGGGCTCAGTCTTAAAGCTAGAGGGAAGGTACTGGCATGATATAAAACAAAAAAAATGTAGGGAATTGATTGACAAGTACCAATGTCATCTTAGCTTATTGAGAAGAAAACAAAATAATGCTCCAAAGTTACATAAAATTTTGGCGAGGAAAAACTGTCAGGGCCGTTTTCAAAGGGATCCCTTTTCTGACCTCAAGATATGTGAATGAAATCTCTGAGATGAACAGAGTGAAAACTGTATCTTATTAGATAAAATGGATGTTGACAAACTACATAATTTGCATTTGGAAAAATGTAATAAATTCCAATATTTTGCAATATATCTTATCGCAATACAAAATTTTTAAAACTCGCAATAAGATGATATTGTGACTTATGTACCATATTGATATCGTATTGTTTGGCCTCTGGTGATTCCCACCCCATGGGGCTAGTACATATGGACGGCAAATATTTACGCTTACCTTCACTCCTATCTGCTAATTAGGAGTACATTTTAATCACCAGTGCTAAACTCTGAACCACCGTACCCCACCAAATTGATACATTATAATAAGCTACCACACAATTATGATGGTTTGTTTACATTATGAAAAATAGTCAAACAAATTATATTGCATGAACTAGTGGAAGTGAATTTGTCTTCAGCACTGTGTACAGCTGTAACTGTGGAGTGTTGTGAAGAAAGGCAAACATGCAATGTACGATGCATATTTCTGCAACAACTTTTGCATTTTGCAGCAAATAAACTAAATGTGGATCTTAGGTTGTATTTAGACAGAGGAACTTCAAAGTCTACAACAGAAAGCAGATGACAGCAAACTCTTAATCTCCAGTTGAAAAGACAGTGGTTACAAGACGCTCTTATCACGGTGAAGTTCATAGAGACATGGTTACATGGGTGACAACACACTGTGCAGATATTTACAGTGTCTTCATTTTCCACCGTTCTGGATCGCTATCCTCTCACAACACATACAAATTACATTTTTTTTAAGACAGACTCCCCTATATGGGAATACTTATTTGAATTTGAGATTGAAACTGTTTTGTATTATGATGGCTTGAAAAGTAATCTACATTATGTGAAATGATTATGTCTCCCCTCCAGGGCTGGATGAATGAGATATCGAACTATGACCCAGAGACATACCATGCCACACTGACACACTCTGTGTACGTCCGGCTGGAGGGCTCCATTATTCGTTTGTCTAAACCCAACCATAACATCGCCCGCCGTGCCACACACAATGAGCCAAAACCCGACATCACCTATATCAGTCAGAAGATCTACGACCTCACCAACAGCAAAGTAAGTTGTCAGTATAATTAAAGAAATTAAAGGTGCTATTGATAACATTCAACCACTAGATGTCACACTCTCCCGCTCCCGTTTCGTTGCATTGCCTGCACAACAAGTGGTTGCCAGTTTGTTGCACAGCCTGCATATTTTATTGTCAAGTGTAGTGAGACTCAGACATGTGATACCAACGTTATACTATTTGCATCACAAGTTTTGTTAGATGTGGGGGTTGAACGTCAGATATCATCCACAGATATAAACAAAACATTCTTTTTGGACTGGCCAGAATTTTTAAAATGATCAATTCACATTCACATTTTGTTCAGGAAATGCCATACTTTTATTTGGCACCTTTCTTCTAAAGTCTCTGTGGGTGTATTCTTGTTTGAATATGATTTGTCTGCTTAAATTTTAATCTTACTGCAACTGAGTTGCAGGTCAGCTGAAGTTACCTGTTGAATTTGTAGATTGTGTAAAGGACAACCCAAGAAAATGTATAGCTATTAAAGTTAATATACAGTAAGTCTAGTTCATTTGAATATGACACTCAACTTTGTCTTCGGTAATCCTCCCCCAGGTATATCTAGCGCCTCAGAGCCTTGCCAGGAAACGTTTATGGAACAAAAAATACCCCATATGCATTGAACTCGGCAGACAGGATGACTTCACGTCGAAGACCGAGGGCGACAGGTGGGAGGCTGGTGAGAGCTCCAACACAAAGGACAGTCGAGAAGGGACAGGAGGAGCGCAGGAGCGAGGCTGGTCGTCTTCGTCCAGTAGAGACCTGACCCTCTATCTGTTTGGAAGGACTGGGAGAGAGAAGGAGGAGTGGTTCCAGCGGTTTCTATCAGCGTCTAAGCTCAAGGTGGACTTGAAGAAAGCTTCAAGTGTTGCAAAGAGTAAGAGTGGTAAGCAACACTGATGATGCTTTATCTCCTGCTGCAACTGTAGAAGACAGTTTTATAGATTTTTCCTCATTTGTCCTATAGCTATTTTTTTTTCCAAAGATTACCATATTTTTTCAGATATATTTATACATTATACAGATAGAGAAATGGCATTTCCGATCTGAAGTTTTAGTAGTGTTTGAAGAGCAAAAACTTGGTGCATAGTCTAATTCCTCACCTTTTTTCCTGATGTTTGCTGTGGCCCACAGCTCTGAGCTCTCACAGTCGCAGCAGCAGCCGCAGCAGTCTGGATGAGGCACTGGCCTCCCAGCCCAGGTCAAAGGACTCCTCAGTCTCCTCAACAACAGCAGGCAGTGCCAAAACCAAACCACTGTTAGACTACAATGTATACATGGCCTCCTTACTGCCAAAACAGGCGATAGTCAGCCCTGCAGCTGCCAGCCCTTCTCTTCAGAGTCCTCAGAGCAGCCCCGGGGCTGATAAGAAGGTAGCACACAAACTCATCTTCCATCTATGCTGTTAACACCCTGTCTTCTAATTTCCTTTCTTAGGTGATAAACTTGTCATGCCATTTGCAATTTAACCTCACTATGGTACAAGCTGTGTAATTAAAAACAAGTAGCTGATCGTGTTTATCCTCAGAAATATTTACAGGGGTAGGGTAAGTTTAATTGTAAGGGGGGTTAAATGTTTTAGAATCCTGTACAGAGATATGAGGCTCATTTTCTTTTCTCCTCATTGTTTACTTGTCTTAAGCTTCAGAGCACCACTTCAGCTCAGGTGCAGCCCAGGGAGGAAGAGAAGGAGAAGGAGGAAGAGGAGGACACTGTTGCATGGGTGAATGCAGCTCTTGGCCGGGTCTTCTGGGACTTCCTATGCGAGCCCTACTGGGCTGAACTGGTCTCCAAGAAGATTCAAATGAAGCTCAGTAAGATCCGGGTGAGTGGAGCAAGGCTCCTAACAGAGCAGACACTGACACAGATAACGTCTCCAAATGTCAGTGGTGTAGAAGCACCAAACACTGGTTTAGAAGCAGAAGGAGACCGACAGAAACACCTCATCCTTCACTTCTATCCCTTCTATGCCCCCAGGCAAACCTATTTTGCTTTGTCGTATATTGTGTTTTTGGTCTGTGTGACTGTCCACAATGTCCTGTGGCAACAGCTTCATGTAATATTGTACCGGTAGTCTCAATACAATGGTGAAAAGAGACTGAGCACAGTTCAGTCCACAAGGGACACGTAGAAACAGTTAATTATAAGGTGTGGTGGAGGGCAGATTGTGTCATCCATGCCTAAGGCTGCATTCATAGGACATCAGGCATTGCGCTGCTTTGTGCAGAGTTTTGCAGTGGTGTGGGAGTGTCACTTAGAGGCCCATAACACCAAACGACTGTGCGGCGATTAATATCATTTGTTCCCTCATGTCTGGGTTGTGCAGCTCTGGATCGCCGGTTACGCTATTGGCCACTGCAGCATGATCTGATTGAGTTTCTCCAGAAGTTCACCCCCCCGCGTCCCCACCATAGACTGTATGAAATATGGAGGTAGTCTCTGTGACATCACCCAAAATTAAGCTTGAAGTGGGCGGCTCTCAGCGACTGCGGCTGTCACCATCTTGGCGTGACAATTCCAGCTAAACCAAAAATGGGCAAAGACATGGAGCGTGGACAGAGCTGAGGCAGGCCGAATGAAGCCTGGTTGCTGAAACACACCCGCGTAGCTCGAAGCTACCAAGCTAGCTAGGGCTAAGAAGGTAGGCTATATCATGGAAGAGAACAGGCTATAAGCTACATGCTACTCTGTGTAGCCGGCTAACATTAATCCCGGTTTAATAATGTTAGAATTTCACTTACCGAAAAAAACTGGAGTGACTTCTTCAGATCAACCAGTCGCTTTAGCTTTATTTGTCACATGAAATCGTACAAAGTAACATTATAGTACAACTCCAGTGAAATGCAGTCCTGTTAGCTGCTTCAATCTGTGTATTAATGTTATTTACCATAAAGCACACCTGTCCAAATTTCACAGACATTACAGTTCCCGACATCCCGTTGGAAATGGCAGTCATCCAGCGGCTGCCCATCATCCGACACCTGTACATTGGCCAGCACGATGCCTGTCGAATAATTAACTTCATAGCAATCCATAGTATTTGTCTGATATTTGCTTGAAAATATCTCCAAAAGGCACCAACATCACAAACACGCCCATGAAGCTAAGGTTAGTGACTTCAATTAACTGAAACGGCAGATACCTAGTAGACAACTAGTGGCTGTGATGGCACCCACCTGTCACTCAAAGTGGCCACACCCTTAATTATGCATAACATTAAACCTTAATATTAATTAATTGTGTGAGTTATATAAAATTCACCCTGCTTACAGTTGTCATGAAGTGGTATGTTAGCTATAGAGATCAAAACCATTTTTGTTCAGAGCTGTAAACATGTTTATTTCTGCTGTAAGTCTGTGCATTTTAACATGGGGGTCTTTGGGGATTGACTCCCTTTTGGAACCAGCCCCAAGTCGCCACTTGATAAACTGCAGTTTTTGGCACTTCCACGTTGGCTTCACTACTCTGCACCGGAGGTTGCCGCTCAGCCCCCACCGCTGCAGGTTAAACACACTACCCATATTCAAATGAATGGAAGAACTGGCCTTTTTGCTGCAGTGCCCCGTTTGGTGTGAATGCAGCTGAAGTGTCCATGTGCATAAGTGTATTTATTTAACGATTAATGCATCCATTTCTTTTTCAAGCATGCATCCTATATACTCTGAAAGATAAATGTTATGAACTGCAGTTTTTTCCCCCCCAATTTGGTTATATCATAATCTGTAAATGAATTATTCATGTACAGTGTGCTCAGCTCAGTTGCACGCTTTTGTCTTTTTCAGTTGCCTTACTTCATGAATGAGCTAACTCTGACAGAACTGGACATGGGCTCGGCCACTCCCAGAATCCTTTGGGCTTCCAAACCCTCCATTGACTACAGAGGTAAGAGAGAAACCGATGTCAAACACACCCAAACACGCTGGTTGGTTTCTGTAAAAAGATACTGGCCAGTAACACTAACTGTGTGGTACATTAAGCTCTATGTGCTGTATTCTGGGAAGACTCCATTCACTGTGCAGACAGTTTTATTTTTTTATTTAGTCTTTGTCCTGTATCAAATGTCCTTGTTAGTTTTTATCATATTTAGCATATAATTAGAGCTTTGCCACAATCTTTCCAAAAATCGAAATAAATCGTAAAATCTTACAGACAACAAACAGTGTGAAATGACAAATGGGGTGAATACTTTTTGCATTTTACTGCATGTACACACACATAGACAGAAGTGACATTCTGCCTCATGACTGGCCACTGCTCCCATTCTTTGTCTAGTCCTCCTGCTGTGACTAATGAGATCACAGTGCTGAGGCTGTGTCTGAATGACATGCTCTTCCTCCTAAATCTCCGCTGAAAACAACGCTGTCCAAACTGAGATGCTGACAATATTAACCATCGCACATTATTAACGACCAATTAGAATGGCATTAGAATAATGCAGCAGTAAGTGTCACACCATGATCTTGTTCTGATCCATTGCTCCTGGTAAGACTTTTCATGTACATGGGAACCAGTATCGACTTTAACGCAACTTTCCATATATTTTTGAAATGCTAGAAATGGAAAAAACAAAAAAATGTTTGATTACAGCAATGGTAAAGCCCAGAACATGTGTTTTATCAGCCCCAGTAAGTGAGCAACAGTAAAACCATAGCCTGTAACTGCTTCATTCAGTAAGCACAGGCAAAATGAGGTTTGCTGTGTGCATCACTCTGCAGCACAACATGCACTTACACCCACTCAGCTTGTCAGACAGTGGTACCCTGCTTGTTACTTGTAGGCTCTCCCCTGGTTAAAGTGGCATAAGACAAGTTTTCAGCCTTAACTTACATTCTGAAATACATGTTGTTTGCACGATGTAATGGCTCTAGCATAACGACACCATCGTTTAGATTGGTTCCCTATAAGCCTCGCTTTCACCATGCAATTCTGTCTGCCACCGGGTACGATCTCCTGGGGAAAAAAAGGCTCTGTTATGACACAAGTGCTTCAACCGTTGTGCAATCAAAACAGGAGCATAGCGCTTTTGTTTTCCCTGGTAGCTCATGGTAGCTATCCCCAGTTACCAAAGAGTATCAGTGGAAGTTCTCTGCAGGTACTATCCCCAGTAGCGGTAATGGTGGACGGTGGAACAACCAGAGGAAGTGTGGAAAACAAATTGCAGTGTGTCCTTGCAGTGTTACCAACTGTTTTCCAACGAAAGGAGCTAGCACTAGCTTCAAAAGTTGATAAAAGTTGCCAGATCACATTACACATGTATATCAAAATTGATGACGATGAAGATATTCCTTTATTAGTCCCACAGTGGGGAAATTTGCAGTGTACAGCAGCTAAGAGGATAGTGCAAAAACAAGAAGCATCAGTGGAAAAAAAGGCAAGATACAAGGCAGTAAATAAAGCAAAACAAATTTAGACAGGCATATAAAATATGAACAGTTTAAACAGAAGAAATATAAAAATAGGAACAATATATACAATACAGTATTGACAATAAACAGACTATTTTTTTGCACAAGTTGAAAATTTATATTGCACAGTGATTAGAATGGAATTTTACCTGAGTATTAAAGTATGAACTGAAGTTACACCAGAGTAGTACTGATAGTACTGACACACAGTCAGTGTACAGTATAATGCAGTCATTGTCAGTTTTGGTGTGTATGTGGTCTACTGGGAGCAGTGCTGGTTTGTGGAGTCTGACAGCTGTAGGAAGGAGTGACCTGCCATAGCACTCCAGCACTCCTTCACACACTTGGGTGGAGCAGCCTGCCACTGAAGTAGTTCTCCAGTGCTGAGATGGTCCTGCATGAGGTGGGAGTCGTTCCCCATCTTGGATGAGCATCATCCTCCTCTCTCCCATCACCTCCACTGGGTCCAGGGGGCACCCCAGGACAGAGCTGGCCTTCCTGATCATTTTATCAAGTCTCTGTCTGTCTTCAGCTGAGATGCTGCTGCCCCAGCAGACCACAACATTAAAAATGGCTGATGCCACCACAGTGTCATAAAAGGGTCTTCAGGGAGGTCTTCAGTAGTGCAGGGGGTGCTCCTGAAGACCTCTGTCCTGAGCAGATAGAGTCTACTCTTTCCTGTACAGTGCAGTTGAGTTGACAGTCCAGTCCAGTTCATTGGCCAGGTGAACACCCAGGTACTTTAAAGATGTCACCATCTCAATGTCATTCCCTGGATGTTTGCTGGTGTTAGGGGGAGTGTATGCATCCGTTGAAGTCCACCACCAGCTCTTTTGTTTTCCCGGTATTGATCTGGAATTTCTGGAATGTGATCTGGATTTGCATAAACTTAGTGGTTGTGTTGGTTGGTAGAAGATCCACGGACTGTGATTACTCTGAGCAACACTGAGAATGAACTGCACTATATCATACTAAATATATTTCTTGCTTTTTCCCTGATGGTCTGAATTAGTCACTAAATTTGTTGCTCGCAGTGGGCTCTGAGGAAAATGGAAAGCGACCCGGTTGTCTTCGCGACAGCAGCGTCAACAATTATACCATTTGGAAATGCTATTACCACTGTAAGGAAAGTACAGTTGCAAGCATTACAAAAAGGCATATGTGCTCAAAGAAATCTCCTTTACCAATGGTGTTACTGGTATACTGACAGCAGTGTACGAAACAGGTAATTTGAAAAAAATTACTGTATGTGCTTCCGTGTCCTCCGGTGTCCTTGTGGCATCTGCAAGATTTCACAGACCAGACCGGAAGAAAACAACCAATCGGAGCCGAGCTGGAGCCTTGCCATCTCTGAGCAGCTGTCAATCACTAGTGAACAAATGGTCAAACCAGGCAGCGCTGATCAAATGTGAATCAATATTCTGTTGCTGTAATGCACAGCATTGTTGCCCAGCTGGTGGGCCGTGCTTGGTTTTGTCAATGATGCCAAAGATATTCTGCCTACTGCAGGTTACAGGCTTGACTTACAGAATCGAATTTCATTGGTTAGTGAGGTCTTAGTTGAGTACAATACAGTTGGGCCCTAATCACAAGGCTAAATCGAGGCTTAGCTGTGTGAGGTCTTAGCTTTGTGAGGGACCATACATTATTTGCCTGCTGCAGTTTCACAACCATGTTGGCTCAAGGAGGGAAGTTTCCAGCTGTGTTCTAGTATTGATCAGAAGATCAGAGTTTTGTAAGCAAACTAGTAAGTAAACTTTAAACTAAGTCTGACTTTTTAAGTCCTGACACCGATTTCCGATACCACAGATCTGATACCAGTGTTTAATTATTAAGCCTCACTGAGTTGATCATTCTTTCATATGTAAGACAACATGAAGCTTGACTCAGTTGGTAAAAGAAGTTGTGACAAATAGAATCACAGATTTACTGAATAGTTATTTATTATTCAAATAATATGAATCCTTGACAATTCAAGAGGAAATCGTGCAGCAACAAATTGGTCAAAACTTAAGCAGGAATTCAAATTCCAGTCTATAATGTACATAGTGCATAAACATTGAATTGGATTCCAACTTTTCCTTTTGCATTCCCTTTCATTGCATCTTCCTCTTTGTGTCCTTACTCACTCTTTAGTCTCAGTATGTCTCTTCCTCCTCCCTCCTGTGCTGAGTCACTGCCTCATTTTTAGCACTGCAGCAATCCCATAACCCTGTAATGAGAGCAACAATTGATTGCATCTCCAACTGAGGCGGCAATGGCATTTATTGGAAGCGTTCCAGGCAAAACACACCTCAACAGCCACTCAAAACACAATCGGTGTTCGTAGGCAACCATTTTGTCGATGTTGTGTTGTAGGTTGTTGGCTTTCATTGCACTTTCATTCAGAATTGCATGGTGTTGCCAAGTATTTAGATTTCTTATTGCAAGTGAATCTGCCCAGATCACCAACTGTCAATCTAAAACAGCCAAGTGCTTTATTTTTAGACCTGTTTCTGATAAGTGAAAGGAAGCAGGAAACTGGTGCATGCTTCAAACAGAAGACTAAAGATAACTGATAGTATTTGCTTTACTGATCCCTGCGCATGTTTCTATTTTCTGCAACTTATACCTCGGCAGAGAAAATGAATGTTTTCATTCATCTTTTCTGCTGTGTGTTTCTGTGATTAATAGTCTTTTACTTTGAAGCGATAGCTCAGAAAGTTTAGTGGAAATGATCAGTTTAGTTTTCCCTTATGAAATCTCCACTGGTGTTACAGTGGCTGTATCCGCTAGGCGTCTCAAGTTCTGCCTTCGCTGTGTCTGACCCAGCTCCTTCCTGGAACAACCATGTTGAGTGCAGTGGATCAATGAACCTCTCCTCCAGCTCTGTATGTGCACATATCTCCACAATAAATTGTCTCTGCATGCTTGCACATTTGTGTCCAGCGCACACTTGTGTTTGCACACAGTTTCTGTAATTTCCATTTCTGGATGTATATAAGCAGTCACTCTGCATGTGTGAAGGCAGTACAGTAAATGCAACACAACTCTACACCCTGCAGCTTCACCCCTATTAAGGAAGCGCTGCCCAGTGTCCAGCATGCTTTGCTGTCCTCTCCTCTCCCCAAACTCACAAAGCTCAGTGCCCTGCATAAACCCAGACCCAGCCTGTCACAGTCTTATTATCCATGAGGAGGTGCAGAAGTCTAGTTTTCTCTCAGAACACTTGAATTACACTATGCTGAGAGGTTATGGTTTTTTGCCCAATGATACCAAAAATATACTGCCTACTGCCGCTTTAAGAGCTTCTTTTTTCTACTTTCATTTCTCCTCTACTTTGTTTCTGCTTGACTCACTCTCACTGTGACTGTTTTTCTCTCTGGCACACCAGACTCATTGCATTATCACATAATTTAGCACAACCAGCTGGTGTTGGGGCCTCACCAGAGCTGTGAGGAGAGGGCATCCAGTCTCAGTGCTGTTGGTTCTCATGTTTTTTGCCTTCAAGCTCTACATTTCTTGATCCTATCTAGACAACTTTTCCATTCGTGTACCTGGGCCATGTTTGCCTTTGTCAGAGAAGCTATGCATTTGTATGCACTAAATGGACTTTGCACTGCATACATACACGTCTTAGTTGCAGCAATGTGTTTTATTTTAGAAAATCTTACCATCTGTCATCTTCTGACTCACTTGCTCTTGAATTCATCCACCTTTCCTGTGTCATTATCCTTCTTTGCTGCCTCCCAGTGGTGCAAAGAGAAACCACACCAAGTTCATGATAAGATCTAGCTCTTTGTACACAGGAACATGTGACCCTGTGTTGTGAAGAGAGAGAAAGGAAAAACAGACTATATGTATCTTTCACCATGCAAGCCCAGCTTTCTGGCCTTCAGTCTGCTTCTTTCAAGGATCACTCGTAAACAGGGTTGGATAAGACGATGGTTCTGTAAGATGAGCTCATCAGCATGATAGTGACATGACAGTGGAGTCAGCCGTTTTACTGCATATTTAGTTCATATTCACGAATCATCCACTCTAGAGTTTTGCTTCTTTAACCCTCTGAGACCCACAATAGTTTTCTTTTTGGGGGGGGGGGGGGTACAGGGGTCTATAGGGGGAGACAGGTCAACAGTAGACGTCACATAGAAGTGGTGTTCATCAGACCTTGAGGAACACCATAGAAAAAGCCATTCCGTGATCTGGTATCAATAGCATTTGACATTTGGAGATTTCTGCAAGAATTGAATTTTTGGTTATTTGATGGCGAGCTCTTCTGGAAACTGCTCTTATTTTCAACTAGCTAGTAAAGCCTTTCATCCTCTGAATGCTCTCAGTCTCTAGTTTGTGGCTGTAAAGTTTCATGAGGCTGTGATTATCCTAGAGGTCACCACAGGTCCAGATACAATGAAATGGCTAATATTACGCCGAACATCATCACACATGAGGAGCCTCAGCTTTCCAGTCACATCCAGTTTATGTAACTCCTAGACTGTTTAGGGACCCCAGTAAGCAGAAATAGCATGACTATTAGGGGAGACTCATGGGTACCCATAGCTCCCATTTTCATTGACATATCTTGAGGTCAGAGGTCAGGTGATATAGTTGGTACCAGTTGATTCCTTAGGTTTTTTAGTTTCATATGATATCTGTACCTCCACTCTAGCTCTAAAACAGAATCTGCTACAGTCTCAGAAAGACGGTAAAGTCGGTCGGTATCGTGGGCAGGTCTCATTTTCTCTCAGATCAACATTTTTAATAACTACTGTGTGTCCCTTTAGGTCTGTGGTTTGACGTGGAGATTTCATACAGTGGTTCCTTTCTGATGACCCTGGAAACCAAGATGAACCTCATTCGCCTGGGCAAGGAGGGAGAAAACATCCGCTTTGGGGAATTTGGCAAAGACGGGTGAGACGGTCAAACAGAAAACCTCAAAATGTTTCGGTTGGATGAGATACGCTTTTTCCGTGTACTTGGCACTAAAAAGTGTATGTGTCTCTGTCCGGTGTCTGTCTGGCTATGCTATGTCTTTGCTGTCTTTTATATCTTCTCCTTTATTTTCTCTGCCCTTCCCTCTCTGCCTTCTGGATTCCACCTTTTACGTGACTATTAATCGGATGTGTTTCTGCTCTTGGTGAGTGCTGCTTAACTTTCAACAATGATCTCTTCTCTTCCACTCTTTATTCTCTAGTTTTGTATGTCTACACTGTAGTTTTGGGGTCATCTCATTTCATGTTACCACCCAGTGCTTCATCTCAGTAAGCATTCATTTCTGTGAGAATTGAGTCTCCAGGGAACAAGTTAAGATTTAGTTTCACAACAAATTACATCTGAAAGATGAAAACGCTGCAAACACTGCTGAAGATGTACTGAGCAGCAGTTTTTTTTAAGGCAAACTTACTGAACTGTTTCTCAAAACGCTGATGTTTCAGGAAGTTTATATCGGTTATGCATGTGAGCAGTTGTGGGTATGCACACTCATGTAACCATGAGTGTTTCCATACGTCATTTTCTCATTGTTTAGTGTGTACAGTACTATACAATTCAGGTATGAAGTACAGTGAAACACAGCAGAACTATGCGCACGTGTTTGTGCATGCATGCAGGTGTTAGTGCATGTTTTGCCCTAACCCATATGCGTTTGTTTATGTGTTTCTAGATACAGGCCACGGACATACTGCCTGGCTGATAGTGATGAAGAGTCATCCAGCGCAGGCTCATCAGATGAGGAAGACTCCTCAGAGCTCTCAAATGACTCAGCTGGAGCAGAGGGGTGAGAATGATATATTATATTCTCTTTGCTCACACATTTCCAAAATTTAGAATATTACTATATATAACAAAAAACGTTTAATTTTTAATTGAAGTACAGTTGTATTAAATTCAGTATGTGACCCTAATCCTTCATTTTATTGAATACAGTTTGGTTGGAGGCCACAAACCCAGCAAGATCATGCGCTTCGTGGACAAGATCACCAAGTCCAAATACTTCCAGAAGGCCACAGAAACAGAGTTCATCAAAAAGAAGATGGAGGAAGTGTCGAACACACCCCTTCTGCTTACAGTGGAGGTGCAGGAACTCAGAGGAATGCTGGCTGTCAACATACCACCTCCACCCACTGACAGGATATGGTACGTGAAGGAAGTGTTGTTTTTCTACGGCTTCATCTGTGTTATTTCCGTGTCTGTCACGGTGACAAACAATCACATGTTCCTCAGAGATTGCTTTCCCACAAATAGAAAACACAGCCGACCAGCTTTCAGGTGACTCTTAATTAGCCAGTTTCCACACTCATGTCAACAGCTGCATAGTTTTATTTCCAAATAGCGAGTAATTCATGTGAAACATACAAATTAAGGATTACTGCACAGTGAACAACTGATACTAATCTTCACCCACAACCGTATGTTTTAATGAAAAAATTTAATGTGAAAATCACTTGAATCACTGCCGTCTGCTGGTGCTGACCACACACTGTGGTCCATCAATAGACCTTTCTCACGGCAGACACTCACAGGTGAAACAAATTCAGTAACAACGCTCAATGTCAGCAAAGGTCTCAATAAGCGCTGACAGTGAACTAGCATGCACACTACTATAACCATAGACTATATAACAGTTGACATAGCCACTGTGAAGTCACCCACTGGTTTGTAGATCATTTTGAAGCCTTGCGTGGCATTGTTATCTTGGTTTTCTGGAGCCAGAAGTGAGTATATTTGGACAAGAGGGTTGAGCTGATGAGCAGCCATACTGATTTACCAGGTAACTAGCTGGCTAGCTTGGTTAGCAAGGTGCATCCGTAATTCATGTTAACTGTGATATTAATGGGGATGTCAGTTTTGGCTAGCGAAAAGCTGACTCAGCCGAGTGTCTTTTAGTACAACCAAACGCGGAACAAGACATTTTCAGTCCTATGGTAGTGACACTTTACCACTCCAACACCATGGTAGCGACCCCGTGGTAGCGACTCGTTAATCACAAGGTAGCCACGCCCTAATGCTTCCCCTGCTGTATGGTCTATTTGACTCTCAATGGGACCATAATTTACTAAATGAACATCTTGCTGTGTTGAAGAAGACATGAAACTAGTGATTGAGACCATAAACTCATGTTGACAGTGTTTACTGAGGTAATAAATCAAGTGAGCAGTAGGCTCATTTTCTCATAGACTTCTATACAATCAGACTTCTTTTTGCAACCAGAGGAGTCGCCTCCTGCTGGCTATTTGAAAGAATGCAGGTTCAAGGTTCTTCAGCATTGGCTTCACTTTTCTGACTTAGAGGTTGTCCCTTGACCAGGGACCTTGGAACTGGCTCACCTAATGAAGTGCAGTCATTTTAAATATTAACAGTTACACCTGTGCTTTTCCTGCTATCACGAGTCAAAATGGCTGCTATGAAAATGTATTTGTTCATTTGTCAGCTCAGTGTTTGCAAGTACATCGTTGTTTTGACCTTTTTTGTTGTAGGTATGGCTTTAGGAAGCCGCCTCACCTGATACTGAAGGCAAGACCTAAACTGGGAGAAAGAGAAGTCACTCTGGCTCATGTTACCGACTGGATAGAGAAAAAACTGGACCAGGAATTCCAGGTATTGATAAACACTACATTTAATTTTTTTTTAAAGTTCTTACACTTAAAAACAGATGACAAAAACACAACACAGCATGTGATCCACTGCATCACTTCAGTTGAAATAAATTACTTCTGGAAATTGTGTTAGGTAGGATCTTGTATTATATTTTCAAATGATATTCAACTCCTTAATCATCAATATTACAAGCGAAAAATATTAACAACTCCAAACATCTAAGCCACCCAACATCTTTGTAATATGACAATATTCTGTGACCCAATGTTCTTACAATGTAAGAGACTTAAAACAGTTTATATAAACAAGTTGCACACTTAACATTTATGGTTCAAATTCCAAGACATTACATGTGTTTAAAAAATGTGTTGATAATAGAAGTGATAGACCACCCACTGTCCATCCATCTTTCTCTCTCTTCTTGTAGAAAGTCTTTGTAATGCCAAACATGGATGATGTATGGCTGACTGTCATGCATTCAGCCATGGACCCGCGCACAGCCGGTGGACCCTTAACTGGCCTCACAGTGGACCCAGAGCCTTCCCAGCCAGAGAAGGACAGCACCAGCCAGCCATGAAGATTGTTTACAGTATTTCCTAGAGCTTGTGAAGTCTCAAACTGGGAACTGGAGCCAAAGTCTATAGGTCAGACGCTACTGTAATACAAATCCATTCCCATAGTGAGTGGGTTTCCCACTCACCATAAGGGGTAACCTTATGAATTTGAAAGGAACAAGGTAGAGACGACCAAGGAAACACTAATGATAAACTGTTGCTTGCTGCTCTCTTCAATAGTATTTATTGTGCCAGATGAAAAGGTGATTTGTCTTTGAAGGATTTATAAAACTGAAAGAGCCTATTGAATAGGGACTGATATGTGAAGAGAGTCGTGTTTGGCTCAGAATTTGAGCTGGGGAGTATATGGGGATACATCATAGACTGTATACTTTACTGTATATAGATGGACGAAACGTGTCCACTTCCTCCCACTGTGCAAAAGTGAGCTGCCATTTTGAGATTTTGAGGTCATTTGGAGCCAGAGTCTGCACATTCGAGATTGAGGGGCTGGTATTGAGGTTTGATTGCCCACACACCAGCCTGAGCCAATCATGAGCCGAGTGTGGTTGCAGCTTGCTAGCGTGAGCCACCTAGCTGCTATGTTAGCACCAATTGGCAAACTAACCATATTATCTCTATAACTACATTTATGATGAAATTGACTCATGTTCTGTTATACAGACTGGTGACGATTATGGGACTCCTTCACTCAGAGGAGCTGTCGATCAGAGCTGTCAATCATGACGTCTTACCCCCTGTTAATAGCATCAAATAACTCTTTGAAACACTTGAGCAAACAGCAACTTGATAAGTACTAAATTTATTTGACATGTACTTGGACTTTTTAGTTTGGCTCATGTCCCATCCACTAACATGGAGGAGGCGGGATTTAAGAGTTATACTGCAGCCAGCCACCAGGGGGCGATCCAGATGATTTGGCTTCACTTTTGGGGAGCTGCCATGTTGTCCATCTTTATACACAGTCTATGGGATAAATAAGTATATAATGTCCTTTGAACACATTGATATGGAAGCATTCACCAGATACCTTACAGCCTACAGATGAACAGTTTCTACTACGACTAGAGAGTGAGATTGAGCATCGTAGACCCTTTATTAAAGAAATATAGTAAGTGGAGTTTTATAATATCATAATATGTTGAAATTAGAGGTGTTTCATAGTGAATGATTAGTTTGATGGAGTTGTAATTTCCATTGTTAAGAATGAACAAAGTGTAAGCAGGTTTAAAAAAAAGACAATGAGAAAAAAACTCACACTTGATGTTAAATTTATTTACCATATGAAACATTCAAACTTTAAGTGGCTTTATGGCAGCGGTTTTTGATCAGGAGTTAACAGTTAACAGTATTCATTTGTGCTGTGACCACACCCTGAACACCTCCCTTCATTTGCCAAGTCTCCTTTTTTATGCCAGCGATGCCCTTATCCATGTCTAAATGGAAATGATGCTCACGAGAAAACACACATTATCTAGGAAAAGTGTCATTGACTCTGTAAATTCCATACTAATGACAAATACAATAAGTGCAATGATTGAAATGCTATAGTAGTATCTTGTATAGATATTATGTAAAAGTGTATGTCTGATGAGAAGTACAAGACCTCTAACGTGTCTGTTGAATGTATGTGTGGATTGTTTTGGTTTCTATTGTTATTATATAATGACAGTTTTTACCCGGTCACATTTTGACTGTGGTATGAAAATTATTGCACAAATCCAAGTTTTCTGTTTATTTTCTTATGATAAACACTATCTCATCTTGCACATCTTTTGCCAGATGTGCCATTCAATCATACAGGGGTGGTGTATTTATCTATACAAAATGCCTACTTGATTGTGTTAATGATAATATTGTTGGAAGTTAATTTAAATGACCAACTTCGATATGTGACAGTGCTTTAAAAAGACTCTACCCGGCATGCTGTATGTACAACGATTTGGTGAAGTTAAGGTACGTACTGCATAGTAGAGCGTCTGTTGCCAAGAATGTAGCCTTATCTACAGGTTCCCTTTCTGAAAGTACGTTTCTAACCGTGTCATATTTCTAATGAAACCAAAGTCCTTTTGATTAGACCTGTAGTGCCAGATCTGTCTCTGCTCAAAGGTACACATCCTGTGTTGATATAGCATTGTGTTATACTTACAAATACGCTACAATACCTACATTAACTTTGTTTACAGGAATTCTTACCTTGTTTTCAATATTTGCTCTCTTAGTATGCTAAAGCACTGTAACATGAAATTGATTTTTTCTGTATGATTGTCTTTCCCTTTAAGCCTTGGTTACTTTTTAAGTATTTGTTATGAATGACTACACAAGCCGGGTTATGGTTGTATTTTTTTTTTTATGTCTGTCTGTCTTTGAAATAAACAGAATGAAATAAGAGTTTCGAGGATATATGAAGATCATATCATGATTTGTATCTGTGAATTATTAATGACTTTTTAAGCTTATGTCATTTTAAGGCCAAATTCAGTGATTATGTGTATCTGCCTTATTTATAGAGCAAGAATAAATGTCAATGAAAGCCTTTTTGTTTTTGTTTTTTTGCTTCAAATTTTGTACTCTGCAAATCTTTTTCAAGTGCATTAAAAAGAAAACAATTCATTAGGCAGCAGACTGGCCCCTGTCAGTGTTGATGATCATACTTATTATGATTATTAATACATTGGTGGCTTAAGCTATAGCAACACATCAGATATAAATAACAGTTTTCTATATAAAAACTGGATTTGGAGTTCCTTGTAATTATCTCTGTCTGTAAAAGCGGCATAATGTAGTGTAGTACAGTACTTGAATGTACTTAGTGGTGGGAAGTACAACTAATTATGTATAACTGCCCTCCAGCTCTGTGTGAAATGCTTTATTTGGGGTTTAATTAAAATTCTTTGGCCATATGTGTACGTGACCGTACAGTTGAAATAGAGGTAACGTTACTGGTTGTGGCTTGATGAACGGAGAGCACGATGACTACCTTGTCAATAACTGCTGGTAATGGTTTTAGTCCGTTTCTTGTACATTGTCAACTCTGGGAGGAAGAAGAGCACTGCCCATCCTCCTCCAGAGCAAGTTTACGGTTGCCTAGCAACGGTTGCCTAGTGAGCCGGTTTGTCCTATGGCTCCGTCAGTGACAAAGCAACGGTGGAAAATTATAGGAACTTAATATTGTATTTAGATATACACTGTATTTATTTATTTTTTTTGTTTGGTAGCCAAGGTTAGCTCTCCACTAATGTAAATGTCGCTGTAACTGCGGGTTAATGTTTCCCTCAGTCTCTACGTTAACTAATCTTGATCCAGGGCTAACAAGTTGCCGGTAAGCTAGCGTTAGGTAAGTGTGTTAACTAAAGTGCTGTCAATAGCTGTCAAATAGTCTGAGGTTGTTGCGTTTTCTGTAACACATACTGTAGCCACGGAAAGCGAGTTAGCTACAGTGTTCAGGTGGAAATTAGCAAACAACAATATCACATATCAACAGCGTGTTTATGTATTTGTTACGTAGGTTAGTTAACGTTAACTACGAGCAACAGAACAGCTAGCGCTAATAGCTAGCTAGCTGCGCGTTAAAAGTATGCTAACGTAGCTAACTTCAGACCTCTTGTTCGTCACTACAGGCCCAATGCAGAGCGCTGGAGGAGCGGCAGGCGGGGAGGAGGTGCGGGAGGAAAGCTCCAGCCAGAATGAGGACGGAGGTGACAAAGCAGCAGAAGACTGTAAAACGACTGTTCCACCTGCTCTAGAGGTATCATATCTGAGAGACAACGAAGACGAGCTACTTTTTCTTTTTGTCTTTCATTTTCCACCCTTTACTCAAAATGCTTGTGGAGACGTGGATATTTGTATTGGGTGCACATAATGTAAGTTTGCAAGGAGTTCAAGTCTTTACTGTTACATACAATGTTAGTCCTATGATTGCCATCTCCTGTAAAAGTCTAATTCATGTAATGTGTGTCTAACACTATGCACTATCTAAATCATAATCAGGACCTTTATACGTGCTTTCTGTCTGTGTCCCATTGTGGCCAACAGAATCAGTCAGGACCAGAGCCCGATGACCCGACCCCCCAGCTTCACCCTGACCTCACTGGTGCAGATGACTACCCCCCTGCAGCCACAGATTCAGGTAGGGTGACCAGGTGTCCCACTTTACAAGGGACTGCACAGCATTTTTTATCTCAGTTGTTGTTGTCCCACATATTGGAGTCAATGTCCCATATTTTCATTGGCTCTAGTTTTCAAGAGTCAAACCACTGCAGGACAGATGCTTTTCTTAGATCTGGCTTTTATCCAGTGGCTGTTAAGAAAGCTGGAGAGACTGTCATCACCAGGTTGCGTTTGCTGTTAGTCAAGTTGCACACACCTGGGTCAAGTGCAGGTTAACCTGTCATCGTCTTTGCTACGCTATGCCAGGGAAAATTGTGAGTCACTGCAAAGTCACAAACTGTAGATCTAGGCCAAATATGATGGAAACTACCACAAAGAAAAAGAAATGCAGCTACAACAAAGACAGTGAAACTACTTATCTATAAGTGGGTGAATCAGGTGGAAGGTGATTCTCAGAGAGTTTGTTTTTGTGAAATGTGACAGTTATTTTTCAGTTTCACACAGGGCTGAATACGACACAAAGTGATGCATGTAAGTCTCACATGAAATGTTTGGCTCAAGAAGAAATGCCGATCAATGGATGCATTCAGGCAAAGCACAGAGATGTTATGAGTTAAGGGCCTGTATGAAAATGTTTCTTTTTCAAGTCTAACATTATATAAAAATTACCTTGTAACATTGATAATGTGTCCTACATTGTCTCACACAAACATATTCTGTATCCCACATTTGATTTGTTGGGATCTGGTCACCCTAGACTCAGGTCAGTCACACACTAAACCTGGGATTTTAAGTTGAGTACAAAGCAACACAGAATTACATAGTTCAATACAATATCATTTATCATCCTGAGAGAAATTAAATTGGCAAGTGTGGCACAGAAGTCAGTACAAAGGGCATACAGTAAGTAGGCTAAAACTGTTAATTTAGGCTGGCTTGCTTAGGACTTCTTAGTTCAATGGTCTATTACTACCTTTGAATTAATTCACACTGAACACAGGAAACTTTACTGTCCAGGGGCAAGATACTGTGCCGTCAGATTACAGTGCCCTCCGTAACTTAAAGTTTCTTGTTTCTAACAAAATTTGCATTAAACAGAGACAATAACATGGCAACAAAAGCGTAGATCAGAATATGGCGTAAAAAAAACAAATAGAAATGCATATTAGATTTAGAAAACAGTTAAAGACAGACAAAAGTACTTCCAAGAACATATTTATAAGTTCTATATAAAGCCAGCAACATTTACACATTTTCACATTTAGATTTATTGATTGATTAAAGAAAATCTTTCTGTTTCAGCGCAAGAAAATGTTGCTCAAGCAGCACTGACTCTTCACCTCTCAAACCTTAACACATTAGAAGATATGGAGGATCAGGAGCCACTGCCGGACGAGGAGGACGAGGAGGACGATGACGATGTCAAGTTCATTGTTCTCGACTCTGATCATGTCTGTAGATTCTCTTTCAATCTTTTTTCAGTCAGTATTAATTAATTCAATAGATTTTGCCTTACTGCTCCTCAAGGAGGCTAATGGTGCTGATGTCTGATCTGGGAGTCTAGTACAGTATATTAGTGTATTAGGTGCATTGGTAATCCTTCAAAGTTATTTTGGGCTTTTCAATATATATACAGTGTGTTAAAGTATCAGCATTACAGCCCTCCAACACCTATGTTAATGCTGCACAAAGTTAAATATGCTTCTAGTGTCAACCATTATATTGTTTGATCTGTTGGCAGCCCCTGGTCAGACGGCAGCAAGCTGCTCTGAGCAGCCAGCTCAGTAAGCAGCTGGAGAGGATCAACCTGGAACTGAAGGAAAAGGTTGGCCACGTTTCTGTCAACATCAAATTCCTACCCCGCCCTTGCTCAGACCACACCCATCTTCGAATGTGTTGCCTTCATTTTGATCTCAACTACACACCTGTAAAGTTTCGTTACTGCATCTTGCACGTTTGCGACGCTATTGTGGTGACTAAATTTGTCCACAGACAGACATATAAAGACCTGGCAAAGTACTCACAAGTTCTTCTCTGGTAGTTCTTGTGACAGTAGGGGTCTCTGGGACCACATTTAGCCACGATGACACACAAAAACAATACCAGCATTGCTGTCATGGCTGGTAACAACATGTAGTTCACATACACATACAGTTTAAGTTTTCCTGACTTTACATTTATAGTGTCTCAACATGTCCATAAGATGGTGCAGTTGTCCTGTATTATATTTTTCCTAGATACAACATATTCAGTATATTTTAATACCCAGAATAAAAATGGTAACACTAAAAACTGATGAAATATCTATAACTGGAGCAATATGTCTGTGACAAAGAGTGTGTGCACGACAAAAGGAAACCATCTCAGAGTTTGATAGAAAGACAGATTCTTGATGATTAGTTTTCCGATTCTTGTCTGTGCTCTCTGTCCATCTGCCCCAGCTGGTAACAGAGAAGGCCGATGACAGCCATATACAGGAGATAGGTGTTGAGATGTTCAGGGTTCAGGAGGTCCTGGCCAGACTCCAGACCAGGCTGGATGACCGTCATCATATCAAGGCCCAGGCTGAAGCCAAGCACCAACAGGCACAGGATCAGCTGGAGGCAATGAAGAGCCAGTATTCCAGTGTTACCAGCCAAGACGGCAAAGTCAAAGCCAATGGTGAGACTGACTTACAATTTGGTGATCTTGCCTTGGTATTGATCCAGGATTATATTTCATTATAACTGTGTTGCACCATTTATTTCAACTCTAATTAACAAAGATTATTGATTTAATCCATGATGATTCTCATACTTGTCACCTGGTTTTGGAAATAAGGACAAAATATTCATAAAGTTAGGCCTGTCATTTCTGAGAATTGTGAATTTAACTGTAATTATTATCCACAATCTTGACCTCATAAGCAGCTGAAAGAGTCTCCAAGACATTTGTCTGTGCCACCATGTCCAGGCAAAGAAGTATAGACACACCCAAGAGCATACAGTCTGAGACTACTGTAACGCCACTTGCTCTGATGGTGTCTCAAAATTGATTGTCTTTGACTTAAATTTGGTGTAGACTTCAGGTTTAAATTTTGGTGCAAAAGATTCATCAGATAAAGCAGCGGTAGGCAGAATATTTTTGGCATCATTGGGTCAAAATTCTTTTGTAACTGTTTAGCATATTATAATACAAGTTTTCTGAGAGAAACCTAGACTTCTGCGCTTCCTCATGGCTCTGTTTTAAGGCTTTGTGTTAATGTTGACTCCTGTGCATCTTCTCCATAGTGTCCCAGTTACAGGCGGAGTTAGACAAGTTGATGCTGCATCTCGTCTTCACACAAGGAGACAGTGAAGAACTGCGCTCTAATGTCAAAATCATGAAGAATGCCAGACGCAAAGCGGGAGCAGAGAAGAACCAGGCCGAAGACCAGAAATTGAAACAGGTGGGCGGATCTGCTGCTGCAGATCTTTCAATGTTTTGTCTGTACAAGGCATTATCACTGATGACTTTACTGTTATTGACTGAAAATACTCCTGTGTCATCAGGATTTGTATGTGGAGCGTTTAACAAAGGACATGGAGAGGCTGACGCAGCAGATAGCCATGTATGAGGCCCAGGCAGGTGCTCAAGCAGAGGAGACACAGGCAGCCAAAGAGGCTCTCTCTGAGGTAACGCTATTATGTCATAAGATAATGTATACCTTTAAGCTGAAAGTGCCTTAAATCACCAAGCAAGTACTGTAAATAAGTGCAGCTAACTGACAGGAATTTGTGAAGATTAAAGCTGCATTAATATGATTTTTGGCTACGTGGGGGCAGGGGTATTAGCTGAAAAGAAAACACACTGACAAATTGTCATCTCATAAAGTCGTTGTGGCTAACATATTAGCAAACAGTTGCCTATGTACACATCCAGTGGCATTCATTTAGAGTTGTATTTTTGGCCACATAATGAACGTATGTCTAATATAGAGTGCTCCATCGATATTGTATTTTTGTCGACATACCAGGAAATAAACCCCGCCCTGCTTCCCCTGACAAAAAGCCAATGTGATTTTTCCATTGGGTTAGATAATTTTCACAAATGAACACCACTTTTATGATTTTTGAAGCGTTAATGCATCGCCAGAATTAAAAAGCTAACGTTAGGCTATAAACAAACTACACCACAGTTGCATGAGTGCGAGTATACATAGGTTAACGGAGGGCAAGTCAGCGTGGACGTTTATTAGTCTTATTTAGCCACTTATTAGCAACCGCCCAAAATTCAAAAGTGGGGTATTTACTGATTTACATATTTTATATCCTAGAACAAAATGTTAAAATCTCTTCAGCTTGTGTTAACCACAGACCTTATTTCAGGCATCTAACTAAAAAAACATTAAAAAAAAAACCACTGACTTCCAGACAAGAGCACTGGAAGTGCTAAAATGACATTTTTCATCTCATTCACTCTCCTTTTTGCTCTGTTTTGGTCATCACCCACTGCTGAGAGAAATATCTAGCGCCACAGTTGCCAAATGTGCCACTTTTTTCACATGCTAATGCTAGTCACTAACTTTGTTGGCTGTTTGATGCTGGGCAGGTAGTGTAAAGGTGATCATGTTCTGTGAATTCATCATTTCAAGTGACACCTTTCACATTATACATACCGGTAATCATTTAATCCATTGTTAATGTAGAGATATTGGTTAGTGCAGCTTTAAAAAAATATATATTGTATTTCATATTAATCCAACCAGTAACTGAAAATTGTTTTCAACAGACAACAAAGATAACATTGTGTCTGTGATTATTATGACAGTATAGTTTTGACATGATTTGACAAGTAAATTTAAAATGGTGTGTAGAAATGAAGCAAATCTGATTAAAAAGGTTATTTTTATAAAATGGTCACTATATCCTGACAGTAGTGCATGAGACGGGTACTCTGAAAAAAATCATGTTCTTCTGTGTCCTCTGGTGCTCCTAATGACATCTATAGGATTTCACAGACCAGAGGAAAACAACCAGTCTGCCGTCTATGAGAGCCAGTTGTCAATCACTCAATCAAATGGTCAAACTAGGCAGCACTGATCAAATATCAATCAGTATTTTGTTACTGTAATGACTATTTGTCACATAACATGTTTTCAGAAACATCTAGTAACTGTTTAGCTGTAAAATGAACCTGGCAGCCATGTTAAGATCAACTGAGGAAATACCAATCACCGCCCACCAGATCAAACTTTCTCATTTTACAGCTAAACAGTAACTACAAGATGTTTCTGAAACATTTGAGGAGAGAAATAGTCATTACAGTAACAGAATATTGATTCATGTTTGATCAGTGCTGCCTAGTTTGACCGTTTGATCGGAGTTTGTGAGAGACTGACAGCTGCCTCTGTTGAGTGAACAGCCAATAGGAATGCTCTCTCTTTGAAATGAGATGTGATTGGCCAAAGTCTCTTGTTACATCCTAGGATTTTTTAAATCCTGCAAACAGAGCCACAAGGAGGTGCAGAAGTCTAGATTTCTCTCAGAGCACTTGAATTGCAGTATGCTGAAGGGTTATTATCCTTAATGATGCCAAAAACAATAAGGATTAAGCAACAATATAAAAAAAACGAGCAAAGTATGCATTGATTCCCGTCAGAGCAATATATGTTACATTTGTTGAACATAAATAAAATGATATACTATGCATATTCTATGAGACTTGGTGAAGTATATGTATATAAGTATACTGTACATATACAGTATACAGTATATGAGTGGTGACACATGCCCACTCATGTTTGTGTCTGTGTGCAGGCTGAGATGGAAATGGAGTCGCTGCTGATGGCACGTAAACAGCTGCTGCAGCAGTGGAGCAGCAGCCTGGTGGGCATGAGGCGACGAGATGAGGCCTTCAGTGCCATGCAGGAGGCTGTGCGGTGAGCATGAGGCAGAGGGAGGGCTGCATGTTAATATTCACTTGATCCATTTTAAAAGTCTTAATGCATTCCAAACGTACATGTAACTAACACTGGACCTCATTCACTAATGTGTTCATAGAAATGTTCTTACTTTGCACACAAAATAAGTGCACATGCACAATTACAGTCAGATTAGTGACACATGGTCTCCGGCCAATGTTGCTCTCACCACCGTGCATGTTAGTGAATCCGAATCGTTCTCCATTGACAGGTGTGCACCCGCTGTTTGCAAACAGCACACTGCCACACTTCCTTTTCTTTATATATGGAAACATGTTTGCCTAGCGGTTTATCTTAGAGAAAGTGTTGAAGTTGTTGTAAAAGAGAGGAGGGCTACTGAAGAAAAATCTCAAGCTGAAGTGCACTGCGGAGGTGAATGTTATGTCCCCTGAGATTTTTTTTTTAAGGTGAGGCATTGAATATGCCATACACAAATATAAGAGACATTTAAAGCTTCATTTGAAAATATAGTGGCTTCGAAATATATAATATATTTTAATTATTACAATATTTGATGGGGATGAAAGGGCCCCAATTTCATAGTTTGGACAATGCATTTGTATATGAACAGTTTTAAATATTGTTGTCTATTTAAGCCTTTCTTAATGAATGCAGTTTCAATACGAGATGCATTTAGTTAAAAGGTGTGTGTTTGCATTAATACAGCCAGCTGGGCCTTCTTTATTGTGCGTAAGCATGGTCTGTGTTGGTAGAGTAAGAACAAATTCACTTAAGAAACTCTTAATGAATTCTGGATTTGTGCATCAAACATTTGTACGGTTTGAGCACAGATTTGTGTGTACGCACTGTTTGTGGATGAGGCCCATTGTCCATGCAGGAGATATGCTTCATGAACAGCATCTTGATTGATTGTTAGTTGCATGAACAGCAGAGACAAAAATATAGCAGATGTGTGTAGAAAATATGTAGAAAACGCAACACAATGAGTCTCATGCAGCAGACTCTTAAATTTGTCCTATATGTTTTCTTAATTTTCTAAGAGAAAAAAATGGGAAGTCAATTCCACCAAATGCTCTTAAATATCCAAATCCACTCTTACCCAGGTGTGCTGAATGATGAGTCTCACTTGATCATAAATTGGAGGCATGCGGCATGTTTATTATCAGCACAGGTGACGCCCACTAAACACTTTATAAGGGCAGGTGTTGTGCCATGTGCAATTACTCTGGCACATGCCCAAGAATTGAAGAGATGCCACAAAAAAAAATGCAGTAAGAAGAAATTCAGTGGTACAACTGAGTTACTATTATCGTTCTTGAAATTTTCTTTTACCTAAGAGAGGAGTAGAAATATGAAAACATTGCTGAATCAATGGGTACTAATAAAATAAGAACAAATATATATATGGATACAAACAAAAATAAGAGAAAATTTCTTCTTATATCGCTTCCTGCATGATTTAAAGTAAAGTTTCAAAATAAAGGCATGCATCTATTCACTGCTGCCCTTGTGTCCCTCAGCGCTGCAGAGCACCAGATGATCTTGCTGGACAGAGAGATTGAAGGTTACAAGAGATCCACCACTGAAGAGCAGGACCAAAATGAGATACTAACGATGCAGTTGAACCGGTCCCAGATGGACTGTGCCACCTCCAAAAAGCTGATCGGTCAGACGCAGGCTCAGCAAGAGGCTCTGCAGGCCCACTACAGCACCTGCCTCCGCACACTGAGGGAGACGGAGAACACCCTCGCCCGGCTCTCTAAGGTAGCTAGAGGACAGAGGCTTCTGTTTCGACTGCTTTGCGTCTGATTTTTCCAGATAGATGACCAGGCACAATGTCTTCCTACCTTCTCTTTCCCACTGAAACCATTCCACTCACCGTTTTTTCCTGCATTGTTCTAGGAAACTAGCACCCACCATGTTGAAGTGAAAGATCAGAAGAAGCAGTTGGAGGAAGAGAGTCGTGTGCGTCTGGAGATGGAGGACAAGATCATGACCCACATTCAGCAGAAGCTCACCTACAAAAAGGCTGCCCAGTACTCCCAGCAGCTCATCAGCAAGATAAACACACTCAAGAAGGAGAAGGTAAAATGGGATATAGAAAGACAGAAAAATCATTCAGAGTGATTCAGGCTGTGGGAAAGCCTCATATGAAGGTTACCACAGTTGCATTTCCACCAAGAAATTCCTGGTAATTTTAGTTCCTGAAAGGTTCCTTCAGTCCAATGCTGCGCTCACCCTCTCAGCTTTCTTGCACGATCTCTCTCTCTTTTTCCGTCTGTCTTTTTAAAATGACTCAGGAAGCCAACAGCAGAGTCTAACTTTACTTTAACTGTAAAAAAAGAGAAATGCTTTCCCCTCATCTTAAAATGGTCCTAAATCGATGCTAGAGTACTTGCTGTGTGTTTAGACTGTGGTTGAAACCAATGACTTCTTCAAAAGGTTTCCATAGTTATGGAGGACAGTTCTTGTGGTCAAGTGGCTCTGCCTTTGGTCCGACCCTGACGGCAAAGATCTGTCCACCGATGTCCCTTTCCATAGCATCCTCTCATACAAAAGCTGTCATATGTCAACACAATCATATTATCTTCAGTTTTGAACTGGGCCTTTCAAGGGATTTGCACTTCCATATAACTGGGGAACTAATGTGCTGAAGACAGAACATTGCAAAAATGGCACAAACTCACATGTACAGTATGCTAAGGATAAAGATATATAATAATATTAAATTTTTACCCTGCTCATTGTCTCTTCCTCTCCTTTAGCTTTCTCAGTTGTGGCAGCTGGAGAATGATGTAGAAGCGGTGGGACTGGAGAGCAGCGAGGTCATCCAACACCTGAACAGCCTGACCCTCACCCAGGATGCCCTCAATGAGGAGATTGCAGAGTACAACAAATTACTGACATCAACCCAGACTGAGATTTCTTCCTTTGTTAAACTCACCGGGCAGAAGCAGGCTGCCATCGTCAACTATAACAAAAAGATCTCTCAAATCGCAGCCAGCACTGGGGTGAGTGATTTTAGAAGAAGCATTAATTCCTGGTTGTCTGTTAGTGTGTTTATGTAGAATATAAACTCATTGCAAACAATCAGATATAAAACTCACATGGTGCCTTTGTGATTTGTGTGCCTCCATTCCCAGCATGAGGACCTGAGTCCTCTGCAAATCAAGGTAGAAGCATTAATGGCTCAAATGGAGGAGCTGGCAGCGAATATCAAGAGTGATCAGCAGCTCTGGATGAAACGACAGGGGACTCTAGTAGGACTGACCCAGGAAATAGAAGCCAACAGCAAGGACATGCTCAAACTGCAGATCGAGTACACTGCCATGCAGCAGAAGAAACTACGCTTGGAGAGTGTGTAATATGCAGTAGTTATAAAGAAGCATACACGTACAAATAGGTACACGGGTTCAAGTCAGTCAGTCAAAGTCAGTTGTCAGTAAATTATACGTAGGCTAGTGATCATGAGCTAAACTCCAGGAATCTGTTTGTTAGTTTGTTAGTTTTCTGTATTTATTGGGGCTGTCAAAGTTAACGCAATAATAACATGTTAACACAACTTGCGATTTTTAGGTTGTAGCTAGCTAGCTAGTGAAGATAGTAGCATCATATGAAATGAAGCTAATGCTAAAAAAAACAAAAAACTGTCATGGCCATTTTCAAAGGGGTCTCTTGACCTCTGACCTCCAGATATGTGAATGTTAATGGGTTCTCTGGGTCCCCACCAGTCTCCCCATTACAGACTTTATGATAATCCCAGTCAGTTTGGATCAAGTCATAGTCAAGTCAGCACACTGTCACACTGACAGCTGTTGTTGTCTGTTGGGCTGCAGTTTGCCATGTTATGATTTGAGCAAATTTTTATGCTAAATGCAGAACCTGAGAGGGTTTCTGGACAATATTTGCCATTGTTTTGTGTTGTTAATTTATTTCTAATAATAAATATATACATACATTTGCATAAAGCAGCACATTTGGCCACTCCCATGTTGATAAGAGTATTAAATACTTGACAAATCTCCGTTCAAGCTACATCTTGAACAAATAAAAATGTGCGATTAAATTCTGATTAATTATGATGACCTATGAATGATCATGCAGTTAATCACCATTAAATATTGATTGACAGCCCTAGTATTTATCAGTCTGACATCTCTAAATAAATTGTTATTATAGTAAAACAATTCATACAGTATGTGATGCAATCTTCTCTAAAAACTCAACTCCAAACCCAACCAGGTCAGATTGAAGTGGAGCACCGTGAGGAGACGGAGCTGGACAAGAATGTGAAGATGCTGAGAGGAGACCTGGTGAAGCTCAACACCCTGCTGAACAAGAACGGGCAGCTCAGCCAGGCACTAGAGCAGGAGAACACACTGATGGAGACAGACTTCCTCCACAGACTAAAGGCAGGGCATTGATTGTTTAATTTATCTTTTATTTTGTTCTCTTCTGCATTTTTTCACAGTTAATGATTGTTAAACATGATCTCTTGTGTTTAGGACGCAGAGCGAGAGGCTATCGAGATGCAGATGATGCATGAGAAGACCCAGGAGGAAAAAGAGAGACTCCTCAATTGCCTGGTGGAGGCTGAGTCAGTCACATATTTGTTTTGTGTTTGTTTAGTACGAAATAATAATTTTATGTCTGAATGACAATCAGCTTGATGAATTTTATTCCCTAATGACTTATTTAACAAAAATACTAGGGCTATTAATCATTTGAAATAATTCATCAGGATTAATCGCGTGATTGTCCCTAGTTAAGGTAAGATTAGATAAGATAAGATGAACCTTTATTCATCCCCGGAGGAAAATTCACAATTGATTGCAGAAACCCTCACAGATACTGCATTCAGCAAATGCAAATGTATGTATTTATTATTAGAAATCAATTAACAACACAAAACAGTGACAAATATTGTCCAGTAACCCTCACAGGTTCTGTATTTAGCATAGAAATATGCTCAAATCATAACATGGCAAACTGCAGCCCAACAGGCAACAACAGCTGTCAGTGTGTCAGTGTGCTGACTTGACTATGACTTGATCCAGACTGACTGTGATTATCATAAAGTGGGCATGTCTGTAAAGGGGAGACTGGTGGGGACCCAGAGAACCATTTACATTCACATATCTGGAGGTCAGAGGTCAAGGGACCCCTTTGAAAATGGCCATGCCAGTTTTTCCTCACCAAAGTTTAGCATGTGTTTGGAGCGCTATTTACCCTCCTTTCTGACAAGCTAGTATGACATGGTGCCAATGGATTCTTTAGGTTTTCTAGTTTCATTTGATGGCAGCAGTATCTTCACTGTAGCTTTGAAACTGAGCCGCTTCAACCTAAAAATCACAACTTTAAAACGAATTTGCGCTAAAGCGTTATCACGTTAACTTTGAAAGTCCTAAAAATATTCCTGCTCTTATATATCATTGCTGCCTTTATGCTAAAAAAAAAGGATGCTATATTAATGCTAGTAGCTAATTTTAGATCACTGCTTAGAAAACACCTCTAGGGCAGCTGTTCCTAAACATTTTCAAGACCAGGACCTCTACACTTACACAAATTAAAGTTTTTGTCCCAGCGTGTCCCATATGGTTGTTTTTTGCTTTTAGATGTTATTATAGAAAATATATACAACCCATGACCAAAACAGTCATACATTCATTTATGGATGGGATTATAGTGAGAATAAAGTATTCCTCTTTTTGCTGGGGACCCCCGGGAAGACCCTCAAAGACCCCTGGGGTTCCCTGGACCCCACTTAAAGAAGCACTACTCTAGGGTATTGGAGTTATTTAAAAATATCCATAAATATGTTTTCCAATAATCAATACCTAATATCTATTGGAATAAAATCATTCAGTTAATGACAGCTTATACCATTACAGTTTTGTAATTTTTTCACTCTACATTAAAGGAATAGTTTTTTGAAGTGGGGTTGTATGAGGTACTTCATAGTCAGTGTATTACCTACAGTAGATGATTTATTATTATTATTAATATTATTATTATTATTATTTGTTTAGGCTTTCTCTTGGACCGTGGGAGTCAGACAAAGAGGGTGAGATAGGTTTGGATATTTTCTGTTGACCATCACGTCACTTCACGTCACGTTTAGTTATTCCAGTTTGCCTTATTGTTTGTAATTCCTTTTATTTAATAAACAGTAAAATGGACCTTTTGGAATGAGTCACACAGTAAAGAGTCTACTTCAGCCTTTGAGCAGCTTTTTAATTGTTAGTAGTCGCTACAGTACTGCTGTGGGGGGGCAGCAGCAAAATGCATTTTTCGCCACCTAAAGAAACGGCCCGCCTAAAAATATGTGCAAGTGTACGCTATATTTAGAATATTTTCACTACTTTACCTTGCTATCAGACAGCCGAACTGGTTCTCCTGTCTGTTTCCCCAAACTGGGAGAGTGCCGACTGTCATCTACTGAAGGTAATACACTGACTATGGATAAGTACCTCATACAACCCCACTTCAAAAAATCCGAACTTTCCCTTTAACAGCTCATACCACACATATTGGGTACTGGTATTTACACGCATCCTTTGTTGAGTGCATGTGTTTTGTGTGCATGTCAGACGGCAGATTATGCTGTGGGAGAAGAAGACCCAGCTTGTGAAAGAGACTCGTTCAGCTGTTGACTCGGACTTGGGTCAGGGAGACATCCAGATGATGAAGGCTGAGATACACCGTATGGAGGTAAACATAATGTGACATACTGTATGCAGAGACAATAAACAGTAATATTGAGTTGCTACCCACTGTTTGTCGTTGTATGCGTATACATATACTGTATGTCCTGTACATTAAGGCAGTAAAATTTTACTGCTGACTCACAGAGAGAGGGGGGTGTCTTGACTGAAAGAAAAAGGCTCTAGGTCAGACATTTGGATATTATAACACACACCAGAAAAGACCCTCAGTACTCTCAAAATCTCAATGTTTTTTTCCAGGTATTGATCTTTGCCAGTTAGTTGCAACAGCAATAGGAACACAGCACAAATAGATCAAGTAGCTAAGTTACAAAGTGATTGCCTCCTGCACTTGTGACCTACTTTAGATGAAAATCAGCCTCCTCTTGACAGGGTCATGACAGGGAGTGATGAAGAAAGATGCAACAGAGACCACATCAAGATCAACGTTATTACCTCAGAAAAAAAGTTATGTTAACTATTATTCACCTCTTTTGAATCATATACTTACTTGATGGCCCTATATATATATATATATATATATATATATATATATATATATATATATATATATATATATATATATATATATATATATATATATATATATATATATATATATATATATATATATATATATATATATATATATATATATATATACATATATATACACATAGTATATATATGAAGGAAATTGGCAATAAAATAAATAAGTAACAGTAATAAGTAAAGTGCAGCAGGTGGTGGGTATTGTATATGCATAGCTTATATATGTAATTATATAATTATATGTAATTATATACATTTGGTCCAGGAATAATACGGAGCAGATGATCAGAGTCACATGGGGGTCAGACCTTGGTTATGGAGCCTGATGGCCACCAAAAGAAAGGACTGACCCAGACGGTTTGTAGTGTGCCGAGGGGGGATCAGTCTCTGGCTGAATGTACTCCTCATCTGGACCAGTTGGTCATAGAGGGGGTGGGAGGGGTTCTTCCCCTCTGCCACCACCTCCAGACTGTCCAGCTCACATCCAACTACAGACCCAGCCCTCCTCACCAGCTTGTTAAGTTTGGTGGCATCCCTGGTGCTGATGCCACCCCCCCAACATACCACGGCGAAGAACAGAGAACTGGCTACTACAGACTGGTAAAACATCTGAAGTAGCCTGTTGCACACATTGAAGGTCCTCAGCCTTCTCAGGAAGAATAGTTTGCTCTGTCCCTTCCTGTATTAAGGTCTGGTAATGATTTGAATGCATGTATTAATGTTTTGGGGACTTGTTTTAATACTCGTGGACCTAGGTTGCTGCTGAAGACTCACCTCTTCTGGCTGCTGTTTGATTGATTTTGCAATGCTCTTATTGTTGTTTGCATTGTACTCATTTATTATGTACATGCTCAGTTTGGTCAGCTGCAGTTGTTTTCAAATGTGCTGTACATATAAAGTTTGACTTGACTCATTTTATTCAGAGTGTGTGTGTGTGTGTGTGTGTGTGTGTGTGTGTGTGTGTGTGTGTGTGTGTGTGTGTGTGTGTGTGCAGGTGCGAGTCAACCAGCTGATGAAGCAGCAGATGCAGCTGCTGAGGGAGAGTGAAGCAACAGTGGCGAGGAGGGAGACCATCGTCCTGCGCAGGGAGGCCATGCTCCGCAGCTCCCACAAGCAGAATACAAAGGGCGAGCTGAACCACATCACTCAGGGCCTGCAGCGCAAGATCCGGGACACGCAAAAAGTAGGGGGTGTGGATTATTCCGTATCTGCATATGTGCTTAAAGCATGTTACAGTACATGTTACGGTTATCTTATGTGTAGTATATATATGTGTCTTCAGCATGTGGTAGAGTATGAGCAGGTGATCAGGGAGCTGCAGAAGAGCCAGATGAGTCTGAGCGACAGGCTCCCTCAGCTGAAGCAGCAGCTGATAGAAATCTGCGGCACCAGCTACGTACTTGACACCGACTTTGAAAATCTCCAGGACACCAAAGACAGGGTAAGGAGCACATACTAATCTAATCTAGTCTAGGTTCCATTAGGGCTTTCAAAGTAAACACGATAATGCGTTAACACAAATTAGTTTTAGCGCCACTAATTTCTTTAACTCATTAACACAACTTGCGACTTTTTGGCTGTAGCAGGCTCATATCTTGAATCACATGAAACTAGAAAAACTGAGGAATCTATTGGTACCAACCATGTCATACTAGCTTGTCGCTAAATAACGCTCCAAACTTCTGCTAAAGTTTGGTGAGGAAAAACTGACCTGGCCATTTTCCCTTGACCTCTGACCTCAAGATATGTGAAAGTAAATGGGTTCTATGGGTACCCGAGTTTCCCCTTTACAGACATGCCCACTTTATGATAATCACAGTCAGTTTGGATCAAGTCATAGTCGAGTCAGTCACTGTTGTTGCCTGTTTGGCTGTAGTTTGCCATGTTATGATTTGAGAATATTTTTTATGCTAAATGCAGAACCTGTGAGGGTTTCTGGACAATATTTGTTACTGTTTTGTGTTGTTAATTGACACATTTGCTTAAAGCTCACTCCCATGTTAATAAGAGTATTAATTACTTGACAAATCTCCCTGTGAGGTAAATTTTGAACATTTTGAATTTTTAATTGACAGCCCTAATTTATTTCCCTGGTTTGTACTGTGTCTACATTGTGTGTGTGACTGTCTCCTCATTGTCTTGGAGTCTAATACAAGTACCTTGTTTAAACTACCTCAGTAAAAAAATAATTGCTGGCATGTATCAATCACGTCTCCATTTATAACTGAAAATATTCACCCTCACTCCTCTTCCAGTAATTGCTGAGTGGCACTAATGAAGGTGTGGTGAGAATGTTAATGAAAGTTAAGTTAAGAAACTTTTTATGGGTCATGTTGACATGGCTGTGGATTTACTGACTTATGCATCACAGTTTCCACTCACAGAAACCACGCCCACACATGCAGAATACCAGAAATAACTCATTGTTTTTCCACCCTTTGTGGTCAGTGTTGTAAAAGTGAAGTGAAAGCACAAAAATCCACTCTCAGTCCACTTTATCCGTCCCTCTCTCTAGAACCTAACCCACCTAGTGGCTCTACAGAGCTGCAACAAGAAGCTGCAGGGGGTTTGTGAGGGAAGCTACCAAGCCCTGTCCACCAGCGAATCGGTGGAAACTGCTCTGCAGAGCCAGATGGAGCGCGTACATGCCACCAGCACCATCTTGCACCGTGTGTGTGAGGAGTTCCCCCAGCACCAGGCGGTGCTGCGCAGGATGGTGTTAGCGCTTGCAGCACGCACACAGGCCCTGGAGCAGGAGGCGCCCTGAGGGTGAGGGGAGGATGTACATACGACAGTGAGTACAGGAGAAGAAGTGCAGAGAAGGGAGTAGATGATAAGAGGGAAAATCATTAGTCATTAAGTCTCGACCTGAAAAGATTAAGAGGTCATTTATATTACTCTTTGCATTCTTTTATGCTTTGAATGGAATACGGATTGTGAAACAACGTAATAAAATAAAGACTTATGAAACAGTAATACAGATAACTAATCCTTCATAATGTTTGGCTTTTTCGATCCAGTTGCCAGGATGGAAACTAATTAGATTGTGGTTCAGTGGTACTGAATCATTTGAATGATGAAAGTTTAGTAACATACATAAAGGGCTCCTAGTGTTATTGTACCAACAATTATGATTCAGTATAATTCATTCAATATAATCACATTATTGAACTCATTAACCTTTTATTTGTTCCCTTACTGAAAAAGGGGCACATTTTAGCTCTTTAAATCCCATGCCAGGTCAATATAATCATATTTCAGATGTCTTATTTTTTATTCGCTGCCTCATTTTGGATTTGAAACATTTATGAGGTCTCTGAGGTTTCACACCCATTAAAATTGTCAAAGCATGTAGCTGCTTAATTACACAAATAGCCCTGGCTGTGTTGATGAAACAGCATCTTTTTCTAATGTAGTTTATTGTAGCCAAACAGTGTTTGACCTCCATCACATAAATTACTTATTTTCTACTCTTCTACTTTTTATAGTCTTATTAATGCTAGGTAAAGCTCCTCATTAAGATTTGTCAGTGTGCTATGGCTGTTAAAGTTAACGCCATAATAATGTGTCAGTGCAAATTTGTTTTAATGCCACCAATTTCTTTAACACATTAATGCAATTTGATCTTTCAGAGGATGTATTGGGCTCAGATTTCAAGCTGGAGTGATGATACTGGCATCATACATAACCCTAAGGAATCAATTGGTATCAACCATGTCATACTCCCTACTTGTGAAGGATGGGTACCCACGAGTTTTCCCTTTACAGACTTTATGATAATCACATGCAGTTTGGGGCAAGTCCTAGCCAAGTCAGCACACCGACACACTGTTGTTGCCTGTTGGGCTACAGTTTGCGAGATTATGATTTGAGCATATTTTTTATAATAAATGCAGTACCTGAGAGGGTTTCTGGACAATATCTGATATTGTTTTGTGTTGTTAATTGATTTCTAATAATAAATATATACATACATTTGCATAAAGCATCACATTTAGCCACTCCCATGTTGATAAGAGTATTAAATACTTGACAAATATACATTGTATAATATATATATGTGTAAAGCAAGCATATTTCCACACACTCATGTTGGGACAATACACACTTGACTCGTCGAGATACATTTTGAACAGATAAAAAATGTGCGATCATATGCTATTGAATATTTTAATTGACTAACAGCCCTACTCTGTGCACAAACTCTCAACACAACTACTGAAAAAGCACTCTTGTTTTATGAAACAAATTCCTCTTTACATACAATATACAAACATACAGTATACATTTCATTATGGTGAAGAAAAACATCCTAATGCCATACCACAGACAAATTTTAAGTAGGTCCTTTAGTGTGCTCATAGTGGAGATTTGGCTAAATTAAGTAAACTCAAAAGATAGTATGCATGCTGTTATTGATGTACACCACAATGCAGAGCACGAAGGAAACAGCTGCAAAGCTTTGAAATACATTGTGAATGGTGGTGAGACAGCTCTAGCAAGAGCTTACAAAACAAAAAAAATGAAATCTTTGGAAATGTGCCGGCTGTCGCTAGCGCTGGCAGCCCACACACAGGCCCTGGAGCAGTGGACACTCCAAAAGATCTCCAAAAGATTTCATCTTTTTTAGACTGACCAAACAAACACAGGATTTTCACCCAGGAGACCGAAAACAAAAGTCAGCACTACTACTGTGTAGTAAAAATCTGGTATCATGACAGCCCAGGTCAACACATTGATTTATTTAAGTTAACTTAAAAACTTGCATATGTTATTTAAGTTATGTAACAAACATGCTCATGTTAACTCAAACCGTGATCTTTTCCTAAACCTGATGATGTTCAGTTCACACCTGAGTTTAAATTGCGACTGTTTCACATTGTGCAGGTAGGTGCCCATTTTGCATCGTCTGAAGCATTACAGTGGTAGTAATAACAACTGATAGCGGCCATTTAACAGGTTGAAAATCTATCTGGATATCTCAATCTGTCTGGATGTCCTTCACTTATCTCGAGACCCGTCCATCTGATGTGCTTCACACTTGGCAGTGGCATTGCTGGGGACCCAGGGACATGCCATGTCGAATTTGGTGCAATTTGGACAGGTTTAATAAACTTTGAATATATAAGCGAAAGGCGCTCTGTGCAGACACAACCTGGAAGTTGTCTTACCCGACAGAGCGCTGAAGTGACACCCATTGAAAAAATGTCATTGAACTCGTGTAGAAGCGACAATGTGAACAGTACACTTTTAAAACAAACATAAAGGAAAGGGTGCAGCCTGCTTAGGGTTCAAGTCATGTCATTTACAGCAGGGCTCATGTGTTTGTTATTGTCCAAGCAACTGCACCATTTGTAGTGAATTTCAGGACATGTTCAGCAAGGGTATTTTGTGTTTAGGTATTCCATGGGGCTTTTATTATAGCAAAACCATTTGCAAATGTGTATGGAGGGATGTGTAACTGTATCTCAATCTGTGTGTGTGTTATCAGATTTGTAAATGTGAAAAAATCTGTAAATGGTATTCAGATTTGTAAATGTGTAGACAAATCTTTAAATGTAAAAAAAAATCTGTAAATACCTACATAAATCTGTTAATATGTGGACAAATCTTTAAATCCCTTCTTAAATCTGTAAATGTGTAGACAAATCTGTACATGTATAGACAAATCTGTAAATGTGTAGACAAATCTGTTAATGTGTACAAAATGTGTAATGTGAGATCAGATTTGTAAATGTGTGAAAAAAGGTATTCAGATTTGCAAGTGTATTGTAGGCAATCTGCAAATGTGTACATAAAGGAAATCTACATATTTACAGATTTGTCTTCACAACCACATATCTCTCCACACACATTTGTTTTGCTACAGTAATGGCCCCATAATTTACAAAGACGTGATTGTGTCATCAAGTCATTCACCATGGGTGGAGATGTATCTTCATACCTACATACAGGCTATTGAAATAAACTAACCACTCCTGTCCTGGTTGACAATGGCACATAAGTCTATTCACAATCGACCAGCGCTCGCTCTGGCAGCGCATTTCGCTCCATGTCTGCATTGTTAAGCATTGAAATCAACGAAATATGCCGCTTTTCCAATAGCTGGTGGCTTTACGGAGCTGGCCCAGGCAGCTGCAGACTGTCCTTGTAAACAGCACATGTGCTTAATGCGACAGTGACGTCAAGTGTTTTCAACACTTAATAATGTGCCTCCAAGCCTTGTCCATGCAATGCTGTGGAACCAGCTCTTCAGATCGCATGCTGCCCGTGAGCACCGTCTTGTACTGTGTCTGCTTGGAATTTCCACAGCACCTGAAGGCAGCCGACACCGTCACTAGAACCAGCAGTATGGCTTATACAAAGAACTCAGTCTCCTCTTACTCAGACTCTTTCTCACACTCTTTTCACCCCAATATCTGACCTAAATCTCATCTCTGGCACACCAAACCCATACCTATTACATGGATATGGCAGAAAACTGTGTCTCATCTACCCAAATGTTCCCAAACTTTTTCACATCATATGCTCCTAAATTCACACAAATTCCCCATTTGAAAGTTTGTTCCCCATCTGATAGGATTTTTGCTTTTAGAGGTTTTATTACAAAAAGTGTATGAAACCCATGATCAGTATAGTCATTCATTCTGTCATTGTTTCCATTCAGTACACTTGACTAGGTCGGCTTGGCCATCTTACCGTCTACAAGAGAAAAAGACTTTCACACGTCAAAACATTCACACGTAGTTGGAATATCCGAGAAGACGGCGACAGTTGAAACAGCCGAACAGTCATATGAGTTAAATGTTTGCTACATCAGAAGTTATTCAGCGAGGGCATTACCACAACACATTTTGCACATCAACCGCTTTTCGACGTCAAAAATACCTCAAGCTAGCGTAAAAAGAAGTTCTTCAAAATGTGAATAAAAATAAGTGTATGGAAACATGGCTAGTATGTTACTTATGGATGTATTTATAGTGAAAATGAATTATTCCCCACTTTTTCGGAGACCCGCTGGAACCCACTCAAGGACCCCACTTTGAAAACCACCGACCGACCGATAAGCAGGGTGTCTCTTTACTCTCATGTAGAGTACGGTGATGCAGCAGCAGCACTTCCAAGTTAACAGCCAATGCGATCTTGGGAGGCGAATAAATCACGTGTCATTTAACAGGTTTCTCATTCCCACCTTGTCATATATGGACACACAGTTGTAGTTTTAAACACGCGGTTAACGTTATGAATTCAAAAGGATTACTTGGTTATGTTTAGGCAACAAAATTACTTGGTTGTGTTTAGGAAAAGATCATAGTTTGGATTATTATATGGACATTTGTTATGTAAATTAAGTTATGTACATAAGTCAAGTGGTCAATGTAAATATGTCATTGGTTGAGTTTTGGTTTCACACGGGACACGATCACCGGTCTCCATCCACCCAGTCCACCTCCCTATGTGGACTTTCTTACTCATTATACTACAATATTTGACTTCCGGAGTAATTGCTCTGAGCGTCTAATATTGCCGCAGCAAAAAAAGGCATAGCAATAACAGATGAAATGAGTTCAGAAATTGTTGCGTTATTGATACGCCGTTTGGTGAGACCAGGTGTAACAGCACTTTAAAGGTGCAGTGTGTAGGATTTAACAGCATCTAGTGGTGAGGTTGCAGATTGCAACCAACTGAAACTTTGCATGTCAAGCATGCAGGAGAACTACACACTGACATGAAAACATGAATGGTCCTATCTAGAGCCAGTGTTTGTCTGTTCTGGACGACTCTAGAAACATGGCGACCGGCTCTGAAGATGACTCGCTCTGTATGTGGATATAAACGGCTCATTCTGAGATAACAAAGACACGACTCTTACTTTCAGCTGATTATACACTAAAGAGAACATACTATGTTACACACTTATTATAAATAACAGGTACTTTCTTGACGTTGTTGTCATCTATAGAGAAAGTCATTTTTCATCTTCTTGATACAGTATATGCTAATGTGAAAAAAGGCATATATGTTGTCTGAGTAAATAACAGCCATTTTGAGTTGTTACCCCGTGTTGCCCCATCTTTCGACTTGTCTGTCATCTTTATACCTGTTAAGTCAGTTAATTATGCCCAGCTAATTATCCCAGTAATGTAAACTGCCTCTTGGGTTCAGACCAAGTCAACAGGATTATGATTCAGTTACTACAGTCGTTAGAAGCTTCTTTCAGACAGTACATGTGTGCTCTGAGTGTGACTGACATACAGTCGGTGATTAAAGCCTCTGAACACCACACAGGTTGTTTCCAGTTAATCTCTTCTAGACTTCGGCCCTGTTCACATGTATACAGATATTTTTAAAAACTGATATTTTCTTCTTTGTTTTGGCCTCTTGTCCACACGCAAACAGAGTTTTGGGTCACAAAAAAGGATATTTTTGAAAATGCCTTCTAAGGTGCAGATTTTTAAAGACTGTGATACGTGTAAAATAAACAATATTCTCATTTCATGCATACCTGTTATTGCTTTTTAAAGTTTTGTTAGCACTGCTCAGACTAATTAAGAAGAGCGACGGACATAAACCTGAATGACCCTTTAGTCAGTGATACAAGTAAAGAGGCCGTCGACGACAGCACAGTGAAGACCAACAATAACTGTTATCAAACTGTTTGGAGTCCTTTTTGCATTAGTGTGGATGGAGATATTTTGTAAAATGAAGGCCGTGTGAACTGATTTTTTTTTTATTTAGGGGAGGGGAAAATATCCGTTTTCAAATCTGTATATGTATAGAAAGAAAGAAAGATATTCCTTTATTAGTCCCACAGTGGGGAAATTCAGTTTTACACTCTGTTGTTCACACACAGTACATATACATGCGTCAATGGAGAGGTGTCAGAGTGAGGGGGCTGCTCCTGACAAGCGCCCAGAGCAGTTGGGGGTTTGGTGCCTTGCTCAGGGGCACCTTGGCAGTGCCCAAGAGGTAAACTGGCACCTCTCCAGCAACCAGTTGGTCTTGGTCCATGGGGGGTCTTGAACCCGTGACGTCCGCGTCCTAACCCAAGTCCTTACAGACTGAGCTACTGCCGCCCCCCAGACAGGACCTAATTGAGTGACGTCTTCCTGAGTCTCCTTTTAGTTTTGCTGAACCTGTTAGGACAGGACAAATTGCACCTTTACCATTCTTATTGATAGGTGAAGATTTGTGACCTCATCATTCCCATCATACATCCACCTACCTTCAACCTGAGCAGAGGTCTAATCTAATAACCTTTAGAATAACCTAAATCACCTGTGTGGGTGAGTTCATACACTATAAAACACACCTTTGCTGAGTTTAATGTAACCTGGGGGTTTTCTGCTAAGCCTTACTTGGTCTGGTAGGACCAGAAGCGTATGGTGGCTAATGTTAGCTAAGGTTAATAAACTGTAGATAGATGCAGTGTATCTGACGTTACCGAGTCAGTTCACTGACTTTATGATTCCTCTACTACATTATTTTGTCATGGCTACTTTTGACTAACCCAATAAGAGCACTTTGTCAGTATATACAGTAAACTGCAGCTGCTTGGTGAGCTTTTACTGTTAGTATTAAATTGTCTTTTGCACTTTGAAGGAATGCCTGTGCTCATTATGAAAACAAACGCCTGGTTATCACTCTGTTATAGACTTAACTGTAGGAAATGTTTTACTTCCCTCCCTCTCAGTCATTAGGTCAAAGTCGACCATTCTCTAGGTGTTCATGAAAGGTGTGAAGCATATCAAGTATAACAGAGTAGAATATTCCCCCAGGGAGTTAATTCAGTTTGTGATTGATAACCTTTCAGTGTAATCACTAATTTCTAATTTCCTACTAATAGCAAAATATGTGGGAATGTTACATACTTTCCCAGAAAAGTTCAGTTGTTCCACCAGTTCATTTTCTCTTACTCGTCTAAATGTGCCATGGGATTTAGTTGTCCTGACAATATGAAATGATATGAGGGAAATAAGCAGGCTTTGTGCTGTCAACAGAGGCTGGCAGGTTACTGTATCGGGGCTGAGAGGATCGTATTTTGTTCATCCTCTTTGTTGGTGCTAATACAGGCACTGCTGAGCAGTAGAGTCATGCTGCTTGTAAACTTTGTGAACTGACAAGCCATCATCGCCTGTCGTTTGTCAGGGTGCAGTGAGCTCGTTCATTAATGCTGCCCACTGGATGACCTCCATATCATTTTCAGAGTCACGCTTTCACTATTGCAGTTTACTGGCATTTTAATCCCCTGTAATAACTTCCTTTGATCTTTGATCACTGGAAACGTGGAAATACAGGACAGTTTGTGTGATTTCATTCCTGTTACAAATATTATTGTGTAAAATTTTCATTTATGTCTGTAGTTAAATTCCATTGCATTCACCTCACAATGTTGCAATGTCATTTCTAGGTACCTACCATCAATCTTAGCCATTTATCCATTTTTTTTTAATGTTGTTTTGTTATTACCGAATAGAGTACTCCAGGGATGATGTATTTTTGTAGGCCAGCCAGGAAGTTAATATTGCCCTGGTTCCCTCGCCAAAAAGACAATGACATTTCTCCATTGGCTTTGGATGATTGCAGAAAATAAGCTCGGTGGCAAACACGTTCATTGTACTTACACGTTTTGTTCAGCAACATATTCTTAACAAATGAAAATCACTTCTATGACTTTTAAAGAATGAATGCAATCACCAGAAGTAAAAAGCTAACATTAAAATATAAACTAACTACACCATGGTTACATGAGCAAAAGTATACACAACGAGGTTGCAACAGCGAACGAGTCGGTGTGATGACGTTTAGTAATCTCATTTAGCCACTTGTTATCGATCGCCTTTTTTAAGGCATGTAAAAGCCAGAAGTGGGATATTTATTGATGTATTTTATGTTAAAATCTCTTTAACTTGCGTTAAGCACAGACCTCATTTCAGGCATCTAACTAAAAACCCAGTCAGACGAGGGAACCAGAAGTGCTAAAATGCTAACTCATTTCTGGGTTTTAGGACTCGTTCTTGTAGCACCTGCCAAAATTTTTAAAATGATAAATTCACAATCATAATATTTTTTTTTTCAGGAAAAAACATACTTTAATTGAGCACCTTTATAAAAGCGCAATGGATGTTTTTTTTTTAAAGTATTCATCTACATAAAAATTTTATCAATAAGCCCTTTAAAAGATATTCTTTCAAACTTTATTTCTGATTTCCATATTTCCTGTAACTATTAGATGACTTACATCCTACGAACCTTTGTACCAGTGACGTTATATGGTTTACAGTAGGTCGCTTTGTTAGCTTCCATTTATTTGTCTGAACCCTTTACAGTACAGTAAACAGTAAGTTCACCCACCGGGGCGGTAAGTTAGCTAACAGAGAAAGCATATGACCTTGCGTTGACAGCCCATGCCAGCTACGCCCCCAACCTTATTTCCTTCTAACGGAGGACTTTGCTCTTCATAGCTGTGTTTGCTTTACTGTGATTAGGAATTATTAAGGCGAACACACGCGTCGTCTGGCGTTTCTGTGTCAGTGAGAGGCTTTGTTCATTGACGCCATAGGCTGTGGCTTGACTCCATTCAACAGATAAACCTGGCTTCACTCATTGATAAAACGAGGCAGAGATTTATGATATGATTAAATATTGAATTAGCTGTTGGAAGCAAACACACGTTGGAAAGCCACCGAGTGTGTGAATGGAAGAGACGTACTGTGTGTGTGGCTCACTTGACTAATGTTTTTCTAGTGTGTGTGTGTGTGTGTCTGAGATGTGATTGTGTATATGAGCCTGTGTTTCAGCTCTGCGTACACCTTTGTGTGTTTGAACCAGCACTCGCTGGGTCGGCCCCTTGTTGTGCTGCATCACAGAGGTCTTGTTGTACAGGTTTTCCTACACGCCCACACATAAACACACACACTCACTCACACACACACTTTGACACAAACACCCACAGGGCGTGGAAAGCCAGGTTCTTTTATAATGTTTTTCTGCTGTTTCCAGTCAGACTGCTGTTCTGCCTGCTCCCAGTAATGACAAGTGTACGTGATAAGTGTCTTTGCAGCTAAGGGTGTGTGTTCCCTCCGTCTGCTATTGTCTCAGCAGCAGGCAACCGTCTCTCCTTCAAACACACACAACACACTCAGGATGGCCGGGGAGTGTGTTCCTGAGGGTCCAGACCTGGGCGAGATGGGCGAGGAGGAACTGTGGGAACTGATAAACGACAACCGCCACCGGATCTCGTTGGGGGTGCGGCCGTGCATCTTGATCCCGTACCTGAGGCAGGCCAGGGTGCTCACCGAGATGGACGAGGATGAGATCCTCTCCTGCCACAACCTCACCAACCGCAGCATGAGAACCAGTGAGATTTCTGACTTGACTCGTTGCCTGTTGGATTTTAAACAAAGTTTAAAGGCTGTCCATGGTGTTATGGAGGACGTAGTCCACCTCCGTTTGTTCAGTAGATAACAGGTGGATTGTGCTTTGTCTTCTTTTACTGCACCTGACTTGTTTACACAGACTGCTGAGTGTATTGCCAAAGACAGAAGAAATTCCAGCCACACTTCAGTACTAAGAACAAAGATTTATTAGTAAAACCGACATGCCTAAAAGAGTTTCAGTGTATTGGTCTGCTTGTTATTATTATTTTCAAATGTTTTTAGTGTGATTATTGTAGAAAAATATTTTCAGCTTGCGTTTTCTCTGAGTACAAATGAAAATGCTGTGCTTGTACTTCTGAAATACGACATTAATGGAGGAAACATGAAGTCTTGGTTTGGAATGATTGACATTACATTACCCTCTGCTATTTCCAGGCTATATGCTGGATCTGCTGAGTACCCAGGGGAGAAATGGTGCTGTGGCCTTGCTGGAGAGCCTGATGATCCATTACCCCACCCTGTACACCCAAGTCACTGGACGCAAACCCAGCACGGAGCCTTCAAGATTCAGTGGTCAGTGGCTTTAAGTGTTCCTGCATTTTAAGGGAACATTTGTTTCTTTGTTTCTTTTGCTTTATGTCAGACTAGTGCGCTCTCCTCACAGGCCTGATAAAGTACTCCGAGCTGACGGAGTATCTGGTCCGAGCAGTAACGGGGATGCAGAAGGAGCTCCAGGAGGCGCGTTGCGAGGCTAGCAAAAAGAGTGCACGCTGCGCCTCCCTGGAGTTGGAGCTCAGGCAGATAATGGAGCTGGAGGAGAAGTCCAGATGCCTTCAGTCAGAAAATGAACGCATGCGGAGGCTCCTGTGCTCTTTGCAACATGACGTCACCAAGCTGAAGGACGAGAAGTGTGACTTGTATATGCGCTACACAGCAGCCATCGAGGAGAAATCAGCTGTGAACAAGTACCTCCATGACCTCAACCTGCAGGTCAGTGATCCTCCTCAACAACTTCCTCAGCTTAAAAAGCTCAGAAATATAATAATATATATATATAAATATAATAATAATAAGAGTTTCTCCTCCCTGAAATACAAAGCTGTGCTCTCAGGGGAAGGGCCTCCAAATGTCAGGCCTAGTGTTACAGTACAAACTGGGGGTGTGAAGTTTGAACAATCTGTCACGTGTGTTCGAAATTGACCTTTTGACTCACAGGCCAAGAGGACTGATCGATGAAAACTGGCAGTTTTTAACGGCCAAAATAATAAATTACCTTTTTGTGTCACATATGCGTTTTTGTCAGGACATTTCATTGAGTTAACCAGGTCTTATGTTGATGTAAAACCAAGAGAACTTCATCAATAATTCATTTGCTCATGTTTGTTTTTAGTTAAATTTAAATATATATTTTATATGTAAAAAGACGCTGTTGCTGCTGCATCTGTTGTGAGGTCAGAGGATGGCAGTATATGCTGTGTGTGTTTATGTTGTCAAAGAGATCCGATCATAGCTGTGTGATACACAAATCATCATTTATCATTGTCGTTCACTGTAACATTAGCAGGCTATTTTTCTTTCAGCTCGTCTCAAAATTAAATTTCATCCCCCCGGATCCTGTTTTTACCAGCCCCAGGACAACGGGACGTCCTTGAGCTTGAGCCCTTCGAGGAGTTTTAGCATTTATTCACCGATAAATAGCTTAAACTGTACAAACGCTGCACTACTCCGTTCACAGCTGTAACGATGTAACTTCCTACTCTTTCTCTCTCACTCGGTGTGTTTGAGTGTGGATGACATCAAAAGGCAGAAGAGACTCTCAGTGTAACCAACAATGACTGTTTTGGCACAAACGTTTACCTGCCACTGTGGCGGGCCAAATGCAAAATCTACACTAATACCTAATAATCTAATCCTCTATCTAATTTTTGGTGTTAATTTCGGACCCTGTTTGTCACGCAGGGTCTAACAAAATACGCCACTGAGTTGCATTATGGAAAGTGTGCAGGATCCGGTGTTTTTTGAGCCAGGATATCTCAGCTTGTGCTACATCTGTTTTGACTTTTAATCATGTGGCAGCCCCATCAGTATTGTTGTTCTTGTGTGCTGGCAGATGTATCAGCTCCAGACTGAGTTGCAGAAGCAGCGCTCGCTCAGGTGCGCCTCTCCTGCTGCGACTCCGCAACTGCAAGAAGAAGTCAGGAGTCTGCGCTGCCAGCTGGTGAAGGCCGAAAAGCTGGACCCAGTGAGAATAATCACTTCATTTTTCTGTGTTATTCGCCGATTCATGTGGAATACTGTAGTAACAGCTTTAACACACAATCTCTAGACAGTGAAAGAGTCTACACACTTGTGTCTTCACGTTTTCATCTCATCAGCTGTCCCTGTCCCTGTCGTGTCTCCGCCAGGCTCGTCAGGACATCCTGGCCCAGGACCTGGCCGAGGCCATAGACAGCCAGGTGGAGCTTGCAGAGCAGCTCAGGCGTAACAGAGAGGAGAACGAACAGCTGCTCAGAGAGAAACAAGGGGTGGGTGTGTTTTACTGTCTCATCATGGATCTGGAAACGTCATGCAAATTCAGCCAAACATCTACTGTATGATGAAAAGTGCCATTTTGATTATTCTGCTGCACCGTGACATGCAAAAGTCTGTCCATCTATGCACTGACAGTGTGAGACTCTTTTGCATAATGAGGCAGAAATGCAAAAAGATATGTAAAAATGAATAATACAGAAATGAGTAAGTTTGGGGAAACATATAAGGGGTGAAGGGAAAATCGTACATAAATAAATACACATGTTTAAACATAAATATTATATAAATAAAAAGTAAATGCAAAATAAATAGATCAATTTGAAAATTAATAAAAATGAATACATAAAAATGAAAATCAAAAAAGAATAAATTAATAAGGTAATCAATACAAAGATAATCAAACAAAGATGCAAATTAAAACAAATTTCAGTTTGTGTCACATTTTATCAGTTAATTAATGGCAACATTTATTTTGAAGACTATTTCTGCTGCATTTAATGACATTTATTTATGTATTTATTTATCGAGTCATTTATTTATGTACTCATTTATTTTTGATTTTGGCAGGTTCTGTCTCCCATACCACAGACACAAAGGAAAACTTCTAATTGACGCTATTTTCCGGGTCTGATTAGTACTTCTAAAGTGTGCATTGTATAAAAAAGATGCGATAACATGAGAGTTGAAGGAAACAGGAAAACAGCGATGCAATGATGTGATAAGTGAAGTGATAAGAAACTGTTAAATGGTAATACTATACAGTATACCACCACTATATATTTCAGAGAACACAAAAGCTCCCATGTGGCTTAGCAGCGCGTCGACTCACTCATCACATCCATCTATAATACGTCCCTGAAGCACTTGAGGCTACACTGATGTAACATGTGCGTATCTTGTGTTCAGCTCTTGGACCAGAACGAGTGCCTGAGCCTCCAGGTGCAGCAGCTGACCCTGGACTGTACTACGTACCAGCAGAAGAGCACTGTGATCCAGAACCAGATGAAGGAGCTGCAGGCAGAAAGAGACCAAGTAAGGAAATGATAACAATCTCAGCACTCTCACCGCTGTCTTCCAGAAAGCATTCATTCAGCTTTCCAAGCAGTGTTTTCTGTGTTTATGGCTTGCTAGGATCTTATCTTCCATCACATCATGTTGTTTGTTTTTCCTGTTGAAATGTCAAGCCGTCAGGTGTCAGCAGGGCTGTTCTGGAGAGTATTGAATATCAGCCAGCTCTCTTACTGTCTGTAACTCCCTGTTGTGTGTGTGGGTGTGTAGTTATTTAACTCTCTTTGACATGGGACATTAATTAAGCTTTCATTTACGGGACATACTATTTTTTTTGTCACTCAGCAGAATTAAAGTAAAAGTAAACAACTTTCACGCCAACATAAACAAGGTGTTATGCTACATTACACCTGTCGATGATGACATGCAGTAATGACTCATCTTAAAATTGGTGTCCTATTTGTCTTCACAACATCTTTGAGGCTTTTGCCCTGAGAGGAATGAAGTGTTTAATCCACCCACACACCCTGACAGCTGTCAGGTTGTCACGTAGCTATCAGCTGCTCCACTGGAGCTGAGCAGTAACCAGCAGCATGGCTCTGATCCTGTACCTCGGCACACATTGATAACACTCTTCTTAGAGGCTTTTTACGTTCATACACTTCGGCATTCTGTCACCGGTTTTAATGCACATTTTAATTTGCAGCCTTTCTTGTGATTGATTGACCATGTGTCTTAAACTGTAAATGATGAATCCGATTTTACCAATTGGTTATGCACATTGTAGGTTTGGTACTTGATATATTCATTTTTACATTTCCCATTTTTCCATTAAAACTATTTTTGTATAAACATTTTTTCTACAGATATAAAAATGCTTGATCTATATTTCCTCATATTTTTTTCTCAATTAGATTTGTGACCTGGGGTGTGATATAGTGATGCCCCCCCCCCCGTCCTAATTAATCCATCCATCCATCCATCCATCGTCAACCGCTTATCCCGTTAGGGGTGGGGGGGGGGGCTGGAGCCGATCCCAGCTGGCATAGGGCGAAGGCAGGGTTCACCCTGGACAGGTCGCCAGTCCATCGCAGGGCACATAGAGACAGACAACATATAGACAGACAACCATCCCCGTCCTAATTAATATTATATATAATATCGTAATCCTAATAAAGGGCCAGTGTACTACATTATGCAGGATCTATTTGCAGAAATGGAAAATAATATTCATAACTATCTTTTCATTAAATCCTACACACACAGCTCTGGATTACCGTGATCGCCACCTTGTGGTGTTTTCCACTACTGTTGACTGACCAGTTGGAGATAGTGACTGGAGTTGATTACCGCCTTGACAAGAAACGGCTGTTTTTCTCTTTCATGCATACCTGAGGAAGTTGTAGATTGTAACGTGTAGATTGAAACGTTGCCTTAGGCTTCTAAATAAAAGGTTTATATTCTTTATATCATTGTTCATGTTTGACTAGAATGGTTTTGCAAAACAGGAGACAGACCATCAACAGTGATGTGTATGCATGTAGCCTATTAACTTATGTTTTAGCCTATTATTGGTAGAATATTAATGAACAAAAACTATTCTGCGCACTATGTTTATACATTAACATCCCCAGTGTCCACCTCTAAACATCCCTGGACCCCCCTGGTTAAATTTCCTGGAGCCACCACTGCTCATAGTCCTCCTTTGTGCCGGTTAAATGTTTTTTGTCTTGCTCCTGCATATTTTTGCCTGGACGTGCACACGCTTGGTCTCTCTTCAGTAACCAACAACACCAGTCAATTCTTGACAGCTCCAGGATGTAATTAGTGGGTTGTGCTTGCTGTAAGCTTTGTGTCACACAGGGTCTGCATGTACCTTGTGTTTCATGCCTCTCACTCCATCATTTAAAAAATAAAAAAAATCAGAAAATTTCCTAAATTTTAAAACAAGGAAACCAACACTTAAACACCCCCTTGTTGTATTATTGTATATTCATCATGTTAGATTAAAGAATTAAGATATGTGGAATTAAGTGTTAAAATCAAGATAGTAGCTTCAGACTCACCACTACCACTTTTCCTTACAACATTTGCAGCAATTTTTCCTCAAATTGCATCATAACATTTGGGATGCCACGTATACGGTTTTCTATGATGCGTTAGAAGCAGTGAGCGGCATATATGGTTGCAGCTCCAAGTTTCTATCATGTATTGTTCCTGAGTTGTTGTGCTCACAAGAACGTGTCAAAAGATAGAAGCCACAGACGCCACACTGACAGCATCCTGCATACCACAAGCCTGCTACGGACCCGGTCGTATTTCGAAATGTGTCTAGTTTTCTCCTGTGTTTTGTGTGAGAGTGAGTGCTCTGTCTCATGAAAAACTCACTTTTTCAGTGCTTGTGCTCATACAGTCATTTGGGTATCTGGAGCCTACCAACCCAGTTTTTAGTGGGCTGCCTATACTGTCCACAGCTTGAGAACTACATTTGCAACTATGAACTTGAAAATGAGCATAATATGTCCCCTTTAATACCTCTTCATTAAATAATCCCTTACTGAGACATTTTCATGTCCACATTTGGAGTTATAGGTGGCTATGATGATGACACGAGGCTTTAACTCAGCCGGATCTTGAGGAGCAAGATGTGCCTGTGCTGAGTCCATTCTGTGTGAAATGGGTGTGTAAAGTAAATATGACTGATTCCCGTGCTTCTAGGCATACTTGTCCAGAGATGAGGCCCAGGCCATGATCGCCCGCACCCTGGCTGAGAAGGACACCCTGAGGTGTCAGCTGGTGGAGCTCCAAGAGCAGGTCTTCAGTCTGCAGGCCAAGCGCAGCCCCAGAGAACAGCTGCAGAGTTGTGATGTGAGTGTCACACAGCCACATATTAGCATACATACGAATGCGACACATACAGCAATAATCATGTCAATGTCTGTGTTTTTGTCAAAGGAGACAGAGGTGGACTGGCAGAGCCCCAGATCCAGCTTTGAAGAATCCCCAACCAGGATGCCCACTAGACGCAGACTTTGCCGCATGGATGCAGTCAATCCCATGTCAATGAGTTCCTGCAATTTAGAGGTGTGTGTGTTCGTATGAGATGAGCCACAACCATTTGATTAGGGCCGAGTGATGACCAATGCTTTTTGAACAAGTATCAAGTATTTTATTTTCATTTATTTTCCTCATGTTCATCCTACTATCATGACAACGGTATCTCAGGAATGCCTGGGTAGCGGTGGATTATATCTGGAACAAACGTCCACTTGGACTCAAGGATGAAGTGATTTTAGTGGTCGAAGGTTAAGGTCATTGTGTCCTCACAAAAATGCTTTTGGCTGTAACTCAAGAATTCATATGCTAATTATGACAATTTCACAGAAATATCTAACAGGATCAAATTATGAGGTGATCACATTTTGGACAGACATGGGTGTAAACTGCAACTCGACTGCTTGACATACAATCACAAGGCAGTAATTGTAGTTTATTAGATTAACATTTGTAGTAGGAAGGTAGGGCAGGGAGGTTGGACACTATTGAGAGACAGAGCAACACATAGCTTTGATCTGATTTGTGGGATTTGTTGACCATAAGAAAAAAATAGCATAAAGCCAGACTTTTCCTAAAAGGACCAATGAGTAACAATTAGGAGGCAAAAATGGAGTATGTTTTAAGTATGTTTTCTTTTGTGTATAATCACCTGTCACAGTCAGTGTATATACTTTTTTGGACTGATCATTTATTTAAATAAATCTTGACTATTGCACTTTTTATACAAAGAATAAGCATAAAATGTATGTGTATGTGTATGTACTGTACGTGTCCAGTGTGAAGATGCTGTGACAAGTAGTGTCCGATCCTGCAGAGCCGAGCCCCCGAGTCCCGAGTCTCTCCGCAGAAGGGAGGCAGCTCTTCGCGCAGACAGCAGGTGTGTGTTTCTACGTTCATCCACAGTATACACTATGCCACTGTATGTTCATGCTTCATTAGATTAATAGGCCCAACTGACAAGGCTGTTGGCAGGGCACCCACCAGGAAGGACGACCTGAAGGTGTCACTGACCCTGCATTCCTTTCTGCTAACGTGGTGGGATTCAGCTTCAGGTGGATTATGTATTTACAGGAATAAGAGGGGCTTAACTAGGATCTAATGTTACCAAGAGTGAATTACAGATAACATGAAAGCTGTGAGCAGAGGGTGTTAGGAGCACTGTGAGAGCAATAGACTTATATCATTTTTGTAAGACTCACATTTCTCAATTCTTGTATTTCCACTCAAGTAAACTTGTGTACTCTCATGTTCAAAGTGCGGACAGAAGATTTTGCTTTGTCATCATGAGACTAAATGAATCCTACCCACTGAACCAGTCTGTGGGTTGTACAATGGCTCAGCATACAGTACATAATTCAGCATTATGTGCACATGTTTGTGCAACAAAGTGACAGACAGAGAGAAATCTGATAGAGGTGTTCATGTTGCTGTTGTTTTTATTCTCTTGCAGTTTGGAAACAGTGGAGACTGAATCTCTATTGGACGACTTTGTCTTCATCCCCAGTGGTATGTATAGAAAACGTTCTTTGTTAGGCCAGTGTCTGTGTGTTTGGGTGGAGGATTTGCTGTTTTCTGGCAGGACTTTTATTAGCTGTTGCTCAATGCTGAACCCATGCCAGCGCTGTAAAGTGACACATTAACTCACATGCATTATTTCCAGGGAAACAACCCTGATGCCAAATCACTGAACAGCCTCTCTTTTGTTTAGTGGGGAGTGACAAGCAGATGTCAAGGCTTTCCTCTTCTAACGGCTCCAGCACTGATGGGTGAGGCGGTCCGCTGGACCAACTTCGCTATAGATAAGGAGTTTTGGATAACTAAACATCTGCTGTGTAGAACAAAATATACAGTACAATATACTGTAAATTGAAGGATAACCTTAAAGGTACAGTGTGTAACATCTGGCAGCATCTAGTGGTGAGGTTGCAGATTGCAACAAGTGAGCTAGTGGAGCAGAAGACGAAGAGTTAGTTTATATTTGAGAATATCAAGTGAATGTACTCTGGTAGTCGCAGTGTGTGAAGAAATAAATGCTGCAGCTCCTCAAGACAAACAGAGGTCTCCTGTTTCTTCTTTTCTGATGGCTGTATGGAGTAACGTCATCGACTCCAGTCCAATCAGAGAAAGTTAACGCTGTTGTTTGGCCGTTCTGGGTTACTGTAGAAATATGGCAGCCAGCCCTGTGAAGAGGACCTGCTGCCTATGTAGATATAAACGACTCATTCTGAGATAATGAAAACACAACAGCTCTTATTTTCAAGTGACTATACACTAAAGATCACATGCTTATTAATATTATATTCCATTTCTGCCAATATATCTAAATGTTACATACTGGCCCTTTAAGCAAGTAGTAAATTTAAGAGAGGGTAAATAAAGGTATTGGAGATTAATAATCATTCATCAGTACTGGTTAGTTAAACACAACATACCCACCTTTAGCCTGTTTATTTACTTAATTAATAGTCAATTATGACATGAGATATAATGCAAGAGCTCATCTCGTGCGTAAAGCTGAAAATGACGGGAAATGACTTCTTCCATGTTTTCTAGTCTAATTCAGCTCACTGGGTTTGAAACATAGACTGTATATAAGAAGTGGATGTAGTCACCGTGACGTCACCCATTGGTTTGTCGACTGCCATTTTGAGGCCTTGAGTTCAACATTTTGGCAGTCGCCAACCTTGTTCTTGACCCGCGCCATCTTAGTTTTCTGGAGTCAGAGGTGACTATATTTGGACAAAAGGGCGCAGCTGAGGAGGGATACGCATTGCTACACACATTTACTGTCAATGACAAGGTAGCCACACCCTAAAGCATCCCCTGCTTTATGGTCTATTTGGCTCTAAATGGTACCATATTTTACTAAATGAACATCATGCTGTATTGAAGAAGACTTGAAACTAGTGCTTGAGACTATAAACTCATGTTTACAATGTTTACTGAGGTAATAAATCAAATGAGAAGTGAGGCTCATTTTCTCATAGACTTCTATACAATCAGACTTCTTTTTGCAACCAGAGGAGTCGCCCCCTGCTGGATATTAGAAATAATGCAAGTTTAAGGCACTTCAGCATTGGCTTCACTTTTCCAAAGATGCTCTATAACTGTTGACAACAAGCTGCCCCAAAAGTTTTAAATGGTATACATATTTAGCATTATGAAAATTAGTTAGCCAAGGTGTTTGTGAATGTTTGTTGCCAGATATCACAAGAGAGTGCCGCTGAGACAGAGAGAGGCCTCGAACAAAGTTAAGTTTTTCCTGATTGTCTGAAAAATTACATTATTGTGTCAGAATGTTCAGAAGATATGTGGCTTGTGAAAGACTGGATCGATATTAACTTATGGGGTGAAAGAATCAGTCATAATCTGTGTTCATGTTCACTTCTCCCACTGGAGGTCATATACTCAGGATATGCCACTAGTCTTCTAAAGGAAGTGGTGAAACCCTCGTGACGCAGATACAGGAAACGGACTCACGGTGCGCTGTCTCCTTTCTTAACTGTGTCTGACTGTTCAGATCCTGCGGCGACGTCCACCTTTTTATACAGTCTGTGGTTTAAAATGAATAACTGAGGTTCGAGTGCTGACTCACATTTAAAAGAGTACTTGGACCAGTTGAGCTTAATTTCAAATCTAATGTGCAAAAGTACTGATCCAGTAACTCCTAAAAATGTACTGTATCATTGTCCTACAACTTACAGACTACACTGGGTATAGCTGTTTATCCTGTATAGTATGGAAGGATTTTCTCTACTCTTAGTGAGAAGGAATATTTTTCTGTGCCATAAAAGGAAACAATAATCAAAATGTTTGATGATGATATTCTGTCCTTTCCTCCTCTCCTGAATACTCTCACCAGCATGCCAAGAACCTCCATCCCTCCATTCCTGATGCGTTCTCGACAGAAAGCAATTCGCGTCAACGGCCGTGTTCTCAGCATCTCTTTCCAGGGGGAGGCGCTGCTCGGACAGCTGGCCGTGGTGGGCGGCAATAAGACCGGAGTGTTTGTGCACCAGGTGACAGAAGGGACGGCTGCTCATACTGTCGGCATCGGCCCCGGGGCACAGATAGTGGAGGTGGGTTTAAGGGCGTTTCTGAAGTCTAATCATTCTGCCGACTGCGAAGGCGTTTCCCATAATGCTGCTGTTTGGCAGGTGAAGTACGAGCAGAACCAGAAGGCCCTGAGGATGGTGCTGGAAGACTCCACTCTAGAGGAAGCTATTTGGGCTCTTGGGCAGGTCACAGGGCTCTGTCATCTCTCCCTCCGGCCCAGGCAAGATGGTATGTCCCACAGCAAGGACAGAAAACTCTTTGAGCCCCTTGTAACCAAGATGGTAGATCCCATCATAAATAATTTCTATACATTTTACTGAAAATGTTGCATCCCAGTCTGAAACATATTTCCATTTTGGCGTTCCAAAATAATCCATATTAGACGACATTTCTACATTTCCTACATTTACTTCATCTTTCATTCCAGGAACATGAAATCAAATTGTATAATAATGGAAAAACAGCAATAAATGAATACATTTCTACGCTTTTCATTTTCAGAAAGAAAACTAACTTTTGCACACAAACACACACACATGCAAGAGCAAAGACACAAGGCAGGACTGCTATAACAAATCACAGCGACTGGAATTAGCTGGAAATAAAAGTTTATGGCTTCAGCTGTTATGAGGCCTACAGGAAACAGATTGTTTCTCTTGAGAGTAAAAGGGATGGCCGGCTGCCACACGAGGAAACTGAAAATGTAATGACTTGACTGAAATAACAGCAGGTTATATTGTTGATCAACCCGCTGTATTGGTGAGGATGTCTTTGTTCTGCATCACTCAAAGATTTCAACATTTTTCAAAGACTAGGTACTGAGACAAATTAAATTGATAGCTTCATAAAACAGTTTTTATGTATCCAAAGGCACAAAACCTTGAGCCTCACTAGGGACATTTTAGGCTTTTTAATCTGTAATCTTTCAATCATTTAGACTATGTTAAAGGTGCCATTGATAACATTCATACACTACATGTTGCATTCTCCCTCCCCTGTTCCAGTCGTTGCCGGGTTTTACCATCAGTTTCAGCCATTTATCCGTTTTCACCACATTAACTGAAGAGCCAGCGATACCACGTGATACCGAGGCTCACAAGCCTGGTTAGAAGTGGGAACCAAATGTCATATCTTCCACAGAGATACACAAATCATTAATTTTGGACTCGCTAAAATTCTTAAAATGCTTAATTCATAATCATAAAATTTGTTTGAGGAGAAAGATTTGAGAGAAAGATTTTTATTTAAGACCTTTCTAAAGGCTCTAATGTCACATTAAATCACATTAAATATTGATTTCACATTGATGCCAAGCAAGTAGTATTGTAAATGTATTTGATTGTAAAAGAGCATGTTTGTTGTCAATAAAAAAAACAACCATCAAACTGTTAATGACATTTAATAACAATCAGGAGGGCTAACATTAGCCACCTCTCTCCATAATGTGTCCTATTATTGTCAGGAGGTGCCGCTAATCGACAAATTTTATAAGCCTCTTTAAATCTGGACCTTCATACCGGTACTTGGAAATTGGAGTCACGATGACATAATGACTGTTCCTTCTTTCATAGGTTCCCTGATTTCCACCAGGGTCGTTGCTGCTGTTTGATTTTAACGTTTTGGTCTATGATGTAAAATACATCATTAAATATCCCACTCCTGAATTTTGAAGCCTTTATTTAGCTTTCAAAAGGCAGTTGCTAATCAGTGGCTAACTGAGACTGCTAAACGTCTTTACGCCGACTCATCCGTCCTCACAGCCTCGTTGTGTAGACTTGCGCAGATGTTGAGACAGTTGTGTAGTTCGTTTACAGCCTAATCATTAGCTTGTTAGATCTGGTCAATGCATCCATACTGCAAAAACTGTAGAAGTGGTGTTCATATGTGAAGATCATCTTGCTGAGCAAAACGTAAAAGTATTATAAATGTCCGTTTGCCACATAGTTTATTTTCTGCAATAATCCAAAACTAAACTACAAATCCCAGTGGCTTTTAGTCAAGGGAACCAAGGCGATGCTAACTTCCTGGTTGGCCTACAAAAATACATTATCCCTGGAGATCTCTGTCATGGAGCACTGCAGTGTTTGATACAATGCATGAAAATCAATGTTGTTGATAACTGGCACATCCCAGATTGTGAGAAAATAGTAGTCACAGCATGCTGAATGCACTCAAAGTCACAGTGTACAGCAAGTGACGACTTTACATGATCTGTAAATAAAGCACAAGACACAAACATACAGTGATTTTTGGTAAAGTCTCTTCTTCTGCCTGTTTAGACTATGAGGCGCTGCTGCAGCAGCTGCAGAGCAGTGACACGTCGTCCGGAGACTCCTTCTACGTACGAGTCAACATGTCTCTGCCTGGCTCCAACGGAACCCTGGCCGTGTCCTGCAACGACATCCTTCACGTAACCAACACGCGACCCACTGGCACCGAGGACTCATGGCACGCCAGCCATGTTCACCCCTGTCGGCTGCTGGACCTCCAGAGCGGAAACGTGCCCAACTATTACAGGTTGGGGAGCAGGATCAGTTTCTCGTTAGTCAACATACAGTAGGCAGGGAGGCAGAATCAACAGAATCTAAAATACTACTATACTATACTGCTATACGCACTGCTCACAGTGCTTTTCTGATGGCACAGGGCACAGCGGCTTCTGATTCGAGCAATTGAAGACATGAACTTTCAAACAAAGAAGTCTCAGAAGGTAAAAATAATCTAAAATACTGCCACGCAGTGTTTCCATCCAATCTTTCAGTGTGCTTTACTCCCTGAAATATTCCTCTCTTTCACCAGGCTGAGCGTGTGGTGGCCCAGAATAAGCAGAAGGCGGTGAGGATTGTCGGCACTGTACGCCAGGGCAGGAACCCACTGTGGGTTAGCGTGGAGGATGAAAAGACCAAGAGTGCAGAGTCAGGTACAGTAGCCTGCAGTCGCTCAGTCACAGTACAGTATCTTGCTTTATTGCTTCATGAATCTGCTGTTTGATGGACATTTTGAATTAATTTTATGAAAACATTTCTCACAGTGTATATTATTTCCCATACAGGTGATACATCTGCACCCAAAAGTTGTCTAACCCTCATGCCCTACAGCCTGGTCACCCCCCACTTCCCACCCGTCTGCAGGCCTGTGCTGCTGCTGCCCACCATCCTGGGACACATCCTGGACAAGAAGCTGGCAGACTGGCAGGGCTTCCAGCTCTGTGAGCCTGGTAAGAAATGCAGTGTCGTTATTATATGCTTAAATAAAACCCTGTGCATTTATGCTTCATTATCACTTTCCGCTGGAGCATATGCCACTGAAGACACATTTTTAGATACAGAGGAGGGAAGCACTTCCCTGTGCTGACAGATAGCTCTGTTTGACCTGACAGATCACATGTTTGCCTGTTGCTGCGAACTAGGAAGGAAATACACTTTATGAATAAATAGTAATAAAAATGACAGTGGCTATAAAGAAATAAATGTTTGCCAGAGTTTCCTGAGGAAGATTTGATCATTAAAGGATGAGTGTACTCAAGACGACTAAAGTTAAAGGTACATTATCTACATATGGAGTTTGAAATGTACTCATGAAAATATATATGATTCTGTCATGAACTTATCATATGACCACACATGTATTTAGATTTTATTTGTTTACACATATAAAAAGGTATAAATTATAATACATAAACAACATCAAATGTGGTGCAAAAAAACCCTCAGATGGCCTTAATCAGAACAATCTCCAGTGCATACCTTAATCGATAATAAAAAGAGAATAAAATATTAAAAAGGATGGTAAAGAGAGAGAGGATAAAAGAAAAAGATGACGTAGCACATACTGAAAGGAATGTATCTGCAGATGCTCTAACAGGACCGACTCACCTTAAGTCCTTAAGAGCTTCCTCTGTTTAGGGCCAGGCAGACTATTGTTGATTCGGGGGTTAAAGAGGGAAAACCTCTGGCTAGGAATATTAAACAGGAAGAGTCCAAATCTACAGCGGTGGTGAGAGACGGTGATGGGAGCTTGGCAACCACATCTAGAGAGATAAATGACATTCAAGGAATTCGATATAGATCTTAATACATCTGAAAACACAGCTACAGATGCAGAGATAATATCATTTCTTAACGCCTTAAACCTTCCTAAGATGAGCATTGCACAGTTTTTAAATGTTATGCTGAAGATCTCTTGCCATTTTTTTGAAAAGATGCTTAAGAAATACAAAGACCCAACTGACTGCACAAATTTTCATCCAATAAGTTTGACATGAAGTTTGTCTGACTTCTCCCAAAATACAGCCACTTTTTGCAATTTTAGTAGTGACTGTGCTGATCTGTTTTCTCCAAGACAGATGCATCAAGCATTGTGTAGACTGCACTTTGTCAATAATCAAATTGGTAATTTTGATATTTAAAGACTGATAATCATTACCAAACAGAACACAACATGTTTTCTTAATACTAAATGATAACTTGTTAAAGTTAAATCAATCACTTATACTGATGAGTTCTTGATTTAACACATCCGCTGTTACATTAGGGTTAAATATCATCACTTCACGCCTTCCTCTCTGCTTCTCCCTCCCCTCCCTTCTGCTCTACAGAGGTGCTGAGCTCCAGCGAGCATGCTGCCCGGCTGCAGAGGTCCGAGATCCTGGAGGAGTGCGAGGGAAGAAGTTGCTGCTACACCCTGCAGGGTGTAGAGAAAGTCATGAAGAAGGTCAGAAAATTCAACACAAAAACTGATCTCATGTTAGGATACTTTCATTGGAGGCTGGTAGCTCTGTAAATTTGTGTGAAAGTGGATGAAAAGGAAACACAGTATGTGGCTGTAAAGTTAGTTTACTTTAAGTCCTTTTAATCAAAGTGTGAAAAAATATATAGCATAATATTATTATTCTGTGGATGATAGTGTTAGACGGCTGGTTGTTTCACCACTTTAGTCCACACATCAGACGGGTTGGGTGTAACTCATTCTACCTATTCATGCGTCCATTCACCGCTTTATCACAACTTAAGATACGATGTCACAATTTATGATTTGAAATGCACTAGAATTATTACTGAAAACGTGTCAGATTGAAGCGATCATATAAAAAAGCTTCACCAAACTATTTTTTCATTATTTGTTTCATCATCTTTGAACTGTTAAAAATACACCATCTGCTTTTGGCTGCAGATTTATGGTGCTGTGTGTTTACATCATGAGTATACTGTATATATAATATGATATGATATATGTAAAGTCGTGCTACCATTTTAAAAGTATGTGCTTGTAGAAGTAAAAACAGTGATTTTTTTTAAAATTTTAAACAGCTTCTTAGATTATGCATTAAAATATAAAATATGTATATTTTAACCCATATTGCATGTATTCTTCTCCTCGTCCTACAGGGAATTCACTGTGTGCTGCCGTTGGGGCTGGACTGTGTGCGTCGGCTGCACCGGGCCGACATCTTCCCCATTATCATATTCATTGGCCAGTCTGCACGCAGTGCACGGAAACTGAAGTAAACCCTCCTTCTTCTTCATGCACGTGCTGACAGAGCTCACCTCGTTGCTCGTGACACTGATATCACGTTTAGATAATCGTTATGAGCATGGAAATGTTTACTTCGGTGAACTTTGATGACCTCACTGATATCTGCCATAGTTTCCAGGATCTACACAGTTTGCTCTTCAATTGACATTCGTCGTAGAAGTCCCAAAATAGTTACTGACATACAGTTAGAGGGAGAGTACAAATCATACCACAAAAACATTGCACCCCATCCCGCTGTTATCAGGCCATTAAATAGGCGTCATCGGTTGATTACAGTTGGAGCCCAGTTTGGAGAAGCAGGCAGGAGTATCAGCACGGGGCAAAGCCATGTACTACTGTGGACGCAAAACAGATCTTAGCCACCTAAAACAATCGATATCAGTTTAAGCGTACGCTATATTTAGAATATTTTCACTACTTTACTTACAGCCGATGGGGAACTGAAGCTGTTATATCTACACTCTCCTCAAAGCCACCAGACTCCGTTGACAAAAACAGTAATTTTACCTGGCAGAACATGGGAGTTGCTGATCTACTGCTGCCAAGACTAGTTAGTTAGTGTGTGTTATTGTGTGACTTTGGTGTTTTAAAGGGTGAGTTCGAATTCACCAAAGTCGACAAGCAAATAGCACGAACATCAACTCCAGTGTTTTGCGAGGTAAAATTGCTGTTATTTGTCCGTCTGGTGGCTTTGAAGCGAGCGATATAACAGATTCAGTTCGCCGTCAAAAACAGCTGTCTGACAGCAAGGTAAAGCAGTGAAAATATACCTCATATAATGTACACAAACTGATTTTTTAGGTGGGTCTTCTGGCTAAAATATGTTTTGCTGCTGCCCCCGTCCACAGCAGTACATTGCCTCGCTCTCGTACTGGTACTGCTGTCTGTTTCTCCAAACTGGGGGAGTAAAACACTGACTGATAAGTACTTCATACAACCCCACTTCAAAAAAATCTGAACTATCTCTTTAAATGCTCCACTTTAAAGGAGTAATCTGCCTTTGAATATACTCGTACATACATCCTACGCTTCCCTGAATGATGCTTAACCCCCTCAACAAACAGGCTTAAACTTCCTGCCTTGTGTTGTATGACATTGTGTTGTGTGTTGACATTTAGTTTTTCCACTGAAGCAAGAAAAATAGAAAAGTTCAGTCCTCTTGTGACTGCAGTGGAAAAACTGGTATCTCTGCTTCTTCTACGAGGATTCCTCCTTGTTGACAGTTCAAACTACGTCCAGATCGAAACCTGTTCTGTCTGATTCTGAGGGACTGACAGTAAAACCTGACTTTCAGTGCTGATATTTTAGAGATAAGCATCAATCTCTGTTGTCGCTGTAAAGGAATATACTGATATGATGTCACGCTGTCTACATTTGCACAGTTGTGAACAAAACCCCACAAACAAACAAAAAAATGATCCTCTCTTTTCGTTCACTCTCTCCTACACTTCCAGGTCCAAGCTGCAGCGCCACAGCCAGTCGGAGGAGCGTCTGTTGGCGTGTTCGAGAAGCGAGGAGCCGCTGCTGGACAAGCTGCCGTGTCTGTATCACAGCGTGGCTCCGGACTCCTGGTGTGACCAGGCCTCGCTGCTGACCAGCCTGCGCACCATCATCTGGGAGGAGCAGCAGAAGATCGTCTGGGTGGAGCCGGACCTGTGGTAAAACAGAGCAGAGAGCAGAAAGCAATGTCGGGGAAACATAAAATATTCAAATTGTAGGAATTTCTCAAAGGGCTTCTTGTTAACACGATGCTGAGGATATATTTAGCTTTACAATAAATATTTTTGTAAACATGAGTATGTATCTGTGATACTTATGAGTAAAAGGACTCTCATAAAGTGCTATATAATGACTATATAGTGTGTGAATGATTATTTACTGTACCCAGAAACGTTCTACTCTGTGTTGCCTCCCTTTTTGAGGTATTTGTTTAAAGGTGGTGTGAGGTGTCCACTAAAACTTCTAAAACTGAAAACATCTCCATGATATGTTGTAGATCATTTCCCACAGTGAGAAATAGTCTTTTAATGCTCTGGATCTGTCAGCGTAATCAGAATGCTACCGTTTTAATTAGGAGGAGACAGGAATCCTATTAGCTGTAATGGAAGATGGATTGTAGTGGAGTAGCTCAGTCCGTAATGGTTAAGTATGGATTAGTATGTGGAGGACTCGGGTTCACATCCCCCATGGACCAAGACGAACTGGTTCCTGGAGAGGTGCTAGTTTACCTCTTGGGCACTGCCGAGGTGCCCCTGGGAAAGGAACAAAACCCCAAACAGTTGGGGGGGTTGTTAGGGGGGGCCCAATCATTTTAAAATTTTTCTATTAAAATATATATATATTTTGTGAATTATTTTGTGTGAAAAAAAGAGAGAAAAAAAAAATTTCCCTCTGGGGGGAAAAAAAAAGAAAATTTTTTTTTTTTTTTTTTTTTTTTAAAATCCCGAGAGATCTGAATCCTGAGAGTCGGGTTTGTGACCGGGAAGTCACTGCAGTTATTCGTTTAGGAGCTCCTCTCTTTTTCCTTCTCTTCCTTTCATCTCTGGTTATCCTCATCCTCCTCTTCTTCATGGTGCTGCCCAGCATCCATAAACATGATGACTTTTACTGCTCTTCAGAAACTGTTCATGACATCCCTCTGAATTTCTGTGCTGGTTTTGTTTAATGATTTTTGTTTCCAATGTGTGTCACTGTACACATTAATAGAAATGTAGCAATATTTAATAGTTTATCTTCATTCAAGTGAATTAAACTTCAAATTTCCAGTTTTTAATTCAAGACTATTTCTGAACTTACAAACATGGCTTTGTCAGACTTAATTCTGACTGTGATGAAGGTTTAGGATCAAATTTAGTCTCTACCCCCGTACACATACAGTATATCTTATTTATGGCTCTAAAACTTAATGTTAATAATGTGTCAACGCATATTATTTAAACGCCACCAGTTTCTTAAAGTATTAACACAACTTGTGATTCTGGTCCATTGGTACCAACCATGTCATACTAGCTTGTTGGGAAGGAGGTTAAATAGCGCTCCAAACTTACAGTAAATTTTGGTGAGGAAAAACTGCCCTGGTGGTCTCTTGACCTCTGACCTCCAGATATGTGAATGTAAATGGGTTCTCTGGGTCCCCACGAGTCTCCCCTTTACAGACATGCCCACTTTATGATAATCTCAGTCAGTCTGGATCAAGTCATAGTCAAGTCAGCACACTGACACACTGACAGCTGTTGTTGCCTGTTGGACTGCAGTTTGCCATGTTATGATTTGAGCACATTTTTTATGCTAAATGCAGTACCTGTGAGGTTTTCTGAACAATATGTCATTGTTTTGTGTTGTTAATTGATTTCCAATAATAAATATATGCATACATTTGGATAAAGCAGCGTATTTGTCGACTCCCATGTTGATAAGAGTATTAAATACTTGACAAAGCTCCATTTAAGGTACATTTTGAACAGATAAAATGTGATTAATTTCCAATTAATCACAATTAACTGTGGACAATCATGCAATTAACTGCCATGAAATATTTTAATTAATTCATAGCCCTAATCTTTATTGATCAAAGTCAATGGCAGCAGTCTCACATGTTGTCTGATTAGTGACTTTCGTTCAGGAGTGATTCCAACAGCTGCAGCCATTTATGTCAAATGAAGACATGACTCTTCAAACAGAAAACGACTGGAAAGCAAATCAGACTGCAACACAGAACAGTAAACAACTGTTAATTCAGCTTACTATAACAAGTTTATCGAGCCTAGAAAATGTGTAGTAAAATGAAAGCAGCAGACGTTGGAAAGATTCAGTTTGAAAAATTGAAAGTCAACAGTTTTTCACATGAAACTTGAAATTAGAGTTGAGTTCACCCAAAGCACTCCTGGTGATTGTTGGAAAGAGCAGCAACGACGGTTTAGGTGAGTTTTATTTTGTGTCTGTTCAGTCTGAATGAAGTGTTTTATGATGCTCTGCTACGAACAGCTGATCTCAGCATAAACAATAACACACATGGACGATGGGGCAAGTTGAACAGTCTGACGGCCTGCGCTCTCTGAGTGCTATTCTAGTTTACATTAATATCAGGAGAAATCTGACAAAGTGCACATTTAAAGAGATAGGCTAACTCTAAATTCAAATATAGTATATTATATGTTGGACAGTGTAAAATAGTGTCGGTTACTGCATTGCATTAATAAAGCTATTCAAACAATATGAACACAATCAAACAGTGCTGTGAGAAGCCTACATTCAAACCGCCCTATATAACTGTGAATACAGTCAGCTATAATTCAAATATTCTTCAGTTAATTCAACAGATATTTAGACTCAGTTTAAAGTTTGTTTTGAGCTGTTGCTCATCTTCCAACTGTAACTCAGTGATAAACTTAACAAAACGTACATGCGTCACATCTGTGTACAAACGCTCTGAAGAAGCCTCCGTGCTGAAACGTGTAAAACTAGTGTGCTGTGAGCCGATTAAACAAGTGTAATGCTAGTATATTGTCCTCCTTGAGTTTGAAATTTGGGATGTGGACATTTTTATGCTGACTGGACTTTGGGTCAAACTCTCCACCGTGAATCCTATTGTTACCTCCTTTACCAAAACATGATCAGTACTAACTGCAAGACATGAGTCAAATTTATAAACCCTGTATGTATGCTTTATTGGAAAGTGGAACCACGTGGTGGATCTTAATGTATGATTTTAGTTAAATGAGCTGCCATGACCATTAGCGACCACAAGGGGGAGGCAGAAAGAAATGAATGTGCTGGAGGGAGTGGTTGGGAGAGGAAAACATGGTTCCTCTGAGAGAGGGAAGATCTGGGGGGAGATGAGAGGGTTTCTGACCACAAGCCTAAAGCACCACTGTCTTTCATCAGACTGCAATGCTGTTTCGCTGGCTGTTTACCAGCTCTTGATTTTATTGCCTGTGTGTACTGGCCAGCAGAAAACAAGGATAATCAATGCCCCCCCAACCCTTACACCCATCTAACCTTTTTTATCTGGTGGTGATTATTGACTGAAGGACTTTTTTTAAGACTTCCACTGAATCAATTTCCTCTGCTGGAAGACATTTTTGGCTCCATTGGGGTCCAAAACCCTAAACCCTCCCTCTTGTTGCTGGGAAACCACTCCAGTGATTTGTATGTTGTCAGAGTGCATTATAGACACTGACATAGAGAGAGAGAGAGAGAGAGAGAGAGAGAGAGAGACCTTGGCTGGAGAAAAGAGAGGGAGAAAGAGAGAGGTTGGGTTCAAGCATAAAAAATGATTACATGCACATCTACTCTGGCTTCCTTTTGCTTCCTTGTACTGTCTCTGTGAAAAACACACACATCCATGCACACATCATACTGCACTCTAGGGCTTGATTAACATGCTTTGATTCCCCTGTCTCTCGCTCTCTCCCTCTCGCTCGCTCGCTCTTCACTGGCATTTTAACTGGGTTGAGTTTCAGCTTTTGGGATGAAAGGAACGAAGAATGTGTTTGGCGGCAAAACTGTTGGGGAGAATATTTGATGTTTAATTGATAGAGGTTGGATGTCAGAGCAGAAGGCTTGTTATATGCAATTACCCTAAATCAGTGTGTGTGTGTGTGTGAGTGTGTGTGCGTCTCTGTCTGTCTGCCTGCGTCCATATGGGTGTATGTGTGTTTTTGATGTGTGTGTCGGTCTGTGTGAGATTTACAGCCGGGAGCCGTGTCTTTTTGCGCTGCAAGTGTGAACGATTTCATACTACAGTCAGAAACGCCTTTCGCTGCCAAATTCCTCTTTCCTTGATGTGAGAGTAAAACTGCCACTTTAATTAAAAACAATAGGACTCTGCTCTACAGCGGATTGCTTATGTACTGTAACTATGAGGAATATTGAAATGTTGAAGGAATAAATGTGGCTCTTACAATGTGGAAATGAGATTTCTTGGAGGATTGTATTTGTGCAGTGTCCAAAAACAATTACCGGTATGTATTCATGCCTTATACTGGGGATGTGCATTTAGTCACTTATTTTAAAATAGCTGCATAACCCGCAACCTCCAACAAGTAGGCTAGCTTGCAAGCTTCAACTAGTTACCACTCTACAGTTCTACAACTTCAAACGACGTATTTCTGAGAGTTCGTACAACACAAGCGAGGATCTAGATAGGAGGGAACAACGTGAGCAAGCGCCAAAAACATTTTCAAATCTAATCAGGTGCTGACAGGCAATGCACAGAGTGGATGGAAGCAGATTTATTCATTTATGTATTTTGTTATATGTCATTAACATTAACAACGCCATCAATGTCATCATCGTCATCATCATGAATAGCCCAATCAACATCCTCAACATCCTCAATAACATGTGTGATATTACAAGAGCCTGCACCAGGACTTGTGTTGCATGCTTTGACAGGCAGAGTGTGATCTTTCTGATGTTGTACAGGGAAAATCGACACATCTGAGCAATGTGAACCTTAAAGGTTAGCTGGTCATCAGTCATGACACTGAGATTCCGGGCAGACTTTATGGGTATGAGTTTGGGTAGTCTGAGCTGGATATTGATCTGTGGTTGTATCGATGGACTGGCTGGGATGACAAGGAGCTCAGTTTCAGATATGTTGATCTGAAGGTGTTCTTTAGAGACATCGGTAAGGCATGATGTAATCCGTTCAGAGACTGTAGTGTCACCTGGCGGGAGAGTTGTGTATCATCCGCATAGCAGTGGTATGAGTATGAGAAACCATGGAAGCAGATAATTGTACCAAGTGAGGTGATATGTATTGAGAAGTGAAGGGGACTGAGCACGGACCCTTGAGGCACCCCTGTGGATAAGCAGTGCGGTTCGGACACTTCACCCTTCACCCCTACTCGCTACCTGTTTGAGTGGCTCGTTAAAGATTCACAGAATATGGACAAAAGTCACTCTGTAAACCTGAGGACAACGGAGTAGAGGCGCTGCTGAGTCTTTGTGCTAGTCACATACAGGTGCTCTTTAGATCCTTCAGTTGTACTGTGCTTTTTCATTCTTGTGAAGGTCACATTGCAGAGTTTGTACAAAATTAAAATGTTATTATTTTACATATGTGACCACCATGTTGTGACTGACATACTATAGGTCTTCATCAGGGTCACTGTCAGCTTTCAGCAAGAGCTTGAACACCTATTTATATTGTGTTACACTAACCAGCAGAGTGGGACAGTGGTTCCCCATCAAAGCTTGCCTATTGGTCCCAAACAAGGAAATGATAGATCATCAATAGCGAGGAGATAATAGAGGAGGGGGAAAAGAAGGGGAACTGGATGGAAATGAAGGAAAGAGAAGATAATGAGGGGTAAACCTAAATTATTAAAACAAAGATCTAATGAAATGTAATATAATGAATATCACTTTGTAAAAATTTCTATCCAGTCTTTCTGGCTGGTTGCAGTCTGTGAACAGAGAAAGTAAAGGAGCTGAAAACAAGTTTAAAGTGTGGGCAAAAAATCCATAATAACCTTCCAACAATAATTCAAGTGTTCTGAGAGAAAACTAGACATCTGCACCTCCTCGTAGCTTTGTTTTCAGGCTTTAAAAACATCTAGCTGTGACGGGACACTTTGGCCAATCACAGGTCATTTCAGAGAGCGTTCCTATTGGCTGTGCTCCGGTTGGTGGGCGGTGCTTGGTATTTCTTCAGCTGATCTCCACATGGCTGCCAGGTCACAAACTTTCTCATTCTACAGCAACAACACGATTTTTCTGACATTTGAGGAGAGAAATAGACATTCCAGTAGCAATAATTAACTTGATCAGCGCTGCCTAGTTTGACCGTTTGGTCGGAGAGTGATTGTCAGTTGTTTCTAATAGACGACATGTGGACAGCAGACTACTGATCAGCTCTGACTGGTTGTTTTCCTCCAGTCTGTGAAATCCTGCAGATGCTGTTAGGAGCACTGGAGGATACTGGAGGACACAGAGGCACATAATTTTTTTCAGATGACCTTTTATATTTGCTTCTTTTCTACCCTCTACAGTCTCTGTTTACCAAACTAATGAAGAAGGCCAACACAGTTACAGAGGCTTCGTTTAGAGGTGCACATCCTAACAAAACACAAAAAGCCCTTCGACTGTGGCAAGATTATAATAGAGCTGATGACAGTGGTGGATGAAATGTTATTAAAAGACCATAAAAGTAAGACAGAAAATATATCTGCTCTTGGTGATGCCCAGCTTGGTGCTATGAGCAGCTCTCGTCCACTTTCATTTTGTCAAATTCGCTCTGAGAGGAAAAAGGTTGGAGCCCCCCTGCCCTAGACTGACGTGTTGTCCACCCCATTTATATCAATGAGGGTACACTGAATATTAAAAACACCTCTCAAAATAATAATAATAAAAACAAAATAGTCCAACAGCAGCACAAACTTCAGCCTCAATGACAGCTCTTTACAACAGGGATGGGCGATATGGCCAAAATCTTCTAGAGACCATTTCATATCTTGATAACAATACATTACGATACAGGTCAATTCATATCTCAATAATGATACATATCACAATATAGCCTGTTTTGTAATAGTCTATATGAAATAACCACATGGTAAAGCTTATTTTTGTATACTCCTATCCCTGTGTGAATTAAATGCTTGACAACTGAAGAGTATTTTCTGATTTTAAGAGCTTGAGTGCAAAAGGATCACGTCTACTATAGACTGTATATCAGCGTATTGCCCAGCCCTAATCTAAAACTTTTTCAGCAAAAACTGAACATTGTAACTCCCATAAACGTGTGAGTGCATGTGCTGCAATCATGCAAACAGGCTAATTAAACACAATCGCCCACTCAGTCGACTCAACATCATCATTTTAGTGTTGAGCACCAAACAAAAATGCAAGCTTTGTATTCCATTTTCTAATAATTCATCAATGGTGATTTTTCCCTCCCTGTTGCCACTGGTAAGCAATAAACACCTTTGCTTAGATCCACTTGCAGTACTGGTTGACCTACGCAGGTGTTTTCACTTATTAAACCTAATTGGAGCTCCTGTCAGGACTGCGTGGGCATGTGCAGACGGGGCTCCTGGCTGTGTTCAAGTCACTCCCTACTCCTCAAACATTCCCACGTGAGGAACAAAGTGGTGTCTATAACGCAATGCGTTTTATAGATGCTGAAATTACAGTTGTGCAAATCTGCACCTGTGAATGATGACGCAAGATGATTTATGAGTGTCTGAAATCTCAATTTACTGCTCAGTATAGAGTAAGATTCTGAGTGTCTATTTATAGGGAGTAGTGAATGACTGAAAGATGGAGAGATTTCAGACAAAGCACCTTATCATTATTCTTGATACAAGGTGGTGATCTAATTCCCAGTAACCCAACATCAGCCTGAGCAGAGGTCTAATGAGCCTCAATGACTGAAAACACCTGTGTGACTGTGCCGAGCCTTTAAATTATACAAGATCATATGGTGTACTTGTGATAACATGTTCCTGTCACCATCCATGGTCAGAAACAAATAACAAATGTTTTTAATCTATAAGAACAGATACCTGTTATCATTTTATTTTTGGCAACCTGGACAAAGACACATTATGTTTCTGTCCACCTGACAAATGTAAATCCAGTATTCACTCTCCTTTTGGCTCTGTTTTGGTCTCTACCCATTATCTTGCTCTTTCTTGCTTACTTTGTCCATTTGTCATTGGATGCTGGGTACAGTATGCAACTTACAGTAGGTTTATCTGGGATTTTTCATTGAAACCTATGATTTAAAGGTGGCTAAAAAAATTAGTAGACCTGATGGGGACTGAAGACAAATCAGAGTGAGAAACAAGGACAAACAGCTGGGAACATGGACAACAAAGCTGGACAGATAAAGATGAGGAATAGACAGGATAATGTATGTATGTACAGCATGTAGGATTTATACTGGCATTGGCGTTTAACAAAAATGCTTGCATTAATGACTATGAATTTTGATCTATAATGGCAGTGACAGTGTATTGACATTTCATGACTGATTTAAATGTTCATCAGAGTGACGGCGAGCAGGTCGAATCTGTTTTTACGGACAGTGCTCTGCAGCGCCTACCAGAGGAGCTGGAGCAGGTTATGTCCAGGGTGTGAAGGGCCTGCACTGATGCCTGCTGCCCGTATCCTGTCTCTGGAGGTGTATCAGTCCCGCACGGAGGGCACCAGTGATTTTCTCTGCAGTCCGGACTCTTCTGTAGTCTGTTCCTGTCCTGTTTGGTGGCCGAACCAAACCACACAGTAGCTATGTTTACATGGACACAAATAATCGGAGTAAAGGCCCAATCAGATTAAAAATGCTTCATGTAAACACGTCAGTCGTAAGGTTCTGATGCGATACGACCCAATCGGAAAGAAATTTCATTCCAAATGAGAGAGGTGGTTTATGCCGATCGTTGCTCCGATGTCTTGCTGGTTGGGGTAAAATTATCTCCGCTGCACATACGTGCTACGTCAGCATGACGCGTTTCCACCTTTGCGGAAGCATGTCGTTGAGGACGTGCAGACAATGCGGCATTTGTTTACAACACGGGCGGAAGTACAGCTTCTTCTTCTTCTACTATTTCCAGAAAATTAGACAACTCAGCATTTTTCTGCGTATTTTTTCTGATTAAACGCTCGGTGCACGTATACGCACGTCATGATCGGTTCATTTCATTTAGTGTCCATGTAAACAGTGGATTTGGAGTTTCCGATCGACCAAGGTTCAGTTCGGATTGGAGAAACTTGGTGCATGTAAACATAGCTAGTGATGGATGTGCAGAGAACAGATCGGTTATTGCAGTGTAGCGTTGTATCAGCAGCTCCTGAGACAGGTTGAACTTCCTGAGCTGACACAGGAAGTACATCCTCTGCTCAGCCTGCAGAGAGAAACCTTTACACAAAGACATTTGATCTATTACTGATGTAAAATGGATGAATTAGTGCAGCTTTAAAGCCTATATACACCTGCTAATCTGAAAGATAAAACGAATTATATATATGGTATAGATTATTTGAGTGACATCTTTTGTTAACTTAAGGCTGGCCCACACTAAAAGGTTCTTCAAATCTTAACAGATGTTGAAAATGTGACACCCCGCACATAACAACATGTTATGTTCATTATACTGTAACAGTTTTTTCATATAGTGTGTGGAGATCAACAATTTGGCCAAAAAGCCCTGTCCTGACTAAAAAACAAGCCAAAATCTTGCAAAATGTCTCTCAATCAAACATGACTTCAGCGAAAATAAACCTGGTGGAGGATGGGCAGCAAGAACTAGTGGTTAGTTTTTGCTCTACGTTGTATTGAAAATTCACAAAGGATGGATGGAGGAAGTCACAGAGACATTTCAAATGAACACTTGTGTTGTTGCCACACATCAACAAGTTGGTCCTCCATTTCTGAGCTCCATCCTACTACAACTTTATGCTTCGTGTTTTGTATTAGCTGATGCATTAGCCGCAGCCGCCACAGTCAGCTTGGTTTTCGTTATCATTCTATCCCACCTGACTGCATCATCGGCATTGTTAGATATTTGAGATTGGCTAGGATGGATTTTCGAGCCGACTGTAGGAAGTTAAAAACACTAAACATACCTCACACCACAGACATATCTGGAAAGATAATCTTTCGAACCATCAAAACATTTGGGCTTTACAGTTGTCAGTGTCAAAGTTTTCATGTCCTCATATAACTGGTCTCCACTGGACCAGAATCCGGTCTTACAAAACAGTACAAAAACATTTAGAAAAAAACCATTTAGAGTCTGTATGGTATAGGTTGGATAACCAGATGCGTTGTGTTTGTCAAGATAGAACCGGATTGGTGGAAAATGACATAAGTGTGTTAACTGGTGAATACAAAAGGAAGGGTGCTGACTGTTTGGTTTAAGTCTAAATTGACTCTCGTTAAATGTGCAGCCAGACAAATTACACCTTTATTTATTTTAGTGGTAGATGATTTGTGACCCCATCAAAGCTCCAGCCCTCCTTCAACCTGATCAGAGATCTAATCAGCAAGAAGTAGACGTGAAAACACCTTGTGGGTGCAGCTTTTGGGTTGGAAACTCTGATTACAAAAGTTATGGTAATTTCATAAGTTGTGATTTTATGGCAACCAACACAAATTACATTAAATTCTCTCTCTCTCTCTCTCTCTCTCTCTCTCTCTCTCTCTCTCTCTCTCTCTCTCTCTCTCTCTCTCTCTCCCTTTGCAGAGTCCTGACCCTCTGATGACCCAGCATGGTGTGAAACACATCACACAGGTGTGGCTGCAAACCCATGTGAGTCTCTTTATGCAATCATCTGTCTCCCACACGCATGCCACACACACACACACACACACACACACACACACACACACACACGCTCAGAGCTCACCTTGAGGACAGCCCTCATGTACCAGCATGGATTAAATCTCTCATGGGAACTCTGCTATGTCAACGATTTCTTAATGCACAACAGCAGTATCAACAGCTATCAACCCTGAACACATGCACGTAGCCTCACAGCCCAGTGTCTTACATAAGCTCTTATTTTGCAACATGTATGATCAGAAAGGTAAATGTCAGAGATATTACAGTGACCAATAAAGTACACCAAAAACATGATTGCAATTCACAGTTGTGAAAAAGCAGAACGCAGATAGAGGTTCAGATGGAAGATCTGTCATCACCCAGTCACATGTATGTATAACATGTATATGTGTTTCAGACACATCTAGTATGGTAGCGTCTGAGGACAAAACACACCCTTTCTTAGTGAAAGCATAAACATGCTTTATACTTCGGGATATTTTGCCCATAATATAATTACTGTATGGTTTATGTAAACATAGTCAGTGTTCAGTTTGAATATACTCCCATGGTAGCATTCAAAATCTTGCGAGGTGCACAAATCCTCAAAAATGCACAACAAATGATCCTTTAGATACTGAAGCTGAAACACTGAGCCAATACACTGATATCACTGAAAGCCCACTACGATTTATGATCTTGTGTTAAAGCAACTGTAGCCACAATGTCCTATCAAACAGTCAGGAATACATATGATAGCTAGGGTTGAGTGATACTGAAATTTCCCTACTGAAAATACTGTTTTAAGAAAAAACACTATATATGATATTATCATCCAAACAAGCTGAAGAGAGACGCTTGTAGATATCAATATCTATGGACTGGAATCACATACTGTACATTGCAATACAGAAGTGGCCACAATGTATAGAAGTTAGCGCTATTTTACACAATGACATGCTAAGATCAATAAATCAGATCAATCAGCTGGTGACTAGTAATCGCTCTGGTACACTCTGGCAGTGACTGAGGGCTGATTGCTCGCCGTGGGAGTGAGAGTTTTAGCCTGGCTGCTCTCCGTGGAGGGAGTCGGTGGCAAACTTACCTTTTCTGGATGGAGAGTTTTAAAACAGGAGAGGAGATTTGAGGCGTTTCCATCTTTAGCCCCGACTCGTTTATCACACAGTTTACAAATCACTTCGTTCATGTTCTCTGGCTCTCCTTTTTCATTTGTTTTAAACCAAAGAATCACCGTTTACTCCTCTTCTTCCCCTCAACAAGTGTGCAGGACACCAGAGTGTGTGTTCAGCTTTCAGTACTTCTGTAGCTTTTAACTGAATCTCCGACTTCACTGTTGTACTTTCACAGTGCTGCTGATGAAAACTCAACATTTCCTCATTTTGCTGCTTCATATTGAAGCTTTTAAATAAGAAAAAATAACTTTTATTGTGAAGAATATAGGAAATGAAATGTGTTTATTGCTGTTTTACAGTCGCTTCTTTGAGTAGTGGGTAACTGTTGTAATAGAGACATAAATGCCTGCCGAGTCACGATTGTAAAAACTCTCCAAAACACGTGAACCTGTCTTGAGTCTTGAGGATTTGTAGCATTTATTCACTGACAGTCTAAACTCTACGCTCACAGCTAATTACAGCTGACTTCCTCCCACCGTCACTCCGTCACACACAAGCTTCCTCTCTCTCTCTGTCTGTCTCTCTCGACCGCAAACAACGTTAAGCCCACAACCTCCGCACTCTGGTATCCTCTGAGTTATTCCTTAAATTAGTTCAATACGTGTATAACACATTTTAGTTTAAAAACATCATAAAATACATGATGCTTTGTCCCAGCGGAGAGCCATCTCAGGCCTGCTAGGCTTGCAATATACTGGCAGAATCTCTGTATTCAACATAACTGAATATCGTCCTGTTATCATGGACACGTAAGAACCATTATCATGGCCAATCAATACTGTGTTTAAAGATAATCTCTTATATCACCCAAGCCTAATTATAGCACATTGAAGCTGAAATCTGCATGTTTCAGCCTGTCACTTGTGTGGCACCTTAGGTTAATAATTTATTGGCATCTTCATCTTAGAGCTGCCATGACAAGCTCATCAGCTTTTCTTAGTAACAAAAACTTCTCATTGTATTAGTTTCTTTGGAATAAACGCAAATCTCATAAATCAAATAGGGGTTTTAAAGTGAAAGGTCAATGAAATAAAAAGAGAAAATGGCAGATACAGGGTGGTCAAAGTTAATGCAAATTAATTTTAACAGCACTAATTTCTTCAACACATTAACGCCACATGCAATTTTTAGCTTGTAATGGGCTCAGTTTTAAAGCTAGAGTGAAGATACTGGCATCGTATGTGAAACCAGTATGCTATGTCATACTAGCTTGTCAAGAGGTGGCCACATAACGATCCACACTTGTGCTAAATTTTGGCGAGGAAAAACAGTCATTTCCATTTTCAAAGGGGTCCCTTGACCTCTGACCTCCAGATATGTGAATGTTAATGGGTTCTCTGGGTCCCCACCAGTCTCCCCTTTACAGACATGCCCACTTTATGATAGTCACAGTCAGTCTGGATCAAGTCATAGTCAAGTCAGCACTCTGACACACTGACAGCTGTTGTTGGCTGTTGGGCTGCAGTTTACCATGTTATGATTTCAGCATATTTTTTATGCTAAATGCAGTAACTGTGAGGGTTTCTGGACAATATCTGTCATTGTTTTGTGTTGTTAATTGATTTCCAATGATAAATATATAATATATATATAATATATAAATTTGCAAAAAAAACAAACATATTTGTTCATTCCCATATTGACAAGCATTATATACTTGACAAATCTCCCTTTAAGGTAATTTGAACAGATAAAAAATGTGTGATTAATTTGCAATTAATTGCCATTAACTGTAGACAGTCATGTAGTCAAAGCTCAAGTAGGCAACAAGTCTTTGGCATCATTGGATTAAAGTTTCACAGCAATCTTTCAGCATATTGTTGTTCAAGTCTTCTGGGGGGAAACCAGACTTCTGCACTTCCTCATGGCTCTGTTTTCAGGCTTTAAAAGATCCAGCCAACGATGGAAGTGATTAAATATTTTAATTGATATACAGCCCTAAAAATACTGTAAAATATACAGTATGTACAACATAGCCATTCTACAATGAAAGAGCCGTACAGTTTTGTGTAGGACTATGCAAAATATTAAGTGGGGAATGTGCAAAAGTACAGAAGGTGAACATTAGGGTTCATGTGCATTTTACAGTGGAGGCAATAGAGCTGCTACCACCGCACCTCGCTGACTTATCATGTACTGTATGTCCCCCCTCCGTCACCCGCTCTTTTAATCCCCCTCTGTTCTCTGGCTGACAGTGAGGGTCGAGGCAGGCTGGAGGGCTGTGAGTGGAGCCATTGTGTCCAGGGGTCAGAGAGAGTCGGACATACACAATGCCAGGGTCAGAGTCACTGCGGTGTTGGCCCGACCATTTGGCAGCACCGTCCTACTCAGCCAGATGAACCACAGTTGGGAAAAGAAGTATTCAGGGAAAGAGAGAGGGAGGAAGAAAGAGGAGAGGGTACAGAGAGCAGAATGATAGCTAAAAATCATATACTCCTAGAGTTTGCAGGATACGCTGGTCATGTAACACATGCAAAATTCAAGGAATTTAAACACGGCTGTGTGCTTGGCCAGGCTGCTTTTGATGGACTAAAGTCCAAACAAATTTCATGTGTACACAAGTGTCATGGAGACGTTAAGGACTTTCAGGGCTTTACAGTTTTTTTTATAGCACTGTCAAAGTTAGTGCGATAATAATGCATTAATGCAAAGTCATTTTAATGGCACTAATTTCTTTAATGCATCAACGCAACTTGTGATTTTTAGGTCGTAACTAACTAGAAGCCCTAAGGAGTCCATTGGTACAACCGTGTCATACTAGCTTGTTGGGAAAGAGGCTAAATAACACTCCAAACTTGCACTACATTTTGAAGAGGAAAAAGTGGTGTGGCCATTTTTAAAGGGGTCCCTTCACCTTTGACCTCAACATATGTGAATGTAAATGGGTCCTATGGGTCCCCACCAGTCTCTCCTTTACAGACATGCCCACTTTATGATAACAGTTTGCAGGCAGGTTTGCAGTTTGGATCAAGTCATAGTCAAGTCAGCACACTGACACACTGACAGCTGTTGTTGCCTGTTGGCTGCAGTTTGCCATGTTATGATTTGAGCATATTTTTTTTAATGTTAAAGTCATTAAACCTGTGAGGGTTTCTGGACAAAATTTGTAATTGTTCTGTTTTGTTAACTGATTTCCAGTAATAAATATAAAGCAGCATAATTGCCCACTTTCATGTTGATAAGAGTATTAAATACTTGACAAATCTCCCTTTATGGTACATTTTCAACAGATAAAAAATGTGTGATAAATCACAATTAACTATGGACAATCATGTGATTAATTGAGATTAAATATTTTTAGCGACTGACAGCCCTTGTTTACAGCAATTTTCCTCATTTATTTTACCAAGTGCAGAGAATGTTTTTAAGGCTTTTAGAAAACAGAGATTTGTGAAAATTTTTGTACAGTCAGTGCATGTGCTTTGTTTGATTGCCAAGTTTTTAGAGGTTATTCTCACACATAAGGTAACCAAACTGACTTTTTTTTATACTAAACTATACTATACTTTTATGAACAATCACGTGATTTTTTGTGATTAAATATTTAAATCGACTGACAGCCATAGTTTTGTGGCATTTTATGTCATTTAATTATAGGCGAGTTGTGTTAAAGCAGCCTGTTGTAGAAGGCCTGTGATTAAGGGTATGTACTGTATGTCTGTGTGGTGTGTCTTTGTGTGCACATGCAGGTTGTAGCTGTTGAGCACTGTAATGCATACAGAGATGTTTTCATTTCCCAAGAATGTCTTTATATAAATATGAGACATAATGTCAATGGTATGTCCAATAATCACATCCTGTAGTTTACTGCACATCACCACTGAAGCACTAATGTGTTGGTGTTAAGCTCTCTCCAGTCTATAAACGTAACCTCGGCTGGAGTAACCACCATCTATTAGCTGACCCGCTGTCACCCAGCCAGGACACGATCAATACCCTCTGATAATGATGTCATTTACTCACAGTAAACCACAGATAATGACGAGACTGGAGGTCTCCTGTTATTACCTCATTTCATGGGTTTTGTCTCAATGCAGGGATCAACCGCTACACGAACCCTCTCGTGAATGTGCAGAGGGGGAACTTTTCAGACAAAGACTTGTCCGTAGCATGTGGGAGAACTGATCAATGTTGATCAATCATCTAAAAACAGCAAGAGACTACAAACTAAGACTGTATACTTTTATGCTGGATTTTTGATATTGATTACAAATGCTGAAAATATGACATTATATCAGCCATGTTCTTTTTTTGCAATAATATTTTTTGCTTGTCTGTTTGCATGTTGAACAGTTAAAACGTTTCCGTAACACACCCAGTCTGCACATCTGTGATAGAGAACAGCTGCACAGAGTCCTGTAAATAATAGAGGCCTGGATGCTTGAATTAAAGCTGGAGTAGTCCGACTTCAGCAGATATGATTTTAAGAAAAGTTATTTTTATAACATGATCACTATATCCTGACAGTATTGCATGGAGCAGGTAAAAAGTCATTTTCCTCTGTGTCCTCTGGTGCTCCTAATGGCATCTGCAAGATTTCACAGACCAGAGAAAAACAACCAATCAGAACCAAGCTGTCAATTTATCCGTCAAAAATTCCAATCAGACGGTCAAACTAGGCAGCACTGATCAAATATGAATCAATATTCTGTTACTGTCATGTCTATTTCTCGCATAAAATGTTCCCAGAAACATCTTGTAGTTACTGTTTAGCTGTGAGAAAGTTTGTGACCTGGCAGCCATGTTGAGATCAGCTGAGGAAATACCAAGCTCCGCCCACCAGCTGGAGCAAACCTTTTCTCTCTTTCTCCCATTCCAGCTACCGTAGTGTTCTTCTAGGTTCAAGACTATCAAAAATGATTTGATAACATTTTTTATGACTTGCTGTTTTCAGTGAATGTTCTGAGATGTGTTTTGTATGTCATGTTTGAACTCAACTAAACCGATTCCCATAATGTCAAAGATGAAGGGCCATTGAGATTTTATTTGTTGTCCCTCCACCTCTTCTTTAGGGAGGGCTCGCAAAATGCACCCTGTCAGGAGGTTGACTATAGCATCTTAACCTGCCTGTAATCTAGCTACCATACTGACCATGATTATGAGACAAAATAATGAAATCTGACCAGAACGTACCAGTAACAGTAACACACTGAACAAAAAAAACAAGGTAAGCTGATATACTGTATATCTTTTTTAATATTTTTGGGGGGCTTTTCTCCCCGTATTTGTTTTATTTATTGACAGCAGTAGTTATGAGAGGTGGAGAGAGAGGAGATGGCATGAAGCAAAGAAAGTTGGGCTGCTGTGGTAAGGCCTTGGTACATAGGGCACTAGTGATACCAGGTGAGCTACCACCTGTTATATACTGTATATCTTTTTAAATGAAATTTTATTGTTGGCCAAAAATTTTAATTAAACTGTAGCCTACTAGCAGGCCTATTTTTAACACAATTTAACCATCTAACAGTGAAAATAGACTCATAGGTTATATTTGAATTATATTGCCTGTCTCATTGATCACCATCATCATAGATTTAACCCTCTGAAAGTGATGGTGGATCATCTGACTGCTATTAACAGTACTGCATTTGAAGGCTGTTTCAGTTTTTAATATAGAGGAAATACAGTGGTAGCATGTGAATCAAGAGATTCACAACATGTCATGCTAGCTTACTGTTATATAAATATTGCTGCGAGCTGTCTTTACCACAAGGTCTGTTGACACCTCAGTGGCAAACGGCAGTGTTATCGCCTGCCTGTTTGTGCCCCTTGTGGCACTGTCTGATGTGCATGTGCCCAGAGGAGGCGCAGATAGTCACGCTCACATTTCTGAAATCAATAGGCCCTCTAATATATTAACCTGGCTCCATGTATAACAATATTTAACCTCTACCTATCCATTTGCAGCAGTAAAAGAAGTATCCGGTGGTTTTTACTTTGCGTGTAAGGCTGTCCAGACCTAGTCATGAAGAAATGCAGCTCTGTGTGTGAGAGGATGGTGTACGTAGTATACCTGTGTGTGCAGGTGAATGCATGTGTGTGTGAATGCGTTGTAAATTCGTACTGAGGTGAGGTCTGAGCCTCAGGTTGATCCGCGGTCGATCTGACAAGAAGCACAGGGAGTCAGAATCTGCCCCCAGCCAACTGCCCCCCACACACACTTTCTCTTATACACACATTCACCCCTGCTCCTGGGTTTACTATACCTCCACAGCCTCCCCTTGCATCCTCCATCCACCCCCACCTCCTCCTCCTTCTCCTCCCTTCAGGATGTGAGTAAAGACAGCCAGGCTGAAGTGGATGTCGGGGGGAATTAGATGCTGGCAGACAATTTGATTTCTTCGTCTTCAAGGCTTCCTACTCCTTCACAGACACAGGCAGCACAGAGGGTTTGATGCTCACAGACAGCAGACAAGCAGATTTGAGAGGAGAAGGAGACACAGATAGAAACAGACAAAGATGGAGGTAAAGAGTGATAGGGAGAAAGGAATGGGAGGAGCAAGCTGCAGTTTGAATCATGAAAAATAAGGGGCAGGTAATTAAGATTAATGCCAAAAAAAAACACTGAAAAGAGGAAAGCAGAGAGGCAAAAGCTGAGCAGGGGGAAGGCTGAGAGTGTCAGTGGGAGAGAAACAGAGGAAGACAATAGGAGAGGCCATCCAGGCAGCCACTTAATAGTCCACCCACTTGCTGCTGTCCAAATGGGCAGATTGACGCTTGTTAGCTCCTTTAAGAGCTCCTATAATGGACCGCAGTTTAGGTGGGTGGCAGGAAAGGGAGCCATCCTGTCCGAAGTAACTCAATTCCTCGGTTCTGTTCTCTTGTTTCAGCTCCTTTCAGCGCATCAGGGCGGTGAACAGATAGTGTGCTCTTACCTTGCTGTGATCGTGTACACAGATAGATTTACTAACCCACAGAGGACTCTGGCAAGGTGAATTATGGTGAGAGTGGCCGACCTTGTAACAACGCAATGTCAGTTTGAGTTCTGTGTGTGTGTGTGGGTCCTGCACATTGTGTGCATTATGAACATAACACACTCACACATACTGGAGGTGTGTTGTCTGAGTGTGTGCAGTATGCGCCTTTGTGAAGGTCCATGTGAGTTTGTGTAAAGTGTACACATGATGCTATGGGTTTTGTGTGTGTGTGTGTGTGAGCTTTGCTACAGGGGAATAAGAAAGTCAAAGTGTGGTTGAACTATAATATTGTATTTGGGAATCTTGATAAGTCCACTCATACTGCCGCCAGCCTAAATTCAATTATTGTAACACACAAATAAAGCCTCAAACCTCAGTCATTACAGACTTCTGCCGTGAAGCCAAACATCATTCAAACCCGTCCATCCATCTTAAACCGCTTATCCCGTTAGGGGTCGCGGGGGGGCTGGAGCCGATCCTAGCTGGCATTGGGTGAAGGCGGGTTCACCCTGGACAGATCACCAGTCCATTAATGGGCTGACACAAGACAACCATTCCTGCTCACATTCACACCTACGGGCAATTTAGAGTCATCAGTTAACCTAATCTGCATGTCGTTGGACTGTGGGAGGAAGCCGGAGAACCCGGAGAAAACCCATGGAAAACCCATGCAAACACAAGGAGAACATGCAAAACTCCACACAGAAGAGTCTCAAGCTGGATTCGAACCTGTGACCCTCTGCAAACACTGCACCACCATGCAGCCCCATTCAAACCCACATAGCTTCATTTTAAATGCTAAAATCTAAACATCTCCACTGAATTTGGGAAAAATTGTTGTAAAATGATACAATTTGCCAGTGATCATATACACATACCTCTACTACAGTTTGTCCACGCTCTTTAGAGCACACAGTCTTCTGACTCGGAGCTCATATCGCCAGGATCACATCATTTGTCTGTGCATCCCACAACTACGACAAGTCACTGAATAACAAATCAGTGTTATGATGTGACATGTTTGGTTGGTTTAGGCACAAAAATGATTGTACTGTACAGCTGTCAAATGAGTAAGTTGTGATCATGCTGACATTTGTCGAGGAAATACCAAACACAGCCACAGTCTCTGAAATGACCTGTGACTGGTCAAAGTTTCCCGTCAAGGGATTTATTTTCTGAAGCCTGAAAACAGAGCCATGAGGAGGAGCAGAAGTCTAGATTTCTCTCAGATCACTTGAATTACAATATGCTGAAATATTATTATAGATTTTTTTGTCCAATGATGCAGAAATATTTCTGCCTACTGAAACTTTAATTAAACATTGGTATTGGATCGTCACTCTGCATCGGCTGACATCCACAGCCCAGGTATCGCTATCTGTATCGGGTTTGAAAAAGTCAGATTGGTGCATCCCTACTTTGTCAGCGGTTTCCAGTCCTTGTTATTTGTGAAGTATCCCCCTCAGCTGCAGGAGGTGCTGCTCTCTCAGCTGTACAGTTACCGATACTGTCAGGCTCGTAGTGGGGGAGAAGACTGTATATCTGCTCCAGCCGTGACGCTGAACACACCCAGAGTAACTTGTTAACTGTTCTCTGTTGGTGCCCAGTAGCTATGCTTTGCATGTCTCCAGCACCTCCACACCCTCCAAACCCCCTCCCCAGGTGTAGTTTGCCAGGTCCTCAGTCCCCCCCCAGATGTGGGTTGCCAGATCGTAGTAATCCCATGCAGTGTGGAGGGGCTCTGAGATGCTGGCTGTGGCCTGGTGCCATGCTGGGCCTGGTTATTATCTCCAGATGACATCAGCATGAGCAGCAGATGCCTTTTTGGCCACAGGGGCCGAACAGAGAGAGAGGCTGAGAGAGAGAGAGAGAGAAAGAGAGAGAGAGAGAGAGAGTGTGTGTGTGCATGCATGCAACTCTCTGCATACTGTTCTCGGCAGGATCGGCTATTTATTACCTCCCCACTTATCAGGCCATCTCCCCCACTCAGCTGGGAATGAGTGTGTTTCATTCCAAAACGATTTCTCCTCGTGTTGATAATGTCATCATGCAAAGACTTACAACACACACACACACACACACACACACACACACACACACACACACACACACACACACACACACACATACGGAGACGAACCGTTTAATAATAGCAATCGTTATCTATTTGCTGTGGCAGTGATGCTAACATACGCATGTTACAAAAAAAAATGACATGATAATTAGCCTTGTGAATAATTATGATAATAATGATGATGCTGATAGCAACAATCACAGTTATAGCAATGAAAGAAAACGGCTTGATGTCGCACTGGAACACTGTAGATGACAATCATCTCAGCAACAGTGTAAATAATGGTGTGATTTTCACTGAAGCACAATACCAGGAGATGCTGCAGTTAATGATGGTGATCAGCATTGTTATGTAGGTCACCTGTGTGTGTATGTGTGTCATCCCGCTGAAAGCTGCTGGTTTATTTATGCCTGTATTTTCTTAGACAGACAGGCTGAAGAGGCAGGAGATTAAACTCATGGAAGCAAATCTAAGCAGAGGCAGACGATTTAGATTAAAGCGCCTGCACCTCACCAGGTTTAGCAAGCATGCGCCGGTGTGTAGATGTGTGCGCACGTTAGTCCGTGTGAGGCAGCATGCACTGCAGCCGTTCCCTGTCTATCACCTCAGTCACTTTACAGTCCTCACTCCCTGCAGCTTATTATATACAGTCTATCCCTGCTCAGCTCTGAATTTAATGGAGGGAAAAAGACGGGCATCAGGAAATGATATTTCTAATCAGACAACAGCAAAGGGCCCCTTTTATTAAAGTGGGGGTGCTCTCTCTTTCCGTCTCTGTCTGTGTTCAGAGCAGTCTACCAGGCTGATAATGGCCTCGGCCGGTTTGGTGTTATCATATTAAAGCACACACACACTCGTTCCCTCTTCTCCCTCTCTGACCAATTCCCTCATATTCATCCTGCCTTGCTCTTTTCTAGTGAAAATGGACACTTTTGTTGTTCTGTCTTTTATTGCTTGAAACTGATGTGTATTATAGCCTTTGAAAAAATATTGAATTCCCCCGAGTTCTCAGGGCCAAGCCATCGCACATCATAAAAGCAGCTGTGGATTTGTAAAGTGGTAATGTGCTGGTGATCTCATGCACTGTGGCAGGTGGATGATGTGGCAGAGCAAACCGTGCGTACGCCTGCACAGTGTAGTGATAGGAATGGAATTGAATTCAATTTATATGGTATTTGTTTTTAATAGTTTACTTGATGTGTAAAATGCTGCACCGTGATCGTGTGCTTGTGAAGGAAAGATTTGTCCACATGTAGAATACAAAATGAGTCCAGAAAATTGATTTTTAAATAATTTAATTTCTATTTCGTGTGATGATTTTTTTTGTGTGTGTGTGCACGAGCGTATGGTACTGCCACAGTTGTTTCAATTATGATTAACAGACAAAGCACTTTGTTTTCAGAAAATCCCCTTTCCTTCTTTGCCGTTAAACAAACAACGTGACTGTAAGGTTTTGAAGCTGTTGCTGACAGCAAAAAGCTGTTGGGACTTTTGGCAAAAGTGTCTCCATGGACTCTGTGAAGCTGATCTTATCTGAAAGTGATTAAAATCACAACCTTTGAAGGTCAGGCGTCTTCATGACAAGAAAGTGGATTTTTCAAATGAGAAACATTTCTTCTCAGGCCACAAAAGGCAGTCCTAGGCTTTTATCAAAACCTTCTTAAACCGCTTAAGCTGTTGCTGCTTTGGGGGAAAGGATTTAATCCAGCAAGAACATTTTAATTAGCCTGCTAAGACAAGACCTTCAAATGCATCTTAAAATCTTTCTGCTAACCAACCTTCAAATGTTCCTAGTGCTGGTTTCTACTTTGGAATATGAAATATTGCGGAAGTCGTCTTTATACCACATACAATTGCTCTTTAATACTTCAGTGGAGTCAGACTGCAATATCTGAAACAAAACTCCAGGCAGCACTCCAGCGTTTTGTGACAGCTGACAAGGTCCAAAGGTTTCATTTTTCAGTCAAGTCTCACAGTGACAGTGCCTTGTTTGTTTGAAAGCTTATAAGAAAACAGGGATTTCCATATTGAATCTGTACTTTGTGCTTTTGGCTGCAGTGATGACATACGGGGTAAAACTCCTCAGCAGCTGATGGAGTGATGGCCTTAAACTGATGTTGTAATCGCATAGTAACACCCTGTTATGAGGAAACATTTGAGTATAAACAGCAAGTCAGTTTGATGACGTATATGTGTGAGAATAACCTCACCGTCAAATGTAAAAACTTGGCAATCAAACAAAGCACATGCACTGACTGTACAACAATGTTCACAATCCATATCTCTGATCTAAAAGCCTTAAAAACATTCTCTGCACTTGGTAAGTCAATAAGGAAGAACGGCTTTAAACAAGGGCTGTCAATCGCTAAAAATATTTAATCCTAGTTAATCACACGATTGTCCATCGTAAATCGTGATTAATCACACATTTTTTATTTGTTGAATCTTTAAAGGGAGATTTGTCAAGTATTTAATACTCCTATCAACATGGGAGTGGGCACATGTGCTGCTTTATGTAAATGTATATTTTCTCCTTGGACATGAAGTAACAACACAAACGATGACAGATATTGTCCAGAAATTACCCTCACAGGTTCTGCATTTAGCATTTAATAAATATGCTCAGATCATAACATGACAAACTGCAGCCCAACAACAGCTGTCAGTGTGTCAGAGTGCTGACTTGACTATGACTTGCCCCAAACTGACTGTGATCATCTTAAAGTGGGCATGTCTGTAAAGGGGAGGCTGGTGGGGACCCAGAGAACCCATTTACATTCACAGATCTGGAGGTCAGAGGTCAGAGGTTTGAAAATGGCCAAGCCAGTTTTTCTTGGACAATTTTTTGCAGCGTTATTTATATGGTGGTTATGATATGGTTGGTTCTGATGGATTGTTTAGGTTTTCTTGTTTCATATAATACCAGTATCTTCACTCTACTTTAAAACTGAGCTTGCTAAATCCAGAAAATTGTAAGTTGCGTTATTGGGTTAAAGAAATTTGTGGCATTAAGACAAATTTGCATTAACGTAATGTTATCACGTTAATCTTGACAGCCCTACTTTAAACTTAACTCACCTCATGAATGCACTTTATGAACAAAGTCAGTGTATGTGAGACTATGTTCATGGAGTGTAGAAGTTTATGTATTTCAATGACCATTTACAATATTCTATAGACCTGTCAAAAACAGGCTATCTTGTGCCTATCATTCTCAAAGTCTGGGGCACTCTGCCAGGGGGTCAGCGAAATAATTTGTTTGAAATAATTTATCAAATTGTATGTATCATGCTGCATATCATGTGCAGTGGTTAGCACTCTCACAGCAAGAGGGTCACAGGTTCGAATCCGGCTTGGGGCTCTTCTGTGTGGAGTTTGTGTAAGCGTGGGTTTTCTCCGGGTTCTCCGGCTTCCTCCCACAGTCCAAAGACATGCTGTTTAGGTTAATTGATGACTCTAAATTGTCCGTAGGTGTGAATGTGAGTGTGACTGGTTGTCTGTCTATATGTTGCCCTGTGATGGACTGGTGACCTGTTCAGGGTGAACCCCGCCTTTGCCCAATGCCAGCTGGGATCGGCTCCCCTACGACGGGATAAGCGGTTGAAGATGGATGGATGCTGTATCATTAAAAAGTACAGTACATATCTACGGATGGGGACCATTTGCGCCAATAAAACAAACATTTTGTGTCTTCAGGTGCAAACGAAACCATGAAGCCGGCCCAGCTAAAGAAATGTCTGATTACAAATATCAGGACAAGGGTGGTGTTAACATGATTCAACTTGAAATGTGCTTCTGTTTATCACTATCAAACAGGTCTAAAGTTTTTAGTTTGAAAGGTTTTAGAATACAAATAGTTCCAATGGTTTCCAAGAGTACAAATGGTAGTAAGCATTATGATTAATTAGAGTTACGATTATGAGGAGGTCCTGGAAAATGTTCTCCCCTTTAAGGGGTCCTTGGCCCCAAAAAGGTTGCGAGCCCCTGTCTTATGCTACTTGTGGAGTCATCTTCTCCGGTAGGGGTAGCAGACTAGTGCTCGTGTGAACGTACACAAGGGAATGCAGATAGTGTCTGAACTGTGACAGACTAAACAGTTTCTCTGGGTTGCATCAGTTGTGTTTTTCTAACTCTGTGCCATATCATCACAGTGGAGCTAAATCAAACTTAAGTCCTAATTACAGGCCACTGGTGGCTACGTGGGAGTTGTCCCAAAGGTAGTCAGTGGTTAGTGTGGAAACAGAGAGGAAACAGAATGTGTTACACAGGTAACAGAGCCAGGTTGAGGACTGGATCAGGACCAGATCTTGGCGACCTTTCCTTATTTTATTTGTGTCAGTTGCATTAGCTGCAATTAACAGTCCCTGCTTTACAGGATCCACTAATGACTTCTCTGTCTCTCGCTCTTTCTCTTCCTCCAATCGGTGTGTTTTCGTCTGGAGGCCCCTGTAGTGTCCTGGAAGTTGACCGGTGACCACAGGCGATGGCGCAGCTCTGGAAAACCACCGGTATGTTGTCACCCAGACTCAGACACCACCTCCAGGCTTGAGCTCAAGGTAAACACGAACGTCGCCAACACACACAAAACACACACATGCATATACAAATATTTGGCACAAAGTCACGCACGGCAGGTCTGCTGACATGCCCGACAAGCTCATAAATTAAGGCTTCTGACGTGGGCGTTCACGTGCACTGACGCACAAAGCAAACATGTCATCCCAACACGCACGCACGCATCCCCGCCCTGACCTCTAACACACACACACACAGAGGCGAAACAGTTCAGTTTCACTGCTGAATACTCGGCCTGTCTCTTGGCAGTGTGTCACTCAGTCTTAATCCCTCTGGTATTTACAACATATGACAAGTGTACAGAGTCACGGTACGTTCAGTCAGGATTCTCAGGGCGTTGTTGTGCTTTTTCTTTTTGTTTTCAAAGCCAACAAACATCCCCCTTGCGTGCAATAGCGTCACTAATTTTTTATGTGTAACATTGCTTTTGTTACTACAATACTGTCAACATAGCTGAGTTAAGCTGCTGTCAGCAGAAAGCTTAAAAGCTTCAAATTCATGCTTGGATAGTGCTAGAGGAATAGGTGAAAGACTAGTGGCATCATTAATAACAACAGAATCTCACATGCAAAATATGAAATGTTTTTCTCAGTGCGTGTCCTGCAGAATATCATAAAAAATCGAATAAGTCTGGTTCTATAACCTCGATGTGCAGATTTGACTATGACTGCATGTGATTATCATAAAGTGGGCGTGTCCGTAAAGGGGAGACTGATGGGTACCCATAGAACCATTTACATTCACATATCTGGAGGTCAGAGGTCAAGGGACCCCTTTGAAAATGCATGTAGGTCTTTCCTCAACACGATTTTGCATACGTTTGTACAAGTTAGTTTGATATGGTTAGTACCAATGGATTCCTTAGGTTTTATTCTTTCATATGATGCCAGTATCTTCACTTAGCTTTAAAACTGAACCTAAAAAAATGCAAGTTGCGTTGATGCATCATTATCACGTTAACTGTTCTTGACTTTCATACTACTTGCTTTTATTTTCTCTATGTTTATTTTATGCACCAAAACGCAGAGACATGTGTGAAAGCGCAACTTGGCAATAAACCTGATTCTGAGATAGACAACACGTATGACATGTTCGTAGCATTATTTAGGCTCCTTCGCAACAAGCTCGTATGACATGGTACCGATGGATTCCTTAGATTCCTTACGTATTGAATGTTTGTAGCAGGGATGTGCATTCCAAGCAAAAATAGTATTCGATAATCAATGGGAACTAGTCAATGATTTTTCAAAAATTAACACATGCGTCTCCTTCTGTCGGGTTTAAATGATGATATGTTCGGCTGCTGGAACAGCTGATCTACCTGCTGACACTATGAGGGACACACACACACAAACACACACACACACACACACACACACACACACACACACACACACACACACACACAGCATTTTGTTCCTCTCAACTGCTGGTTAGCATTATAAATATTCAATGCACTGTAAGGGGAAACGCTTGAATGTGCAAAGCCGCACACACACACACACACACACACACACACACACACACACACACACACACACACACACACACACACACACACACACACACACACAGTTTATTTGCTGTATTAAAACCTATCCAAGATGGGATCAGTTGGTAGATAAGTCTCATTATGAAAGCATGTGATTATAGAACTAACCTGGCCTACTTTCCACACAGGTGTGTGTGTGCAAGTTTCATGCAACTGTGTTAATGAAACAGTCACTGTCAGCCTCAACTAACCTCGTGCTGTTATGCAGACAGGAGCTAAAACACACTGATTTGTCCACCGTGATACTTATTTTTTTGCTGTGTTTACAAAATTTTTATAAATTTATATTCATAGAAAAGTTTCTAATGATATACAGTATATTCATCCTGTAAAGTGCCTCATAACATTATGACTATGAACTTTACATTTTTACTTGTTTTTCCAATAGTTTTGCTCAATACTGACTAAAATAAGCTTGATAGACGTGCATGTATTTGCAGTGTCAGGATGAAACCACAATCAGTGATCAGGGGTAAGAGACAGGTAATCTGGAAAAAAATCATGAGCTCTCTTTCTCTCTATCTAAATCTAGTCCGTGACGGGAGGCTTTGACCAATCACAGGTCATTTCAGAGAGAGCTGTCAGTCATTCACAAACACTGATCAGACAGTCAAACTATTTCTTGTGTAAAATGTTTTCAGAAACATATTTTAATGTACTGTTTAGCTGTAAAATGAGAAAGTTTGTGACCTGGCTGCCCCCGTCTGAGACCAGTTGAGGAAATATCTAAATATCTATCTATAACTGTGATATTATTCATTCATTCATTCATCGTCAACCGCTTATCCTGTTAGGGGGGTCGCGGGGGGCTGGAGCTGGAGCTGGAGGCAGGGTCCTGGGTATCGCAGGGCACATAGAGGAAGCCAGAGTACCCGGAGAGAGCCGCAAGACCCTGCGACCCTCTTGCTGTGAGGCGACAGCGCTAACCACTACACCACCGTGCAGCCCACTGTGATATCAATATTAATACAACTGATACACTATACTGTATTATATTAATATAACTGCTATAGTATTCCATACCGTATCAGCATATTATTATATCTTATACCATATTATATTACACTATTATTCATACTAAATACTTTTGCACTGCACTTTATTTACATATACATATACACCATATCTGTCACTTTAACTTGCCTTAAATTGACTTGTATTATAGTTGTATATACCGTGTATTTACTTTACTTTATTTTTATTCTTCTACCTATTCCTACTCTATACTGTACTACTGCTGTTGCTATCAGTGCTGCCATAACACCCGAATTTTCCCCCTGAGGATCAATAAAGTACTATCTTATCTTATCTTATCTTATCTTAATACCAAGCACCGTCAACCAGTTGGAAGTTTCCTCATTTTACAACTAAACTGTACACTAGATTAAAACATGTATGCGAGAGATATTCATTAGAGTAACAGAATATTGATTCATATTTAATCAGCGCTGCCTAGCTTGACCGTTTGATTGGAGTTTACGAATGATTGACAGCTCTCTCTGAAATGACCTGATTGGCCAGAGTCTCCCATCACTGGTTAGATTTTCTAAGGCCTGAAAACAATCACCAGGAGGTGCAGAGGTCTAGTTTTCTCTCAGAACACTTGATTTACAATATGATCAAAGGTTATTATGGATTTTTTACCAAATGATGCCAAACATATTCTGCCGCTTTAATAGTATTGTGGTTCCCTTTTTCCATAATCAATGTTACTGCTGATTTACCAATCTTCATCATCATCTTCATCTCTATTCTGTGTTGCTGCAGTGACTCATATTCCCCCCCAGAGTGTGACATCAATTGTTTCTGTAACAACACACTGTATTGATTTCATTTTATCCCTTACCCTCGCACTGGTCTGGTGATATGGTGGTATTAGCTGTAATGTGAGGTGGCAGAAAAAGGAAAGTGTCTTTATTCAGTAAAAGTGAAGTTTATAGCTACCTGTCAGCCACAAGCCTGTAATTTGCCTCCATCAGGTGTCTGATAGCTTTACATAGAAATACACACCATTACTGAAAGCCTGGCAGGAGAGCGATCGAACTCAGGCTGGAGCTGTGGCCCTCTTTGCAACATACACACACACACACACACACACACACACACACACACACACACACACACACACACACACACAGACGCACAAAACTCAACTGGCAATCACAAGCAAATGATCTCAAAATAGATGTGATAACTTCTACTCAAAGCCAATATATAGATCTAGTGAAGTGTAAAAGGCCTTGGTAATGCTTTCAGGGCCTAACTGTGTGTGTGTGTGTGTGTGTGTGTGTGTGTGTGTGTGTGTGTGTGTGTGTGTGTGTGTGTGTGTGTGTGTGTGTGTGTGTTGGGGAGGGGGTGGTGCCAGGACCATGTCAAGCTGAGGGACAGATGCCTCCCGACTGCCCTTCCCCTGGATCAATAGCCCTCGCTCTAGGTTTTAATTAGCTAATCAGTGGAACATGGGCTTTTAAGCGTGGTGGGAGAACGCGGCTAAAACCTGCCGTCAATACCCATTAAAATGGCCGCCTCAGCTGTGACTGTGTAGGCAAGGCCATTGACTGGCAGTTGTTGTCTTTTATGGCCTTCAAACCAGCTTCATGTTGTAATGAAACACAATGACTGGCTGGAAGCACGGGGTGAGTTAAACTGCAGAGAAAGGACACAGACCTGTACAGAGGTGTCTGCTCATGGGTGCATCACAAACATTAGACAACAAAGCATTAGTCTCATTACAGTCATTGAGATTAAGAGTCAGAGTTATTGGATTTTTTTCTGCTATTCTGCAGGACACGCACTGAGAAAAACATTGTTTTTTATTTTGTACGTAGATAAGGTTCTGCTGTCATTAACATTGCCACTAGTCTTCCATCTATTTCTCGTTGTTTTACACAATCCAACCATCAGTTTGTTGCTTTTAAGCTACAAACTAGTGATGATTTTTAATTTTTCAAATAGTCATTAAATTATAAAAAAACTGACTAGTTGTCTAATATATACAATATTTCCCTTGTTTTAACTGTCGCAGGCGGTGTAGTAACATGACTACCGGTAAAACGTGCGTGGCACGTTAAGTTTAGCTCTTTTCTGTGTGTGTGTGTGTGAGAGAGAGAGAGAGAGACTGTACAAAGTAGATGTGGATGTGCTGATGCATCCATGCATCCATCCAAACAATGTGTGTATATGTAAGACGGTGTGTGTTTGATGGCGTGGCGCATGCAGCGCCCTGCAGACTCACATTTCCTCCTCTGTATTCATTAGCCTACTGCTCGTCTCTCCTGGGATGGAGGATTAGCCCGAGAAGGGAAATGAATGCTTTCTGGGTAGACGGCGTTCTCTCTGCCTGCAGCAGGAGGTCCATTGTCTGGTTTGATATCCGCGCAGGACACGGGACATCTGATCTGACACACACGACACAGCCGTTAGCACAGGGGGACCGGAGAGGAAGCTGAACCATGGTGACAGGAAGTGCTGGGGACTACTGTTTGATTGCAGGGGTGAAATACGCTTGTGGTTGACCTCACTTGTTGTAAAAGTGGTGGACAGTAATGAAGACTTTATTGGCTTCTTGTTGACAACGGGGGACATGTCAACAGGAAGTTGATTTACGCTCCTGGTGTGAATCATCATCATTGATTTGACTTTGTAACAGGATGAGGAGAGTCAGCAGTTAAGCCTTTGTTGTGTAGCAGCTTAGAGAGTAAACAATATAGAGTTTGACTTGTAGAATATGCTGGGAGGAGATTGATTAGCATTAAAAGCTTGTGTGTCAGACGAGGCAGCTCTATGCTGAGCTCCTCTCGGACAGGGAGCCGAAATGTTGATGCAATCAATGTCAGTGTGCATAAATGCAACGAGGTTTTCATAATGCATTAGCACCTTCTTGTATTATTCTGCTTCATTACTGAATAATCAGGACACAGATTTTTTTTTCTAACCAATCTTAAAAAAAAAAAAAAAAACATTCTCTAGGACAAAATTACTCTGCCAACGGCGGCATTAAGCTTCAGAGGATAGAGCATGTCGGTTTCTCACCACACTGCCCCCTTCCCCTCTCTCCTCTGTCCACAAAATCCATCAAGGGAGTTTAAGTAGCTGTTAATTACTTCCCTGTCCCTGTTGAAAAGAGGAAAAGAGTGGGAGACAAATCGGAGAGAGAGAGAGAGAGAGAGAGAGAGAGAGAGAGAGAGAGAGAGAGAGAGAGAGAGAGAGAGTCTTTAAAAGAGCTAAAGCTTCGGTGCGGTGCAAATCCTCTCTGCCTAACAAAACCAAATCAATCTATACCCCTCAGCCATCCACAAACCGCTTTACCCTCACACATACACACACATGGGAAGATGATCCTGTAAATCTGTGGTCTCGAGGGGCTGTTTGAGTGCTACTCCAGGGGTTTTTGGGAGGGGGGCGACCACAGGGGTTCGGGGATTGAAGGGAAAGCGTAAATATCCCCAAATTGCAGCTAAAATGTAACATTAGGATTGGTAAGCCCCACTCTCACCCATAATCTTCCACAGCACTAAACCATTGCACTAAATGACCTCTATTACGAAGCCTGAACCCATTAAGTCAATACAGGAGAGATTACCTGTGAAATAGAGGCGACTAGCTGCCTGCTCTGACAGACATGGCCCCCAAAAAAGCCCCCGGCAGAATTAGATTTGGGGGCCGGGCATGGCGTGTGCCTGTGGGCTAGAATTAGAGGATGTAGCATCGACCTCCGCTTGCTTGTTAGGAAGGAATGTGTGTATGGGGGTTGATCACAGTGCAAATGGCAGAGATCAAAACCAGGGCAGTGCTGTGTGATTTAAGACCAGATCCTGAAAGCTGAACTGCAGAGTTGTCAGGTGGTTAGCGGTGAAGTCCTGTACCCTGAATGTCACATGTTGGAGTCCAGCAACAGTCAGTGTTTCCATCAGTGGCCATGTGTCCTGATGGAAAACAGTTGTTGGATCAAATCTACTAAATGCCAAATATGTAAACATACTGTGCTAAAAAGTAAGTGGTGATTTATGACAGCAGTAGACTAAAGTGACTTTAGAAATAGATTTTGGCCTGTCAGCCTGGTGAGTGCAATAAACTGAATCAGTCGTCAATGTCAAGTTTAGGTGCAGACAGTGTTGTTATTAGATGAACTGATTTAAAAGGAGTAGGTGACCTAAATAGAGAGAACTAATAAACTATAACTAAGATAACTAATAAAATTATGCATATACACAGAAGAGTATAAGACATGACAGCTGAGCTTCTGATCTTGATACTTATTTATCGCCATTGTGCATCAAGTATGTAAATAGTATTTAAATCATCCATAATGAGCCATTGTGCTTTTAAGTGTCATCTCACCCAAATGCTAAAAATCATATTGTATATTTTCATTTACCTGGAGTTCAGTGTATGTTAATAGTTTTGGTTTTATCTATGAACAGTGCTGACAGTGTGTTCTTGTGATTTTCTGGAGTAGCAGTGACATAGAGGATGGAGACAGATACCTCATTACTTAGACAAATTAACCCTAAACTTTATGCATGGAAAGATACAACTAGAGTTAAGTGAAAATGTCTTTTTGTTAGGGCTGTCAATTGATTAAAATATTTAATCACGATTACTTGCATGATTGTCCATTAATTGCATTAAAAGGGAATAATTGCAAATTAATTGTACTTTTTTATCTGTTCAAAATGCACCTTAAAGAGAGATAAGTCAAGTATTTATTACTCTTACATGGGAGTGGGCAAATGCTGCTTTATGCAAATGTATGTATATATTTATCATTGGAAATCAATTAACAACATAAAACAATGACAAATATTGTCCAGAAACCCTCACAGGTACTGCATTAAGCATGAAAATCTGCTGAATCATGACATGTTAAACTGCAGCCCAACAGGCAACAACAGCTGTCAGTGTGTCAGAGTGCTGACTTGACTATGACTTGATCCAAACTGACTGTGATTATCATAAAGGGTCATGTCTATAAAGGGGAGACTCGTGGGTACCCATAGGACACCTTTGAAAATGGCAATGCCAGTTTTTCCTCACCAAAATGTAACATAAGTTTGGAGCATTATTTAGTCTCCTTGCTCGTGCTTTAAAACTCAGCTTGGTACAACCTCTGAAATATTTGTGGCCCGTCTGATTTTTAAGAGGTTAATTTAATTGCAAGCTGCATTAATGCTTTAAAGAAATTAGTGGCGTTAAAAGGAATTACGTTGGCAGCCCTACTTTTTGAACAAACCTTTTAAAAACTCCTCCTAAACACTTATTCCCTTCCTGTCTTTCTCTTGAATTTGTACCAAAGGGCTCAAAAATCATTTCAATAAGGAGAGACTCAATGAGTGAAAGGCTGTTTATTAAAGAACGAGACAGCATTATGATAAGAAACATCTTTTGGCGCACTAGACCCGCCGTAGCTTAGTGAGGAAGGATCATGCCATAGCAGAATGTTCTTTAATTCCCCCCCGCGGGTCTAGACGCTGGTGATGGTGGTAGTAAAGTGGTTTGGTTAAGACAGGTGGATCAAATCGGTTTGAACATCAGGAAGTAAATCAGGAAAAAGAAAAGGGGAGAAACCTCAGGAAGAGCAACAGAAGAGGAAACCCTCTTCTGGATGCATGGACGTGCAATAGATGTCCCATGTTTAAAACACGCACATCAACGAATTGAGGCTGGAGAGATCCGAGCTGAGGCGATGACTGCTGGAGGCGTGAGAGGTGCTGGTGCTGGAGGCAATGAAGGCTGGAGGCGGAAATGAAGTTGGGTTTTGTTTGTATGTATTTTCCTGTCAGATGCTATAGGATCAGAACAAGCTGATGTCGGCGCTGTGGTCTCGCAGGGTGACGCTGTTCTTTGTGTTGATGTGTGTTTAGATTCATGCTGCATATGTGTGTGAGGACCGAAAGTGAAGTGTGTGTGTGTGTGTGTGTGTGTGTGTGTGTGTGTGTGTGTGTGTGTGTGTGTGTGTGTGTGTGTGTGTGTGTGTTTGTTTGTTGCCATAGCAGACATCCCACAGGGAACAGATAGTGGTGGAGATGGAGGGAGGACGTTTTTAAGCACTTCAAAGTGGCCTCATTCCACACAGCTGAGCTCAGAGGTGTGTGTGTGTGTGTGTGTCTCTGCTGTGTGTGTGTGTGTGTGTGTGTGTGTGTGTGTGTGTTCTCCCTCTGTAAACCTCTATGTCTTTATCTGTTCGTATATGTCTTTCATAGGCATGTGACTGTATACATGTAAATGTGTGCATATGAGTCTGTCTCTCTCTATGTGTGTGTGTGTGTGTGTGTGTGTGTGTGTGCGTCTCTGCATGCATGTGTGTGTGTGTGTGTGTGTGTGTGTGTGTGTGTGTGTGTGTGTATGATGGACTGCTGTACCTGGCTTTGTTTATGCCCTCTTCCAATCTGGGCTCCTCCTGGGATTGAACTACAGAGAGCACTGCAGTGCTTTGGGCCTCTTTGTGAGGTGTGTGTGTGTGTGTGTGTGTGTGTGTGTGTGTGTGTGTGTGTGTGTGTGTGTGTGTGTTGGAAGCTGCTTCAAGTGTGTATAAAAAAACACAGAGTGGAAGAGCAAGGGAAAGTGAAAAGACAAAGTGTCACAGTGACTGATGAGCTTCTGGTTTCAACCTCGGCCGCAGTGAAAGTGAAATCCACTTGCTAGTGCTTTGTCTCCTCTTTCCCCGCAAGAGAAAATGGAAATAGCCAACATCGAACCGACGCAGTCAATACCACTCTCCAGAAAAGGGCTGAGAGGGATGCTCTTCGCCGCAGAGCTGATGGACTGATGGGAGGGAGGAGTGGGCGATAGCCGAAGTATGTCAGGTTTCATCTGCCCCGTGTGACACCCAGCGCTCTGACAGCTCCGCTACACTCCAGCTAGTCTCAAAACTATCTCTCACATGCTCACACACACTTTGTCTCTCCCCTCGTTGTTCTCTCAATCTTCTGTCTCCATCTTCCCGGTTCTCACTCTATCTTTATCAGTCTCTCATCCCCTCTGGGCTGCCATTTTGCAGCATATGGCTCTCCCACACAAGCACTCGCACATGCACTGCCATATGCATTTGCTCATACACCCTCACACACCATCTTTCCCTCTCTTCTCCAGTTTATTTGCTCATCTTCCTTCCCTGTGTGTCTTCATTAAAATAGCACCTGGCCAATTCATCTGCATTTAAATGAGCCCATTATGAAAAAGTAACAAGATGGAGACGAGAGGATGTGATTGGAAGGACGGTTTTGAAATGTTCATATCTGCCTTTTGACCTTTTGATTGGCTGAAATGGCCACCAGTCAGTCATTCATAAGCTGTCAGTCACTCAATCTCACATCTCCACACATAGTTTGATTTGTCCTCTTTCTCTGCCCACTTGTGTCTCAAAGAAGTGCAACACTGAGCTACAGGCCCTGGTAGCGTTTGGTCAGTCAGCCTTCAGATGTTCCAGCAGAGTCGTCTGATGAAACACAGCTTAAGTAACGACTGTGTGTGAGCAGGCCATTGTGTCAGGGCTAAAACATGCTGAAAGTAACATGTAACATCTTGCACAGCGGGGTTGCCTGACATGTTTTCAGGCCAAGGAGCTCAAGTGCACATGTATAATGTGAAACACATGTAATGCACATCACACAGACAGTTAAACGACCCATACTGACGACATGTTTTAGGCAGTCATTACTGATTTAATTAAGGTTAATGTGGTCTTTTTCTCAACAAAATAGGATTAATAATGTTTCAGTCCATAAAAAAAGGAGGATTAATATGGTGAGACATTGAGGGATGACATCTGGAGCTCACAGTTATAAATAAAGAGTCTCATAATTCTGTAATGTTTGGACAAACAACCTATATTAAAGCTAAGGAATCCATGCACTTATGCAAGGGGAAGATATTAAATGTACCTTCAAACTGAGAACAATTCAGTCTTAGATTACTGACGTTGCACAGAGAACTACAGAAATAACGAAATGCAGTTTAGCAGTTCAGCAATATCTGGAAATTAAATTGTAAAAGGTCAATATGAAGTGTTCACAACAGGAAACTAGTGAATATAATGACCTCTATTAATGCAAAGCACAATCTGCCTCCATCCTCATATTGTTGGGTATCAAAGTGTACCTATCTCCCAGATTAGGCAGTACTGTAAATAAAGTCTTATGCAGGGAAAAACAAACAAAAACAACTGAACCATATGGACTATGTGGAGATATGAATTTATCTTTTTTCTCTATCTTTGTTTTTATGACATTTTATATTTACGTGCCAATATACTCCTCTTACTCCGATGAGGACATGCTTTTTGTCAAAACATTTCTGTGTGCCCTTTGTTTAAATCGTTGCATCGGAAAACTGAGTAAATTCTCAATGAATTGAAGTAAATGGAGGCCAAATGGAGGAGCAAAACTATATCAAAACATCCGTTTACAAAGTCTCACACAACTCTTACAGTGTGATCCAAGTGTCACCTATCCAGTCGTATGCTCACTACTTCCCAAACATTTGCATCTTTGCCAAAATGTGACCATATAAAACATTTACTGCCACTGTCGTCAGGAGCACTGTAAGTCCGTACATGAGACAGATGCTCTGATACAGTTTTGCTGTTGTTAAATGCAGACTCCATTTACTTCAGTTCATCAAATATTTACTCTGTTTTCATATTCTCTGTTCATCCTAGAGGCATGCAAGACAAAAACAGATTTCTTCAGGTATTCAAGGTAATACACAGTGAGTGAAATTTATAGGTTGAAGTATGCCTGTGCCAGCAAATTTGATTAAAAAAGCTATTTTTATAACGGTCACTATATGCTGACAGCAGTGCATGAGAGAGGTAATCTGAGAAAAATCATGTGTCCTCCAGTGCTCCTAACGCCAACTGCAAGATTTCACAGACCGGAGGAAAGCAACCAATCAGAGCTGAGCTGGAGTTCGCCATCCAGCTGCTGTCAATGAGAGCCAGCTGTCAATCACTTAGCGCTGATCAAACATTAATCAATATTCTGTTACTGTTATGACTATTTCTCCCCTCAGATGTTCTCAGAAATATCTTGTTACTGTTTAGCTGCAAAATGAGAAAGTTTATGACCCGGCAGCCATGTTGAGATCTGCTGAGGAAATACCAAGCACCTCCCACCAGCCGGAGCACAGCCAATAGGAACAATCTCTCTCTGAAATGACTGTGATTGGCCAAAGTCTCCTGTCACGGGCTAGATTATCTAAACCCTGATAACAGAGCCATGAGGAGGTGCAGAAGTCTAGTTTTCTCCCAGAACACTTGAATTACAAGATGCTGAAAGGTTATTATGAAATTTTTCCCAATGATGCTAAAATGTTTCAACATGCGTACTGAATCACAATACGAGATTTAGCCTGAGAAAACAAAACGAGCCTCTAAAACATGTTTTACTTTACATTAGACAGAAACTGTTCATAGGGCAGAGGAAACGTCACCTGTGTCTCTCCCACACAGACACATACGGTACATACATAATCATTAGCTCTCTCTAATCAGTGGAAGCTCTGCCTCGTGCTTTCCTTCTGTAATTACATCCCATATACCGCATCAAGCGGCAGATTGAATCCTCATCGCCGCGCTGAACGAGTTTCGAGAGGAGAGATTGAGAGAGATGACAGAGAGAGAGAGAGAGAGAGAGAGAGAGAGGGGGATCTCAGCCTCTTTAATGAATTCGGTCTGTCTCTCATCCCCGTCTCGTCTCGTCACTGTGTGTGTGACAGAATGGGGCTCTTATATGACGGCTTGATCAAACAACACACACTGACACATACGCTGACAGTGTTTGATCACAGCATTGTCGCATGTGTGTTTTCATTACCTTTGACAAAAATCCAGTTTAAATATTTTGTTGTGTACTGAATGAAAACGAGCTGCGTTTTAATTAGCAGCCATTGTTGGAGGTATTCGTAGGCTCATGAAATATGCTGACTAACGAGATGCTAATTAGCGCTTCACAGGCAGTGGCACTTCCAATGGAGGAGAATAGTCCCCATTCATAATCAATAGGGCTGTGGCCTCGCTTCTATACGTATTGATGTGCCTGCGTTGCTAAATGAACATGTGTGTCTCTGTTTTGTTTCGTCTTTCCCTCCTCAGGCTCTGTTCAGTGTTACTCTGCTTGTTTCTGGATATGGCTACCAGGGGTATGTGTGGGTGTGTTTATTTGCATTTACATGCTTGTGCGTACACATTTTGTTCAGTTTCTTAGTGTTTGTGCCAAAAGATGACACATGACACATTTCTGTGTATGTTTCTTTGTATGAGTGGTCATCTGTGGGTTAACCGCAAGGATCAGTGCAACCTTTTTCTTGTGTTCTCTCTCTCTCTCTGTGTGTGTGTGTGTGTGTGTGTGTGTGTGTGTGTGAGGGGGTCTCAGGCGCTCCTGTGGTGAGATTGCATTGACCGCTGTGTTATTGCTCTTTAATTATCAATTACAGCGGCCCCCCCATCCCGGCAGAGTGGGGGGGTGGAGGCGTATGCGGAGGTGATAATGAATACAGAGCTGCCATTAGGACAGTAACCGGGCTCTCCGTCTGGGGCTGGGGAGCCAGCGAGGAGGAGGAGGGGAGCTGGCTGGTGTGCTAATGAAACAGACTGCAGCTCAAGACAAAAGAAAAAGCCACCATCCCTCCCTCTCCCTTTCTCTCTCCCCTTCTCTCCATCCCATCTTGATCCCCTCATCATCTTTTTTTTTTTTTTTAACTCTCTCATGTATTTTCTTGCTCACTTTGCATCCCACGCTTTTCAAACGAGCATGCCTGCCACAGCCACCCGTATAGACACACACACAGTCAAACACACTCACATGGGACTGTGGTCTCACAGAAAAACAGTGTCTGTGTTTACTGAGTGGGTCATCTTTGAAGCTCTCAGCTAATCCATTTGAAAGTGTGCCTGTTCTTTCACAGCATATCATTACTCTGAATATTTCACATCTTTTTTCTGTTGTTGTTGTGCTGTTCTTTTTATGGCCATGTTTCCACCGCTGTGTGGTAGTATAATTGGTGCAAAGATGGGGAAAAAGTATTAAAATTTATACTTGAAATCCCTAAATCTGAAACAAATAAATAGTATATTAGTTTGGAGTTAAATTGTGAAAAGCATCCATTAATCTGGGTTTTATGTATCAGCAGGTTCAGCGTGTTTGCCTCCTGGCTAATCCATGTCGGCAGGTGTCCTGTCGGTTTCTTCCAAAACTGAAGGTAGCTGTTAATGAGACTGAGGCAGTTCTGCCAGGATACGCCATTTTTTTAATGTTTTATTTGTAATAAGAGTGACCGTAATTAAGTTACCTGAAAGAACAATAGTGGGGGGAGGTTAAGGCCTGTCTACACATATTCAGATGTTTTTAAAAACGACTATTTTCCCTTTATATGTGTCCAAACCATAATATTCACACATCACCACAAAAATACCACAAGAAATTTTGTTTCTAGCCTTCACACTCCCTTTCTTTCAGCTTCATTAGTTCATCAGTTTGATAACAGTAATTGTTAATGGGGGGATTCCTGGTCATCAACGGTCTCTTTACATGCATTAATGACTAAAGGGAGGTCAATCCCGTTTATGTCCATTTCCCCTCTGAGTGCTCCAAAACTCAAAAAAAAACAACAAACAAACATAAAAAGGCCGGTAGTCCACCATCTTTGTTATTGTTTTTGGCACATGCACATTTCACAAATCAATAATGAGCATGAGGGAAATGAGGAGAGGACGTCATCTTTTTCCAAATGCTCCGTTTTACACATTCACACAGATTTAATGTAGTTTTTAAAAAGTTCTGCAGAAATCTGCACCGAGACGGTTTATCCATTTTTGTGACCCAAATCTCTGTTAGAGACAAGAGGCCAAAACTTATGTCTGTTTTTAAAAATATCTTTATATGTGCAGACAGGGCCTACGTCTCCAATCCTCATGAAAGGCTGCATGCTTTTATAAAACATACATTTTTGGTGATGGAAAAATACTCCTGAGATTTTTAGTGGAAATAGCGTCAACTGATTATCCTGCATTAAATAAAGATTTTTGTGTGTTGCTTCTTTGTCAATAAATCACTGTGCCTGCCTACCGTGCCTATAAAGAGAGATGCCACATGACATTATGTCAGCAGCGCTCACATGTAAATAGCCTGTTTATTTGGCTGACATGTAAATGCCATCGTAGCAGCAGTGTAAAGCTCAACGGGACACATAACGAGGGGCTTCCCTTTGTCCTTTCACTACATGACAGATGAGAGCTACTCCTAAAATGCAGCCGGCAATCACATCCTATTTTTCCCTTTTAGGAGATGAGACACATTAAATGTCTCCTGGAGGGGAAATATGAAAAATAAACAGAAATAAGCATGGTCTCTGCACCAGCATACAAGTAAATTACTGAATTAGAAAGAGGCTATAACAGCCACAGGGCAATATGATGGCACATTTTCATGTGGAGGCACATTATCAGGATGACACCATCCAATAATGAGCCGACATGAAGAAGTTTGCTTTGTTTATCTGTACAAATTGAAACGTGGTACAGGAAACGTGACCGAGAGGCAGCCTCGCTCTGCTTTGTCACATGTGCCGTCAACCTGACCAGGCGCCGTGTCAAGCCGAGACAAGCCGCTCCACCTGTTGTAAATCTGCTCCAGTGCAGTGATACAGTGGCAGATAAAGAGGCGGATAAACCCTGACCTCCAAGCTTGTCAGACTAAACCACTGCCTAAACACAGAAAAGTGAGTTACATTTAGATTTGTGTTTGTGTAGATAAAAGTCCTTGGGACTTAGAATAAAGTGCTGTTTTATTTCAATAGCCTGTATTCACAGTTGAAGTCTCAAAAGGCTTCACAGCTCCCACATTATGAAGAACTAAATGACAAAGACATTCCCCAAATGTCAGAGACTAGATTATCTCTGTGGGTAAACTGGGTTAAGGTGGTTTTACCCTTCATTATGTATTAACTGAATTAATTTCCAGTATCTTTGTCAGTTTGATATTCAGAATAATAGCTCTTACTGACAGAGTCAGGCACTTGAAGCTTTTAGCTATTCATTCCCCCACAACCTCAGGCTTCATTCACTAGATAAAAAAAAAGAAAGGTTCCCATCCATGATTTTACATCTATTCAAGCTTTTCTAACCGGACCTTTCCAGAAGGGATTAATGCTCCTCCAGCTTTGTAGAGGTCAGGTTGATTGTAGCTTGAAGTCCACTCTGGAGATAGAAAGCTTATTAAATTATCACCCATGTGGCCTTTACAGTTACATTGCAATTCCCATCTAAACCTCACATTTTCTTCTGACTACATATTTAAAGAGAGCACTTTATTTTTGTACAGGTCAAAGTTGATCCTGCCCAAAGTTATCTGCCTGTTTTAAAACATTTTTATTGCAGCTGTAACACAATTATAGATGAAATGAATTGCACTCCTATGAAATGATTTTGTTAGTATCTTATATGTTAGAGTAATTGGAGAAACAGTATCAAATGTCCCTCTGCAAATGATAAATGTATTCATTCAGGTATTTTAACAATTTACCACCTCAGTTTTAAATTTAACCAAAATATCTGTAAGGTAGCACACCTTTTACATAATTAATCTGAGGAAACTCTGTGCTAATATCACCCTGAGAATAAAGCGTAGGATATAAGAAAGTGGACTGTGTTAAGCTGTTTGCATAAGGAATCATTTAATTATCAACAAAGAAGTTATTATTATTATTGTTTCTTGACGTTGTCTGCAGCAACTTGTTTCAGACTTTTATGGGTGTGTTCTGAGCTTATTCTCAACACGTTCATGTAAATAAAACAAACTTGGAGCACAATCATTTTCCTGCTGAGTCACTGGGACGTGACACCATGTGAGGCGTGAGTTACACTCGTACACTATGTGCCTCTTCAGGATCACAATTGTTTCTCTCATCAAGTACAACTTGTGAAATGTCAGGTATGTCGTGCAGGAGAAGCAGGACTGCACTTTGAGATTGAGATAATTTTCAAATTTCAAAGGACAAAGAAGAAACATTATGATAAGAAAAATGGGACAATAATATAGCCCCTCGTGCCAATTCTGGCTTCCTAATTTAGCTTGCAAAAATAGAAACTCTTCAGGCTATAAAAGTCCACTGGGCTTTCAGTCCATGTTCTCTGACAGCAGCAGGAGAGGATGCAGCCATGTTAAAGGTCACGTGTTCGACCTTTCAAACCCCATTAAAAAAAGAGTAACACACATCTGGATTTATTTGGATGGGATCATATATGTTTTGTATAGAGGAATCTCCAAATTTTGTGTTGTGTCAAGTCACTGGTAGTAAAACAAAGTAGGGCTGTCTATCGATTGAAATATTTAATTGTGATTTATTGCATGATTGTCCATAGTTAATCATGATTAATCACAAATTAAATCGGACAATTTCTTTATCTGTTCAAAATGTACCTTAAAGTGAGATTTGTCAAGTATTTAATTCTCTTATCAATATGGAAGTGGCAATCAATTCACAAGACAAAACAATGACAGATATTGTCCAGAAACCCTCACAGCTACTGCATTTAGCATAAAAATAATCGGCAAACTGCAGCCCAACAGGCAACAACAGCTGTCAGTGTGTCAGAGTGCTGACTTGACTATGACTTGATCCAGACTGACTGTGATTATCATAAAGTGGGCAAGTCTGTAAAGGGGAGACTGGTGGAGACCCAGAGAACCCATTTACAGTCACATATCTGGAGGTCAGAGGTCAAGGGACCCCTTTGAAAATGGCCACGCCAGTTTTTCCTCACCAAAATTTAGTGCAAGTTTGGGGTGTTATTTAAACTCCATCACGACAAGCTAGTATGACATGGATGGTACTAATGGATTCATCAGGTTTTTACGGTTTCATGATGCCAGTATCTTCACTCAGCTTTAAAACTGAGCCTGCTATGACCTCTGAAAGACTGACTGCGTTAAAAAAATTAGTGGTGTTACAAACCAATAAGCATTATTGTCGCGTTAATGTTGACAGCCCTAAAAAAAGATAAATGTGGGTGTGTTTTTTCTGTCAGTGTGCAGCACCTGAGTTAATTTCTTCTCCCTGGCCCTTTCCTTCCCCCCCCCCCCCCCCCCCCCGTTAAAATTCAAATGTTTGAGCTCCTATCCCTGCACCATCTAGATCCCCCACCGAGGCCCAGACAGGCAGATAGGAGGCCCAGAGCGAGAGAGGGGAGAGGACAGCGGTGCTCACGGATAGCCGGCGTCCTGCCAGCCACAGCCAGCTGTGCAGAGAGAGGAAGAGCCCTGCCCGTCCCCATCTGTCAGTATCTGTGTGTCTCCATCTTCTGTGTCCCTGCCTCTTTTCTAAGCTGATTGATTAGCTGTTTACGTCTCTTTCTTCTACAATCACCAACCCGCTGCATCGTCTTCTTTTCCCCCCAACATGCCTCCTTCTTTCTCTCCATCCACCCCTCGTCTCCTTTCTGTCCTCCTCCTCCTTCCCTCTCACTCGGGCAGACAAAAACACCACCACCCCAACCACCCCCCCCCCCCCCTTATCCGAGAAAAATAGAGTGGATGCTCATGCTTGCCAAAGTGCCTGCAGAAAGCCGGGCCGGGGCTTTTCACAGAGCTCTACGAGCGGTAATAGGCGGGCAGAGGAGCCAAAAAAACGCGGCCCAATTTGGTCCATGTGTCTTGTTTCAGGAAATTGCGTTTTAAAGGGCAGCAGGTCTTTTTTGCTCTCAAGTGAGGGGTGAGAAACCTTCACCTACACTTGTTTGTTTGGGAATATCCTGTGTGTCTGTGTGTTATTACTGTACATCCTAGTTTTTTTTTTTAAAGTCTATGAAAGCATGAGTTTCAGACATTTGAAAAGATAACATGGCCAGACATTTCTAATACCGAGGGGGTGTTACAGATACTTGGTATGCAGACACAGTTCAGTATCTGCTCATCTCTCCCCTAAAGTCATCCTGTAATACAGATTTCTGTTATTTTACAGAGCCTTTTTTGTTTTTCAGATTACAGGCTCTGTCTAGTTTTTTTGTACTTACACGTCCCGCGCTGTTCTTGTTTTTGTGCACTGAGGCCCGTAAGGCACGAAGAGAGAAATAGATGAGGTAAAACCGATTAACATGCAGTTAATTGTAACGGAAACACCATCTTCCTCACACCATTGTCTCGCCCCTGCACCCGTTTGGATGGCGCATAAAGACATAATTCCCCTAATGTGAGGTATTTGTAACGCTGCCTTTGTTGGCAGTGGGTCGGCTGGCATATCGCTCCACTCTGACGGGTCTCTGCCAGCCTCGCCAGTGCCACGCCATCCATCACCATTGATGCCAGGCGGGCCTCAGCACACATGATCCTGCACCCAGGCACAGGCCTGGTCCTCTGGGACAGCATCGGGGGTGTAGACTGTGTATGCATGTGTGTAGTAACTGTTTGTACGTCATCTCATTGTCACAGTAAACAGCACTTTTTGTCCTCAAGAAGCCACAGTGGTGTGTTTTACAGGCCAATAAGTGCTCATTACTCTTCAGATAACAAATGCACATTTGTGTTCACAGGTTTTCTTCTAGATGTTTAGTAGCCTGAAAGCAAAGTCTTCAGAGCTTTCTTAGCCAGTCACAACCCAAAATTAAAGTATATTCTGTGCAGTTTAGCAGATATTTCAAATAAACCATTACAGGAATGAGTCCTAAAACCTGGAAGTGAGTTAGCATGTTAGTATTTTACGGTTGCCTCGCCTGGAAGGGAAATCATAAAAATGGTGTTCATTTGTGAAGATTATCTTGCTGGACAAAGCTGGTGAGTATCACACATACTTGTTTGACTAGTTTGAGCTTATTTTCCAGGGATGCACTGATCTGACCTAATCAGGTACTGATAGCGGTACCTGGGCTTACAGAGTAGTGGAAGTGACTGGGGTCATTTTGTCATATTGATTTAAACATTGCTTTCTTAACCTTGTAAAACAAATGTAACAAATAAATAACACACCTAGATTTACTGAATTATTTATTATTAAAATAATTCACTGTACACCAGCAACTTAGCAAAAAAAAAAAAAAAAAAAAAATCGTCAAAATGAACATGAATTGTAATTTGAGTGTAAACTTTTTTAATGCAGCAATAAATTGGTCAAAACTTACACAAAACTTACAAACTTCAAATTCAGGTACATCATGTATATGGTAAATAAACATAGACTTAAATTTAATAGATCGGCCCCACTATCACAACACCAAATCCAGCTGTTTGAGTCAGCATCAGCCCAATATCTGATCTGGTGTCAGTGCATCCTTACCATTTTCTGCAATAACTCAAAAACCAATGGAGGAATCCCATTGTTGTCGAGGAAACCTGTTCAGTGCTAACTTCCTGGTTGGCCTACAGAAATACATCATTCCTGTAGCCCTCCATAGGCTACGTAGAACTTGTAAGAAAACCTTAATCACTCTTGTAAAACACTACAAAAAAGTGTATCGTGTGGGATCACACTGTGAATAAGACCCAGACCTTTAATTTGAACTACCTCCAACCAGCGCTGAGCTCACTGGCATTGTTCACATTTTTTTGGCACCGTCCGTCTGCCACTCGGTCCGCAGAGTTCAGGAAGAGCCGAGGCGAGCACTCTTGTCATTCAGCAGCTCTGAAAGCAGCCAAACAATTCTGTTGGCTCTTTGTTAGATTGGCTTAAATAAGGAGCAGACAGAGATACATCTGTCAAAAGAGAGAGGACTCAAAAACAGCGAGTAATAATCACGTCACCGTGACCGTGTCACTGACAAGCGAGCATGTTCATGCGCCCGTCCGTGCATGCGTTGCCTTTGTTTGCTGTGTCAACATCAGCTTTACTTTTCCCTCCCCTCCTGCCCTGCCCACTGCTGTCTGCGCCATAAATGCCAGCAGTCAGGAATTCATCTAATTCACAGCGCCAGCCGCAGTATTTCCCATCCCCCTGTCAAAAGCTGTATCCAGCCTCGTGCACCTCCTTGTTTGTCCTGCTGCTTTATTCCTCCTCCTCGACGTACACATGCAGCCCTGACCACAGCGAACACAAACACAGATCTGTGTAGGAACACAATGTACAAAATAGTAACACCTCCTGAGCTGAACCTCCTGTTAGAAATAATGTTTGTCCCAAAGATTCCCTCACTTCTCGTCTAGACAATAATGAGATCAAATTAGCCTCTTTAATCATCTCTTCTTTTCATGAAAATGGAAGGCAGTTATTTTGTACAGTCAAATGTAAAGACAATAGTTCAGTTGAAGCAAGAGCTTTAACTGAATGTTTGGCTGGCATGATGGTTTATAGGAGGCCTTTCACAATTCTCCAACCTGATAATATTTTAAAATTGCACAGTCATCAGTCAAAAAAGTAGTACTGTGATTTCACATTTCTGTAGATGGAAGTTGGATCGATCAGTAACTGGAAATGAAATTCTTTTGAGAAACACAAAGCGAAATATATTTGATTTAGCTGGATCAAAACGATCAGCTTTTGTAGCCAGAGACGCCTCGTCTCAGCCGTCAATTCTGCCTCTTCCCCAAAGGAAATTAACCGACGGATTCCTCCTGACAGACAGCTGTTCCTCCCACAGAGGGTCTTCTTCATAACCTGCACCTCCCCACCACCACACACACACACACACACACACACACACACACACACACACACACTATTCTGAGTTACTCCCTCCCAGGGGAATAAATCTGCAATCAACTGGGCCTATAAATAGCTGTGGCACACTTCACTGCTGCTGAGGCCCCCTGCCCTTCCCAAAGAGCTGCTAACACACACACACACACACACACACACACACACACACACACACACACACACACACACACACACACACACACACACACACTGTGAGGCTCTCCACCCCTTAATCCAAAGCAGGGCACCCAGCCTTTCTTTGCGACTCGGCGTTTCCTGCCGCTGACGATATGTGCTAATATTTCTGCGAGCAAACACATTAACAGAGGCTAATTAAAGTAATTTGTCCCTCACATATCTGCACATTAGTTCTAATAGCTTTCAGGCAATTAAAAGCCCGAACCACCAGCCATATTAGCCGTTCCGTCTGAATCATGTGCTTAAACCCTTTGAGAGAGCCACTAACGCTACGCTAGGCTAACGCTAGTTATTGGTAGCCGGGGCTAATCACCTCATTAGTCAGCAGGCTTAATGAGATGTGTTATTTAAGTAGATACTGTATCAGGCGGGGGGACCTGTTCCTCTGGAGCCAACACACAGCACACGGAGAGATTTTTATCATCATTAATCTCATTCAGACACACAAACACACCCCAATGGTTTCACACAAAAATCGGCAGAAATATATATCCTAGTGAACAATTTCCATAACTGTTTATCACAGTGTGAATGAAATTCATGAATGTTAAAGCAACAAAAAGCTCCACCAGGAGACAGCGCTGAAACAATAGAAACCAGATAGTCCTAAAAATCACATTCCCATATTACATTTCTTTTTCCTCCAGATTACTTTTGACATACCACAAATATATTAAATCAAAGTCTGTGTGAGGAGGAGGTGGGGATGGATGGATGGTTGGGTCTACCACAGGACTTTCACCCTGGAGACCGGTGCCCCATCACCTTTTACTAAACCTTGCTAAGGACTGTAGTTGTTTTTTATAAACCTAAAGTTAATTGAGGATGCAGTTTTAAAATGGCAAAAGTGCCACAAGCAAAACTGTTCTGAAACTTCAAAATTTGTGAGGGTTGAGATAGAAATATAAAATCTATAGGGCTGTTAATTGATTAAAATATTTAATCATGTTTAATTGCATGATTGTCCAGACTTAATCACAATTAATCGCAAATTAATCTCACATTTTTTATCTGTTCAAAATGTACCTTAAAGGGAGATTTGTCAAATATGAAATGCTCTTATCAACATTGGCGTGGGCAAATATGCTTCTTTATGTGGATATACTGTATGTATATATCTATTATTGGAAATAAATTAACAACACAAAACAATTACAGATATTGTCTAGAGACCCTCACAGGTTCTGCATTTAGTATGAAAATGGGGGCGGCAGTAGCTCAGTCTGTAGGGAGTTGGCTTGGGAACCGGAGGGTCACCGGTTCAAGTCCCGCCTTGGACCAAGAACTGAGTGTGAACTGGTAGCTGGAGAGGTGCCAGTTTACCTCTTGGGCACTGCAGAGGTGCCCCTGAGCAAGGCACCAAACCCCCTACTGCTCGGGGCGCTTGTCAGGAGCAGCCCCATCACTCTGACATCTCTCCATTGTTGCATGTTTGTGCATGTGTGTGTTCGGGTCTGGATGTACCGCGTATAAGTTAACAACATAGTGAAAAAATTGAATTTCCCCTCGTGGGACTAATAAAGGAATATCTTCTTCTTCTTCTTCTTAAAATATGCTCAAATCATAACATGGCAAACTGCAGCCCAACAGGCAACAACAGCTGTCAGTGTGTCAGTGTGCTGACTTGACTATGACTTGATCCACTACATGTTATTATTATAAAGTGGGCATGTCTGTAAAGGGGAGACTGGTGGAGACCCAGAGAACCCATTTACATTCACATATCTGGAGGTCAGAGGTCAAGGGACCCCTTTGAAAATGACCATGTCAGTTTTACCCACCAAAATTTAGCCTAAGGTTGGAGCATGATGTAGCCTTCTTCGCTACAAGCTAGTGTGACATGGTTGGTACTAATGGATTCCTTAGGTTTTCTAATTTCATGTGATACCAGTATCTTTAGTATTAACTTTGACAGCGATAATAGAAACATTAGATGGACATAAAAAGCAGATATGTGACTGATAATCATTGGATTCAATGTTTTTATTCTGTGGAAGTCAAAAATCAAAAAGGGGACTATTTCTGCTAAGATGTGAGATACAGGCTTTACACACAGCTCCAGTCCACATTGATTTGTCACATATTAAGAAGCTGAACCATGATGACTTCTGTAATGGTGCGCCTCTCTCTTGGTTGACCTTTTCTTTAAAGACACGCTGGAGACCGAGTCCCATTTGTGCCTCTCATGTTATTACCGTTACATTCAAGTCACACCTGATTTTCTGAAAAATGTTGTTGTATTTGTTGTTCTGAAGGTATTTCCAGAATCCTCAACAACTCCTCTAACCATCTGGATGAAAACATGTTCAATCTGCTGCACACACAGAAAAATCCTGTTGATCTGTTGAACAACAACAACAAAAGAATAGCTGGAAATGACATAAGCCTTTACCCAAATTGTACAGCAAAATTAAAAGTTGATTATAATTTTAGGGCTGTCAATCAATTTATGGTAGCAGTGAAGATTAATAGTTAATCCTGAGTAATCGCAAATTAATCACACTTTTTTTTATCAAAACAGGAGAAACATTATCAACACGGGAGCATTTAAATATGCTGCTTTATGCAAATGCTTTATTATTAGAAATAAATTAACAATGTAAAACAATAACAAATATTGTCCAGAAACCCTCACAAGTGCTGCAATTAGCATAAAAAACATGCTGCATATTTTGACACAGTTGGCACTAATGGATTCATCAGGTTTTCTAGTTTCATATGATACCAGTATCTTCGCTCTAGCTTTAAAACTGAGCCACTACAACCTAAAAATCACAGGTTGCATTAATGCATTCAAGAAATTAGTGGCGTGAAAACAAATTTGCGTTCATGTGTTATTAACATGTTACTTTCAGCCCTTTGCTACGATTTATGTTAGTGTTACTTTCTGTTATTTATTCTTTGGATTTGTTCTCCCTTTTCCACCGTGAATCCAAGAATGAAAGGAAACACGTGTGTTGTGTGACCAAATCTAAAAGATCTACTGAGCAGCAACACTGGCAGTTCAGCTGGAGCTGTCACATATCAATGAACCAGTTTAATTGAACTGTCTTGTAATGTTATCATGTGCCTCTTGCTGTGTTTATAGTGTTCAAAGAATGAACTAAAGAGAGATCATAAAAGATGAGTGAAGATATCTGTTGCCTGCTACAAAACACAGTATCAGATGATCTTTATGAGTCAAACGTTGGATGGAAAAATGCATTTTTATCTTTCTTGTGTTGTACAAAAAGGCAAAAGGGGAGGTCAGTTCTGGCCATAAGAAAAAAGGTTGCAAATGTTTTCTTTGACTGTGTTTTCATCCAGTTACAAGAGACCTTCAGGGAATACTTTCAGAACTACAAGTTGTTAAAAGATTGCTTGGTATTTAACATTTTTCAGAAAAATGGATGCTTAGTTCTGTGACTCAAATGTACTGGTACTGCATGAGAGAGCAAAACTTCAGTCTGTTGACTTACTTACTGCTTCTCTTCAGTCCAGAGTAATGTTGATCAAACAGTTATTAAAGGAAGATGATTTACGTCAGATTTAAACATGCAAAATAAGGGATTACAGTATTTGCATGCAAGCAAAACCCAATTTAAATGAACTTGGGCTGTCAAAGTTATAATACAGGTTAACACAAATTTGTTTGAAACCACTAATTTCTTTAACAAAGTAACGCAGCTTACAATTTTTAGGATATAGTCAGTTTTAAAGTTAGAGTGAAGATAGTGGCATCATATGAAACTAGGAAAGCCGGTGAATCCATTGGTACCATCCGTGTCATAGTTGGCTAAATAACGCTCCAAAGTTGGGTTAAATTTTGGTGACGAAAAACTGTCATGGCCATTTTCAAAGGAGTCCCTTGACCTCTGATCTCCAGTCTCCCATTTACAGACATGCCCACTTTATGATAATCACAGTCAGTCTGGATCAAGTCATAGTCAAGTCAGCACTCTGACACACTGACAGCTGTTGTTGCCTGTTGGGCTGCAGTTTGCCATGTTATGATTTGAGCATATTTTTTATGCTAAATACAGAACCAGTGAGGGTTTCTGGACAATATCCGTCATTGTTTTGTGTTGTTAATTGCATTAATAGATATATACAAAAACTTGCATAAAGCAGCATATTTGTCCACTCCCATGTTCATAAGAGTATTAAACTTGACAAATCTTCCTTTAGGGTATATTTTGAAAAGATATTTAATTGTGATTAACTGTGGATAATTGTGATTAATCGCTATTAAATATTTTAATTGATTGACAGTCCTATTGTTACCATTTTCCACCATGGAAACTCCATCTTGAATCTTTATGTGGCTTCATGCTTTTATTAAAGCGTGAAAAAAATAAAACTGCACCTGTTGAAAAACATGATGGCTCAAATGAACACCAGACTAACAGCCCTAATATAAACTACATGTTTATTCATTAAAAGTCGTCAAAGTTTACTAAATGAGATTTTAACTACATCTTCAACTGCAAAGCAAATAAGTGGAAGAAGAGGGAAAACAAATCAATCACTGGAAACACCTTAAAAGGTCAGACTGACTTATTGATGAAGTTCGTCAATTATCCCTCTGCCAAAGCTAAAATGAGGCTTTTTAATTGAGCGGTCAAGATGTAACCTGGCAGAGGTGATTGTTTTTGTCTGCAGGTGCTCTGCGTGAAAAGGTAGTGTGTCACATTCATGTGTGTGTGTGTGTGTGTGTGTGTGTGTGTGTGTGTCTCTGTGGTTACTGCGGTGCTACCAGACCCCTGACCTTTCCATGTCCTGATAGCATCCCTGGGGAGAGTGGGATGGAGGGATGGAGGGGTGGAGGGATGGAGGGATGGAGGGATGGAGGGGTGGAGGGATGGAGGGGTGGAGGGGTGGAGCGATGGAGGGGTGGAGGGGTGGAGCGATGGAGGGGTGGAGGGGTGGAGCGAGAGGCTGAGGAGAGGGGGGTGAAGAGGGGAGGCCTTTTGTTTTTCTACTGGAGGCCTTAATGTCACCACAGCCTGAGCTTTGATGGAGCAAACGAGCTGTTTTTGTGAACCCAGCTTGAAAACATACACTTACGAGAGGGGAAAAAAAAACTGAATTATGTTACAGATTCATGAGACACGTCCCGTTTATGTTTCCTATTTATGCAGTAGTTGTAGTGGAAGCTACAAACATAAACACTAAGCAGACAGAGATGCACACGTCCTCCAGCAGAGGAAGAGCATCATGTGCACCTACATGGTGAAAGCAGTCCGGCGTGTTGATGCTAGATTTAATTGTGTGGGGCAAAGGCGAGTGTAAACTGCACGCCTCACAGACAATAAGTGCTAGTGTTACCAGGCTGCACAGTGTGTTAATGGAGAAGCAGGGAGGGGAGGTTTGAGGCGGGGGCATGGGGGGATTCTCTGGTGCTTCCGACCTGCGAATCACATCACCTCCTCCCTTCCTCGGCCCCCTCACTCCCCCATCAGGCGCCCACCATTTGCTCATCCATCACCATCTCCCCTCGCTCTCCTCTCCCCTCCGTCTTCCATCACTCCACCCAGCCAATTTAGTCCTCACTCATTTTTCTCTCCTCTGCAGAGCGCCATGCTTTTGTCCTCCTTCCTAACCTCTCTTTCACTCCTTTCCCTTACCCACTGTCTCCTCTCCGCCGGTGTCTGATCGCAGCATTTGAGCGGTCTGTAGTCGGCGAGGGCGTTGAATGACAGCTCACTGTGTGCGCTGTTTTTTTTTTTCTGTCTGTGTGCAGGCAGTCTGCTGTTTGTGTGTTTTGAATACATGTAAAAAAGTGTGTCTATGCATGTGTGTGTCTGGCTTCCGTAATTAAAACCAATGACGACCAAAAAAACAAAAACTACAGCCAGGCTTTGCCATCTGTCTCCCGCTAAACCTGATACTCCTGAACCACCTCTATCTTTCTTTCTCCCACTCTTCCTCTCTCCACACACTCACCTATCGCACACACACTCCCAAACACACCGCTAATGCTGCCATTCGGCCATTTTCCAGGAGTTTCTCTGTGAGCCGTAGCATCCAGAATTAAAGAGTATTAGTTATGACTGCAGGGTACAGCACCCTGGCCTCAGCCTATCATGTTTGCACCATTCCTACTATAAAGACACACAAACATTATACCCACTAACACACATACTAACAACTCATCTATCCACACACACACACACACAGTCATCCTACCCCCCACCCAGCCCCCCCGTGGTCCCCAGGCTCTCTTTGCCACTCATTAACCCTGTCACGTTTACGGTATGAATTAAATGATTCCAGTGATGCATCCCCACGCACCGAGGGAGCCACAGCCAGACCTCGTCCCCCCTCAAGGCTGGGGGGACAGCCCGAGGCGCCACTCGGCACCCTCATTATTACCAGCATGGTGGTCGCTAGCTGCCACACTGTTGTTTTAGCATGTACATGAGTGTGTGTGTCGCATGTATCTAGCGTGCGCCTGTCATCCTCTAGATGTTTGATGTTTTAATGTCTGAATGGAGGCAGACGCTTGTTCGTGCTCAGAGCAGCAAAAACTTGATAGTGGTAATCCACTGTCTTCATTCAAATGATGGATTTCCATATTCACTGAATGCCGTGCAGGAAAGCAAACCATGGCAGGTTTAAACACAAGCAGCAGAAAAACTTCTGTCACCCAAAAATGATGCACTTCCTGTAGTTTTGTTTATGTTTATTTATTTACACACGCATATCCACTTCTTAAAATCCAGATAAAAACAGTAAGAAATGTGACAGATAAGGTCAAGAAGCCACAGGCTTATACAGCAGACTTCCTTTCAAATAAGGGAAAAAAAGACAATTAAGCAGATAAACTAACCGATCAGTAGACAACAATCCAGTGAAATCTAGTTTTGTTTTGTTAAAAATTGATAAATACAGTAAAACTGGGTGCTTAAAGCTTCAACAGGGAACAAGTTTTTCGCATCATTGGGCAAAAATTTCTTTTCCCTTTCGGCTTATTGTAATTATTGTAATTCAAGTGTCCTGAGAGAAAAACTTCTGCACTTCCTCATGGCTCTGTTTTCAAGCTTTAAAGACTTTAACCAATCACAGGTCATTTCACAGAGGGAGTCTTCCTATTGGCCGTGCTCCAGCTGATTGGTATTTCTTCAACAGATCTCAACATGGCTGTTTGTTGGGTCACAAACTTTCTCATTTTACAGTTAAACAGCAACTACAAGATGATTCTGAAAACATCTCAGGAGAGAAATAGTCATTACAGTAACATAGTATCGATTCATATTTGATCAGCGCTGCCTAGTTTGACCGTTTGATCAGAGTTTGTGAGTGATTGACAGCTTCTCTCATAGACAACAGATCAGCTCTGATTGGTTGTTTTCCTCTGGTCTGTGAAATCTTGCAGATACCGTTCGGAGCACCAGAGGATCTTGAGGTTAATTTTTCAGATTACCTGTCTCATCCTCTACTGTCAGGATATAGTGACCATTTTATAAAAATAACTTTTTGAAATCATATTTGCTCCGTTTCTACTCTTTGCAAAGTTAACAGCCCAAAAAGAGAACATTACCGTAAAATCAACACGTACCAACTTTAAATGCTTATAGCGCCCTCCACTAAAAGGGTCTTTTGCTTGCTACTTGACTTGAATGTTTGACCTTCGCTGAGTTTCACACTAGAAGGCTGTTTTATCTGCTGAAGGGGGAAGTGAGAGACAGCTTGTATCCAGCAGTTAAAGTTTTAAAATGAGAAACAGATGGATATTTCATTGATCATTCAATGTAGGGTATTCTTGATTTCCGCGCTTCATTTGTACACCATGTATCCTGTACGGACAGCAATGTAAATGCATCCACGTATATAAATGCTATGGTGAGGGTTGGTGACGTAGTATAAAAAGTGAGAAAGACCACTGGTTGGTGGGCGGATGTGGAGCTGGATGGGTCCAACAAACACTGGACTTTTAACTATGTTTGAGACGGTTGTTGACCGGTGTTTTGTTTTGTCAGTTACATATTTTTCCGTACTTGTTTCCGTACCTTACTTATTTTAAGTCCAACCACAATGTTTTGCCTTATCCTAACTAAGTGGTTTTCTTGCCTGAGCCTTAGTTAGTGGCTTTCTTGCCTAAACCTGACTACAGACGTTTGCGTGACGTACAAATGACATGCAAAAATGCGAAAAAGTAGACTCATGACAGGAGGAATGTCCGTGTAATGTGGTATTTATACACCTTCCTGTGAGACTGGGTTGTCCTTACAGTTACACCAGTGAAACGTTAGCCTGGGCCTGGCTCTGTCTGACAGTACATTCCTCTTTGAACATTGGATCCAACTGTGATTGTGCTCTGTTAAAATTTGTCACACTGCAGGAACACACACTGATGGCTGTTAAAAATATGAACAACCTTGTCATCCAGCATATTGGTTGCCTTTTTACAACCGAGCTGCAATCAATTCAAATAAAAACACCATTTACCTTCTTTTTCATTCTCTCTCCCCAGCTGCTGTAGTTTGTTTGTAAGATGTGTGTGTGTGTGTGTGTGTGTGTGTGTGTGTGTGTGTGTGTGTGTGTGTGTGTGTGTGTGTGTGTGTGTGTGTGTGTGTGCATATGTGTAAGTGCAGTCAAACGTGACCCTCTGCCTCCTTAGTAAAGCAGCGCCTTGACACGTGTTCGGGTAATGGCGCTAATATGCTCATAAATCGAAATAAGCCCGGCACTGTCAAATAAAAGAGAGGGAGAGTGTGTAGTGTGTGTGTGTTTGTGTGTGTGTGTGTGTGTGTGTGTGTGTGTGTGTGTGTGTGTGTTAGGTATCAGGCTGCCAACAGTCCAACGAGGCTTATCAATGGAATCACCCTGTCCTGCTGCCGTCTATGGCTTTAAAGCTAGATTTCTCTCTGATAACACACTGCTGTTTATGTGTGTGTGTGTGTGTGTGTGTGTGTCTGTGTGTGTGTGTGTGTGTGTGTGTGTGTGTGTGTGTCTGTGTGTGTGTGTGTATGTGTGTGTGTGTGTGCGTGCGCACATGAAGGACATGTCAGCTACACTTATTGAGACAGCTCAGTGCTGTTAACCCGTGTGTCCTCCTCATTACGGCCCATATCCGTGTTGCTATGGACGATATGAGAGGAGGCAGATAAAGCACTAGGAGGGATTTGCATGGTAAAGCCTCTCTCTCTCTCCCTCTCGTTTTTCTCACTGAAAGCAGAGCCACACACACACACACACACACACACACACACACACACACACACACACGCCATCTCCCACTCTTTACAGGCTTGAATGCATAATAGCGCTTTTTGGGACCTGTAGTCCAAGTACATAAAGCAGCAGTTAGAAACAAACGGCTGAAAGCCTGCAGGGCGAGATGGAAAGAAGAGAGTGAGAGCAGAGGGGAGACACTTGAGAAGGGGGATTTCTAGATGAGAATCATGTATCTTCAATATCCTTTCAGGAATTAAGAAAGAAACTGATTTAATTTCAGATTTATGGCAACGCATTCTTGAAATTCTATCATTGCTTTCACTGAGGCGCTTGCCAAGACCTTGAAGCTCGCTTTAGTTAACGAACATGTGAGTCCTCAAGAAAAAATATGCAAATTTGCAGACTTGCAGTGAGAGATTTTTTTGTGTTGTGATCACACCACATGACTTTCTGTCAGATGCATTTAGAGGTTAATCTCACAGTGTGTCTGTGATATGGCTGTTTGGTGTGGTATATTCGATTCAGATGGTTTACACATTATGATTACCCCAACATTTTTGCGGTTAGCGGTCCAACCAGTCGCTTCTTGAGGGAGTGTTGGCTGATTGTCTGGTGTTCATTTAAGTCTGGCAACAGGGCTATTTGAACTATCTCACGTTTTTCCGACAGGTGCAGCTTTATTTTTCATGCCTTGATAAAAACATAAAGCCAGATACTACAGATAGTTTCAGGATGGAGTTTCCATGGTGGAAAATGTAAAAGGTAGGGCTGTCAATCCATTAAAATAGTCTGAGCTTAATTACAAATTAATGGCACATGCAAAAATATAGACCTCCCTTAAAGGGAGATTTCTCTCTTATCAACATGGGAGTGTGTCAGAGTGCTGACTTGACTATGACTTGCCCCAAACTGTGATTATCATAAAGTGGGCATGTCTGTAAAGGGGAGACTGGTGGGGAACCACAGAAGCCAGAGGTTAGAGGTCAAGGGACCCCTTTGAAAGTGATCATGCCAGTTTTTCCTTGCCAAAATTTAGCGTGAATCTGCAATGCTATTTAGCCGTCTTCACAAGATAGTACGACATGGTTGGTATCGATGGATTCTTTAGAGTTTCTAGTTTCATGTGATATCAGTATCTTCACTCTAGCTTTAAAACTGAGCCTGCTACAAGCTAAAAGTCCCATGTTACATTAATGTGTTGAAGAAATTACCGGCGTTAAAATTAATTTGCATTATCATACCCTAGTTAAAGGGTAACTTCGGTATTTTTCACCTGAATAATGGACACAACAGTTTCTGAAATTGATCCAGCACTGTTACTGTTACTGGATACAGCGTTGAAAGTTGCTCACTGGCACATGATGGCAAAATGGCTCAACTTCAAAAAATCAAAAAATACTGGGGGCTTGGGGATAGTGCTGTAACCGGGAGCCAGGAAATGAGCTGTGATTAAAAGTGACCAGCGCCAAATTAATGCCTAAGAAAAGTGCTTGTTTTTGGCACTGACAGGCTCAGATTATTAGTATCTGGCAACATTATGGAAAGGAACCTACAGAGAAATATGTTTTTCTTGCCTTTCACTTGATCCAATCTGTTTGTTATTGTGTCTAAGTCCCAACCAAGGAGGAGGCTCACTGTAAAATCTGTATATGGGGCAGCAACAGGTCCCACCCTTTACAGCATTCTGCCTCTGTGGGCATCGATAGGGTCACAACACCCACAGAAACACCACCCGTCTCCAGAGCCTTGCAGCAGCTGCTTCACCCTCCTCTGTTGCTCTCCTCTCATCCACTCAGCCATCAGATTCAAAGATCTCATCCACATTGCTGAAATCAGCTAAATATTCAGCCATAAAATTGCTGTACTCCAACACAACAAACTCGAAGATCTCAGACTCTTTCCATGATATCAGACACTTGTAATACCAATCAGACCATGACTTGGCAAAAACAAGCACTTTTAGTGGATGTTATTGATGGTTCCAGCTTGACCCAATATGATTATATTATAGCCCATGAGCGTCAGTTGTCTACAGCGCTCTCCCTCAATGCGGGATCAATTTGAAAAATTGTTGTCAGTTAGACACCAAAACATGGGAAAATAGGATCCAGGTTAAAAAAATACAGACATTATAGCTTTAAGGCTGAAACTTTGTGAAAAGCTCATTTCTCACACATCTGCTGCACTGGTGTGAATGTTGTACCATGCTGGCAACAAGACAACCACCCAACTGTGGTTAACTGAACTGAACTGTTCGAGTTTACACCTCTCATGTTAACAACGCTTTCAGCCAACGGCCGCGACGTGTGAAAAGATGAGAAAGAGGTGAGAAAGTAGGGAAAGACCTGAATGTGGAAGAGTTGTGTTATATTTGAGTAAGTTTTAATTAAGTGTGTACAATTAGAGGGATGCAGTTAGTGCAGAGAAATTCATAAATACTAGAAAATGTATTTTATACTTAAATAACTGATCTGAGCTGTCCCACTGCAGTAAATCACCCTCTTACGGCGCTAAGAGGGGGTTAAAACATAGTGGGAGTTTACTGTGTGTGTGTGTGTGTGTGTGTGTGTGTGTGTGTGTGTGTGTGTGTGTGTGTGTGTGTGTGTGTGTGCTGTCTGCATGTGACTGTGCGTCCGCCTGTTTACTTTATGCAGCAGCTTTTGGCAGCTCACTCTCTCCTCCAAAGCTCTCCTCCCAACCTTAATTACACACACACACACACACACACACACACACACACACACACACACACACATGCACAACACCCTAGAGAGTCCAAAGGAGCAAGGGGAACCAGGGAAGGAAAACAAAAATATGTCTCCGACTGAAAAGGGGAACCTGCTTCCAGTAAAAGGAAAGAAGGGTGTTAGAGGTTGTATGTGTGTGTGTGTGTGTGTGTGTGTGTGTGTGTGTGTGTGTGTGTGTGTGTGTGTGTGTGTGTGTGTGTGTGTGAGACCTGGGGATGCGGTGACTCACCAGTCCTCTGAGTCATCCCTAACAACAATGAAGGGATAGAGGGAAAAGAGAAAGAAATATGATTTTGAGAATGAAAGAATAATCAAACAGGACTCCCTTCACACATCAGTGTTGTTTCAGTAAACATGCAAGTGTGTGAGAGTGCACGTGTGATTGCTCTCTGATATGGACGGTATGTTTATGTGCTTGAGTGTGATTTCCCGCTGAGCGTGCACAGTGTGTTTGTTTGTGCAGCGCTACAGTGAGTAGGAGGACTGTCCTTCAACCAGATGTCTCACTGTCACCGAGCACTGTTGTGTGTTTACATAAAGTCCAAAAGTCGGCTACATTCATGCCTATAGGATAACTTAACAACCTGGACCCTATTTCACCATGTTTTTGTGTCTAAGTGACTAATGGGGACAAAACCTTGTAAAACTGGTCCAGTACTGAGGGGGAACGCCACAGCTGCCAGCTACTAAACAGGCTGTAATGTAATAATTTGGGGCAACCTGGTCCCGTCCACTAAAAGTGCTTGTTTTTGCCTCTGACAGGCTCGGATTGTTATTATAACTGTCTGACAGCATGATAGAAAGGCCCCTACAGAGAAATTAAACCTTTTTCTTACCTTTCACTTTCTGTTTGTCATTGTGACATGTGACTTTATGAGAGAGACAATGGTGGAAACATGAGTGAGAGTGGAGGAGTACCACAGCTGGACTATAACAGTGGGTCTCAAACTGTGGGGCGCGCCCCCACTAGTGGGCATGGTGCATACGTGACCGGGGGAAAATGATGTGCAATTAATGTTTTGCTGTCTGAATATTTTTCACGGTGAACAGTCGCTCTTTATACATCCACAGTAGCTACAGTGTTCATTCAGATAGACTTTAGGTTTACAGAACGGACGGACAGGACAAAAACAAAAACAGACGATGACTCAGAGACGTGTCTGAAGCTCCATTCATAATGTTGACATAATAATTATTATTAAACTACCAGCCCTTCCACCTTCAACAATGTGGATGCAACCCAAGGTTACAGAACGAGACTTCTCTGAGCGAGACACACAATAACAAACTGGATCAAGCGAAATGTTAAGAAAAAGGTTTCACTTCTCTGCAGGGTCCTTTCCATAATGTTGTCAGATCCTTATAATAATCTGAGCCTGTCAGTGGCAAAAACAAGCACTTTTAGTGAATGTAAATGATGGCACCAGGTTGCCCCAAAAGGCTTCACCACATCTTGTTTAGCGGCTGGTGGCTGTTGTGTTGGCACTCAATACAGACCAACTTCAAAAAAATGTCCCCATTAGTCACATAGACATAAAAACATGGGAAAATAGGGTCCAGGTTGAAAAATACCAAAGCTATCCTTTAATCTAAGGAAAAGCATTGCTCATAGTGATGAACCCCCAAATAATTATTACCCTACTGTGCAGCTCTATGGAGCTTTGTGGTTTCTTTCAGCTCATTGTTTTTGGTAATCCACAAACTCCACTTCAATCAGCCTTGTTTCCAGTCACAGCAAGCAGCAGCAAGCAAGCTACGATAAATCAGCACTGCCTGCACAGCACCAAATGGGAAGACTAACTCGTCAATACTGGATTCTGATTGGCTTTTGTTTGACTCCTCGTAGCTGGAAAGGCAATAAACAGTAAAAGTAAAAAAGTAGAAACAGTAATGACGGCTCTGTTTTATTCAGGTGTCACAGTGAGGCAGTATGCACAATACCAGGAGCCATTTAGCTGTTCCTAAGCTCAAACTTAGCCTAGTTATAACATGAAGTGTAGATTTACACTTTCCACTCTAAATTAAAACAGGTTGCACCTCACGAAGTAGTAACTACGTAGAGATTAGTTGTTAATAATATGTAGACATACTGTCTGCCATAAGAATTAAAGCTGGAGTACCATACGTTTACATTTAAATGAATGTCCGTCACGTTCAAGCCCAAATGAGTTTACACTGCTGATTAATCACTGACAGCGAAAACTCTTTGTGTTTCACCGTATAGTTCACATGTTGATGAGTGTATCGGCCGCTATCAGCAGTCTCTTGTTACTTGGCATTTTCTGTAGTAGGTCTATAATACTCCAATAATATTCACAGTGGAGCATTCTAGGTTAAGGTGGTGTGTTTGTATATTTACTCGGTACTTGGTATTGGACAATACTCAAAATCCAGATATCATGACCAGTATCAAGACTGAAAAAGTTGGATTGGTGCATCCCTAGTTTGGGGGTCCTCCCCTACAAGAATGTTAGTTTTTTGTCTTAATTTTATGCTATTTTATTTTACCGGCACACTTTGAGCACTGGTCTGGTGTCTGTAGCCTCATTCATAATGTTGACATTCAAATTATTATTAATACCGTACTGAAACGCATACATGCACACGTTCACAGCGAACACAGTCCCACACTCCACGTTGCTGTAACTGTCTCAGTATGAAGTACAAAAGTTAAAATATATTGAAGAAACATAAATGTAATCATTATTTATCTCCTAATTAAAGTTGCTGGCTTTATTTACACCAACCCTCTGGTTCCCTTACTGGGTAGCACTGTTAGCTCTGTTAGCTCTGTCAGTGTTGTTCCCTGTTGTTTAAAGTGTTAGCGCTGTTAGCTCTGTTAGCTCTGTTAGCTCTGTCAGTGTTGTTCCCTGTTGTTTAAAGTGTTAGCGCTGTTAGCTCTGTTAGCTCTGTTAGCTCTGTCAGTGTTGTTCCCTGTTGTTTAAAGTGTTAGCGCTGTTAGCTCTGTTAGCTCTGTTAGCTCTGTTAGCTCTGTCAGTGTTGTTCCCTGTTGTTTAAAGTGTTAGCGCTGTTAGCTCTGTTAGCTCTGTTAGCTCTGTCAGTGTTGTTCCCTGTTGTTTAAAGTGTTAGCGCTGTTAGCTCTGTTAGCTCTGTTAGCTCTGTTAGCTCTGTTAGCTCTGTCAGCGTTGTTCCCTGTTGTTTAAAGTGTTAGCGCTGTTAGCTCTGTTAGCTCTGTTAGCTCTGTTAGCTCTGTTAGCTCTGTCAGCGTTGTTCCCTGTTGTTTAAAGTGTTAGCGCTGTTAGCTCTGTTAGCTCTGTTAGCACTGTTAGCTCTGTCAGTGTTGTTCCCTGTTGTTTAAAGTGTTAGCTCTGTTAGCGCTGTTAGCTCTGTTAGCTCTGTCAGCGTTGTTCCCTGTTGTTTAAAGTGTTAGCGCTGTTAGCGCTGTTAGCTCTGTTAGCTCTGTTAGCACTGTTAGCTCTGTCAGTGTTGTTCCCTGTTGTTTAAAGTGTTAGCGCTGTTAGCTGCAAGCCGCCACATGTTTTTTACCAGTGACTGACACCAACTTTGATTTATGGAATATAATATACCACTTTTTACTTGTGTTAAAGTTCAGTTTATTCAACCATAAATATATGGAAATCAAAGTGCTCCCATCCCAATCAACTAATGCTTATTATAAGAAATGAGACATACCCTACATGCTGTACATGTATAAAAAAAACATACAACATAATAACAATTTTGAAACACTTTATTAAGCATAAGCAAACCTAAGAAACTGGAAGAACTAGACATCAAATTAAATTAAAATATGACATTAAAAGTCTTCCTTCTGCATTCCTTTCTAGTTGTATTGTTTCATGCTGCATTCAAGCGTCCTCCACCATTCTCTCCGCTTTGTTTTCAAAACTATATCATATATTTTGTTTTTTACAAAAAGGACACTTAATGTTTTCACATCAATTATTATAGTTCATATGTAAACTATGAAAAAATAAAAATGTCAAATTCTGTTCGTGATAATTTATTACATGTGAAATGTCCAACAAACATATTCCTTCATGAGTGAGTGAAATGACATTACTTTTGTGATACATGCAATATATGACACATCTGATCAAGTGGGAAAATCTCATGATTCCTACCACATCGTTCACCTTTACACCTCCAACCCACAACGTGCCGTCAGCAGATCTGCTCCCGACATCAGGACGAGGCGTGGTGCAGCTTTGTGATAAAACTTTTATCCCGGCGGATGGACTGAGATAAGGACTCGCTGCACATGAGGTTTATGTAACAGCCAGTGTTGACTCGCTGTGGACTCCAACCAGCTGAGTCATGTGGCTCCGACTCGGAGGATGATGTGTTGGTCCTGAGAGAGAAGTAAACAAAGCAGAGAGGACGGAGGGAGGACACATGTGAATCACACACATGGACGTACACACACACACACACACACACACACACACACACACACACACCTGTCCAATGTTTTCCCCAGCTGTGAGTACAGTCTGTCTCTCCCAGAGGCTCTGACAGAGAGACATTGAACACCACTCGCACACCTCTCCACCTCCCCCATCATGTCCCACACACACACACACACACACACACACACACACACACACAGACAGTCAGACGCACACATGTACACACTTTTCTCTGTGGTTTAGAGATGTCACGTCTGGCTGCGTTTGAAGTATATCTACAGGGCTATGATTATTATTCTTCACACACACACACACACACACACACACAAACCACACACTCTGCTCTGGAGAGCCTCGGTCAAGGTGGGGACTCATCCAGTATGAAGGCTGCATTTGATGACTCTGCTCAGTGTGGTTTAACGTTGCCTCGGGCCAGTTTCATCCTGTGCTTAACTCTCTGCTCACTCCACTGACCGGTCTAACTGCTACACACACACACACACACACACACACACACACACACACACACACAGTTGTGTTTCCATGACTTCTGAGGACATTACATCGACTTACATTCATTTCCTGGAGACTTACCCTAACCCTAACCTCAACCTAAATCTAACCTTACCCTAACCCTAACCCTAACCTCAACCTAAATCTAACCTTACCCTAACCCTAACCCTAACCTCAACCTAAATCTAACCTTACCCTAACCCTGAACCAGATCCTCACTCTAAAATATAATGTGTTTGTGTAGTCTGATTGTAAATGTACTGTATATCATATTGTTACAACTGAATGTGTTTAAGTTGCTGTGTACTGTTGCCACAGGTCTAACATATCCATACTGGTGTTGGGTTGTAACAGGGTCCAGGAACAGCTGGGAAATATGGCATAGAGTCAGGGACACAGGCAAACATTAGGTTTGCGCCTGGCCTCCGGGGCTGATATGAGACTTGTCCTATATATGTGAGCATTTCTCTAGGATTCATTGCTCGGGTTGACCTCCTCACAGGCAGCACTTCATCCTCTGCTGGTCCTGTAGCAGGCTCACTATTACTATTGTCTTCCGTCTTTCGTTTTTGCTCCTATTTTCTATGTGCTGAAGTCAAATATCTAAGACTTGTCTATGAACACAAAAGGCCTATTTCTCTCAAATATTGTTCACAAATTTGCCTAAACCTGTGTTCATGAGCACTTCTCCTTTTGCAAAATAATCCATCCACCTCACAGGTGTGGCATATCAAGATGCTGATTAGACAGCATGATTATTGGACAATAAAAGTCCACTCTAAAATGTGCAGTTTTATCTGTTTCTGCAGTTTTGTCTATCTCATGTCTGGTGAGTGTGCAGGCCATGCAGGAACTGGGATGTTTTCAGCTTCCAGGAACTGTGTACAGATCCTTGCAACATGGGGCCGTGCATTATCACGCTGCAACATGAGGTGATTGCGATGGATGAATGGCACAACAATGGGCACAGGATCTTGTCACAGTATCTTTGTGTATTTAAAATGCACCTGTGCTCGCTGTCCATAACACACACCTGCCCATACCCCACCACCACCATGGGCTACTTGATTCACAGCGTTGACATCAGCAAACCGCTCACCCACATGACGCCATACATGCTGTCTGCCATCTGCCCTGTACAGTGAAAACCAGGATTCATCCATGAAGACAACACCTCTCCAAAGTGCCAGACACCACTGAAGGTGAGCATTTGCCCACTCAAGTTGGTTACGATGACGAACTGCAGTCAGGTCAAGATCCCGGTGAGGACAACAAACATGCAGCTGAGTTTCCCTGAGACGGTTTCTGACAGTTTGTGCAGAAATTCTTTGGTTATGGAAACTGATGCATCAGCTGTCTGGGTGGCTGGTCTCAGACCATCTTGCAGGCAAAGATGGTGGATGTGGAGGTCTTGGGCTGGTTACATGTGGAGACAACTTATGGTAGAGAAATGAACATTCAGTTCACAGGTAACAGCTCTGGTGGACGTTCCTGCAGTCAGCATGCCAATTACACGCCCCCTTAAAACTTGCGACATCTGTGGCATTGTCTGTGCACATTTTAGAGTGGACTTTTATTGTGGCCAGTCTAAGGCACACCTCACAATAATCATGCTGTCTAATCAGCATCTTGATATGCCACACCTATGAGGTGGATGGATTATAGCGCTCACTAACACAGATTTAGACAAATTTGTGAACAATATCTGATATATATATATATATTCTTTCCAGAGAGTCTGACTTTGGATCATGTTTCCCTCCAGTTTTTTTGGCGAGCTGCTTCACCTTGTCCTCCTGATGGTTCCCAGCTTTTTGCAGCTCAGCATTCAGATCCAACACCTGAGCCTTCAGCTGTTCTCCTCCTCCAGCTGCCTGGTCTTGACTTGGTGCTCTTCTTTTAGCTAGCTGAGCTCAGTTTGGAGGCCCTGACTGACCACCTGCTCAGCCTGGAGCTTAGTGTCCTGCAGGATGTTGATCTCTTGAAGGAGCTTATTTTTGTCTACATGTTCCTGGAGAGACGCTGTCTTTCTCTCCGGTTCAGTGGTCAGCTCTGTCACCTTCTGCTCCTGGTAGCTGTTGAGGCTTTCAGCTCCTTCCAGTTGACCCTTCAGCTCCTCCAGGCGTGTGGTCTGGTCTCGATGCTGTTCGTCCTTCGAGGTGTTGTTTTTCTCCTCAAGGAGCTCATTCAAGTGTTCCTCTTTGTAAGTCTTCCACTGTATAAACAGATTCATGTCCCCACAACATGAGTGATACACACACACACACACACACACACACACACACACAGACACACACACAAACAAGCTGTGTTCAAGGACTCATGAGACAAGGACTACTCTGTCTATGATGGTTTGGTGTGTGACAAAAACAACACAGGTGGTGTACTGTACACCATCTGTGGAGCTGTATTCTGTTATGTTTACGTTATATAATGGTTTTTGTTGTTATTGGTAATCCGTAGTATAGTTTGATTTCACATGACTTAAATTTGCAATACTGATTGCTGTCGTTCTAACACCTGGTCTTTCAGTGTGGTTAGCTCTTCTGGTCTGGTGATTCCTTTCTGCTGTCAAACCTATGATTATACGTATGTTTATGTTTTCCTCTGTCCAATAGAGGGAATATATCTATATCTAATATGTTTTGTTTTTAACTTAGGGTCACTGCCAAAGCTAAGACTCTTCTTTCATTCATTCGTTTTAGATAAGTTTGCCGTTTCTCTTTAAGTTTTGTCTCATATTTACTTACAGTATGTAGAGGGCTGTCAAAGTTAAAGCAATAATAATTTAACACAAATTTCTTTTAATGCCAATAATTTCTTTAACACATTAACGTAACTTGAGATTTTTAGGTTGTGGTGGGCTCATTTTTAAAAAGCTAAAGTGAAGATAGTGGTCTATAAAACCTAAGGAGTCTGTGTCATGCTAGCTTGCCACCAAGGAGGCTAAAAAAATGCTACAAAGCTATGCTACATTTTGGCAATGAAATGTGGCATGCTCATTTTCAAGGGGGTCCCTTGACCTCTGACCTCAAGATATATGAAACAAAATGGACTGTATAAGTTACGTTCCCCATTTAGGGTCCAGGGGGATGGACAGTGAAATAAACCCAGGTAAAGAGAGACAGGCAACGAGTGCAAACAAGTGTAACAATTTATTAACAATAAATGAAAAGTGTACGACCAACTTAAAGCTACTTCCTAGAAGGAAAACAATACTGTGAATATGTAAACTGCGGTGTTAGTCTTAATTACAAGACCACAGCAGACAAACACACTCCCTCTACGAGGAAGCCACTGCCGACCCCGGCACATACCGATGTAACCACCACACAGCTCGCAGTACTGTGTAATCTGGCTGACTGGCACTGGCTGTCCCTCTCTCCTGGTCTGTTAACCACCCGGCCCTGATGGGTGATTGGGCACAGTCGCATACAACCATTTACCGCAGCTACACCCAAAGAAACACAGGAGAGGACATGCCCACTTTATGATAATCATCTGCAGTTTGGATCAAGTAATAGTCAAGTCAGCACACTGACAGCTGTTGTTGCCTGTTGGGCTGCAGTTTGCCATATTATGATACAAGCATATTTTTATGCTAAATTCAAAATGCTCATTGTTTTGTGTTGTTAATTGATTTCCAGTAATGCATGTAAACATACATTTGCATAAAGCAGCTTATTTGCTGATAAGTGTATTAAATACTTGACAAATTTCCCTTTAAGGTACATTTTGAACAGATAAGAATTGTGTGATTAATTTGCGATTATTTGCGTTTAAAGCTGCAGTGGGTAGAAATGGAGCAAATAAGATTAAAAAAGGTCTTTTTAGAAGAGCATAAGACAGGTAATCTGGAAAAAAAAACGATGTTCCTCTGTGTCCTCCAGTGCTCCTAAAGGCATCTTCAGGATTTCACAGACCAGAAGAAAACAACCAATCAGAGCTGATCTGGAGTCCAGCTGCCGTCTAGGAGAGCCGTCTGTCAATCACTTACAAACTCAGATCAAACGGTCAAACTAGGCAGCGCTGATCAAATATGAATCAATATTCTGTGACTGTAATGACTGTTTGTCTCCTCAAATGTTTTCAGAAACATCTTGTAGTTACTGTTTAGCTGTAAAATGAGAAAGTTTGTGACCCGGCAGCCACGTTGAGATCTGTTGAGGAAATACTAAGCACCGCCTACCAGCCGGAGCACAGCCAATAAGAGTGCTCTCTCTCCGAAATGACCTGTGATTAGCCAAAGTCTTTTCACAGGCTAGATTTTCTAAATCCTGAAAACAGAGTCAAGAGGAGGTGCAAAAGTCTAGTTTTCTCTCAGAACACTTGAATTATAAAATGCTGAAAGGTTATTATGAAATTTCTCCCCAATTATGCCAAAAAATATTCTGCCTACTGCCATTTTAACGATGGACAATCATGTGATTAATCACGATTAAATATTTTAATCGATTGACAACCCTAATTTGAAGTATTGTCTTTTTGTGTCTATTAAAAATCAGACACCTTGTCGTAAGAAAAATATAGTGTACATTGCCAAAGAATTATTTTGGGCTTCAAGCTGCGTAATAGATCGTTCTGCATCAACGACCTCGAGAGACATCTTTAACCTGACAGGATGGTTAAGAGAACGGTTAAGTGAATCGTCAGGAACTCCCATGGCTTAAAACGGGCTTACTAATTATAGGCACATTATAAACGGACATGTTCTCTTGATGTACCAGCTTCTCTCTGTAACACAGGGACTGGCATTCGCTCCATTCAAAGACAAAATCTTCCAAAATATCTTCTCTTAATCAAGCTAATGCAGTGTGTAATTTTTAAACATACTGTACATACAAACACATCTCAGATAACATTGCAGGAATTACAAATACAGTATGTGCAAATGTTAAATACATCACGATAACATCCATCATTTACAGTAAACAACAGTGAGAATTATGAAAAAGCACAGTTTCATAACAGGAAGCAGCTGAAAGTTCAGCTGTTTTGGAGGTGTTTCTGTGTCTGTGTGCATTAGTATGTTGTTGTTGTAAACTCTGGTCAAGTCAGTATATAGTTTATATCTTTTGAAAGACAGATGGTTGCTGCAGATTTAGTTGTCCATTCACACGTGGAGGTAAAAGGCACTGAGAGGAACTAAATGTCCCCAGGACAACATGTCACAAGGTCAGGGCCAGCTGAGTCACAGCTTCCCTCAGGTGGTCATTATATGGGACAAACAGCATGAGCCACGGAGTATATGTTCAGTTGTGGAAAACAGTGACACGCTGTCAGTTCAGCTTTGTTAGTAGAACAAACATTGTGCATTTCTGTGTGTGTGTGTGGGAGTGTGTGCTGTCATTACTAAAGCACTATTGGCAGAAATGACACACCTGCTGCTGGTGACATACAGTATAAGCCTCACCGCTCACTGGAGGAATATATTTTTACAAGCTCTGCGTTACAATTTCCTGTCTGCTGGCAGGTTTCTAGGCAGTGACACACACTGTGGTGAAAATCAAGCCACATTCCAGCAACACCACTGCTGAAAAAAAAATATGTGATGATTTCTTGTATGTATATGCACTATTTCAGCTGGGGGATATGATTATGTGTAAGTTGTACACTTGTCTGATATTCATGCATAATGACAAAGCTGGATTTTTAACTGAGCAAAGCAGGCAGCTGTCTGAAGTACAGTCAGAGACATTGACCCTTGACCACTTGTAGGACCTTTCTAACCGGACCCTCCTCACTCCCACTCAGCTGAATAACGTACCCTTCTTTAAGGTGTAGGGTATAAATACAGCAGCAAGCTTTGGGACAAAATCTCCTCTCTCCAACGGGAACTGTCATAAAGTTTCATAGCCATGGTTTTGTATCAGATGGTTCACAGTAATAAGAATAAAAATAAAATGCAATACAGAAAAACTAATAATAATAAAAAAAAAAACTTCCAAGCTTCTGTGATGGCAGCTCTTTTCTTTTTATGTAAACATCGTCTTGTTTTTAACACTGATGTTTATGAGCAGCGCAGTTTTTGCATCAGCCCCTTTAAATATACAGTCACTCCATTTACAACCGAATTAACACATCCACCACTTTCTAGACTCGACAAGGGCTGATTTAATCCTAAATACAATGTAACTTTAAGTTGTTGGCATCTGTAAGATCATATTAAATGTCTATCTTAGTTTGAGCAGTTTACGTTTGTATAGGTAGTTGCACTGAACTACATTTTACAGAACGTATTCTGTGATGAACACAAAACACAGTTTATGGCCAATAAGGGTTTTATGACCCACCTCCATTCCCTGCTAACTGGTTGGGATAGCACTTAATATAGTGGGCCCTCCACACAAATGCGCAAATGAAGTGGAAGTGGGTCGGGAGTGGGAGTGGTGTGTTGTTTGAGAAAGCCCCATAGTAAATGGTTATTCAGGTGTATTTGTCTCTTTGAGGGAAATCTCTGAGGATCCATGGAGCACCAAGCACACACATACAGGGGTGTAACGATATAAACTGTGCTACAGCATAGTTTGGTCAGAAGTTGGTGCTATAGGCTACGCAAATCTGTGATCTGCCAGTGAACAAGGTGGAAGAAGTATTGGTTGCGAATTGGAAACAAAATAAGTGGGCTTGGCCATCTATCCATCTTTGAGAGAAAAATAGGTAAAGATCACTTCAAGTGAGAATAGAAACTTTTTTTTAGGTTTATTGAATTTTGCCATTTCCATACAGTTTTTCTAATGTGACACTTCAAAATGTGCATAAATATGTACGACTGGAAACACAGTTAGAGAGTAACACTGAACATAACTTTTTCGTTTCGTCACCTTTAAGGTGGGCCAGCCTTGTCCCATGTACAGTTCTGTGCTGCAAAAAGTGTATTTCAGGAAATGTTGAGTCATTTCTTAAAGTAAAGTTATTAAATTTCCTCTTCATAATAATAATAAATGCTTTTAGCACAGGTGCTGAAGAATTATGTTTGTTTGACACAGTCTTGTTACTGTAGTTTAGACTTCAGACACTTCAAGGATACAAATATGAGCCGAAGAGTCGGTCTAACTCTTCCTCCAATCGGTGATTGGCCCTCATCCACCTTTATTTTGTTATTTCAACAGCACGGACAGTTACTAAAATATGCAGAAACTCTGCAGACAGCTGCTAAGGACATAAATAATCCTCATGGCTGGGTGTGTGTGTGTGTCTAGGGGATAGCCTGCTGGGATCGAGCAGCAGTGACACCCTGATGTATTGCCAGGCCTTGAGCATGACCGTAAAGAGAGACCTGTGTGTGTGTGTGTATGTGTGTGTGTGTGTGTGTGTGTGTGTGTGTGTGTGTGTGTGTGTGTGGAAGGTGCCGTTGCAGAAACGTAGAAAATAATAAAGGAAAGTGTAGAAGATGAGAACAACAGAGACGAGTGGAATGTGTTTAGATTGGCAGTTAGCATACAGCACTAAATCTTATCTGTAACCGCTAACACCTCAGATGTGTGCGTGTGTGTGTGTGTGTGTGTGCATGGGTGTGGGGAGGTTATCAGCTATCCAGAGTTTTACTGCCTGTGTTAAAGCGCTTCCACCAGAAAAATGTTTTGATCCGCTGCCACACATGGTTAAGCATTCACCATCTGACTCTGCTTCGTTTCACGCAGCGGCCTGAGGGAAAAAGGCAGGGAGAGGCGGTGCAAGAGAAAGTCCAAGTTGTGGAAAAAGAGGTGTTGAACTGGTCAGGCATGCCTGCCCTCACCTCCCCGCTCACTCTTACCTGGCCCCAGAGCTCCCTAAAGCAAATAGACAGGATCGCTTTTTTTCCCCTTCAGGTTTTTTCAACCTGCATGGACATTTGCTTTCTTTCCATTTCCCCACTGTCTCTGTCTTTCTCTTTCTTTTCTGTTTTTTTTCCCTCATCCTCTGGCTTAACCTCTCTCTCTATTTCTCTTTCTCTCTCTCTCTCTCTCTCTCTCTCAGTATATCCACACTCCTGCAGCAATGGGAAATCCTTCAAAATCCATAATTCACGCTTCACTGCTCCTCTCCGTCTCCCCCCATTTCTCCCTCTGCAGGCCTCTGTGTGTGTGTGTGTGTGTGTGTGTGTGTATGTGTGTGTGGGTGTGTGTGTGTGTGTGTGAGAGAGAGAGAGAGAGAGAGAGAGAGAGAGAGAGAGAGAGAGAGAGAGAGAGAGAGAGAGAAAGAGGAGACCTGAATGCAGATGCAAACCCCTCGTGGAAAACTACTAACAAACATATGGTTCTCCATACACACACACACACACACACACACACACACACACACACACACAAACTCATGCACGTTTCCAAACACAAGTCTTACTTACATGCACACACCACTCATTATAATGCTGTCCAAATAGTTGCTCATTTTAATGATTCTGTATGCAAAGTGGGAGAAAATATTTTAATGATACTGTATGCAAATGAGAGAAAGATTTCCACCAACACACGCTGCACATGAGAAAAAGTAGTATATCAAAGAGAAATCCATGGCACACAAATTAAAATGCATGTAAAGCACCGCCTAGTCTGTCCAAACCTTCTGGGTATGCAGGCCATTTGGGATGGATTCAGCACACTAAAGCTGCTTCAAAGTAGAAGCTTTTGCCAGAATGTGTTTTTCTGTAATGTGGAGTATGGGGCTGATATGCTGTTTAAATTATTTTTATTGTGTACATGAAAAATGAATTCTCAGCTGATGGCAGAAACATTAGAGTTATTTTAAAATCTGACAAAATAGTTAATTGATATGATAATAAATATCATTGTTGAATTTAGGTTACAAGCTCTCGTAAACCCTTCATTCATTAGATATTAACGACAGGCCTCACAGCAGACATTTTGACTCATCAAAGCCGAGGCACATGGGATGATGAATACCGTCCTTCTCACAGTGCATGAATGGTGTTTTGTTGTCTCCACTTCCACTTCCACTTTATTACAATCTGAGTCTCATTTTTATAGTTTGGACTCTCATGCCATACTGGAATACGAACATTGTACAAACCAAATTCAGATGCTGAGATCTGGAAATGAGGCAACATTACATGAAAGAAGTCAAGACAGGTTTTAAACAAACTCTCAGTTTAGTTCATCTTATTTGTAATGATGGCAAATAGTAAAATTATCTAAATTGTCTGTTGTAAACATCCATCACAGTTCACACACCAACTTTTCCCGACATACTGTAGTTGTGCGTACACCATTTTCCTGTTGTTGTGTGTTTTTCCTCCAAATAAACATATTTAGAAATCCCAACTAAACTTTTGGCTCATTTCTTGGCCTGTCAGGCTTCATTATAGTGATGTTACTGTGTTATCAAATTTCATTACTCATGGGTAGTAATTATTTTGTTGTGTTCAATGTTAACATAACTGATAGAAATTATGGCCAAAACTGCAAAAAAAAAAAAAAAAAAAATGCAAGTAAAGAACGTTAATTTTAAAATTCAAAACATTTTCCCTCTCTATAATATATATATATATATATATATATATATATATATATATATATATATATATATATATATATATATATATATATATATATATATATATATATATATATATATATATATATATATATATATATATATATAATATTAGGGCTGTCAATCAATTAAAATATTTAATCAAGGTTATTTGCAAATTAATTGCACATTTAATGTACCTTAAAAGGAGATTTGTAAAGTTTTTAATATTCTTCTCAATATGGGAGTGGGCAGATATGCTGACTTTATGCCCCACAGGTTCTGCATTTATTATTAAAAAATATGCTCAAATCATAACAAGGCAAACTGCAGCCCATCAGGCAACAACAGCTGTCAGTTGACTATGACTTGATCCAAATGGTCAGAGGTCAAGGGACCCCTTTGAAAATGGCCATGCCAGTTTTTCCTTGTATTATTTACCCTCCGTCACTACAAGCTAGTATGACATGGTTGGTACCAACGGATTCATTAGATTTTCTAGTTTCAGATGACGCCAGTATCGCCACGTCTCGTCTAATCGTCACTGTAAAACTGAGCTACAACCTAAAAATTGCAAGTTGCATAAAAGTACATGTATAGTATAATTTATATATTGATAAATGTCAGCATATACTACTGTCTGGTTGCTCTTTTTGTTTAATATAGTATATCAATCTCACACACACTCTCTTTCCCTCCACCAACCTGAAACACACACACACACACACACACACACACACACACACACGAACAGTGATCCGTCTCATAAATCAGCAGGCTCTCTGAGAGGGCCGGAAACCCAAGGACAGCTCAGACACGTGGAGCAGACACAGCCAAGACCTCCTGGTCCCACGCCACCCTCTGTGTGTGTGTGTGTGTGTGTGTGTGCGCGCACACACGTGCAAGTGTGTGAGAGTGTGTCTGTCCATATTTATGGCTGTCTCCGAATGCTCATTCCCACGTGCACTCTCACAAGCATGTGCACGTTTCTCTGTGCCCGTTAAGCGTGTGCACATTTGTGTGTGTGTGTGTGTGTGTGTGTGTCCGGTGAATGTGTGCTGCTGTCTCTCGCTGCCAGACTGGCCTCTTGTCTCCCTCTCTGGGCTGTGTGGACTTGCACAAGGCCTCTAAGTTATGAGTGTGGAGACAGCCCTCCCTCTCTGGCCCCTCAGCCGCTCTCTGCTCCACCACTTGGCTTTTGTACAGGCAGAGCTTTCAGCTGCGTGTGTGTAGGTGTGTATGCATGCATTTATTTGTGTCTTAGTCTTCTGTGCACTTGTGTCTTTACTCAGATGTTTATTCCTGTCATTTTCTCCACACTCATGCCGTTTTTATGTTCCTCAACGACACACCCCCCCCCCCACTAAACTCGCACTTAACAAGCATTTGATCCCCAAATGAGCCTGACCCCCATTAATGGCCACCTGTTCTGGGCCTATGGGGAACATGATGTAGTCAAACACTGTGTTGTTTAACATGATTAACACACAACAATGTGGGGGGTGGAGGATGGAGTGTGCATCAAAAGGAAGCTATTGGTTTTTAATGATGTTTTTCAGCCTCTAACTGACTCCGCAGAGCCGCACAGACTAGAGAGCATTGAAATGAAACAGCAGCAGGAGAGCGTCCTGTTGTCTTTTGTGTTTCTGGATGGGACTGTGATTTATTTATGGGGTCTTTAACACACTGAGGGGACAGGGAGGAGGGCTGGAGAGGTGAGCAGAGCGTTGGACGGAGGGGACGGCTCATTCAACAGAGCCGGTGCCAAAGCAGAGCAGCTTTCCTCCATCTCCCTTTAAAAAATTCCTTCTCATTCATACCCAACCCCCCTTCCCTCCTTTTCTCTTTCCCTTTTCCATCTCTCGCTCTTCCATATCCAGTACTTTCCACAGATCCGAGGGATAATTCCAATTTTTCCCCCTCAGCCTCTGAATCAAATCTAATTTCACTCAGGTCCACTCCTGCTAATTTGCCGTTAATGGTTCAGTCTTGCTCCTCCACCTCTCTTATCTCTCTGCAGCTCTTTTACTCAGAATGAAATTCAAGCATAATTGTAAAATCTCCTGCTGAATCAAATCTAATTTTTCTCACCATCTCTCTCACTAATGTGTCTTTAAAAAGATCTAATGCTGTATTTTCTCTCTGGTGATCTCTCTGTGCTTGTGGTTATCCATCCTTCTCTTATCTGTGCATCTCTGCGCCAACAGCAAATTGAGAAAAGTAGAAGGTTTGAAATTATGTGAAGAAAGATATAGGGAGTCTCGAGGAGGGGAAATCTGCAGATAATTACAGAAATGTTGTATTAGATGAGTATTATATTAATTTATTTTAATATCTCGCTCATTATCTTAATTTCAGCATTTCTGAGATATGTAATTTTGTCAAAAGACCAGTTTAAATTCAACCATCTCCATGTTTCTTTAAAGAAATTCATTTTTTGTCCATCTCTCTCTTCTTCTCTCTTGTTTCCTGTCTCACTCTCTCTCTTTGTCTCTCTCGCACTTTATGTCTCACTCCCCACCACCACCACCACCACCACCCCTTTCTCCTTTCACCCCCCATCCTCTCGTCCAGTGTGTAACCATGGGTGCGAGATGTCTGGTCAGAGAAAATGTTCCCACATATCAAAAGGCTCCTGGGTTCTGAGTGGAAGCGGCCAAGAGAAGTAAAAGGTCAAGTTGAATACAGTGGTTGAGGACGGAGGCATGAGGGCAGCGCTGTGAAGAACGGTGATTAATACCAGCAGCACTGAAAGGGCACTGAGACAGGGAACTAATACTGTGCTGCTTTGTCCTTTATTTCCTCTTTGAAATATCCATTCATGGCACTTCCCCATTGTCTGTCAATGTTTCAGAATCAACTCCACTTGTGTTAGATCAACGCATTTGATGCTAATCAGTTTCACCACGCACACTATCAAAACATAGCAACACGTTTTTATTGATTAGCAAAAAAAAAAACCTGGATTTTAAAGGATACAATTTTATATTACCTTGTTGTCGACAAATCCCAGGAAAAGACAAAAAACCAACAGTGTATTAGGATTTCCCGAACCTGCCTATTCATTCATACCGAAGCCCTAAATCTCTAAAAATGGTTCACAAATATGTAGTTTCATTTTAAAAAAAGATCCAGTACTTCCCTGAAACAGCTGGGCGCTGTGGTTTTCAGCAAACATTTCACAGGACTTAATAGTTCAGTTGTTGGGGACTATTTTCAGCGGTGGATTAATCCACATTTGATGCTCTAGTGAGTATTTACAGCTGCAGGATGGTGTGTGTGGGACTGAGTCAAAACTACAGTGCTCATTCTCACGAAGGATCGTGTCACCCAATGCAACAGTCAGGCTCAATGATGTTGTTTTTACCAGTTAGGAGTGGAGCTCTAAGGCTCAGAGGACTAATATGTATCAGGCTTTGAATGCACACAGACAGTAAGAGCGGTTTGCTGGTTTTGGTCTTTTTTGTGGGATTTGTTAACAATAAGAAAAATATAATGTATAATATATCTTCTCTCTTATACTATCTTCTTTACTATTTATTAAAAAATAAATATATATACATAACCAATTCTTTGTAGAGATTATAATAAATATTTTATCCTTTAAAAAACAGTAAAAACAACAACAACAAAAAACTAACACACCAGTAAGTCCTTTACATAAAATGGCTCTCGAATCCATCTCAGCATGGCAGCCATTTTCATTCAGAATCCATGTCTCTCCTTGTTCCCTCATCGCAGTCTTGTCTCTTCGCACCCTCAAAAAAATTAAAATTCAATCGCAATAAGCAAATTTGCTCCCCCACAGGACATCATTGAGTGGCACGCAGCAACAGTGCAAGGTACTCCAATCAATGGCCTTGTTCCCTCAACACAGGCCCGGAGCTGGTAATTTGCATGACATTGGACGAGTTAGCAGATAGTCTCTCTCTCTCTCTCTCTCTCTCTCTCTCTCTCTCTCTCTCTCTCTGACACACACACACACACACACACACACACACACAGCCACAAACACAGTTGCATGAATATTATGATCACACACTTATTGCGCTCCATGACACACAAAAGGCACGATGTGGCACACGTGGGCTCACACACACACACAAAGTGAGAGAGAAAAACCACAATAATAACAGAGGCGAGTCGTCCTTGTGACACAGAGACGTGAAGTTTCCACTGAACATTAATCCAACTTACTGCAGCCCTCATATCCTCTGGTTCCTGTCTGCTGCTACTCCCAGTGGGCGGATAATAGACTTGGACTGGGTGTGTGTGTGTGTGTTCTCCAAATCCTCAGTTTGTTTATGAGCACTGTATAATTTACGGTTCACTAAACCTCTCCCCAACACATTTTAAGCGTTCTGTGTGCCATTAAAGGCAGGGTTGATAAAAATTTTACAAACATTTTTGTTGTATTTGTTGAATATGTCCAATCATTTCATTCAGGATACCTACCTGCCTGTGCACACTAGCTTGACAACTGTGAATACTAACACTAGCCATGTTCATCGTTCACGATCATTATGATATTTTTATGTTCGTAATGATAATCTGGGGGGAGGTCTGAAGCTACAGATTGTCAGTGTTGACTTTCTCACTAAATTTAGAGACTTGTTGAGCTAGTGCTGCTCGCTGCTTTCATTAGAATAGACTTGGAAACACTGGGCTGGGTTTTTCAGTTTGATCAGATTTTTAAAATGCAGTGTAGTTTAGAAGAAGAAGAAGAAGAAGATCTACCTTTAATAGTCCCAAAAGGGGGAAAATCAAATAAAATTTTTTTAAAATCAAAAAAGGAAAAAGAAAACCAAAAAAAAAAAAAAAAAAAAAAAGGGGGGGAGGAGGGGGGGGGGGTGCGAAAAGGGGGGGGGGGGGGGGTGGGGGTGGGGGGGGGGGAGGAAAAAGGAAAAAAGGCCCCCAAAAAAAAAAAAATAATTTTGCAAGGGGAATAAGGGGCCCCGGCCCAAACAAACCCAAAAAAAAAGACCCCCCCCCAAAAAAAAAATTGTCAAGATCGCCCACCCTGCCTTTAACACCGTTCTTATTCCCAACATATGGATGGACAGACATCATTTTAAACCTGTGGTTTAAACAAAGCCACTTGGTTAAGTTTAGGATCAATATTGGATGTTTCTTATGAAATTAAGTTATGTACGTAAGTTAAGTCAACGACTGACTTTTGGTTTCACATGGGACATGAACATCGGTCTCACGGGTGAAAGTCGTGCTTGTTTAACCCACCCGTCCACCCCAACCTCCTCCCTACATGTACTTTCTCACTCTTTACAGAACGTCACCTGACTTCCAGAGCACTTGCTTTGAGCATCTATTGCCACAGCGTGATGTGCAAAAAAACAAAATTCTGCAGCAATAATACGTGAAATGACATTTGGTGAGACCAGACTGGCACAGGAGGTCTGTCAAGCTTTGTGTGTCAGTGTGATGAAGTGGTGTGCACGGAGCTGTATTAAGAGCAATATTTAGTATGCAAAGATTTTGGAGGTTTTCATGAAACTTGATGGAAGGGTGTGCATACTCTGGAGTGAATTGGCCTTGGCTGATGTCTGCGTGTTACTATGAATTTTGAGTGGTTGGTTATCATTTTAAGGTGCATATGCACCGTGCCAGAAAGGAAAGCTTGATGGGCATAGCAACAGTAACTCAGGGAAGCAGGACCTAGTAAACATTTCAGATATACAACAAACACACACACTCCTTTCTTCCTCCTCTGTCTAGCAGGTGAAGGGCAGAGAAAGGGTTTGTGCATGCAGCAGCTAAGTGGCTCAATGCGATCGACTTGCTCACCGTGGCAACCTGCAAAATTCCACCGCCTCCCTGCAAGCCTGGCAGACTATCTGTTCACCCTCTCTCCTGCTTCCTTCCCTACCTCCCTCCTCCCTCTCTCCCATCCCCCACTCCGGCAGCTCCAGGGAAGGAGTGACGTGGGAGCTCCCTGCTCTGAGAACAGAGAGAGAAAGAGGCATGGAAAGAAAGCCTGAACGAGAGCGAGGGTGAGGCGAGAGAGAAAAGACAGAGCTGCCACACTACTGAGAGAGAGAGAGAGAGAGAGAGAGAGAGAGAGAAGGAGTAGGGAAGAAAAAAGATAAAGATCCTCCCTCTCCCAGCACTCGCTGACAATGACACTGAGAGAGTCATTTCGAAGCAATGAGCCAGAAAACGCAGAGCCGCCACTGCCATTCATCCTCCTAAGCACGACACTCAGTCATCACCTCGCCACAATCACATTCATCTCTGAGAGAATAGCCCCGGCTTAATAAAATGTATGGCAGAGCACTCATAAAAACAACCCATCTGAATGCAGTGGGACTCATATTACTAAAAAAATAAGAGAAAACTGTATTAGGATTGTGCAATAGCTACGTCCTGGCAGCTCTCTCCTGCTCCATTTATAGTATGTTTATAAATTGATTTAAAAGAATAATTCAATGGAATTCAATAAAAAGATAATAAATTATATGTTGTGCTTATTTAATTGATTGATTACCATACAGTGTCCAGCCTGTGGACTGACAGAGCATTAGGCAACAAAAAAAAACACAAAATGATCGCTTACCAAATCACGAAGTACAGTATCAAAAATGTGAAATCAAGATACAATATTTCAGAATATCTGTTTTCAATAAAAAGTCAACTCAACAAATACAACCAGAGCAAATCCAGATTCTTTAACGGCATATTTTTAGACATTTGCAAATTTGATTTAACGTCACTTTTTTCTTTAACGCATTAACGCAACTTGCGGTTGTAGGTTGTAGGGTTTTCAGTTTTAAAGCCACAGTGAAGATACTGGAACCATATGAAGGTAGAAAACCTAAGGAATCATGGTACCAACCATGTCATATGACACAGGTTGTCATGAAGGAGGCTAAATAACGCTCTAAACTTGCAGTAAATTTTGCAAAAAGCCTGTCATGGCCATTTCAAAGGGGTCCCTTGACCTCTGACCTCAACACTGACACACTGACAGCTGTTGTTGCCTGTTGGGCTGCAGTTTACCATGTTATGATTTCAGCATATTTCTGTGCTAAACGCAGTACCTGGGAGGGTTTCTGGACAATATATCTCATTGTTTTGTGTTGATAATTGATTTCTAATAATAAATATAAACATACATTGCTTAAAGCAGCATATTTGTCCACTCCCATGTTGATAAGAGAATTAAACACTTGTGCGATTAATTTGTGATTAATCTTGATTAACTGTGGACAATTATGTGATTAATTGTCATTAAATATTTTGATGAATTGATAGCCCTAAAGAAACACAAACAGAAATACATTCTAAATAAACTGTGAATACTCATGAACCATTCAGGATATCTGATATAAAATGACCACATTCACAGCGGTAAAGTGTCCCATCACTTCTCCTTGTCCAAGTAGGACATGTTGTAATTGCCTGAATGGAATATTCATGTCCCAGCTACCAGCCCTACTCCACTTTCTCTGTCTCTCTACAAATAATCAAAAATACCATTTTGTTTCCCCCAATCAGCCCCAGGTCATGTGCTGACGATGAGATGGAAAACACAGCATGTCGTTAAGCTGCCAGCTAATCAGCGTTGGCTAGTAATCCCCCCTCTTTCCGTCATGTCTTCCAAACAGGCCCCTTCCCTCCCTCCACCACCTCCACCACCTCCACCACCGCGGCTGCTGCTCTGCTTCTGTAGTCAGCCTGCGAGATGGATGGCACGGCCCTAATCACCCCCTGCAGTGCACTGTCAGCAGGGCTGCAGGCCGCTCTTAACATTTACACCACATGATCACACGCACGCACAATAAACACAAGCCAATAAGTGAGAAAACCTCCTCACTCCTCTCCCTTTCTCTTTTCTCATCCTTCAGCTTCCAGCTCCCTCCCACCCTGTGCCCTGCCCAAGGCCCACCACCACTTCTCTCGCTGTCACCTTGGATGGATTCAGTGGGATGCGGCTATGTCCTGAGGGCCGAGGGAGGCGGTCCTCCTCCCTCTCTCCCTCCGCCTCCTCACACAGCTCCTTCCTGCCGTTATCTCCAGGCTAGAGTCTCATCAGCCTGCACACAGTAGCTCTGGCTTCCAGCTGCCTCACCAGCGGCCAGGGGAGGGCTGCCAGAGGAGCCGGGAGGGGGGCCGCTCCAGTATCAGCATCCTCTCATGTGGCCGACTTCAAGGTGCCTCTCAGGCAAGTTTACAGTCAAGTCTACACACACACACACACACACACACACACACACACACAACAGTGGTTTGCAGCTTTTAGAGCAGTTTGTGACACTCACCTCGTTCCAGTAGCACTACATTAGAAAAATGTTCACCATCTTAAATATTAAAAAGAAATGTCAGTCTCTCTGAATCGATTTTTAGCGACTTTAATGCTTTCACCTTTAACATTCACATGCATGGGAAATCTATCAGGAAAGAGGCAGGAAGTAAAAATCAGCCAGTAAATCCTAAAGACAGGACGCCCCTCTGGAGGATGACTGGATGACGTCCCATAGATGTAGTCTGTCCACTGAGGAAGACTGAGGGGCGGCAGTAGCTCAGTCTGTAGGGAGTTGGTTGGGAACCGGAGGGTCACCGGTTCAAGTCCCGACATGGACCAAAAAACTGAGTGTGAACTGGTAGCTGGAGAGGTGCCAGTTTACCTCTTGGGCACTGCCGAGGTGCCCCTGAGCAAGGCACCAAACCCCCAACTGCTCGGGGCGCTTGTCTGGAGCAGCCCCCTCACTCTGACATCTCTCCATTACTGCATGTGTGTGTGTGTTTCAGGTCTGCATGTACCATGTATAAGTTAAAACAGAGTGTAAATTGAATTTCCCCACTGTGGGACTAATAAAGGTAGATCTTCTTCTTCTTCTTCTTATGATTTCAGTTTACAGGTCATTCCTGCAATGCAGCGACATTTCTGTGGCTTAAATTATAGATTAAGTTCTTCCTTATAACATATTCAAAGGATCATTATTTTCTTACTTTACTGTGCTTGTTTTGATAGATGTCCCCAGTGCAAAGTAATCAACTTCTACAAGAACTGCAAGCCATTATATTATGAAATATATAAAATATTCTTTAATTGGAGTATAGGCCAAGTTAAACTCTCTGTGATTATATACTGTATATATTCGGAAGAACTGGAGGGTTTTTTGTTTGTATATTTGTTTTAACCGTTTTCATTATTTACTGTGTACCCTGAAGTCATGCTCCACCCTGTTAGTTTCTCACACTCCAAAAACAAAGACTACAGTTCTTAAGAGACCATTTCTAGAATGTGACATATGACAATGTGACACATTTTTTGAGGGAACTCAATTGAGAGTGAAAGTAGGATGAGCATAAATATCTTTTTTTGTTTTTACATGTTTCACATTGTTAATCTGTTTGTCACACTTACAGTTCCAACCTGTTCAGAGTTGGTCTGATCAAAAACAATTAAAACATATTTGATATACCGTATTTTTTCGCACTATAAGGCGCACCGGATTATAAAGTGCATCAGATTATAAGGCGCACTATCAATGAACATGTCTATTTTCATACATAAGACGCTCTCGTCTCGTTATAGTGGAGTAACTCGCAGCGTTGCCTCCCTGTCTTGGTGAATATGTGATCGTCTTCTGTCATCCAACGCTCCCACACAGCTCGCAGTTTAACTTTGAACGACCTGTTGACACCGATATCTAACGGTTGGAGTTCTTTAGTTAATCCACCCGGAATGACGGCAAGCTCCGAATTAGTTTTCTTCACCTGGATTTTGACAGTCGGTGAGATGGGCGCGCATGGAGTTGCAGATCAATAGGGACGGAGAGTTGTGGAAAAAGCCGTTCGGTCTCTTAACATAAATCTCAGACGATACAGCGGTGCGGCTTCGTAGCTTCCCAAAGTCAAAAACCTTTTGACAGATTTTTGAGTGCCCTGTACCACATAAAATTAGCTCAGTAAGCACAACCAGAATCGATACATAAGGCGCACCGGATTATAAGGCGCACTGTCGATTTTTGAGAAAATTAAAGGATTTTAAGTGCACTTTATAGTGCGAAAAATACAGTAGTTAGAAAAGGTCTGTTTATGTGTAGAAGGTTAGCTAGCTAAACCTGGATCACTCACAGAGCCATGGCTTTTCCCACCTATTAGGTCTACACACCAATTTGAACCAGTCTACCCATAGGGATTACTATTTGACTGCTTGAGTGACAGTTAAACCTGCCCTGTTCTTATATATGCAAAAAAAAGAGATGAAAAATTCATCTTTTTTTTGTTAAAAGTCATGAGGCTGAAATGTTGCTGCACAACTTGAATGACCCTTATATTGAACTCACATGGGGCTAATTCTTCATTAAAATTGTCAAATCACCACAAACTGCGATTCATTATAATTCCAGCATATCTGTATCTTAACGGGAACATGGAGGCGACAGGGTACATACACATTGCACAGAGGGTGGTGGGTTTGGGGTCAGTAAGGGCCAAACAGTACATTTTTTCCTGAGGCCCCCTAACAGGTTAATCTGGCCACGATCTTAGCTTGGGCTTAGAGACTACACAGATTTAACAGAAAGCATGTGTTATAAACTGAGGGTGTGGAGTATAACAGAAATGTGAAAGGGCATTTACCAGGGAGGGAAAGTCTGAAAGAAACAGACTAGCAAGTTGGGAAGTTATATCTCAGGCCTCTGCTGCTTCAGTTTTGACAATCCAGTTTTTATAATGTGCCTCTCCAGACGTTCTCATTCGCAGCACATCGCAGGGCACCCTTTAGCGTGGGTATGCAACACACCAGGCTTTCCATTAACTACAATATAAGCCCATCCGCGGCAACAGTAAAAGTGCTGTGACGATAGTTTAAAGAGCGAAAGAGAAACACCGGGCAGGAGGGAGGGGAGGTGGATGGGTCCTATACGTTAGAGCATTGGTTCCCAAACTGGGGTCCCAACCCCCACTATGGGAAGCTTTGCAGGGGGCTGCAAGGCCTTCTTGATTTTTAAGAGGCGTAAGACAACCTTTTTAAAAACATACAGTTGGCCTATAGCTCTGCATTTGATTCATTTCTGTGAAGAAAACTAAATGAAATGGTTATTTCTAAAGCTTGTATTATTATTTAAGATAAAATCAGGATAAGGGCACAGTGACGACCTGAGTCCTGCATCAGAAACGTATACTGTTAAAACAACCAAAGAGCTAACAGAACAATGGCAAAGTGTCAGACAGAAGAAAACACTGAATTTGTCAAAAGAAGCCTATTAAATGTGGATGATTTGTTAAGTAAAAAAAACATGACACAGAATTGTATTAAAAACATCTCTGATGGTATATTCACAGGAAATCTGCTCAAAATCCATCCAAAGTGCTCGTTATACACAAACTTACTGTAGCTATTGCATTCAGTGTTAATTGTACAGTTTATTAGTTGTTCTGCACTGATACTGTTATGTATCGAATATCATATGAAACATCCATAAAATATGTCACTTGGTCAGCGGTTATCATTTTACTCAGTGATAGAAAATAGGTCCGTTAAAGGACCAATGTGTAGCACTTAGGGGGATCTATTGACAGAAATGTAATATAATATTAACAAGTATGTTTTCTTTAGTGTATAATCACCTGATAATGCGAATCGTTGTGTTTTCGTGACCTTAGAATGAGCCGTTTATATCTACATAAGGAGCAGGTCCTCTCCATGGAGTCCACCATGTTGCACCACCATGTTTCTACAGTAGCCTAGAATGGACAATCCAAACTCTCCACCTTTCCTGCTTGGGCCAGAGTCGATGAAGTTACTCCTGTCACCGCCTCTCTCTCTCTCTTGCTTCACCACTCACTTCCCTTGTATGCACACACTCTACGCACTCTATTCTCACAACAACTGTCTCTAGAGAAAGCTATTTGCGTTTTCGTGTAAGCCTCCCTAGCAATCCTCCACACTTGGCACACGGGAAAATTTGTAATCTGTAAACTTGGCGTGAGATATTGCCAGATCGTACGCACTGTTCCTTTAACTTTCATTTTCATGTTACAGCTTGATTGTTCATTTCTTGTGTTCACGTCAAGTCACGTGTTCACTGTACAAACGTCCTTTTTAGCCCAACCATGTTGTTTTTTCCTAAACCTAAGTGGCTTTGTTGCCTCTTCCAAAGCATTTTTGTTCAATTCACAACATGAAGCATGTGCTTATGGCAAAAAAGTGATTTAAACCACTGGAGCACCCCATTAATTCATCTGTGTTAACTTCCTCTGTAGTGCTAAAGCTGCGGTTGAAAAACAGCTGCCATTTTAAGCATTTTAGCCACTTCTAACCGTCAGATTAAACTAACCACTGAGGGTGTGTGGGAGTGGTGGTGGATGGATCAAACAAAGACTTTCAGCCAGGAGACCAGAGCTCCTGTCCTGTCTTAAACTAAAAGTAAAGCTAATTTATTTTGTCACATCAGTTTTTATCACGTGACTCATTAGTCGTTTCGTCCTGTGAGTCACTAGTCATGTGAGTTGTTGGTATTGTCACAAATTTTTTTTTTTTTTTTTTTTTTTTTTTTTTGGAGAGGGTTTTTCCATTTTTTGTGTGAGTGAGTCACATGAGTCGCTAGTCAGTGAAGTTAATATCAACCACGACTGTTTCACAATGCATGTAATGAGAATATACTGACACGCCATCTCCAGTCCGTCCAAAAGTAACGCAAGAGCGGTACTCCGTGTATCAGTCTCCAAGTCGACCAAGCGGCTGTTTGGGTGCTGGCAGAAAGCCTGCAGGCACATAGTATAGGCTCGTATATGTGCTTCTCATATTTATTTCAATGAACTGTTTTCAGCAGCAGCCATCCTGCCATCGTGGTTATTCTTGTTCTTGTAAGATCCCTGAAACTCTCTGATCGTAGCCAGCCAGATCTTCTCAGAAGCGGCTCCTTTAAAGCCTTGTTTCAGGAGCTCGTCTCCTCTTTTGAGGAGGGCTCCCTCTTGATGGAGGGCTCCTTTATGAAGGCCTCCTCTCTGCAGACAGCTCTCTCTCTGGAAGCTCATCCACTCGTCCTCTTTCCGATTCAGAGCTTCACCTGACCCAGAGGGGCTACATCCTGCGTGATGTTGGGCTTTTGTGTGGGCTCATGGCAGTTTTTCCACCCTCTTGAGGTCCTTCTTTTTCCCTTCAGCTGCTCTTCATTCCTGCTGCTTTGTGGCATTTTGCCAATCTTTTCCAATTATGGATTTCAACCTACTCTTATAGTTAGTTAAAATCTTCAATCCAAATATTTTTTTTCCTCATGAGTGCAGCTTTTGCTGAAGGACAGAGATCTTTCAGAACGAGCTGTTTGATGGTCATGTCCTCAATGACTTTCCTACAGTCCTGTTAAAATAATGAATTTCATGTTATGGATGATGAAAAGTGTTGGCCCAACTTCATTTTGATGGTCTAGTGACACATAAGAGGAAAGAAATATTCTGTGTAGGATCCTGAGAGAAAACAGATGTACGGCATACGGGAGTGGGGGAGTATCTGATTTCAAGATTTGCGAATGTTACTGTCTCTAATTTTTTTTTTTTAGGGCTGTCAAAGTTGACACAATAATAACGCGTTAACGCCTTTTTAATGCCACTAATTTCTTTTATGCATTAATGCTATTTTTAGGTTTTAGCGGGCTCAGTTTTAAAGCTAGAGTGAAGATACTGGCATCATATGAAATCAGAAAACCAGAGGAACCCATTGGTACCAATCATGTCATACTAGCTTGTCAAGAAGGAGGCTAAATAATGCTAAATTACTGTTGTTAATTGATTTCCAATAATAAATATATACATACATTTGCCTGCAGCAGCATATTTTCTCACTCGCATGTTGATAAGAGCATTAAATATTTGACAAATCTCCCTTAAAGGTACATTTTGCACAGATAAAAATGTGATTAATTTGAAAATAATCACAATTAACTATGGACAATCATGCGATTAATCACGATTAAATGTTTTAATCGTCTGACAGCCCTTGTTGTATTATTACAGTATATTTATAGATTCTGTTAAATCTTCGTTTGACATCTGCGTTCAGATGTGTGTCTAGAATATATTATTAGATTATACCAGTTATTTAGTCCCTAGTTTACTAAATATTCAATCTCATCATGAATGGATGAACTAAAATAAAGGGAAAAAGTGCTAAAAAAGAAGAGAAAGAGATCCTCCCCTCCTTTCCTGAAACATTTTGACTACAGAACCCTCCTCCTTTTCTGACCTCTCCAAATCAATTCAGTGCATCGTCCATTTCAGTGGCAACATGGACTTCAGTTTAAAGCCCATACGGATTTAGATGATGATTTTACAGCAGTTGTAACGATCGTTTTATGACCAAACGTTTTTACAGTGATGGGATGAGGCCAAGACTTGTGTCAGACATTTCTCTTTAGTTTTTGATAGACTGTCCTCCAGCATGACATTCACATCAGTTTGAGTCTGCTGAGCTTTAAATCAGTTGGCTGTCTGGTTATGACGTATTACAGCTCCGTTCTGCTTGGCACCTCTCTGTGAGGCTTCCTCATGTGCCTTTATTTTTCAGGGTTTCTGTCAGTCACATCCCCTGCCTGTTGTACATGACCGCTGCCCTCTCGACCTGTTGACCTGACCATCAAATGAAACCATGTGCCCACTCCTGACCAGACGCCACTCAGCAGCCGTCTCTTTGTCTCCTGCAGCCTCCCCACTAACAACGCACATGTCGCCTACACGGCTCGGTGTAATAACGGGCCAGTAAGCATCAGTTAAGGTTCAACTATGAGTCAGAGTCTAGGAGATAGTAGAAATAGTTGGAAAGTGATAAATAGGGCTGGGATGATACATCTATCTCCTGATTTGATACTATCACAATACTTGGGTGCCGATTCAATATGTATTGTGATTTTTAAGTATTGCAGGAAATATCTAAATTGATATAATAAAAACGTTTTTCAGGATGTACGTAGTCAGAGATGTCCTACAGTTAAATATATCAGTCACTGTCAGGCAATATTCATTACATTTTTTCCAGCAACGAGAAAAAAATCAAAGAATAAAGACATTTCCCTCACAAATTAGTGGTATTTTCTTTTCAATTCAGAAGGGACACATACATACAATGCAATACAATTATCCTACCTCCAATTATGAATATAATTATTTCCATATACAGTATGTACTTTGTATTTACAGTTCCCTTTGTTAACACCTTATTTTGAAAACCGGATGTAGTCACACATTTATACTTTTTCTAACTTTAAGACCTTTGCTAGATTTGCTGTCGGCTCATTCTCATTTCACCTCGCTGCGGCTTGTTTTGCTTGACGGATACGGAACAAACACAATGCCACGTTACTACAACAATAAAAGCAGTAACTTCCTTCTACCTCTGCATAGACTCACATGAAGCAAATATCAACTGTGGCTTACAAAATCAATGTCAAAATTATAATAAACAAAATTGTGATACATAGGTGAAGTGATTTTTTTCCCACCTCTAATGACAAATAGTTTCAACTTGTTTGTGTGTGAGAAAACACGATGGATGAGGGAAGGCTTAACCCGCGTCACTGTCAAGGCAACATCCATTATGTACTTCTCTGCCGTGAGTCACCGAGCACAGCGGCCACGGCTTTGACAGTCATGGCTGCTACCTGCCATTCCACACACACACACACACACACACACACACACATCTTCATCAATTACATGTCTAGATAGGAGTCTGAGTCACTGTGATGCCCCCCCCCCCCCCCCCCCCCGCCATTCACTCTCTCTCGGTGTCTGAATGCACAGGAGACGCAAACAGCTTGTGTCGTGAGCAGCAGCGCTGTTGACGTAAGCATGAGACTCATTTCACCCATGAGTCATGTGCACCCATTAGCTTCTACGTCATTTCAGATGAAAATAACTTCAATATCAGGATTTGCGTCTTGAACCCTTAATTGCGTGCTGCTGATTTATGTGTAGCTCTCGCTTTGTGCACCTCTAAAGGCTTTTGAATTTCACTCAAAGGAGCAGATAATGAGTGTGACTTCATGAATCCTGAAGAAGTGACTCTGTCTCCTCGGCAGGTTAAAAACATTTGTCACACGCAGGCACACAGTGGGAAATCAAGATTCTTTAGAGGGTAGCTTTGGAGATTACATTTTCCTTTTGTGGCTGCCACAAAGCCAAACCACTGAAGACGTGAGATGTTAGAGGTGTGCATTCATTTAACGCTCCACTGCTGTTTATAATCAGGCTAAAACATCATGTCAGTTAGAACAATAAACATTATGTTACTTATTAACACGACAGCGTATACTAACTAGGGCTGTCAAAGTTAACATGACGGAGGTTAAATAAAACTAAATTTTGGCGAGGAAACATGGGCATGACTGTTTTCAAAGGGGTCCCTTGACCTCTGACCTCCAGATATGTGAATGTAAATGGGTTCTCTGGGTCCCCACCAGTCTCCCCTTTACAGACATGTCCACTTTATGATAATCACAGTCAGTCTGGATCAAGTCATAGTCAAGTCAGCACTCTGACACACTGACAGCTGTTGTTGCCTGTTGGGCTGCAGTTTGCCATGTTATGATTTAAGCATATTGCTTTTTTATGCTAAATGTACCTGTGAGGATTTCTGGACAATATTTGTCATCGTTTTGTGTTGTTGATTGACCAATAATAAATATATACATACATTTGCATAAAGCAGCATATTTGCCCACTCGCATGTTGATAAGAGTATTAAATACTTGACAAATCTCCCTTTTAATGTACATTTAAAACAGAATAAATAAATGTGCAATTAATTTACGATTAATTGTGATTAACTATGGATAATCATGCGCTTAATTGTGATTAAATATTCTAATCAATTGACAGCCCCATTTTTCACACAACACAGCCTACTAACACAACATATAAATATCCAGCCCATAAGTCATCCTATAAATACAAAATACTGACAAGTGATGGATATTCTCATTGTAAGACATGTTTTATTTCAGTCATGATTTAGTTTTGTGCCATCAAATTGTCACATCGAACAGTCAAAGTCTCTTGAATGATAAAATCTCTGGCAGATGCTGTGTCAAAGAAATTAACACAAATGTGTGTTGCGCCAGTTAACAGCATTATGAATCCACTTCTCCTGTTCTCCCTCTCACTATCCGATCCTGCTACCAAAACCAATAAATGACATCATGAGAGCAGGCTGAGCTGTTGTTAACGGTGCTTTAAAAGCTGCCTGCAGTGCAGCGGTGACTCATCTGTTTGATCTTTGTCAAAGAAATTTTTAAAAAAGTCCCAGGTGAAAATAAAATGAGCAGTGAAATGGAGTGATGACAGTTACGGCTGTTCAGCTGTGGCCGTCGATGAACCGCAAGTACAACCTCTGCACCGCTCTAATAGTTAAAGTAATATTAACCCCACTCCTCTCCATGTAACATCAATTTAAACTGTCGCTGTTCCACAGTCTTGTTCCCAGCTCAGAGTCTGTTATCTTTGGTTTTACAGCAGCAGGTCATCTTTTCATTTAGGATTATTAAACACTACTTCAGTAATTTCACTTCTTAATGAATCCAAACAGTCGGCAGAGGTTTATTCATGCTTTAGACCAGAGGTTCTCAGACATTTTCCCCCTCTTAATCGTAACACCAATCAATCATAATGCTCAGTACCATTTGGACTCTTAGATACCATTAGAACTATTTGTGTTGTACAACTTTTCAACCTAAATATTTCAGACCTGTTTGATAGTAATAAACAAAAACAGGCCAATTTGAATCACGATAATATAAGATGAGATATTAGTCTCAAAGTGAGGACATTTGCAATGTTACTGAATATTAATACCACTTATATACCTACAACCAGAGGGTGATTTTATTCAAATTGCATTTGGACTAAAAATGACAGTATTTGTAACCTACATTTCAGAAAATGCACAGTAGCAAGGCATAGTCCTATTAAATCGAGATATTTAAACTTAGTCTAAAGCAGATTATCAGTAAGTGCTTCAACTTAAAATAACAAACTTGCTGCTGTGTGTTGTCAGCCTTTCTATTGGCCCAAAGCTAACGTAGGTGGGAGTAACGGACACAATATTCTTGTTTTATTGGTGCAAATGGTCCCCATCTGTATAATGATACAGCACAGTTTTATTAATTTATTGCACATTATTTCACAAACCTCCTGCCAGTGCCACTGGCCCCTGGGGCCCCCACAAAGTAAGTCTCCTCTCCACTTCTTTCTTCTGAGGTTTAAACGGGCTGATTTAGGGTTATTTTCCCCTCTGAGCAAACATGTGCTGTAATTAATCACATCCTTTCCACTGGACTTTGTGTCATGACACCTCATCTCCCTTCCATCCTCCTGTTTTTCCTCTGCTGTCATTTGATCCGCGCTCCGCCACCGTGACGCAGGCAGTGCGTCACATTTTCCTACGTGGAAATGTCATCTCCATCAGATGCCCTCACTTACAGGGGGAGCTGTGGCGTCACCTGGTCCACGGATCTCACCATATTTGCTCATAAACATCAGCTCTGGTGTTCACCTGCTGCTGCTTCTCCCTGTATGAGAAGATAAAAATCCCCTTTAATTGCCCTTCACTGACACTCTGGTTTTCACTTCCTCTTTGTGTCAAGTTGTTTCTTTACTGTAAATAATGCTCTCTGTGTCAGTATGTGGTGCACTGAACACAAGTGTCCCCAACACTCCTCTGACAGAGATGTTATTTAAAAATTCTGCTTCACTCTTCACAGTAATGTATCAGCTGATTTCCTCCTTTCATTATGTCACTGTTAAAGAGTCACTTTCCATTTAAGCGTCTCCATTAATGACATAAATGACTATGATAAATGACTTGCATATCGTGAGCTTTAAATTAGTTAGTTGGTGTAGAGGAGAAACTGAATCGTTGTCTTATCTAACTTATAAAGAGTGCAGGTGTGGACTCAAATTTACATATTTAAAACTGAACAAATGACTCAGCAAACAGTTACTGGAGAGCTACAGTTGATCAGATAATGAGCTAAATGAGGAATATCATAATATATTTTCCAGTTATAACTTCCCTACCTTAATGGGTTTTATAGACTATTAATGCAAGGATATATATCAATATAAAATGGGGTTACAGTTACATTTATACCATTCAAAATACTGCCTAAAACAAGCTGTAATTTCCAGTGAATTTCTCATGTGCTGCTTTTATTGAAGAAAAGGTGTTTCGTGCATATCGCGCTGTTCCATGTAAAAGACAGTTTCCGTGTCCATAAGTGAAAGAAGGAAGACAGTTTCCTCAGAAAGATATATAGATATAGATATAGATATAGATATATATATATATTTGATATTTCTCTTAAGAAACCTTACCACGCATCTGAAATTATGCTTGAAGGCGGTTTTACATCGGCATTGTTTATCAGTGTACTCTAAAGACACCAGACCTGTATGTTCGCCTCTGGCGTCACGGGTATTTTTTTTTTTTTTTGTTTCAATACTTTTCCATAAATTCTGCTTTATTTCACATCGAAATATGAAATGAGTGGTGCTTTCAACAGCTGGAGAACCGCTGGCTGCGTCGGTGCTCTGAGTGTGTTTGCTGATTTTCTCCTTAACGCGCAATGCGCATTGGACTGTGATCTGCGGGACTCTGCGGTGCCGCTCAGGTGAAGTTTCTTCACGCGCGGTACCATTAATAACACGCGCACGTGCTGCATCACATTCCGTCCGCCCCCGGAGCACGTGCTCTGTTCCAAAGCTTTTAATATTTGGACGAAACTCTCGCGTGAGAGCTGTGTCAACCTTTGGCATCCACTGATATAATATCAGATAGGCCTAAAGGGCATATCTTATCCATGCTGTGTGTGTGTGTGTGTGTGTGTGTGTGTGTGTGTGTGTGTGTGTGTGTGTGTGTGTGAGGAGCAGACAGGTGACAGTGGTTTTCTCATTAAAGCTGTTTATATCTCCCACCAAGCTGCTAAATGACCACCGCACCTCTTTAATTTAGGAATGACGCAGCTGAATTAGCAGACTCTCTGTGCGTGGCGCTGCGCCCTTGTGCGCGCGCCGAGGCTGTTGCGCGCGAGCCCAGTCGCGCAGCGGAGAGCGATCCGGTGAAGAGTGATGGCTCTTCTCACAGTCGGTGTGCTTAAACGGCTACTTGAAGCCATCGGGCACCGTAAATGTCCTCTGGTCGCTCATTTCTGCTGCTGTTTCACCGCTGATTTGTCCTCATTGCCTTATAAGGAAAGCCAGTCGTGCCCGGCTGCAATAGGCCGAGGCTGCAGCCTGCGGCAACCCTGCTCTTTAACCCTTTCACTGCTGAATTTTATTTGCTCCAACCGTATGAAACAATGCAAGGCGGGCTTTATAGAGAACACAACGTTTTTATTTTGGATGTAATGCATCGAAAATGTATCGGCGCTGTAGATACGAGTCTAATGAATCACAATAAACATCTGGATGAAGGAGCCGATGGCACTAAGCAGCTGGATGTGTGATTCGTGAGCCTCTTTGTCCACAACATTTTTTATCTTCACTTACAGCTGACATTTCGAAGCGAAACTCGGTTTGGTGCCAGAAGTCTGTGTGTCACTTCACCGTCAGGCCTGAGCCGGTTCATACCGTGGGTCACGTCTGCGCGCTCTCAGTGCCAAGTGATAACGGGACCGGCTGGTACCTGTCCTGACGGGGCTCCGTATAGTCAGAAATAACCCCGTTGGAGTTACAGCCAGGCCGGGTGAGAGCCCCGGCGGTGAGATGCTGACCTACATCGGCTTCCACTCAACCAGTGGCTATCGTTTAACACCGAGAAAATCCACCGGAAAATCCGCGCGACACGGCGCCAGCTGACATGTCATCTCTTTGTGTGACCTTGACGCAGAAGGGACACGAGAGCTATTCACTGTAATGCGCAGAACAGCCCACGATTTCGCTTTACACGAGCAGTGATTCATGGCGCATTATTATTATTATACAATATAGCCTATATTATCACCGTATAGAGGCGGCTCAGTCCGACGCTACAGCATCTGGTTTCACCAGGATTCCCCGCGATGGACGAGGCCTTGTTATGGCGGCGGTGATAAATCAATGTGAAACAGGCTCTGGCCTTGACGTTGGCGGGGCCTATTATGAGTTTTCAGGTGGAATAATTCGTTTTCTGATATTGGTTGTCTTGTGATTACAAGTGAACCCAGCTGCATCATGTGCCCGGCTCATAAATACATTTTGGATAGCTGTGCGTGTGGTGGGATAGCCTACTATACTAAAGGTGATCAGGCTGTAACCCAGACGAACCCAGCAGGGTGTGTTGTGACTGCAAACACTGAATGAAGTAAAAGGCCTCGTCAAGCTGCAACGTCTGAGCTGGTGAGCGGCGCACCGAGGCCATCACGGTGGCTCTCCTCTTTTCATGGCACCCTCTTGAAGCTCGATCTCGCTTCACATCCAGCCACACAGGAGGCAGGCATGTCGCGTTCACTGTCTCATCTAAGCTCGTACTTCGGAGAAACGCAGTCAGTTTTTGCAAATGTGCCTGCCTGAATGTCATGGAAATAAATGTAGGTTTTATTAGGTTGACACATGTTCTCAGGCAAAGAGGGAAAACCCAGTGAAATCAGCTGGAGCACAGTCTCAAGTCTCGGTTTATTTGTCATGTGCAGGTTGACACAGGGTCAGCGGTACGGTGAAATGTATGGGATGTGAGAACAGGTCAGCTCAGCACTAAAAAAATATATATAACATACATTAATGTAGCATACCATATAATAAGTTAAAATGACAATATGAAAGAAAGGCAATAAGATAAAATAAAATGACGCTAAGTGTCAGATAAAAAGTAATAACATAAAGTACTATATGTATATGAAAATGATTTTGTGCATGTAAGAAAGTGGCCGTATCTCTGACAGTATTGCAAAAATGAAATGAAAAAAGGATTGAGATAGATAGATAGATAGATAGATAGATAGATACATAGATAGATAGATAGATAGATAGACAGATAAGTTCATATTCTTCCATGGTACAAGTCTGGGAGCCCTGTCTTATGGTATGGTGGCTAAAGAAGCTAAAATAATCTATAATAATATAACTCACTGTTTTAGTTGCTGCCATGGTTTCCTCACTAAATGCCTCACTTCAGTGTTTTCATGGAAAATCTGTCCTTTCCTACATTAAAACTGTTCAGTTATTGTTCATATGCCGCCGAAGTCGTGATTAAACTTTTTCCCACAGCACATGAACGCAGCATGGGATCAAACCCCGCCCCCGGCACCGCCCCCTCGCCTGACGTCACACCAACGGCTATTTGCATGAAGTGTTTTCTGGCTGCAGCTCCAGGTCGGCTGCAGAGCGAGTCTCTCCGAGGGGAAAGCGAGGGAAGCGGCGCAGTGAAAACAGAGGAGGAGGAGGGGGGCTCTAGTGTCTCACATCAGAGGAGAAGCAGGAAAAAACGGCCTGAAACCGAGGATAAGGTGTCGGATAGCACAACCAGAAGAGAGGGGAGAAAAAAAGAAGAGGCGCTACTCTTGTATCGGAAAATGGAGCTACCCGCCGCGGGAGAGCACGTCTTTGCGGTGGAGAGCATCGAGAAGAAGCGCAGCAGAAAGGTTTGTCACAACAGCACCGAAGGACATTTTTACACACATGTACACGCAGAGGAGGATCGTTCCTCTTTGCTTTGCCTTCATGTTTTACGCGTATTTTTCATCAGCTAATTTCCAAAGGTGACGGTGCAATGAGCGCATTTTGCTGCGTAAAGTAACGCTGATCATCCCGTTTCTGTCCTCTCACAGGGGAGGTCTGAGTACCTGGTCAAGTGGCGAGGATGGTCCCCAAAGTAAGTCCCATTTTAAAGCCTAACACCACTCACAATGATAACACACTATTCAAAACAGAAGTATGTGCATCCGTGCGAGCGTGGGCGCGCATATGGGCGGTTGCGCGTTCTTGCTTTGGGCGCTCGACGCGTTGGTCTCGATGATGGATGTGGTTTTACAATGTATGCAATCCCCAGTGTGCCAATTAAAGGAAGACATGTCTATAATTGAACCCCGTGTTTAAGAAATGTCCATATATCTACTGCTGAGTGGAGGCTGGGCCGCTGTATCCTCCTCCTCCCCCTACAGTCGCGCGTAAAAGTTACTCATGATTTATTACACGTGCGTCCACAGGGAGTGCAAGTGTCTCCGCGAGTTGTTAACACATGTACATGCCTACAAATATGAGCTATGGGAGGATTACAAGCGAAGAGCCGTTGAGGTCGTTTTGGTGCTAAAATAACTTTCTATGCTGAACTAGTGTCCGTTAATGTGCGCCACTGTTTAACAGGCCAACGTGTCCCCACTGCTCACTGTCTGCTCTCTGAATAGATACAACACGTGGGAACCTGAGGAAAACATCCTGGACCCAAGACTGCTTGATGCCTTCCAAGACAGGTAAGTTTAGAGTCTCACAGGGGTTGAGGTTCACCATATCAATCCCACATTATCACAAACAGGTTTGGATTAAGCGTTTCCTACATTTCCAGTTCTGCACACAACATGTATTAACTGTCTGGTACTTCTTCCCATGTCTAAAGGTGGAACCCTCCTGGCCTGGTCATTCTGTCCTCATGTTGATCATAAACTAAAGTAATGTATCAGTGAATGTGCAGAAATTCAGTACATGGGGAGTTTGGATTAGGATTAGCACTGGTATCATGGGATGGTCAGAGTAGGGTTAAACTCAGGTCAGGGTTAGCAGAGCAAACTGTGACACTTTGCTGCATCTACTCTCTGTCACCCGGTAGTCATTCGAGCGTCAGCATCAGGTTATCATGCTGAAGTGCTACCTGCTGTACCATCACCCAGTCACCAGATGTACCAGAGTCATCTGCCACAGGACATGGCCATGAACCATTGCATTACCCAATAAACCAATTATTATTGATTATGTAAAATAATACATTTACCAAAATAAATGCTCTGATTGGCTAATTGCTAATCTGGCAAATTGGTTGTTTTTTCAGACTTCACTGGTGTACACTATTATTTCAGTAGACTTCAGACACCCTGTAGAAATGTCTGAAGACATATAAAAGCGCTCTGCTTTGAATAATAATGTATGTCTGATGTTTTTTTCCACAAAAAAAGTTGGTTCAAAATGATTGAAATTATCTTCTTCTTCTCTCTCATTGAAACTCTCAGAAACTATGAATATTGTGCATTTCTAGGGCTGTTTAATTGCAATTAATCACAAATATATTGCACATTTTTTATCTGTTGAAATGAACTTTAAATAGAGATTTGTCAAGTATTTAATAGTTTTACCAACATGACAGTGGGCTAATATGCTGCTTCATGTAAATGTAAGTATATATCTATTATTGGCAAACTTTAACCCAACAGGCAACAACAGCTGTCAGTGTGTCAGTGTGCTGACTTGACTATGACTTGATCCAAACTGCATGTGATTATCATAAAGTGGGCATGTATGAGGTCAGAGGTCAAGGGATCCCTTTGAAAATGGCAATGGCAGCTTTTCCTCACAAAATGTAGCCCAACATCGGAGTGTTATTTGACCATGTTATGACGTGGTTCTTGCAATCGATTCCTTAGATTGCAGCTTTAAACGTCTGCTACAACCTCTGAAAGATCGATTATGTTGATGACTGAAAACAAATTTGCGTTAACCCTTTATTATCATGTTAACTTTGACAGTTGTATTCATTTCAAAGGAGACACAATATGTCTCCTACTTCACTGCGAAGCCAATTCTCCATTTACTGTATGTGCACTGAAGGTTTCAAGTTTCCACATCACACTTGTGTAAGCTGCATATTGGTCTGTCATTGGCTGCTGAACCGGTTGTGATGTCACAAACTCTGCTCATATGTCCACCTCTTAAACTGAGATTTAAGTTCACGGAGAAACTTCAGCAGATTAATGTGGAAACAGCCTTCAGATGTCAAACTGCACGCGCATCCGTGAAACATCCAAGTGAAGTAACAATAAGCTGAGTGGGAGGGGTGGCGGGGAGCTTTAAATTATGGTGCATGTCTTTTCTTAATCTGCTCATGATGTCGTGGAAAGGCATGAGGACATGGTGATTGTTGTAAATCAGAGGTGCATGCACGGTCTCCACGTTTTACCAGAGGAACTTCCTCATGTTCTCTATTAGTAAAGGAGAGTGGGTCTCCAAAGTGGGCTACCATGGTGAAATTAGCTGCTTGGCTAATTGCTTAATATTGTGTTGAGTGACTGACCAGACAGCTCCACACGAAGGATAGTGTAATTGAATTTCTTCAATGCATGGCATGCTAAACTGTCCCTGGCTTTCCTCCAATAGCTTCCCTCACCTTTAGCTCGCAGCAACCTTTCAGGCGCGGGTCACACGTTAAAACAAAACATCGATGTCACTCGGTGTCTGTTTTTGCAATTACCTCTTTCTCTCTCTTTTAAAGAGGAGCGATTTTATTGAAACTAATTGCGTGTCTCTCCGGGGAGCCAGATTGTCTGAATGCCAGGCTATGAAAATACACTGAGTCGTCATTGTAATTAGATGTGAGGGAGGAGGGTGGGGGAGGGGACTGACATCACTTGTGTCTGCGGTATTGAGTTACTGCCTTGGAGAGACTCACATGGAGACGGAGGAAAGCTAAGGAAAGTCGGACAGGGGCTGGCCTTTATCTTCGTCTGTGGATGCACACATTACATGGGGTATTGAGTGTTATTTAGGGTGGAAGGGGCCTCAGTTGAAGCCACTGCTAAGCGTTTTGCATTAGTTTGAGTAGTAGTTTAAGTGCAGTGAAGTGTTAAATGTGAAGAAAGGTTAAGATACTGTGAAAAGGTACATACAAAATACGTAATGAAATTAAAACATGCTTCTTTTTATCTGTGTTGAATGAATTTCACTTTGCATCAGAAACTCCAACCTGTAACACAGGCTCAGTGTTTTCTGATTGAGCCTGAGGAGGACACCCGTGACGTTGTGTTGCCATGCAACGGCGACTCATCTCTGCTAGATGGTTTCACTGATTGGCTGCTGTGTTTTTTCTCCCTCAGGGAACGCCAAGAGCAGCTGATGGGATATCGCAAGAGAGGACCCAAGCCCAAGCACCTCCTGGTTCAGGTGAGAGAATAATGATACTACTTCTCGTGATTGATAATCACGAGAAGTAGGTCTCTTTTCATGCATAATTAACCTGTCAAATGAAACTTCAGGAAGCGAAATAGAAAAACATGATGAGTGTCAGATATAAGGCAGATTTAAAGGGGCGCTCCGAGGATTTAATATGACACTTCCTGAAAGTCACAACAGAAGCAGTCAGAACGTAAGCAGCAGTAGGGAGAGATATCAGGAAGCCGAGCAGAGCCTAACTTTACTTTCAATGTTATCAGACAAAGACAAACGCTCTTTCCTCGTCCTAAATTGGCCCTAAATTAATACTGGAGTACTTGTTTATGAATGAAGCGGTGCACAAGTTGAAGCCACTGAAGCAGCGGTGTTGTGTGTGTCATCTCTGCAAACCCCCCCATACCTGTTTCATGTATTCGATATATAGTTTATACATTATTTTTTATTTAAAATATATAAGTGCACTGCAGTGCAGACACGAAATTGGTGGACCCCTAGTGGAAACGGGGCCTTATGGTGCCTTCAAATGGGGTTGTGTTTCTCTGTGCTCATGAGAAGAGTCCACATGAACGGCCCCCTCTTTTGGTTTTCTCAACCAAGTTATTTTTTTGGTGCAAACTTAGTTGATATATTGTAGTTTTAGTCATATATTGTTTTTCTTCTGAATTTTATATGTCTGAGGAAAATGTTGATATTCCCAACTGCCTCATCTTTTTCCTCTGTCATCATGGCTTTGCATTTCCCGCATTGTGTTACCCATTTTGATAGCTTGCTAAATTGTTAGCCTCTGTTGCCTCTAGATGCTGACAGTAACATTAACACTGCCGTTGCTTAGTAGCGTTTTTCGCACAACTTCACCACTTAAACGGCAAACAACTTCCCATCTCGTAAACACGAGCTCTCCAGGACTGAGTCAGTGTGGAAATGCTGGATTCTCAAAAGCAGTATTTTTAGACCCCTGCCCCTCAAAGTCAGCACATCCTATGAGTTGGGATTGCTTCCACTTTGAAAATTTGAATATTTATTACAAACAATAGATGTGCCTATTCTTTAGGGACCGGTTCCCTGACCTAACAGTTGTAGCTAAACGCCTGTGAATCGTACATTTAGCGCATCAATCAGTGGTCCAAAAGGCCAGGGGAACCCCTCAGAGGAGTGTTTTTGTTCCTCTCAGGAGGGTGTTGGTGGTAACACATGGGATAAAGTCAATGACGGGACACAAAGCAGCCAGTGACATTCCTCTGAGCTGAGGTCACAGCCACAGGAGACACTTTGAAATGTCACTCTGACGGCCAGGCCGGTGGCTGGAAGAGCTGCACGGGAGCCGTGGGAGGGCTGTGTGAACATGGACCAAGGCCCTGAAATAAACAGTGTGCCTCAGAAGAGCCCCTCACACATTCCAAGTACTGTTTCTTCAGTGCAACTCATGGGCCCCAGTGAACCATGGCTTATTGTTGTAGCCTGACACAGACACATGTGTATACTGTCGACAGTTTAACCATTAATCACACACCCCACCGAGAGGGATGCCCTTTACTTTATGTAGAAACACCAGACATCCTGTAACTCTTCATGTAATATTGATACAGTAATATACAGTATGTTATTGTGCTTTTTTTAATAATACAAATTACTTTCTGGTTTCACAGGTTCCTTCTTTCGCTCGGAGATCCAGTATTCTGGCTGACCTTCACGAGGCGTCCCTGGACGAGGACAGCTGTCAGAAAACCAGCCCCATCCAGATGCTCCGTCCCCAGGGCCAGCAGTACCAGCTGAACAGCAAGAAGCACCACCAGTACCAGCCGCTGTGCAGGGAGCGCGAGGCCGAGCAGCAGGCCAGCGGCAAGAAGTTCTACTACCAGCTCAACAGCAAGAAACACCACCACTACCAGCCAGACCTCAAGGGGCACGAGCCCATATTTGCTAAACCTCGAGAGGTAAAAGCTCCTGAGCTGGCTAACAAGGGGTACAACCTTCCCCCAGTGTTGCAGCAGAAGTGGGTCCGGGACAAGGACTCAGGCTGCCTGACCAAAGTCAAGGATATCACCATGGAGCTGAAGAAGCTTCCAGCAGACCTCAACGGCCACAAAGAGCCAGAGAAAGTCAAACCTAAAGAGGATGCTTTACCACAGTGTAATGGCGTCAGCAACGGCAAGCTGAAGATTGTGAAGAATAAAAACAAGAATGGGCGGATTGTCATTGTCATGAGCAAGTACATGGAAAACGGTATGCAAGCCGCTAAGATTAAAAACGGGGATCCTGAAACCGCTCAAAAGATGCCGCAAGGAAGTGACAACAGCATGGAGAACCACCTCGAAAAGATGAAACTCGTCAAGAAGCTCGGCCTCATGAATGGATTTGCGAAAAACCCCAAAGACAAGGCAACTGTTCCCAGTTCTGGATTTAACGGACGTTGCCCCAAAGAAAAGGAGCAGTCCCCCAAAATAGAGCCAACTGTGACGGAACAGGATAAGCACGTCGAGGTCAGGGGTCAGGGGCAGCTTTCAGCAGATCAGCCTTTACAATTGACAACCAAGCCTAATCTGCTCGCCCTGCCTTTGGATAGGGGAGTTACCTCCCCGCTGGACAAAAGAGGAAGCCAAGGTGGATTTCAGGGACTAAAGCGGCACCTCTCCGACACAGATAGAGAGCAGCACAGCGGCAGTAAGAGGTTTCTGAACTCCAGGAGTATCAGCACTCCTCACACGGTATCTCCGCCCACCCAAACCATCAGCGTCGCCCAAAACGGACACCAGGGTCACAGTGGACTGCAGGACTGTGGATATGCAGACCAAGAGGAACCTATTGACTTGAGCGTTGTCAAGACGAAGCCTAAAGCTGCCCAAGCTCAGACTGCAGCACAAGCTGAAACGCACACACGGGATGAAACAGACACACAAAGGGACGCACAGACAGACCCTCAGCCCCAGACTGAAACACAACAAACTCCAGAGGATGAGAAAGTCAGTCCACTGTCCGTTTTGAGCAAAGAACAGAGAAAAGAGGAGACATTTCCATCTTTCCAGCCTTTCCTTGGGAATATAGTGATCACAGACATTACTACAAACTGCCTCACAGTCACGTTTAAGGAATACATAACGACGTAACTGAACTGGCTACCTACTGTATAAATGTACATTAGATATATTTGTATTTTCGGATGCTTGAATGTACAAATGGACCCTTGATGTTGTTTTGATTATGTATATTTCAGATAAAAACAAAAAGATCCTTTATTGCATTAACTGCATATTTCTTCTTGTAAGCTCTCAGTGGTTATCGCTGGAGATTTTATCACATGCAGTATCTAATTTCAGCTATTTCAAACGTAGTTTTAAAAGCCAAATTAGGTCAAATACATGTTGAATTGAAGATGCACTTAACTCATGTAAATACTCTTCATTTTTCTGTGGATGTAATTTGATTATACACTCAGCTGTCTGCATCTCAGATGATGGTGAACAAATGTAGGCTATATGGAGAATTTTGTAAGGAAGAGAAATTATATTGAAACATGGTAAATTACACTGTGTGTGTGTGTGTGTGTGTGTGTGTGTGTGTGTGTGTGTGTGTGTGTGTGAACAGATGGACAGACTTAAACAAGGATACATGCTGCTTGGACAGATTATGCTATTAGGCGTGTTTAAACAAGCAGATCAAGAAAAATTAAGCGCCTTTCTGTCAATAAATGTGATTTGCGTTGTTGAAAGGGAAAATGGGCTTTTTGAATGAGAGATTATTAATGGTTAGTGTTTGCTATATGCTTTTTATTTGATCTCCATTCAAAGGTAAAGTGTTTTTTGAGTCATGCATCTTGAGATCTGATACTGAGCACAAGTCACTTCCATTAAGACAGCACATATACAACCCTGCGACTTTATTTATTTTATGTTTTGTAGCCGTGCCGTGACTAAAACTGGCTTTTTTATTCCACTTGAATTATATCAATCACAAATCTGTGTTACCACTGCCAGTCGAGCTGTGTAATCCAATAGATTAGCACCACTAGCTGGGCGCTCTGTGATTCATGTTTCCGCTCTCTGCCTCCCTGACATGTCCTGAGTGGGCTACACAGTTATGTATGGGATTGAACGGACTTGTCTTTGTGTCATATTTTGAGTAACTTTTGCGACATTGCGGTAATTAATATGTAAAAGCACACATTCTTGTCATAATCAGATCTGCTCCCAACATACGTGATCTGAGGTGCATTGAACTGCTCCGTGTGAATGATGATGATCAGATGCACTTTTGATGTTTTGTGTGCAGACTAAAAAAATAAAGGCTTCCTATGATACATTTTGCAATAATAAAATTGTTTGCAAGTGACGGACTTGAGTGCGATGTGTTTTATTACATAATCCTGACCGGGCTCATGGCTGGTACCCTTCATCACACATGACCTCGAGTCAGAATGACAGATTTTAACCGGAAAGGGCGGCTGCTTTAATGCTCTTAAATGGCCATCCTTACCTCAGAAGTTGCTAATTCTGTACATGGCTATATTTGTTGTGTGTGTGTGTGTGTGTAGGCTGCAGGCCGTGAGGATTATTACAGAGCCTGTGGTTTATTTTCAGATGGGCTGTCTGGAACAGCTATTTGCCTTGCACACATACTGTAGCGACAGGTCAGGCCTGGCTACATATGGAGAGCAACGCCTTTTCATTCATTTGAAACATTCACAACCACTTCAGTTGGAAGTGACTGAAAGGGCTGTTTCTTAATTCTGGTCTATAATAAACACAGCTGACAGAGTGGTAAAATGAACATTACAGGTGTGTGTTTTATAACATTTAAATGTGTGATAGGGCCTGTAACTCTGAGAAGAACGTAAAGATCTGATTGGATAACAGACCAGTCGTTCTAACTGCTGATACACTACAGGCAAACTTTGAAACACTGTGAGCTGGGCATCGCTTTGTTGTGGTTTAACCCAGTGATCCTCAGAGTGGGGTCCGTGGACCTCTGTCACGGGATCCATATGATAATTTGCTATAAATTATAAAACTGTACTGTATCATTAAAAATTGCATGCCTACAGATGGGAACATTTGAGCCAATAAAACAAGAGTATTGTGTCTGTTCCTGCCACCCTCGTTAGCTCTGGGCCAATAGAAACTCTGACTGTGACACACAGCAATAACTTCATTATTTTTAAGTTTCTCCTCTGCATTTAATACAAGTCAACCCCATATTTTAAGGAGAGGCCTTTAGAGCAATTTGACTCAAGTTTTTAACTGATAGGACACAAAGTGTGAGTTTAAATGGGACTCTGGCCAAGCTCTCTCCTCCACTGGCTTCCCTCAAGGATGTGTGCTTTTGCACTTTCTGTTTAATCTCTACACAAATATGTGTTAGAACAGGGAAATAGGAGCATCTTAAAGTGTTGGCCTGGTCATGGAGGACTTTGTCACGTGGCTTGAGGAGTCCTATCTTCAGTTAAACATATCTAAAACCAAAGATATGATAATTGATTTTAGAAGACATATGAGGTCAGACAGTGGAGTGTGTGCAAACTTATAAATATTATTGACTCAAAGTTGAACTTTGAAGCTAATTGTGAAGCTGTGTGCTGTTTTATTTGAAGAAACTGTCCTCGTTCCATGTTTACAACACCATGACAACTTTATTTTATTGTAATTTTATTGATTTGGTGGTTTGGAAGAACAGAAATGATCTGAATCAGACTGTGAAATGGTCTAGCAGGCTGACTGGTGAGTCTAACCCAGGGTCCCTGTACACCAGACAGTTACAACAGCTCCATTTTAAATAATGACTCCCACCATTTGCACAGTGAATTTCAGCTTCTTCCCTCCGAAATAGAGGTTTAGTGTGTCAGCGTGTAGAGCAAAGTGGTACAAAACACCTTTGTTCCAGCAGTCGTCACTCAGATGCTATAGAAGCAATGCTTGCTTATTTATTTACTTTTGAATTCATATTTATTCATTATATTTTAGTTGTTTAAGTGACCAGTGGAGCCTTGAACATTTTTATTTATAATTTATTGATGGTGCCTATTGTGTTTGTAAAACGTGGGTGTCACCACAGATACCATGTCTTTTCATGGCAAATCTAATTTACCTTTATGGGTACAAGTAACCTGACCCTGAACCTGAAGCTGGAGCACATCATAAAAGTCAGCTTTAGACTGGTTATTATAAATATCTGGATTTATTAAGACTACGACAGCTTAGCTTCTGTTCATTCTCTGAAAGCTTTTAATATCAGTTACTGAAATGTAGACCATATGCTGTCAGGCTGAGTCCAAATGCAATTTGAATAAAATCACCTTCTGTTTAAAGGTATTCCAGCTGTATTATCATTCAATAACATTGCAAATGTATCCCCTTCCGTGGGACTAATAAAGGATTATCTCATTTTATTTTAGGGAATTGAAATGAGTTTCTATTTATCACTGTCAAACAGGTTGTGAAGTATTTAGGTTGAAAAGTTTCAGAATACAAATGGGTCCAAATGATGGGAAGCATTATGATCAATCAGTTTTACAATTATGAGGGGATCCTCGGAAAGTGATCTCCCCTTAAAGGGAACTCTGGTTCAACACTTTTATGCGCCCTTGAAGAGGATTTTAGTCGTTTGAAGCTCATCATTTTGACCCGAACAGCTGCTCATGTCAAATGTTACTGAATAAATCCTCCTGACATGCAGAGAGAAACAGCAGGAGGCGACTGATTTCTCTGCCTGACCTACAGGTCCATCTTTAATAGGCTATATAACCGACATAACGCGCAGGCTACCCTGTTTCAGCCATTCATATAACGAGGGGAGATGTGCAGAGGAGCCCCGCGCTCTCCTGCCTAACAAACATCCGTCCTGTCTGCTAGCATTTGAACGCAACCTCAGCCTGTGCTCGGTTACAGGGACACATGATTCATATTGGTCCTTCCTGACGCGCAGCTCTCGACCATTTCCCGCCGCTGCTGCCCGCCAGTAAAGCTGCGTACTGTGCGCGTTAATGTGAGCGACGACGACAGAGAAAATGGCTGTCCCGTCCTCTCCTCCTCTCCTCTCTCTCCTCTCTCTTCTCCTCTCCTCTCCTCTTTCTCCTCCGTCTCTCTCAGACGCCTCGCAGCTGCTGCAGCTGATGAATAACTGGAACAACGTCTCAGCTGAAACTGCAGCAGTAAATCCCCCGACGGTGTTATTTCCTCTAAGTACCACACGGTATGTCTGCTAAAATCTGCCAAAAATAAAACCACCGAAAAACTCCGACCGAGCTGTTATGTGTCCGTCTATCGTTTGGCAGTGGTGTATTGTTGTTGGTGACCCATCCTCTCCTTCCTCTTCCTCGCATCTGCCAGCTCATGCTGAACGCATGACCGGGTTATTAAAGGCCTGGACATGTTCTCTGACACACCGTTGATTTCAGGAATCTGAAATGAATCCAGGGGTCCTTTTAACAGCACTTTGGTTGCTTTTGATATTGACACTGTGTCAGTACTGAACCACTCAGAGTCCCCTTCAGTGGGCCCACGGGGCTTCTTCTCCACACCCACATGCGCAGCAGCGCAACGGTTTGAAACACAAGGACGGAGCCTTAAACACAACCTCCTCCGCGTCCTTTATGTAAGTCTGAGTGTTGATCAGGAACTGAGCACTATATAACTTTTAGTCCGACTTTCTGCATCCACTTCCATAGTGGTTCAAACAATTTAAACTGCTCATTTGTTTTGTGAAACTAAGTAATTGTGTAAAAGACAAAAAACTATACTGTGGGTCCACTGTCAGAATGAAATGTTTAGTGTCTGTTAGGTTAAATCATCCTAAAGGGGCTTATTGGAATGGGAAACATACGTTTAGGTCCCGTGGTTCATGGAGAGGAGGTCATGTTGCTCAGGCTCTGTGTGTTTGGAGACGCCTAGAAGCTGCTCGACATCCTCCTGGATCCATGTTCACATAGGTATCATTTCTGGGGGCTCCTCATCCGATGAGAGACTCCTACTGTAAAGGACAGACTATAGGCATACAAATAAAATTGACTTGACTTGAGTGATACAAAATATTCATTTCAAATACATGAATACTGTATATTTAGTGTCTGCTGAGGCCGATAGATTCTGTCTGTATATTTCCAGCCTCACTATAACTCAGTAAGAAGTTGTTGGAGAGGAAAACAGCGCATGTGCTCTCGCTCATACTGCTTCATTTAACCTGCTGGGATCAGCTGGGTTCAATATGGTGACAATGACTAAACCCCAGATCATCCAGCAGTGGCACGCATCGGTGCTGACCTCAGTCCACATGTGTGATTCAACAAGACACAAGTGTTTTAACACTGCGGGCCTGTGCGGGCTGCAACTGGGTCTGTCACCGTGGAGTTAAATTGGGATGTGTGCGTGCGCCGGAGAGGTGTGCATTATGTGTTCATTCATGTCTGGTAACATTACAGCCTAGGTGTTTACTGCTTTTGGATTAGGATTTGTAGCCTAAATGTGAATCTGTTTTTGTCTTTGTGGAGAGGGGGAGTCAGGTAAAGAAACCCACGTTTAAAACAAATAAATCTGTATGATAATAACCTGTATAGACCCCAAACTACGCTGCATCACATTCCCATTAGTTGCTTAGAAATAAGTAAATTGAACCTTAAAGTGGGGTCTATTGCAAGAGGCTGAGAGAGGAACAGCCTTTAGTTGGTTGTCTGTCATTATGATCGCGCACCTGAAGTGGATCCAACTGATCCCAGTGTGGTTGAATGATCACCCACCTCTCTCTGCTCTGACCTGTCAATATCTTTCTCTTTCCTTATGACTATGATCCATATCGCCTGTGCGGTGCTGATTTGTTGCCGGGTTTCCCCGTTTGTGCGCACACTTGGAGGCAGCCAGCGTCTTGCCCGGATACAAGCCAACCAATGGTGTTTTAACGGCGGCAGCGCTGCTGCACTGCAGGCGCGCCGAGACCAATCGCATCCAGAGTCTGAGGTGCGCCCATCTTCCCTTTCTGTCTGCACACAGTTTGTGCGTTGAAAAATGCGACAGGGAAAAATGAGTGCAATCATAAAGTACATCCTAAAACCAATTAATGAGAGAAAACCTTGCAGCTGTGAGAAATAAATACCGCGCGCTTCATTGGTGTATGCGTCTGAATCTATTAAAAGATTCAGATAAGAATCTACCACCACCTTATAATTCCACAGTAAATCTGTATTAATGTGGATATCATCTAAAAAATGTTTGGCTTTAGATGCATTTCCTCTCCCTGTCTGTGCTTTCTCTCCAGGCTTCAGCTCTCATTGAGGGAAATATGTCGGACTCTTTTGGCAAATAGTTATCGTGCACACGCATGAAAACAACCGAGCAAAGAATGTGATGAGTGGAGACGGTGTTCTCCACTGTCAGTAGGATTTATCCTCGTCAGCCCGTCGCTTTGCTTTCTGCAATCGAGGTAAATTTGTGTCACAACAGCGCGCACGAGTTTATTTTGAGGAGATTTACCTTGAAACAAATGGAAAGAAAAAACAGTTTCTGTACAGTTGGCATCAGTGTAAACGCGTCTAAATGGAGAAAATTCAACTCACCGTGACACGGTGGTGCAGTGTGGAGACGAAGCAATAAGGATAACCCATTTGTGCCAAACGAATTTATAGCGAGAAATCGTCTTATGACAGATGAATTAGATATATATTAGTCAGTGTAATAAATCAGTAACCCTTAATTATCCCACGTGTGTTTGAGTAGAAAGTCTTTAAATAGGGATTTAGTCTTAATCTCTGCGCTCAATTGTATGAAAATATAGACTGTGAATATAATCTTAGATGGGATCGATTTTTTTTTTTTTGTGAAGTTGTTTAATCATCCCCTCGGTCATTTCCGTTTATTGTTGTCTTGAAATCACAAAATCGTTCATTACATCTCTGCTTTCATCCGGCTCCACACTCTATTTAATTCACTGACTCTTGAAACGCATCTTAACCCATTTAATCATCTCAATGTGTCTGACTAACAGTAATACGCGGTCTATTTCTGAAAGTCAATAAAAGTTTATTTGCATTTACATGTTTTTTTTCCTGTGGATAGACCTGTAGCTAAATCATCACTGGACATGAGCGTCGATATAATCTGAGACGGACTCGCATCATTAAATTAGCTTTTAATATCTTAATCGTTGGTTATTAAACCTCCCGAGGAATAAAGTCCATGACTGAATAAAATAATGTTCAAAAATCAGTTATCAGTTATTAGCGGGTCATCGATTGAGGCTGCGTGAAGAAGTCCCATTACAAGACTATATATTTTCTCCCTCAGTTTATTTTACTGTTAAGCAATTAATAATGAATCATTTAAAATAAATAAGTATAGGCTACATCATCACTCACCTCAGACTAATTTATAGGCCACTAATTGTGAATAATTGTCTTATTTCATAGCCTGATAATTTAATTGAGCCGTAACCTTCCTATTCTATAAAACTGTTGGAACTGCTATTTGAAATAATAATATTATTATTAGCTTTTATCTGTATGAATCATAATTAATTAATTTAACTATTGTTGCCTATATACCGTTGTTAAGGCTTTAATTTGTATTTTTTTGTCTTCATTTCTTGAATGCAGGCCTACCTGTGGGTCTGTGATTGTATTGAACAGTGACGTACTTCATCAGATATTACTACCTCACTATTTTTTTAATTCGCCATCAGGGTTAAGATGTATTTATTGATTAAATTTTGTATGTCATTTTTTTTAGAGTTTAAGACACATATTATATATTCTTTTCTCTGGTGTTCACCTTTATTCTTTTGTGGATCTATGCGTAAAAAACAACAGGCCTGATGGAAGCCTGTACAGATTTTGATGGATTTTGGTTGAGTCATCTCATTAGCAGAAAAAAAACATCACACCCACATAAAAGCTGTAAATGGTTTAGATGAATGCGAGAAGCAGGTCTGTTTTTATTTTATTGAAAAGACGTAGCAGAAGGTGGCTACGGAGAGGGAGATGGCAGTATGATGCCATAACACAGATCCATTATGATTCCTGACTTGTTTTCTTATTTCATTTTGGGTCACGACATCAGCTTCGTTTTCTTCACAAATCAAAGTCATTAAACGTGTTGCATAGTGACAGAAATCACGCGGACTGTCATTTCATATTTATGATTTTTTTAAACTGACCACTCAATCCAGCCTCCTCTCTGTTTAACGTGGATACCATGTGGTTGGTTTAATAGTAAAGACTAATGCGGATATATTTTAAAGCATCATAATTAGGCCAATATGCACCAAATTTGATGCATATGCATTAAAAGTTAACCTACACGGTTGAAATAATATAAATATAAATAGGCTATGATTGCGCCCGACGGGAACAGGACACTGATCCGTGTTTGGCCTGAGACAGCAAATGAACGCGCGATGCGATACTCTAACGAGTTCACGTGCGTTTATGGACTACTAGGTCGATAAAAATAATGTCTGCCAGGCGACTTTACCGCTTCAGCTGATAGACGCGTTACCGGATAGACTAAACGAAAACGAAGCACGTCTCCGTTCCTCGCGCTGCCGCATAAATCAAACGGCTCTGTTATTTCCTGGTTTGTCTTTTTGCATTTGGCGGCACTGTCGCGCGCATACGACTAAACTACTTTTAATACTGCGCGCATTTTTGAATATCTCTCATAACTTGCGCGAATTGATTCACGCGCAGATCTGGGGGGGGGGGGCACCATTTCCCCCCCTCCGAAAGAATGCGCACAGGCGCACGCTCCTCCCCTCACTTAGCAACCCGAGCACGTAGCAACGGCTCGTCCAATGGGCGTGCTTCTAGCGGTTCCACCGACTGTGGTTCCTTAGCAACGCAGTTAAAAAAAAAAAAAAAAAAACTGCCGCTGACGTCCATTCTGTTCGGGAGTATTATGGTCTGTCGGGAATTCAGAGTGGCTGGGACTGGAGAAAAATATCTGCCCTGCTAGCGTTAGCGTCCACCAAGCTAACGGTAGGTAGCACTGGAGTAATCATGGAGCTGTCTGCCGTCGGGGAGAGGGTGTTCGCTGCCGAGTCTATCATCAAACGGAGGATAAGGAAGGTAGGCGGGAGATGTAACGTGCCCTTTTCCCCCAGAACGCTGAACATTATGCACCAACACCGCACTCTAATACTACTGTTGCCCTGCAAGCTAATGAAGTCATGTTTGTTTCTGATGGCATGCAGGGTCGGCTTGAATACCTTGTGAAATGGAAGGGCTGGTCTCCCAAGTAAGTCCTGCTACATGGTGTTTTCAACCCGCAGTGGCGGTGCTGTCTCGGCTGTGGCTGTCGTTAGCTCGCCAAAGCTAGCTGTCTCGGATTAAAACTGAGGTGTAGCGTTATATAGCACGATGGAGATTGTAGCTTGCAGGCTAACGCTACGGCCGTCTCCACAGTGTGTGAGTGTCAGCGCTCGCTTCCTCATATCAACTTAACGCTAATGTTTTAATTTACAGATACAGCACTTGGGAACCGGAGGAGAATATCCTGGACTCCCGCCTGTTTGCCGCTTTTGAGCAGAGGTAACGTTGAGATGCCCGGGCTGGCCTTTATGGGCAGAGCCAGTGAATGTTAACATGTCCAGTAAATATGCGGTGTCCTCGGTGCACTTTGCTCCGCTGACACTCAAAATGGGTGTTTGTCACTGTCTGCTCCACAGGGAGCGTGAACGGGAGCTGTACGGGCCCAAAAAGAGAGGACCCAAACCCAAGACCTTTCTGCTCAAGGTACATTTACGAGCGTCATATCGTGTTTTATTTTAATTACACGTTCACCCCTAATACCACGACCGTGTATCACATCGACTTTTTCTCTCTTATTTTGTCATACAACATTGTCTATATCATGTTTATTCTGGGGTTATATCAAGCACTTAACTTACAAATTAATGTCGGCCGCACTGTATTTACATTCACGTTAATGCGACAAGGCTACTTAATGATGCTAATTATGCATATTCAGCTTGCTAGCCAGCTGTTAGCTAACAGGGAACTGTTGACAACTTTGGACTACTTCAACAAACATGCATTCCTGTTTAAAGCGTCTTGCTAAAAAAAGCATTTTTATTAGCTGCTATATCCGATGCATAAATCCTGCTGTCCTATGTAAAGCATATAGACTAGAGGTTTCAGCTGTTTAGGACAATGACCTGTGGAAATAGCTTGAACTTTACCAGAAGACAAGACTGTTGTTTAAAATGATGTAGTTTAATTTCACTAATAAATACCGTGGCCTGGCTGGAACCCATTGCTGTCTATTAGTACATCTTTGCAACTCCATACTTGCTAAATTTCACCCTTTTTAAATGCATTGAGTGTAATAGCTGTGTCAAGTGTCAGGCATAGGCTGTAAATGCAATGTAAAAATTACTGCAGTAAGGTGTGAATGATAAAATGAATGCTCAGGCTCCTGCTGGTGTCACTGTCATGGTTCTCCTACCACGATGAGTCAAAATAACTGCTGCGAAAAAGGCCTGATCAGTCAACTAAGACATAAGAAACTGGAGCAGAGTAGTGTCATAAAACTGAATTTCCCTACGGGATTAATAAAGGTTCATCTTATCTTATCTTAATTAGAATAATAATTGCCCTCTCATTTCTTACCTTCTAATAGGCTCAGGCTAAAGTTAAAGCAAAGTCGTATGAGTTCAGGGGAGATGCAGTCCGAGGGATGCACATCACCTACCCCAGCCCGGAGCCGGTTGTCACCCCCAGGGCCAGAGAGGGCCTGAGAGCCGTTGTTCCCACCATCTTCCCACCCAGCACCGTCAACCGTGGAGAAAGTGTACGCGTCCGACCACCAGATCTGAGCACCCGTGAGTACCAGCAGCCTTCCCTTCAGCAAGCCGGTCCAGACGGACTCATCCACGTTCCCAAAAAAAGAGGCCCAAAGCCTAAGCCCCGCTTCAAGGACAGCAGCTGTAGCCCCACTGCCTTCGAACCCCACAAGAGGAGAGCGGAGGAGCAGGTGAGCCACGGCCCTCACAAACTGGCTAAGCTCCAGGGGGGCGAAGAGATGAGGCTGATCAAAGTGGCCCACAGACATCCAGAGATCCACGGCCACAAACACCACCATCACCACCACCACCATCATCATCACCACACACACAACCGGGGAATCTCCGGTGGAAGCTCCTACAAGCAGCTCTACTCAGACCGCGGCCTGCATCCACACAGAACAGACATGGACACACACAGGACTAAGGACAGCTCCACCTACCTGGCACCCGTACACTTCAAGCACCAGTCCAAAATGAGCCAGAGCCCGGGTCGCCCCGCTGAGCTTCCACAGATGGAAAAGCCTTACTTCCTGGACAGGCCGTCCCCGACCAGGCTCGACGTGGACTTGGATGAAGTGACGTGGAGGCCCTCCATCAGCAACGTGGAAAAGGTCTTGGTGACAGACGTGACCACCAACTTCCTGACCGTCACCATCAAAGAGAGCAGCACTTCTAAAGGCTTCTTCAAAGACAAAAGATGATTACTGATCTCTTCACGCCACACTTTGTTGTCTCTGACCTGCATCAGAGTCCTTCTGAAGCTTAGTGTGATTATGAAGCAAAGCCTTTTTTTGTATGTAATGTATAAAAGCAAATTACATAATGTGCATATGTGTATATATTATAAAGTTGGACATGATCTGTTTAATGTATTGACCAAATCAAATGAAGTCCTTTTCACACCTTGCATTGGATAACATGAATACATGTTTCCTTTGCAGCAGCTGGCTACTTTCTGTACAAAGCTTGTGAATTTTACTATTTTGCAATTGTAACTAACTAGAATGTATTTTTTTCACTCTCCTATCTTTCAGCCTGAGCTCACTTGTGAAAAGTGAGGCAAGGCTAAGATATTAAATTCAGTCTGTGGATTGAATATTTCTAATTTGAACCGATTAGACTGAATACGCCCAGTTCAGGGCTGATATTTAAAAATGTACTAAAGCACTTTGAATTCAAAAGTATTATGAGATAATCCGTTTGTGTTGTGTTCAAAGACCGACTCCGCCTCGGAGTTTGTAACGTCTCTAACATTTCTAACTGTAAGATAAATTAATAAATTCAACGCGGACACGCTACGAGTTTTTTCCCAAGGTGTCTTTAACTACTTTTTTCCCATTAACATGGTATATTTTACATTTTCATAGAAAACGTTCATAAATCTTTAATGTAAGAAGATCAGTTTGGTGTCAATTTGCTTTTTAGACGCTTTCCAATAAATCTTTTGAATTTTCTCATTTCGTTGTGTTTTAATGTGCGATTGTGTTCCAGCGCCGTCGGCCTCCGTGTTTTAACTGACCCGTGAAGGCAACACGGGAACCCTAATAATAAAGGATCTGATGAAAAGCTGTCACGGAACCAGGCCTTTAGGCCATCATGTAAATCATTGGGGCTATTCTCTTATTCCTTATAATTTAATGGCCTTAATTTCTGTCATTTTGTCGTTGGGAAGTATATGAAAAAACGCGTTATTAAATATCCCTACAAGCTGAATAAAAGGTCATTGTGCTGCGGTTCCAGCAGCAGGTAAAGGCCTCAGGTTTGGGTGAAAACACGCAGCCTGGTCTTAATCCAACTCAAGTGTGCTGCAGCGGGCCTACAGTCATTTCTGATCAGAGCTACAGGTTGACAGAAAACACGCTTATTCCTCCACCACACAGCACTCCATTACTGCCTATTTACTGTGCGCGTTGTGCATCTTATGTCTGCTTTAAGTTCAGTCATTTCAATATATGACTGACAAAAAAAAAATGCAGCTATTCAGTCTGATAGGCCCCGAGTAATATGCTGATCTTTTTAAAATCCAAATTATATTTTTTATTTCTATAATTTCAGATTAAGCGGAGATTTTATCTATTTGTTTAATGTTTATGGACAATATATAACATGACCCAATACCTCAGCATTTAGCCTAAATTTGTAGCTGGGCTTTAACAGTAAAATGGGCCTATATATGTCAGAGTTGGCTGCTTTTCTTCTGTAGGCCCGTTTCTCCTGCTGATGGACCCAAGCACGTTTACCCGGGACAGACACCTTATACTGTATGGTCTGCCTTCAGCAGTGATTCTCAAAGTGGGGTCCGGGGACCCCCCAGGGGTTCGTGGCAATAATCCCTATAAATTATCTAATTTGTGCTGTATCATTAAAACGCGCATATCGACAGACTAGGACCGTTCGCGCCAATAAAACAAGCCCATTGTGTCCATTACTACCTCCCATGTTAGAGACTCTGGTCATTTCATTATTTTCAAGATGAAGCACTTACTGAAAGTCAGCTTTATAAATGTCTGGATTAACTCTGCCAGGTTTGCTACTGTTCATTTTATTAAAGCTTTTAAGATCAGTTATGTTGATTATAATATTGTCATGTTGAGCGCAAATGCAGCTTGAATAAAATCTGTGGTATTAACATTCAATAACACTGCAAATTTCCCCGCTGTGCGACTAATTGAGGATTATTTCATTTTAGGTTGAAAAGTTTGGTACACAATGGTACAATGGTAGTAAGCATACTCGGTATTATAATTAAGAGGGGTCCTCTGAAAATGTTAGAGCCCCAGACCTACAGTCTGTGGGTGTAATAAGCGTCGGGAGGACACCTTACAGGACTACATCTGAACCCCTAAACCGTCTTTTTCACTGCATACATGAATCCTTGAATCCTTTTGATTACGCAACATGATCCTGGTCTCTCCTAAAGGGATCCCTAAAAGTGATACTGAACCAAGATAACAGGCAGCATGTTTCTCACTGAGCTGGCTGATGAAGGGTTAATACACGCATAACGTTATAGGCGCCTCGTTTAGATTCGTTGCGGTAAATCCCCTCTGTCACCGACTAAAACCAGGAACTAGAGCCTTGTACAGGGGGCTTTTTTCAGCCAGGGACCCCTTAAAAGGAGAGACCCTTATCCAAGGACCCCCCTCTTAATCCTAACACCGATTCAGCACAATGCTTTCTACCATGGGTGCTCTGAGATGGACTATTTGTTTCCTAAAACTTTTCAACCTAAATACTTAAATACTAAATACTAGAACTGTTTCATAGTGATAAACAGAAACATTTCAGTTTGAATCACGTGAACAGCACTTACATAGTGTTAAACAGAGGGTGACAGCATTTATATCCTCATTTCAAGTAACTGATGTTTGACTGATGCTTTCAGAAAATGAACAGTAACAAGACTGGCATAATCCCAACCAATCCAGATATTTGACTTTTAGTAAATGCTTCAACTTAAAAATATATATAAAATATATTTTAAAGTGTCACAATCATATCCGAGTTTCTATGAAACTCGGTACTAAAACCATTTTTTATTGGTGCAAATGGTTCCCATCTGGAGAAATGCAGTTACACTTAATGATGCCGCGCAATTTTATAATTTACAGCAAATTATGTCATGAACCCTGTCCGAGGGCCACGGACCCCTGGGGGTCCCTGGACCCCACTTTGAGGATTAGTGTGACAGAGGCTTTCCCCACGAGGGAAATAGCCTACATAATAAGACTGGGCTGAATGTTATATGGTCTGCAGCCTTCAGCATCATCACACCTCCTCCTCTGATACCATGTTAATAATGATAATAATGATAACACAACCACTGTTATACAATTAATGCATGCATTTTGATTTATTTGTGACTGTATTGACTATTAATACATTTTACTTGATGATGATACACAATTAAGAAAATAAATGAAATGAATGAAACTACTGATAACAGTACATACTGTAGCTGTAATACAGTGAGATTATATGCATGACCATTGAAGGTATATATCAGGAGTCTTCATATGGTCATATTTTAGGAAGGAGAGAGAGAGAGAGAGAGAGAGAGAGAGATCATCCTTTTATTTTTTAAGAGTTTTCGTTGTTGCCATGTCTGTGTTGTCGGTTCTGGTCCTTTGCTGTGAAGAGAAAAAGGTAAAGACCAGTTGAAACACCGTGAAGTTGTCAGGTGAAGTCAAACAGCAGCACACTTTAGCATAAATGGTGGAGACTGTTTGGAAACTGGTTGTCTCATTGCTTTGCACTATGAAATGTAAAAGAATGACACGGCCTATTGTTTATTTTAAACCTGTTTGAGTTTTGAATAATTTAAATAAGAAAAACCGACTGTGTTTTAAATGAAACTAACTCGGAAAGTGTTCGACAGGATTCTGAGGTTTCCTGCTCTGCCAAACAGTCGTGATAAAATCACTAAAAACAGGAAGAGATAGAACACACCAGCAGTGAGAAATTACCAACATAACTGATTTAGTTGGCCTATGCAAAAGAGGAAAAGGGAAATAAAGAGATTGTAGGAATGAGATGACTTTACTCTGGCCTTGAAGCAGGAATTGCTTGTTTGTCCTTAAAAGGTGAAAAAGTCCCTTTAGCTCTGAAATGAGGAGAAATCTGTCATTCCAGATGTTTGCTAAGTGTGGAAAAAAGCCCTGCAGTGTTGGTGTCTTGTGTACTGTGTTGCATTCATGAACAGTACTGCATTTGGGGTTACAAGTGAAAGTGGAGACCTCTGTCATTCCCCTCATCAGACGGGGTATCCTTGGTTCCTGTCACAGCGAGGGTAGCAGTGGGGGTTCAGCCAGTTCTCCAGGTTGGTCTCCTGGGCCCTCTGATCCAGGGCCTGCATGTGGAGCAGATGCTCCTGAGGAAGGGGGGCGGGTGGTAATAAGGTGATTACAGTGAGTACGGCAAATATTTTTCAATTCATTGGGCAAAAATCCCATAATAACCTTTCAGCATATTGTAATTCAAATGTTCTGAGAGAAAACTAGACTTCTGCACCTCCTCATGGCTCTGATTTCAGGCTTTAAAAAATGTAACCCATGACCAATCACGGGTCATTTCAGAGAGAGAGGTTTCCTATTGGCTGTTCATTCAGTGGAGGCAGCTGTCAGTCACACAAACTAGGCAGCGCTGATTGAATATGAACCAATATTCTGTTACTGTAACGTCTATTTCTCTCCTCAGATGTTTTCAGAAACATCATGTAGTTACTGCTTAGCTGTAAAATGAGAAAGTTTGCTCTGGCTGGTGGGCGGTGTTTGGTATTTCCTCAACTGATCTCAACCTGACTGCTAGATCACAAACTTTCTCATTTTACAGCTCAACAGTAACTACAAGATGTTTCTGAAAACATTTGAGGAGAGAAATAGTCATTACAGTAAAATAAAACTGGTGAAGAATAGTAAAAAATATTGATTGGATTTGACAGCTGCTCTGATTGGTTGTTTTCCTCCAGTCTGTGCGCAATAAACAGCACATAACAGCACAGAGTGAAATTACAGAGCTATGAGCAGAGCTAAACAGAGGGAAACGTGCTTGGACTTGTGCATTCAAAGCATTGCAACGCATGGAGAGAGCTTATTTTGGAGATACTGCTGCTTCAGTTAGATTATTACACATAAACACAGTGGCAAAGACTGTGAATGTGCATGTCTTCTGGATGATACAGATCTAAACACTTAAAACGATAGTTTTGGGATGACCATTTTCTATAGCAAGTCAACAAGGCTCCTTTGTCACATAGAAAGTAATATGACAATTATGATATCATTTAGTGTAAATGAAGTCCTACAGTAAAAACAACTGAACGTGCTCCGCTGAAATTCTCTCCCATTCCCCGACGACAGTGGTGTGTGAGAAACTTCTCATTGATTTCAAATTAGAGTTTAAATTATGTTGAATTACATCTAACTTTTCCCCACAAAATCAATTTTGGCATTCATTTATTTGTTTATTTATTACTTTTATTGTCTTTCGGATTTCTGTTTTGTCGTGTTGCTTGACTCTTTGTTGACCTGATGTTAACTGTATGTGACACTTAAAAAAATACCAACCAAGTTGGAACATTTTTAAAAATGCGAATTAATAAATAATACAATTATGAAATGGTTTGTTGTCAAAAGATACTGAAAATATCTTGTCCAAACCCTATAGTGCAGTAAGACTATTTTAATCCCTCATTTAGCATTTATACGTAAAATATAAACACTTCTTGAATGCGTTATAGTACACTATAATATATTTGCAAGTTTTTGAGTGTTTATTATTTTTAAAGTCACCTACATGTGTACAAAGACTTGTTTTATAACACACTTCATGATTTTGTTTTGTGTGTAGTGTTATCAGCTGTTAATACAGCAGTAATCGTTGCTTCATGAATTATTATCATTGATAAAAACATTAATGTCTATAATTGTTTACAACTACATTACAGTGTGTTAGAATTTATTGCTGTATGATCAACAGGCAATAATCAATGCAAAACCTTGTATAATGTATCTGCTCTCCTCGCTCTGCATGAGACTTACTCTCATTGGCTCATCGGGGTGGCCGGCCTTCATTGGCCGGTCCTGCCTCTTGCTGCGGAGCAGCTGCTTAGCAAAGCTCTCCTTGATGATAGGGTTGGCATCTGAGGGAGAGAGAGAGAGAGAGAGAGAGAGAGAGAGAGAGAGAGAGAGAGAGAGAGAGAGAGAGAGAGAGAGAGAGATAAGGGCTTCGATTTGCAAAGAGATCAAATGTTCACTCTTATGATTTGCGATAATCACATCCAGTTCTTCAGATTCACTAAAGCTGATATTCTGCACTTTAAAGAGGTAAAACAATATGATTATAATTTATTTAGATTAGATTGTAAATTTTGTAGATGTGTGTTTGACTAAGTTTAACCCCCTGAGACTAGAGTTAGAGTAACGGTGACATGTAACTGGAAAACCCAATGAATCCACTGGTACCAACCATGCCATACCAGCTTTTAGTGAAGGAGATTAAATAACGGCACAAACTTGCTCTAAATTTTGATGAGGGAAAACTGCCATGGCCATTTTCAAACGGGTCCTTTGACCTCTGACCTCCAGATATGTGAATGTAAATGGGTTCTGTGGGTACCCACCAGTCTCCCCTTTACAGACATGCCCACTTTATGATAATCACATGCAGTTTTTGAATGCAGTACAACGTGTTATTTTTGCCTATTGTAAAATGTGTTTGAATATTTCTGCATACTGCATACTGGGATACCTAAACAGTCTTGTAATTACATAAATTGTTTATAAAGCTGAGACTCTTGTGGATCCAATGAGCCCAACTGTATTCATGTGTGACGATGTTAGTCCCCATAGTAGTCATTTCACATAGTGAGATTTGTTTTTAAAAATTGACATCAGGATAATGTCAGGATAGGATAATCACAGCCTCATGAAACTTAACAGTCATAAACCGGAGACCAGGAGCATTCAGGGGATGGGTGGCTTTCTTTAGTAGACTGACAATAAGGGGGTTTCCAAGCAGTTTACGAAACAGAGGTATTCGCCATCAGATTGCCGGAAAATGCACATCTCAGATGGTTAACCTCTGCCTGAGTTATTTCGGGGGTTTTTTTCTATGAACACAACAGCTGCTTGCCTGGTGGCTGGGTATTGGCTAATCAGGACAACATTCCTCTCACTGAAAGCTGTGTTCAGACCCATGAATAAACCCAGTCTCACCACTATCTATTGCTGGTGAGCTGTGGCTGACCTGATCTGTTTAGTTAGTCCATGTGAGGCTGTTTATTCCCCAACGCAAGCCCCAAGGGAGCTGCCAAACACACACACACACACACACACACACACACACACACACACTGGGCTCTGCAGAGCGAGGGCTCTCTGCCTCCCTCTCTCTCTAACCCAGGCCTGTATTGGGAGGCAGGCTATTTGGTGGAAGGTAACAAAGTGCCCATTCATCCCCCTCACTCCCCAGGGAGTCGGGCCCATGCAGCACGTGACCCCAGCGGGCAGCCGGGCTGGCTGCCTCCTCCTCTCCTGCCAGGGGGAGCTGCTGTGAAGGAACCCAGCTCTGTCAACACAAGGCCAGAGCTGCTGCTGCTGCTGATGATGATGATGATGATGCCTGGGCCCTCACAGCTACGTGGCAAACACTCACACACATTCTCCAGCTATTTTATAAAGAAAGTCAGATTTTGCATTTTCAGAAAAAAAAGCAGCAATTGTGAAAATTTGTGCTAATTCACTTTGTGTTCAAAGCAAGAATGCATGCTGGAATCAATTATATATGGAAAAGGCTTGTGCAATTCATTCAGCATCTAAATATAGTCATGCAACAAGGCTTTCCTCAGTGAGATCATTATCATGCTGTTGTAACTGATCTAAACCCACTTACTCTTATTCTTTTGATTCAGATTCCACCCCATAATTCATTTTCATGCTCTCCTCAGGTAAATCCACTGAGAGTTTCCTACCTGTGTACATGGTCAGCAGGACCAGGCAGAGCAAAAACACCACCAGCTTCTTCATCTTCTTCACCTTTTTCTGCTCTGAGGTCCCGACCAGAGTCCAGAGGGGGTGAAGGGGGAAACTCTCCTCCTCCTCCTCCTCCTGCACGTCACCCACAAACTGTCCCACGTCAGCTCATGTTACTGAGGAGGTATTTAAAATAAATCCCCATCAGTCATGACACATTTACTTACGTACACTGTAAATATCTTGATATATTAGCTCTAAAATAGCAACATGACTGTGGAGGAACAATTAAAGCTTCAGTGGGCAACAATTTTTTTACATCATTGGGCAAAAAATACATAACAAGGTTTCAGTAAGATAAGATAAGATAAGATGAATCTTTATTAATCCCTGGAGGGAAATTCGGGATATTCTAATTCAAGTGTTCTGAGAGAAAACTAGATTTTTGCACCTCCATTAGACCTTTTCATGGCTTTGTTTTCAGGCTTTAAAGTGACGGAAGACTTTGACCAATCACAGGACATTTCAGAGAGAGAGAGCGGATTCCTATTGGATGTGCTCTGTGGTGGGCGGGGCTTGGTACTTCCTCAGCAAATCTCAGCATGGCTGTCAGGTCATAAACTCTCATTTTACAGCTAAACGGTAACTACAAGATGCTTCTGAAAGCATTTGAGGAGAGAAACAGTCATTACAGTCAAGTTACAGCCTAGTTTGATGTTTGATCAGAGTTCACGCGTGATTGACAGATGACTCTCATAGATGGACGGTGGATGGCAGCTCGGCTCTGATTGGTTGTTTTCTGCGGTCTGTGACATCTTGCAGATGCAGTTATGAGCACCGGAGGACACAGAGGAACATGATTATTTTTCAGATTACCTGTCTTGTGCTATACTGTCAGGACATAATGACCGTTTTATGAAAACTTTGTTACATCATATTTACTCCGTTTCCTGTGTGAGGTCTGTTGGCAGGTGGGAGGCTGTCCACTAGATGGCGATGCAAACACAGACATGCAGAGATGTTTTGAGGCTGTTTCGACCATTTCAAGCTCTTCGTCACCTGTTTTAGCAGGGAAATGTTTCTGTAATCTACTTTTTTAGAGAGATAAATGAAGGATGATATACAGTACATGATAGTTCAGAGGTGATCTAAAGTACAACATCTACTACTTTCTGTGACTTACACTTTGAAAAGGTCAAGCTACTACTGCTGCTCCTACCACTACTGCTGCTGGTACTACTACTACTACTACAGCTACCTGTAATGATACTCCTGCTGCCACTCCTGCTGCTCCTACTACTACTACTACTACAGCTACCTGTAATGATACTCCTGCTGCCACTCCTGCTGCTACTACTACTACTAGGCCCACTACTGCTACTACTATTACTGTTACTACTCCTGCTACTACCACTACTGCTGCTGGTACTACTATTACTACTACCTGTAATGATACTCCTGCTGCTACTCCTACTACTAGGCCCACTATTACTACTACTGCTACTACTATTACTGCTACTACTCCTGCTACTACCACTACTGCTGCTGGCTACTCTACTACTACTACTACCACCGCTAATGCTACTCCTGCTGCTACTCCTACTGCTACTACTATGCCCACTATTACTACTACTACGACTACTACTACTCCTACTGCTACTACTACTATTACTAGGCCTACTATTACCACTACTGTTACTACTACTCTACTGCTACTACTACTACTAGGCCTACTATTAACACTACTCTACTCCTACTCTGCTACTCTACTACTACTACTACTACTAGGCCTACTATTACCACTACTGCTACCCCTACTACTACTACTGCTACTGCTACTACTACTACTAGGCCTACTATTACCACTACTGCTCCACTACTACTACTACTACTACTACTACTACTACTACTAGGCCTACTATTACCACTACTGCTACTACTACTACTACTCACTACTGCTACTGCTACTACTACTAGGCCTACTATTACCACTACTGCTACTACTACTGCTACTACTGCTACTGCTACTACTACTACTAGGCCTACTATTACCTACTACTACTACTACTACTACTGCTACTGCTACTACTACTACTAGGCCTACTATTACCACTACTGCTACTACTACTACTACTACTACTACTGCTACTGCTACTACTACTAGGCCTATTATTACCACTACTCCTGCTACTACTACTACTACTACTACTACTACTGCTGCTACTGCTACTACTACTAGGCCTACTATTACCACTACTCCTGCTACTACTACCCTACTACTACTACTACTACTGCTACTGCTACTACTACTAGGCCTATTATTACCACTACTCCTGCTACTACTACTACTACTGCTACTACTACTACTACTGCTACTGCTACCACTACTAGGCCTACTATTACCACTACTCCTGCTACTACTACTACTACTACTACTACTACTGCTGCTGCTACTACTACTAGGCCTACTATTACCACTACTCCTGCCTACTACTACTACTACTACTACTACTGCTACTGCTACTACTACTAGGCCTACTATTACCACTACTGCTACTACTACTACTACTACTGCTACTGCTACTACTACTAGGCCTATTATTACCACTACTCCTGCTACTACTACTACTACTGCTACTACTACTACTGCTACTGCTACCACTACTAGGCCTATTATTACCACTACTCCTGCTACTACTACTACTACTACTACTACTACTACTGCTGCTGCTACTACTACTAGGCCTACTATTACCACTACTCCTGCTACTACTACTACTACTACTACTACTGGTACTACTGCTACTGCTACTGCTACTACTACTAGGCCTACTATTACCACTACTCCTGCTACTACTACTACTACTACTACTACTACTACTACTGGTACTACTGCTACTGCTACTGCTACTACTACTAGGCCTATTATTACCACTACTCCTGCTACTACTACTACTACTACTACTACTGCTACTGCTACTGCTACTACTACTAGGCCTACTATTACCACTACTCCTGCTACTACTACTACTACTACTACTACTACTACCTACTGCTACTACTACTAGGCCTACTATTACCACTACTCCTGCTACTACTACTACTACTACTACTACTACTGCTGCTGCTACTACTACTAGGCCTACTATTACCACTACTACTACTACTACTACTACTACTGCTGCTGCTGTTACTATCCTAACAGGAAGCTGGTGATAAGGCTTTTTGACTTAAGGTTTTAAATGTTTATTCCACCCAAATATCAGTCTGTCCAAGTATTTATAGTTCTAAAAGCTTATTCCACCCAAATACTACTTTCTGTCCAAAATATGCTAAAAGTTCATTCACATCCGAATAGGAGTATGACTCTCTAACAGGTTAATTAATTTCATCTCTATCAGTAACTGTATCAGTACAGTTTGGCTTCCAGTTTTTCCAACAAAGTATTTCAGCAGTAATGCAGTTCAGCTTTAAACTTCACTTTCTCAGTAGCGTGTACTGCATCAGCTGTCAGCATCCGCGTCCACGCATGTTTTCTGCAGGAAATGCATTTTCTAGTTTATTTATTGCTCTGCTGGATTGGAGCGCTGTTAGTTGGTAGTGACGTCCGAGGGAAGACGTCATTGTGCGTCATTGTTTCCGTTTCCGCCCCCCCCCCCCCCCCCCTGGGTGCATGGCGCATGTGTCCCCAGTAGCGTGCGCACATTAATGTTGCTTTGATTAATTCGTGGGGCAAAGCGGAGCTTTTGTTCCCTCGATGTGATTATCTAACACGCCACGAACCCACGATGCAGCGCTACAGCGCATGCGTGCTGTGGAGCAGCAGGCTGCACATCAGGCGCTCACAATCAGAGATGATGCAACATGTGAGAGGAACCCTGCGTTGTTTTCCGCGTTCGCTTAAACATCGTCAAACGAGAAATAACCTCACACAGTGTGGAAACTTATTTACATTTAAGTAGAAATAAAATATCCACTGAGTTTTTTAAGCGTTCATGTGGTTCTACTAGAGCTGCTGGAGGTCTAGTATTGTGTCAGGGCCTGATATCATTCATTACACATTAAAACTTACCTGGCCATGTTAAATAAACTTATTTGAGAAGGTTCAAGTCCACTTGGCCATTGTACCACTGGTGAAACTAACTTAGTACATTTACTTACAAGTACTTAGTTACAATTTTGATGTAGGCTATTTGTAGGCTACTTTACTATAGTATTTCCATTTAATGCTATATTAAACTTGCATTCCACTAGCAAATATCTCAGAGGAGAAATACTGTGCTAATATAAATAAACATTGGTCCATGATATTGTTATCATTATTAAATAGAAAGTTATAGGTGTGAAAAGAGTGTTTCCCTCTTTCTTTCTTTCTTATTGTATTTATATGTTAACTTGTTGCTTCAGAGTATGACGAAGGGCACCCACCGCCATTTTTTTCCGTTTAAAGGGTGACCAGCGTCCCCCAGAAGGTGGCACCCAAGGTGACGGACAACAGTATATGGCTATACCTTAAACCAGCCCCGGGAAAATGCAGGACTCAGCTAGTAAACTGTAAAATAAGGTCCACCAGCAGCAACTAGTCTTCCAATCTGAAGGTCGGTGGTTTCTGAAGGTCGGTGGTTCGATCCCCGGCTCCTCCAGCCCACATGTTGAAGCGTCCTTGACTAAGACACTTAGCCCCAGATTGCTCCTGAAGGCTGTACCATCAGTGTGTGAATGAGTATTTAGATTAGATCCTGACCTTGCATCGCAGCCTCAGTGTCATACACTGCCATCAGCGTGTGTGTGTGTGTGTGTGTGTGTGTGTGTGTGTGCGTGCATGTGTGTGTGAGAATGCTTTTTCACTGTGAGTGGTCAGGACTAGAAAGGCGCTATACAAATGCAATCCATTTACTGTTTACATATTGATGCATTATCTTTAGAAATCTAATAATGCCAATAATATATCGGTCACAGGGACATTCTTTGCAGTGGATTTTAAATGCAAGACTGTGTTTGTACTGGTACTTTTACTTCAGTAAAGGATGTGAGTACTTCCTCTACCACTGACAGGGACCATTCTGCAACACATCACCCACTTTTGATATTTTGCGTCGCTACATTTTGTTAATACTTCTATAATTGCACATTTGAATGCAGGACAGTAACATGTAATGGAGTATTTTTATGATGAAGTATTGCTTAATCTTGTACTGCGTAAAATTATTAGAAATGACTACTTGTTCCACCACTGGGTTTATACTGTAGTGTACTGGCCGCACTATGGTACACGGATTTGGTCGTGTCTAGAAGGGAGCACACAAATTGCGAAATCTGATCTGAGATCTGCAAAACCGCTCCCACTGCCCAACGACTAATCATACGTATCTAACCATGTCTAACCTATACAATCTCGCGAGAGTTCCCCAGTTTGCCGGCTCCCATCTAGCCACCAGGCACATTAGCGCGCATGTGCGTTTTGCCTACTTTTGAGGAGACTTATCTTGACATGTAGTTACTCTTTGATGAGGCTAACGTAGCGCGGTAGCTCATTGGCTAACGTCACATTGCCGTCTTCTTGTTTATAGTTGGATCTACATTAAACATGTTCAGATCGGAGCCGATATTAGTGCCAGCGTCCCGTGGGTGTCTGTGAAAATGCGTGTCTCGGGGGAAAGGTGGCGTGCGTCCCGTCTCCACTCGTATTGTTTACGTAGCTCTGCTCCTCGCTGATTTCCGCTCATTACTATCAGCCGTCACCGTCGCCACCGTCCAGCAGCGATGTACAAGGAGGGGGACGAGGTGCGGGACGACTGCGGGTCCCGGGAGGAGTGGACGCTGCTGTTCTGGACCTCTCTGGCCGTCATCGTCCCGGTCATCATCACGCTGTGGTGCAGCGCCCAGCGCTCCAAGCGCAAGACGCACATGAAGGATTTCTTTCGCAAGAGCAAGCACGGCTGGCACTACACAGACCTGTTCAACAAGCCCACCTACTGCTGCGTCTGCTCCCAGCACATCCTCCACGGGGCTTTCTGCGACTGCTGCGGCGTGTGCGCCGACGAGCAGTGCCTGCGCCGGGCCGACCGCAGCCTGCCGTGCAAGGAGATCATGGCCCCCTGTAGCCCCGGCGGGGCCGTGGAGCACCGCTGGGTCCGCGGGAACGTTCCTCTCGCCAGCTACTGTGCAGTGTGCAAACAGCAGTGTGGGACCCAGCCCAAGCTCTGCGACTTCAGGTAGCGTGGGTGGTGCTGCATGAGGCCCACTTCAGCTGTGGATACTGTAAATCTGTAGCTGTGTGTGTGGAGAAGATGTGGTGCTCTTTTTGCACCCACGTAGAGTATCGATTGTTGAACAGATGATTATCTACACAGTAGGACTGGGACGATACACCTATCATGATCCAATACTACCACGGGTGCCAATTCGATATGTATTGCGATTTTTAAATATCGCGATTCGATATTTACAGTTTATTGTGGTTTTTAAGTTATTCAAAAACGAGACCATGGGAAAAAGTTTGATCATACACTTTTTCCTTTGGAAAAATATCCAAATTAATCCAGTACAAATGCAGCATCATTGTCAGGAATTATTTATTACAGCAACTCAAAAAAAAAACAAATAATTAAAACCCTCACAAATTAGAGATATTTGCTTTTTGATTTATAAGGGACATATAGTGTTTTATACTTGTGGTGAATGTAATCCAATCATATGTATACATAAAATACATCTTTGGAAATAAAAAGATGTATTTTATGTATACATATCCCTGTGTTAACACTTTATTTTGAAAATCAGACATAGTCACACATTTATACTTCTGTTAACTTCACCAAATTCATCTCTAGCTCTCCTGTCAGCTCCGTTCTCTTTATCCATCCATGGTCAGCTCCATCGGGGCCGTTTGAATGCATTTAACATAATTATCAGTATATGGGTGATCTACAGTTGTAGCATCTCTCGTTTGACCACAAAGACGAGAGTGACGGCCGGCTTGACCGCACGTTACCGCAATACGATAACGTTTTCTGTCCATGACGGAGTTAACGTGCAGCTTTAGTCGTGATGTCTCGCTCTGCTTTTCCTGCAATGTGTGAAACCCAAAGTGTTTCCATCCTTTACTGTATGTGTAGTGTTCACCACGCTGGATTTGATGAGGGTGCAGGTCGTATCCACGGAGACCCGCCGCTGTTCTCGTTTCGACTTGCTGTGGTTTGTTTCGTTGACGGATACGGAACAGATGTGACGTCGCGTTACTCAGACCTCCTTCTACCTCCACATGGACGCAGATGAAGCAAATATATTGATTCTGGCATTAAAAAAATCTGTGTTTTTTCCCCACCTCTACTACACACCAACATGCCTGTAAAATTCTAAAGAACGGCTGCTTTACACTTGGACCCTCTGAGGTTGACATACCATAATGGGCTGCAACGACATTTCATTTTTATTTGCCTTTAATTTCCTCTAATGGACTACTGCTGCTCTGGGATAACAGGGCACAAGCAGGCATCATCCCATAATGTCAGATTAATGACTCTGCTAATCCTAATAATGACTGCTTCACAGGTGGGAGGTCAGTGTCACAGGCAGCCCAGCACACCTGCAGCTCTTTCTTCCTTCAGCAGGAGCTGCTTTTGTGCATAACGCTCTTGCTTTTCTAATAGGTGTGTGTGTGTGTGTCCCTCTCTCTTCAGGTGTGTGTGGTGTCAGACCACGGTGCACGATGACTGCATGGACAGCCTGCCGGATGCAGACCAGTGTGAGCTGGGCGAGTTCCACAGCCTCATCATCCCTCCCCACTACCTCTACTCCGTCAACAAGCTGCGCCGCAGGCACCCCGACGAGTACAGCAAGGTGCTGCAGACACAGCCTGCTCATACTGGTGGTTTTATGTGGTGTCCCAGAACTTTTTAAGGCAATGTTGTGTGTTTGTGTGTGTGTTTCTGAAGCTGGCATCGTCCTGTGGCAGTGGCTGGACTCCAGTGTTGGTCTTGGCTAACACGCGTAGCGGTAACAACATGGGGGAGGCTCTGCTGGGAGAATTTCGCACCATTCTGAATCCTGTGCAGGTCAGACTGGAGCTTCTCTTCTGTTGTCTGTAGTTAGACGAAATCGTCCTTTAAAGCTGCAGTAGGCAGGTTGGCGCCAATATAATTTTAAAAAAGGTGATTTTTTTTTTTTTTTTATAAATAGTGCATGAAACAGGTAGTCTGAAAAAAAAAATCATGTTCCTCTGTGTCCTCTGGTGCTCCTAACGAGGAAAACAACCAATCACAGCTGATCTGGAGCCTTGCCGTCTCTGAGCAGCTGTCAATCACTCGCAAACTCTGATCAAACAGTCAAACCAGGCAGCGCTGATCAAATATGAATCAATATTCTGTTACTGTAATGACGATTTCTCTCCTCAAATGTTTTCAGAAACATCTTGTAGTTACTGTCTAGCTGTAAAATGAGAAAGTTTGTGACCCGGCAGCCATGTTGAGATCAGTTGAGGAAATACCAAGCACCAGAATATTGATTCATATTTGACCAGCGCTGCTTAGGTTTGATCGGAGTTCAGGAGTGATTGACAGCTGCCCCTGTTGAATGAGCAGCCAATAGGAACGCTCTCTCTTTGAAATGACCTGTGACGGGCTAAATTTTCTAAAGCCTGAAAACGGAGCCATGAGGAGGTGCAGAAGTCTACTTTTTCTTCTCAAAACACTTGAATCACAACATGCTTAAAGGCTATTATGGGATTTTTGCCCAGTGACGCCACTAACGTTCTGCCTACTGCAGGCATCACATTTATTAAAAGCCTGTGTATGAGTCTATTTTAATTTCTGCTCAAAACTTGACTCAAACCTTTTCTCTCTTGTCTGTCTGTCCTTCAGGTGTTTGACTTGTCGGAGCTGACCCCCTCTAAAGCCCTCCAGCTGTGCACCCTGCTGCCCCCCGGCAGCGTCCGAGTGCTGGTGTGTGGGGGCGACGGCACAGTGGGCTGGGTGCTGGATGCCATTGACACTATGAAGCTGAAGGTCAGATGGGACTGTGTGTGAGCTATGAGAAGGATTTTTATTACAACTTATTTTACAGTTTTTTGCTTTGGCCCATTTTTCGAAACATTCTCTAAACTGTAAGTGCAACATTTTGATGGGACGTCACAACTACAGTGCACGTCTTGCACTTCATTCATGCTTCCAGACCTAGTTATTGTGTCAGTAAGTTGACCAAAGTTCTGTCATTGTGTGAGCCGTACTGGTCAAAATGTTCAGGTGTTTTTTCACCACGGTAGCTGGATGTTTCTTATATCCTCATCTCTGTTTTGTTCTACTTGTTTGTTGACATTGAAGCAGTCAATGTACTGTACGAGAGGTTTGTCTAGCTGATTGGTTATCACACTGAGCTTTTTAGATTTCAACAGTATGTCAACGTTTACTATGGAAAGTCAACACTGTAGTACACAGAAACAGATGCACATGTGTGTTTATAGATTAGATGTATTTGTGTAGTAACGTGTCACATGTATTATACAGTAAATAGAAAATTCACCCTTGATCTGTCATGTAAAGTCATATACAGTGAACAGAAATTTTGCATGTGATGGATCAAATGATGAAACAATGCTTAGAAATTGTGAAAAATATGACAGTTTCACTGAGAGTCATCTCATCATTTTAATCAGCAGACATGTGCAAATGGTTATTATGCAAACTAGACTAATGTACTTACTCTTGTGCACATGTGTGCCAAAATACGTGTAATTTGCTTTAATGTACGAGAAATTCAAATCTGTTGTGAACAACAAAGTAATTGTTCAGAAATTTGAGCTCTTACTTTGAAAATCTAATTCTCATTCAAGACTTGACGTACATACCACCACCTCTCTGAGCCTGCTGCTCTTCTCGTCTCCTGTGTCAGGGCCAGGACCAGTTTATGCCGAGGGTGACCATCCTGCCCCTGGGGACAGGAAATGACCTTTCCAACACTCTAGGCTGGGGTGCCGGGTATGCTGGAGAGATCCCAGTGGAACAGGTTCTCCGTAACATCCTTGATGCCGAGGTGGTCAAAATGGACAGGTGGGGTAGTCTTAAATACTGTGTTACACACTGTATAGGGCTGTCAGTCCATTAAAATCTTTCACAGCGATTAATCACATGAATGTCTATAGTTAATCACGATTAATCCAAAACTAATCACATATGCTTTATCTGTTCAAAATGGTCGCTCAATTGATTGGAAATGGTATTGGTACCGATGGATTCCTTCGGTGTAGTTTCATATTTTACCAGCATCTTCACTCTAGCTTTAACACCGAGCCTGCTGCAACCAAAAATCACAAGTTTGTTAATGCATTAAAGAAATTAGTGGCGTCAAAACAAATGAGTGTTTACATGTTATTATTGTCTGCACGGTGGTGCAGTGGTTAGCACTCTCGCCTCACAGCAAGAGGGTCGCAAGTTCGATTCCGGCTTTGGACTCTTCTGTGTGGAGTTTGCATGTTCTCCCCGTGTAAGCGTGGGTTTTCTCCGGGTACTCCGGCTTCCTCCCACAGTCCAAAGACATGCTGTTTAGGTTAATTAATGACTCTAAATTGCCTGTAGGTGTGAATGTGAGCGTGAATGGTTGTCTGTCTCTATGTGCCCTGCGATGGACTGGCGACCTGTCCAGGGTGAACCCCGCCTTCGCCCAATGCTAGCTGGGATCGGCTCCAGCCCCCCGCGACCCCTAACGGGATAAGCGGTTGACGATGGATGGATGGATGTTATAATTGTGTTAACTATGACAGCCCTACTTCCAGAGGATATCAGTTCATCAGCGTATCAATTGTTCTGTTTTATTAGTCTTACGATGTACGAGGTCCTCAGTCTAGAAGTTATGGAAGATTTTATATGTCACCAGCTTAAAGGTGTTTTTGTGATGAGCTTATCGGCATTAAAAGCCTCAAGAAATCTCGAATTGAAGTTGAAGGAACATTTGTTTGTGTTTGTTCATCTAATGTGGGTTCATTTTGGGCATCAACGTCATATTCTCTCCATTTCGTTCTGCGGATTTGAGTTTTCGCAACAAGTTAACAATTAAAACTTAGATATTGTGTGTGTTTTTTTACAAGCTAGTTCCAGTATTTTTAGACTCATTACATTTATTTTACCACCTTTCTCCTCGTGTGTTTGTTCCTGCTAACTTCCTACGTCATCATTTTCAGATGGAAAGTGCAGGTGGCTTCAAAAGGCCTCTACTTCCGTAAACCGAAGGTGAGTCTGACCTCTTGTTTTGAATTCGTCTCATCAGTATGCAGTCTGATCTGCATCTTTATTTGTATATGCAGTACGTTGCGATTCAGACGCACCGATAGACTCGGCGGTACATCATAAAACATTTACTGCACGTCCTCCTCAGGTTCTGTCCATGAACAACTACTTCTCTGTGGGGCCCGACGCTCTGATGGCGCTCAACTTCCACACGCACCGCGAGAAAACGCCCTCCTTCTTCTCCAGCCGCATCATCAACAAGGTGAATTCATAAATCATATGCTGTTGTTTACTGAATTTGAATTAGCATATTGATACTAAAACATTGCCTCTGAATATCCTGGCTTCCTCGTTGTCAGAAACCTCAGAGAATCAAAGTGCTTCATACTAATGCCTACTTTTCTGTCTTTTTTCCCTCCAGACTGTGTATTTCCTGTATGGCACCAAAGATTGTTTAGTGCAGGAATGCAAGGATCTGGATAAGAGGATTGAGGTACGGTAACCTTGTGCATGTGATGAAGCGTCATGCTAATCCTGTCTTCAGTTGTGGTTCATAAGACGACTCAAACCGAATCAGACAATGTTTTCTCTATTTGTGATATTCATGGTTGAAAATCACTGATTTATGACCCAGATTCTTCATCAGGAGGCTCTGTGCCTCTTCCTCATTTCCTCATTTGACTTTATTATGCTTTTATTTTACTATTATTATTATTATTATTATTATTATTATAATACTCTTTATTATTATTGGGTCCTTCCTGTTATCTAGCAACATTTCAACCTCATGACTTTTGGGAAAAAATATGGATATTTCATCTTTTTTTGCATTATATAAGAATAATGACATGTTTAACAGTCAAAAAAAAGTGTAGCATATTAAAAAATTGAACAATACATACAATATGTTGAAAAAAATCATGAAAAAGTCATTGTATATTATATTGAAAAAAGTCAGTTTGTGCAAAACATATTCTGTTGCTCTTCCTGAGGTTTCATCCGTTTGTTTCCTGTTAAAAGTATTTTTCATGGGAGTTTTTCCTTTATGCTAACCAGCTGCTGTGCTATGTGTGATTTCGGTGAGAACATTTCCAGGGCGGAGTAGGAAGTTGACCCTTTGTCAGTACTGTGTGTGTTTTTACCACAGCTGGAGCTGGATGGGGAGAGGGTGGCGCTGCCCAGTCTGGAGGGCATCATAGTTTGTAACATTGGCTACTGGGGTGGAGGCTGCAGACTCT